>JALBYC010000006.1:0-618292 GCA_023212645.1 Farysia itapuensis | reverse complement strand
ACCCTAACCCTAACCCTAACCCTAACCCTAACCCTAACCCTAACCCTAACCTTGCCGGGCATCGATGGAGCTGATGGTAAGTCTCTCGTCTTCGTGATACTCGAGTGCGTCCATAGCGCGGCGAACGTTGCGGTCTATGGCCTTGGCCACTTCGTAGAGCCACGTGCCCTCGTGTGGTACTCGCAAACATTCGTACAAGGCGTCCATGTTGAAACGCTGCAAGTGCTTTTTGAACGCAGTTCCGTTCAGCCAGACAGTGTCTTCGGCGACGTGAGAGCTTCCAGCAGATGATTGCGAGGTGGACGGTGCCAGCGAGTCGAGCTCGGCGATTTGTTGTACAAATGCAGCGTCGTCTTCACTGAACGTTTCGCGAATCCGAGTCTCTTGAATTTGTGAAGCATCGACGACCCAGTACTTGCGCCTTGCATGTTGTTTGGCCAAACTCTGGGCTCGTACGGCTTCGTGCATGTAGTTCTTGACCGGGAGCAGGTTGGGATCGATGGTAGGCTTGTGCATTGCCTTAAAATGTTTTCTGGCCATTTGGAAACTGACGGTGATATGGCGGCAGTCAGGATCGAGACACTTCCATGCCTCAAAGATGTGCAGGCCTGCAATTGGTGGCAGGCCGTCGGCACGATGAGGGCAATCTTGCAAACTGGCGCGGATGTTGAGCGACTTGATCCATTGAGCAAGATCTTTGTGACTGTGGGCACGGACATGATGGAATTGGCGCAGATGTGTGCCGACAAAGTCTTTGCCAATGGCGCTTCCGTGCTCTTCGCAGACCAGGAGCTGAAGCTCTTGATCGAGGTGCAGGTTGAACTCGGAAAGGGCGTACATGTTGGTCTTGCGGGGGTCTCGGCAACTGTCAAGGGGAAACGTCTTAAATAAAACTCCGACGCGCCTGACGTGCGTACACGAGATGTCGCGTAGATAGCAGTCGGCGCGCGGCAAGCGCGTACAAGCGCGGCCACAGCGTGTATCGCGTACAGTGGTCGAGCATGTGTGACTAGGTTTGTATTGCGAAGATGTGACAGAAATTGGATTTTAGCTTCAGCCGATTTCAGTCACACGCTCTCTCCCACCTGTCCCACACGACAAGCGGACCGCCGGACCGCTGCTCTCTCTCATTCGCTCTCACAGCCCGCCAGCGCCCTTCGATGAAAGTACGCACAGGCTCTAGCCCACCGATGAAAGTACGCACAGGCTCTAGCCCACCGATGAAAGTACGCACAAGCTCTAGCCCACGGACCAAAGTACGCACAGGCTCTAGACCAAAGTACGCACGAACTCTATGGGGCCAAAGGGTATTGAATGCAAGTACGTGTGAGCTCTATGCGGCTGTAGCTAAGTACGTGTGAGCTCTATGCGGGAAAAGCGGCTGTAGCGAAATACGTGTGAGCTATAAGCGTTTAGGGCTTTGAAATCTTGTCTGGCGAGGACCCGTTGGTTGGGATCGGTTGGAAAGATTGATCAAAAGAGTGGTACCAGACTTGGGGGGCGATAGCCCTCTAACATCGGTCCCTGACAGCGTTAGATGGGGCCAATGTACGCATTGCATTGTTGGCATGATGGTGAAAGAGGTGGTGTTTCATGGTGTGGTTGCGGCCTTCTTTGCTGTTCGCGCATCATACTTCTTCCACGACGACGGCACTGCTGTAGGGTGATAGAATGCAGTCCCAAGACTCTGGAGGTGTTGGCCGAGATCAGCACAAGACTTGATGAAAGAAGGAAGGAAAGGAGCGAGGCTTTTTGAACACCGCTTTTTGAGTCCGAAGTTTTGGGTGGAATAAAAATGTGCGATTTTTTTGGTGCGCTGCGGCGCGCGTGACACTCGCCCGAGATTGGCTAGCAAATCAAGATTGGATCTGGCTGAAGTTGGTGCTTGGAGACGGGACTCGGGCGCCGATTTACCAAATCGATGACCGATCAAATTGACTCGATCGCTGGCTGACCACTGCTCGGCACATTCCACATCCATCCGCTGTACTCTCCCCATCCTTTTACCGATGCATTGCTCAACGTTGACGACACATTGGCACAGTAATCTCGCGCATTGCTTGCACCGATCTCGTAACTTGTCTCAGCAACATCAGCGTATTATCAGCAGATGAAGCCCAGCAATGCAAGATTTGTCAATGTTCACTCGCGGCGTGCACTGCTTGTCTTTTCCTGGCGCAGCTACACGCTTTCTCCTGCTTGCATTGGTCTCTCAGCTTTCATGAATGCGCTGAGTTCAACTTTGCTCTCCGTTCTGGCTTATGACACTCTCGCGCTGTTGCTGCTAGCAGATGTGCGTCGCTTCGCTATGCCGTATGGAGGCTTCTCGAAAGTCGCCGACATCAGCTCTTTCTAGCTTTGGACTGCAGCTGCGACCCATCTGCACATCGCTTGCTTCAGCCACAGCTCACTAGATCGATGGCTGCTTCCGTAAGTCAGCTTTGGTCGTTGGTGCCAGTGGTTTGTTGCTGTCGTTCGCGGCCTACTGACGCTTTCGCATTGACAGAATCGCGACGCGCTCTCGCCTCAGGACGACGCTGCCAGCCATGCACATGTCAGACAATCGCATCTCAGGCTTGAACACCTTTGGCTCCATCGACAGGACCGCAATCGGGTCAGCTACGTGCTCCGCTTCGTGCGGTAGGGCCTGCCTTTAAGCTGTGCTGCAGATCGAAAAGCAGCCGCTTGCTTTCGCTGATTGTCACAATATTGCATCTGCGTAGCTAGCAGCACGCTCTAGCATCACATGGACGATGCTGACGACCATTCTGTAGCTGACACCGCACCATCTGCCGATGGACTACATGCAAGATCAGCTATTTAGCTTTCCTGCTTGGCTCAGCTACATACACAGACTCTCGGGCTCACGACCAACTCTCGACGTTCAGCGATCTGGCAAGTGCTCACGAGCTCCCTGTAGCTGCCAACTGACGCTCATGTCACATCAATCACGACACTCTCTTGCATCAAGTCGACGGTGTTTACTGCTACGTTGCAATGAGTGTATCAACCGTGGTGTATCAGCAATGCAGCATCCGTCACAAGATGTGTCGTTATGTCCATTCAGCAGTCCCAAGCCAGCTACCGTCGCGATCCGTTTCATGATCAGCTGATCCTCAAGACCATTGGCAACTTGTAGTGATGGCAAGCTACTTCATGCTCTTGGTGTAGCTCTTGCTTATAGAGCTGCTGCATATTGCTCTGCCGGAAGCACGCTGCCCACCTATGTCTTGCTGGCCATGTATGCGCAGTGCGATTGTTGTTCGAATCTGTCATAGACATGGCGGATACGTGATCAGATTGGCTCGACAATGTTGTGTGTGTGAGGCGAACAATGCTTCCTCTTCTGGTTGTACTGCTGAAGCGTAACATTCAGCTTGCGAGCTTCGTTGATGCTGGCGAGATAGCCATGAACGTCGAGATTTGTAAGCACCAGCCTTCACAGCAGTTGGGCAGTAAGACACAACACACGGCGATATGGCAAGGTGTACGGTCCTCTCAATCGTCGTAGCGCGATGTTTGCAGGCCCGCTGTTGCGCATCAGCGTGCACACAGCTTCTTACGGGAATCGTTCTTGCCCTTATGTCGGTCACGAAGCGTCTTGAGAACCACATGAAATTGAGGGCAAAATGTACTAGAGAGCTTCCTTGAGGTGTTGTTACGTTCCCCCTTGCTGTCGCACCATTGCTATTCCCGATGCTTTGGCCGTTGCTGCTGCAGACGCTGCTGTTTGGGTTCTGAACAGTGTTGCTGATGCAAACGATTCTGCAACTGCGTCTGCGATGATTCTTGCCACTGCTGTCGCTGACACTTTTGCTGTCGCTGTTGCTCTTGCTCTTGCTAGCATGTCATTGACACCGATGTTGCTGCAGTCACTGTTGCCACTGCTCTTTGTTGACAGCCCGCAATGAAACAAAAGTGTGCGAATAAATGTTGCGATCGTTGCGATGACTCGCGGTGGATGTGTGCACAGGCAAGACAGGCGATGGCTGCTGTGTACTTCTCTGCGTTGGTAGAGATATCCTGGCATTGCCGAGCATGGTTGCGTACACTTGCATGCCTCCGTCCAATCGCATTGTTGAGCACGCTTGTGTGAATACACACACTTGCATTGCTGGGTGAACCCTGACACTGTGCGCTGAGCGTTGGCAGCGGAGAGCTCTTCGTTGAATGTTGCCCGGCTACGAATGTGTGTGGGTGTGCGCGATTGCTTGACATGATCAAGTCAGGCAAGATGCTGCGGGTAGGAGAAAGCGACGAGAAGGGATTGTTCAGGGCCAATACAGGCTTGCTATCCCAGACAGTATCAGTAGAGCCTTGAGCGTCGAACAGGCCCTATGGCACTCGCATCGCCAGTACTTGCACACAAGGCTACGCTGACAGTACCAGCAGACAGGGGTATCCGGGGCATCAGGCGCAGAAAGAGGTTGTATCGCTCTACGTCTCGGCGATCGCTGCTGCGTGTGGTGGCACCGAGACATGCTTAAAGTCGCATGCACTGTCGAGGGAGGCGGGCATACCTCAATGTCACAAGATAGATCGAGCACAATGATACAAGATGCAAGGATCAGCGAGGAGCAGGAAGCACCCCAAGCACCGTGCGATGCAGCAAAGAGGCAAGAGACACTTGATTGCGATGATAGACTGTCATACTGGCCATGCTATGCCTTGTTATAGCTTGGACACTGTCCTGCTAGTAGGTGATGATGGTGAGATGGACAAAAGATTCTTATCGGCGGTTTGATCAGAATTGACCGAAATTCGCATCGCGTTTCGGCCAAATTTTGACGCATATGCACGGCCCATGATCGATATCATCAATTCCTTCCGTCCACCATCTCTTTCGCTTCAGAAGCATGCCGCCCTTTGCTCCAGCTATCAGAGGCGACGAGACATTTGCTGCTGCTAGCCGCGCAAAGCCCACGATGCCAAAGTTCTCATCGTCTACGCAGTCTGGCGAGCCACGGCGGCTTGCCGTCATGACATCAGGAGGAGACTCGGCAGGCATGAACGCTGCTGTGCGCTCAGTCGTCAAGATGGCCATCTTCCGAGGATGCGAAGCCTTTGTCATTCGAGAGGGCTGGGAGGGCCTTGTGCGTGGCAACCACTCCTCTGACCATACACCGCAAGACAGTCCAGCTATCAGCAGAGCAGCATCCGGCATTTTTGACCCTATAGCGTCGGCGCT
Organism: Farysia itapuensis; assembly: GCA_023212645.1. Classification (NCBI taxonomy): domain Eukaryota; kingdom Fungi; phylum Basidiomycota; class Ustilaginomycetes; order Ustilaginales; family Ustilaginaceae; genus Farysia; species Farysia itapuensis. The sequence goes on along the minus strand of JALBYC010000006.1, from coordinate 613,104 downwards.
CAACACGGAATCAGGACAGCAGGGGACGTTTGTGCCAACCTATGGTGAAGGTGAGCTTCTTCGTGAAGGAGTAGGCGAGGCACAAGAGCTAGGCTTGCGCGGCCGCTACATTATTCGAGTCGGCTGGGACGACGTTCGCGGCTGGATGGACCAAGGTGGCACGTTGATTGGCACAGCCCGATCAAAGACCTTTCGTACTCCGGAAGGACGAGAGCAGGCAGCTTACAATCTCATCATCAACGGTATCAATGCGCTCGCTGTCTGTGGAGGAGACGGCAGCTTGACAGGCGCAGACAAACTGCGCGCAGAATGGCCAGATCTCGTCGCTTCCCTCAAAGCAAAGTCGAGGATCACGGACGAGCAGGCTGCCACCTTTGCACATCTCAACATTGTCGGTCTCGTCGGCTCCATCGATAACGATATGGCTACAACAGATATTACCATAGGAGCCTCCACTGCTCTTCAGCGTATCTGTGAGTCCGTCGACTCTATCTCAAGCACTGCGGCATCTCATTCTAGAGCGTTCGTCGTCGAGGTAATGGGTCGTCACTGTGGCTGGCTCGCATTAATGGCCGGCATTGCAACTGGAGCCGACTACATCTTTATTCCCGAACGTCCACCGCAAGGCGAGCAATGGCATTCGGAAATGTGTGCTGTTCTGCAAAAGCACAGAGACATGGGCAAACGCAAGTCCATCGTCATTGTAGCCGAAGGTGCCATCGACCGTGAACTGAACAACATCACGCCTGACATGATCAAAGATGTCTTGTCAAACGACCTCGGCCTCGACACAAGAGTCACAACCCTCGGACACACGCAGCGTGGTGGCAAGCCAGACGCCAACGACCGTATTCTTGCAACTCTGCAAGGCATTGAGGCGGTAGATGCGGTACTGGAAGCCACTCCCAACACGCCTTCCTACGTGATAGGCATCAGCGAGAACAAGATTACTCGTATACCCCTCGTCCATGCCGTCGAGCAAACACAACGCGTGGCACATCTGATCGAGTCCAAGGACTTTGATGGTGCACTAGCACTTCGAGATCCCGAGTTTGCGGAAGGCCTGCGAGCTTTCAAATACATCAGCCAGGTGTCGGACGAATTCCGTCTGCCGGAAAAGAAGCGCCTGAGGATGGGCGTCATACACGTCGGAGCGCCTGCAGGAGGCATGAACGCAGCCACCAGAACAGCCGTACGATACTGTCTCGCCAAGGGCCATGATGCGGTAGTGATCTACAACGGTTTCGTCGGGCTACTCGAGGACAATGTTTCGCTGCTCACCTGGTTGCGGGTCGACAATTGGGCCACGAGAGGTGGCTCCGAGCTCGGTGTCAACCGCTTCTTACCCGATATTGATATTGGAGCGGTCGCTGCTAAATTACAAGAACACAAGATCGAGGGTCTCTTGATCATTGGCGGCTATGAGGCATTCAGTTCGGTCAAGATCCTGAACGACAACCGAGACCGATACCCAGCGTTCCGCATTCCAATTGTGGGACTGCCTGCTACCATCTCGAACAACGTGCCAATGAACGAGTTTTCCCTTGGCTCAGATACATCGCTCAATGCGCTCGTGGATGCCTGCGATGCCGTCAAGCAGTCTGCTTCCGCCTCTCGTAATCGTGTCTTTGTCGTCGAGACTCAAGGTGGCAAATGCGGCTACATTGCCGTCATGGGTGCCTTGGCAGCGGGTGCGGTGCTTGTCTACACTCCGGAGGTCGGCATTGGTCTACACCAGCTTGGCGAAGATGTCGCTTTCCTCAAGAAGCGCTTTTTGCTCGACGTCAAAGGCAAGTCAGAAGGACGCCTGGTCATTCGCAACGAAAAGTCCTCCGACGTCTTTACTACCGATGTGATTACCAAGATTCTCAAGGAAGAGGGCAACAATCTGTTTGATGCTCGATCTGCCAGCTTGGGACACACTCTGCAGGGAGGAACACCGTCTCCCTTGGATCGTGTCCGAGCTACGCGCCTGGCTCTGAAATGCTGCGAGTTCTTAGAGAGCGAGGCACTCAAGCAGAAATCGTCCGGCAGAAGATCTTCTATGGGCACATCTACGGAAAAGACGTATTCGGATCAGACAGCAGTGATGATCACCATCCAGGGCGCGACCGTCACCTTTACCTCGGCCACCGAGATGGCGCGGAACGCAGACATGAAGAACCGCCGTGGCAAAACAGCCTGGTGGCACGAGCTCAAGGGTCTGGTGGAGTTGCTCGGTGGACGCACGGCACTCGCCGAATAATGCACTCATCCGCGATCAAAGAGAAGTAGACGCAATGCTTAGAGCAATTGAGATTTTGCTGCTTCGTGATCGTCGCCATTGAGCTGTTCCAGCTGATGCAATTGCACAGAAGCGTATCTATTCTGGCTGTCGGTCGTGACAGCAATTGAGCAAAAGTCTTCAATCGTCGGAAGACGGAAGAGGGAAAGTTTTATATGCACGTGCGCCAAACGCGCAAGACTTCTTCCCCACTCTTTGCTCCACCGTCACAGAGCTACCTTTGCTCTTATCATGCCTTCCAATGCGGCATCGGGTGCGGCTGCTACCCAGCAGCCGGCCGCATCGTCTGACTGGAAATGGAACGTCGGTCGCGCTATCGCCATGTACATTGGCGTCAACGCGATTGTCAACCCAAACGGTCCGATTGGCAGCTATGTGGGCAAGTTGTTCGGCAAGGAGCCTGCAACACCCGCTCCTGTGTCCTTCTCCCCTGCAAGCAGCGGTGAGGTAGCCCCAAGCAGTGTAGCTGAAGAGGCTGTGAAGCTGGGAAGTCCGGGCGTTGTGGTGCCATCCGACATCGCGATACCCGCCTGGCCGCAAAAGTCTCAGCTAGACTTTTACGTCTACATCTCATCGGCACCCGCACCCCAAGAGCAGTCTATCCGCACACAGCTGTCTGACGTTCTGCCCGATAGCACGCGACTTGAACATGCACCTCCGATCCCATTCAACGCTTTCGACAACCTCGATGCCCTCTTGCAAGATCCCTTTCGTCCATCGATCGAGCCCCAGATTCGCTACCCAACCTCAACAGGACATATGGAGTCCGGTCTGACTCCACTCATTGCGGTCAAGTGGCACGGCATTTCTCTCGGCGACTCCAGCACAGCGAGGGATGCGGATCTGGTCATCAAGCTGAACGATCAGATTCGCCATCAAAATGGCAGCATCTGGGCTGATATCGTTGTGACCAAGGCAGGCGTCAGTCCGGATCCTAGCAGCTCTAAACATCAGTCACAGGATGTGTACAGATCGCGAAAGCTGCTGTCCCGTCTCATGGCGCTCAAGAAGAAGCGAGCAGAAAAGAATCTGTTTGACAAAGACGCCAAACAGGGGAGCTCGAAGGCCGACTCCGTCAGCGAGAAAGAGCAAGCTCGAATTGATGCAGAGGCAGCTGCTCCTGCTGTCATTGTCGGTCACTGGCACAAGAACTTGACACTGGCGCTGGTACAAGATGATGGCAACCCAGCTGTCCAGCTCAACAATTTGCCCCCGCCCGTCTTGCAGCATGTGTCTGTCCTCCGCGATCCTGACACTTCATCGATGCTCTCTCCGCCTGACGCGCCCGTCATTCCCGGTCGAGCTGGTGCTCCGCCCCAAAAGTACGTGCTTCGATACCCCACCGTATTCCCAAATGACTTTTGGCTGCTCAAGGAGCATATGCACCCCATCAACGAGACCGTCACCGAGCTACCGCTGCATATCAACCTGTACCACCAGTCGTGGTTCAAGTTTCAGGTCTTGGCTTCAATGTCAGACTCGTTTGACAAACAGCAAGGTGGCGTGACTGGCGGAGAGGTCGACATGATCAAGACCATGCTGCTCGAGACCAACCCCTGGTTCTTGGGACTCACCATTGTCGTCAGTATGCTCCACAGTCTCTTCGAGTTCCTCGCGTTCTCATCCGATGTGCGGCACTGGAAGAACAAGGACGATTTGTCGGGTGTCTCTGTTGGCAGTATTCTGACCAACGTCGTTGTGCAGCTGATCATCACGCTGTATCTGCTGGACAACAACGAGGACACCAGCTGGATGATTCTGGCTGGGCAGGCAGTAGGTGTGTTGATCGAGTGCTGGAAGCTGACCAAAGCCGTGACTGTTGGACTCAAGCCTGCACCTCCGGGCTCGTTGATCCCCTACCGACTCAAGGTGGAAGACAAGCACAAGCTGAGCGAAGAGGAACGCAAGACGCAGGAATTCGACAAGCTCGCCTTCAAATACGTCGGCATCGCCGTCGGTCCCATCCTCGTCGGCTACACCATCTATTCGGCTCTGTACCAAACCCATCGAGGCTGGTGGTCGTTCATTATCAGCACGGCGACGAGTTTCGTATACGCGTTTGGATTCGTCTCGCTCGTGCCTCAGCTGATTGTCAACTACAAGCTCAAATCTACCGCCGGCATGAACCACAAGACGTTTGTCTACAAGATCCTCGGCACGTTCGTCGATGACCTGTTCGCCTTCTGTATCAAGATGCCAACGCTGCATCGACTGGCCTGTTTCAGAGACGATGTGGTGTTCTTCATCTTCCTGTACCAAAAGTGGATCTACGGCGTTGACCCCACGCGACGCAACGAGTACGGCCAGGTAATTGACAAAGACGGCAAGACCAAGGAGATCGAGCCGTCCAAGGAAGACGCCTCCAGTGACAGTGCTGACTTAAAAGCCACTGCCTCTGGCGTGCAAGCTTCCAGCACAACCGCCACTCAACGCACCGTCCCGGCCAAATAGATCTTCATAGGAATTATCATTCAATTGTACGATCCAGAGTGTAGTAAGGGAGGAAGCGGGGAAACAAACTTAGAGCCTGACTTTGCCGGCTTGGATACTTTGCAGATGTTCCGGCAGGAAGGGCTGGTAGCTTTCGCTACCGGGTGGCAGCCAGTAGAGTCGGTCTGAGCCACACTTGTCGTGCTCGATGCCCTGGTTTCGCAGCTGGACTTTTTGCTGTTTGACCGTCCCGGTTTGCTCCATGCTGGGCACGATGCGGATGAAGAGGGGAATGGCATACTTGGGCAGGCTCTTCTTGGCCGTCTGAGCTAGCAGCTTGTAGTCCAGGTCGGCGGCATAGTCGGCAGGAATGGCAGCACAGCCTGCACGTCCGTCGTGACCAGGTACCAAGACACCATAGACGTTGGCTTCACCAACAACTTGACCGAGAGCGTTGGCGACTTCGGTGGTAGAGACATTCTCGGATCTCCATCGGAAGGTGTCACCCATTCGATCGCCAAAGTAGAAGAAGCCGTCTTTGTCCTTGCTCATCAGATCACCACTTCGGAACCAGGAGTCGCCCTTGGCAAGAGCGTTCTGCAGCACCTTTTTTGTCGTCGCTTCCGGATTGTCGGCATAGCCCTGGAATTTAGAAGTGGACGTAGTGCCAATGCGCATGACAAATTCGCCTGCCTCGCCTGGTCCGCATTCGACGCAGAGTCCCGTCTTGGGATCGCGGAAGATGTCTTCGGTGATCGGGTCCACCTTGACAATCTTGAAATCAGGACGACTTCGGGAAGCCAGGCGGCCCATGCGACCAACGGCTCCAGCGCCAAACGGACCTGTGTTGTAGTTGAGCAAAGCACCGTTGCCTTCGGAAGCAGCAAAGAACTCCGAAATGGTTCGAACACCGAATCTTTCACGGAACTTTTCCCAGACATCAGGTCGCATGCCGTTACCATAGGCCATTCGAACGCGGTGCTCCTTGTCGAGAGGAGAAGTGGGTACGGCGAGGAGGTAGCGTGCAATCTCGCCAATGTACTGAACGACTGTTGCATCGTACTTGCGCACTTCTTCCCAGTACTTGCGAGCCGAGAATTTGCGGCCGATGATGACGGTGCTGCCTGACCAGAGGGACGCACAGATACAAAGGAAGAGGGCCGAGGAGTGGTAGAGCGGCATGGGTGTGTAGATTCTATCCTTGGCGGTGAAACCGTTGAAAGTGGGCCAGACAGCACAGGCGCTACCCATTCGTCCGTGAGAGCACAGTGCGGCTTTCGGAAGACCGGTGGTTCCGGACGTATAGATGAGAGCAGCGGGGGTGGACTCGGTCACATTCTCACGCAATTTTGGCGATATGGGCTTGCTGCTGTACTTGAGCAGGTCAGAGGGACCAAAGTCAATCTTTTTCTGCAGTGGCTTGGAGACAGCAGCCGGTGGCTTTTCGGCATCTCCGTCGAGGGGTGTGATGCCATCGTCGTAACGGATAAAACTTTCGATGGGTGCTTTGGCTAACAGCTCGTCCTGGACATCGGAAAGGGGACCCTCGAGGTATGGCTCAAACACTACGAGGCGAGCCTTGCTGACACCAATGCAGTGAACGAGACCACGGTCGGTAAGGGAGCTGTTGATGAAGGCGGCAGTGACGTTGATGCACATGCAGGCAAGGAACCATTCCAGAATGGCGACCGAGTTGCCCATGTAGACGGCCACACGATCGCCGGCCTTGATGCCCCGGGAGAGCATGTAGTTGGCAATGCGATAGACATCTTTGCTGACTTCGCCCCACGTAAAAGACTTGCCTAGATAGACGTAAGCGATTGCGGTGGGACGGTGCTGCACCTGGTAATCAAAGTATTCGTAGATCGAGACCTTTTTACGCCAATTGCGGATCTTGTGGCTGGTTTGCACGAGGTCAGCTGCATGGCGCCAAAGATGAGTTCAAGACGAAAGACAACTTACAGCAATTCGGCTTTGCCAGATGCACCTCCGAGTTTGAGATCGTATGAGATGCCGTGCTTTGCGTCCAGATACGCAATGGCCGCCAAACTGGCCGCGGCTTTGGTGATTGCAGACATGCTGGAGTGGCTGACGAGATGAAGGCCAGAAGGATGTCTGTCGCAAATGAGAAACGGGTGTGGGATAGCGGATGGGACAAAGCGGGGAAGAGAGTGTGAAAACGCATAGCCATGCATCTCTCTTTCTATTCCCGCCCAAATTTGAACTACAAAGTGGCCAATAATGATCTGCATTCGGAAATGTATTTTTGACTTTTGGTGCGTGAAACATTGAAATTGCCGGTCACCACTGACTGCGCAGTGACCATGCATGCACGTGTAGCAACACCAACTTCCAGAAAAAATAATGGCGCTCAACTGGGTCATGCTCGATGATGCTGGCCGCAGACCCTTGCCGCTTCCAGAAGAGCGTATCCTCTGTGCTGTTCACAAGGCCTCTTTGCAGTGCGTAGACGCTTTCTCCTGCCAGAACGTGCAAGCTGCTGATCAAGCTTCACAGACTCCACTACAATGCAGAGAAACTCACCTACAAGGCCGAAGGAGATGCTATGATCTCTTCGCATAGAGTATGTATTTGGGGCCCAAGTCGATACGACTAGTGCGAGTACTAACCTCATCCCACTCATGCAAGTTTGTCTTCATTCGACAGCCTCGCGCGACTGAGCAGAAGCAAGGCACGCTCGACACGCTTTCAGTACCGCTGGACCACTTTCACAACTACAGATATACCATTCCTGTCTTTGCAGCGCCCTACCTCGAAGCCGATGTTTATCCAGTGCAGGACGGCGGTCTGCCGCAACGACAAACGGGCAGCATGGTCACTCCCGTCGGCAAGCTCAGGATCTGGTTCATGGAGTCCGGTGGCGTTGCATTTCGCGATGGCGTCGACCAAGGCAAACGTCTATTCGACCAGCTCCAGCAGTCGGCACAAGACCAAGATGCACTTCCTCCTTACCAGCCCAACGCCTGACTGTAGCGCCAAAACAAAGACCCATGCGATCACGGCCGCGCTTCTTTGTGCAAGTGCGCACTTATCCCGGCAAAAGCACCGGGTGGCTTACCCGCCAGTTTTTTCACCAGCAACTTTTACAAGCTTGAACACCTAGTCGCGCATCTGAGATGAAGTCACCAGGAACAGCGCATGCCGCTTTATGTCCGAGACCCTGTCGATGCTGATAGCAGATTGCTCTAGTCGACGTACTGCTAGCCTCGGTGCTTTGTTCGGTGTTTTAGCCGCTGGCTGGCGCAATTCGAAACTGGGCGAATTTTCTCCGAATTTTTAGCCGGCAATGAAAGGAAACGGGCGCGAAAATGCATTCACCGAGGATATACGAAACGCCATTGTCATATATGTCTTTCAATGACTCGGGAGGGAATGCTGTACTCTCTCCCTTCACACCACTCTCCTGTCTTCTGCCCATATACGATCTTTGGGCTCCCAAACCATGAGTGCTTCTCATCAGCCACACAAGGCACCCACCTATTTTGGTGCAGCTCCATCTACCGACGTATACGGCTCCGGCTCCAATTCGCTCAGAACCTCGTCTTCTCAGACCCAACTAGATCCAACCTCTACGCCTTCTGGAACTCAATCGTCGCGAAAGAAGGCTTCTTCTGCGGCTCTAAAACCTTCATCAGCTTCAACGACATCATCTAGATCCTCTGAAGGCCATTATGCAGAGCACGCCGATTATGCTGGACCTTTGCCACAAAAATTACAGCCGTTAGCCTCTAGACGACCTCGCTCAAATTCTGCTTCGTCTATTGCCTATGCACAAGACACAGCGTCGCGTTCAGGTATCCACCGCTCCTCGTCTCGCGCTTCTTCTGCTCACAGATGTGCCGATCCAAATTATCCAGCCTCTGCATTAGCCCTCACCCTCACCAAGTCTGAAGACCCTGGTGCCATCTACATCGATTGGCCCATAGACGATCCTGAAAACCCTTTCAATTGGCCTCTTCTGCGTAGATGGACCCTCGTTTCAGCATGCTTCATGTTCACCGCCTGTACCGCCTTTAACGGATGTGGATACCCGTCAGCATCCGTCGAAGCTGCAAGAGATTTGGGCACGACCCAACTCATCTACTTTGTCGGCAACACAACCTTCCTTCTGGCCGTTTCCATCACACCACTCATCCTGGCGCCTCTGAGCGAAGTCTACGGTCGATCTCCTATCTATCTTGCTGCATCTTTCTTATTTGCTGTCCTATTTATCCCACAAGCGCTCGCCAAGAACATCACCACCATCATCGTCGTCCGACTCTTTCAAGGAATGGCAGCCAGTGTCGGTAACTCCATGGTCGCCGGCAGCGTCTCTGACCTCTTCCATGCAAGCGAACGCGGCTTCCCAATGTCCCTCTATGCACTATCTGTCTACATTGCACAAGGTGTCTCGCCATATCTGTCCGCCGTCACGGTCAATCATGCCAGCTGGAGAATCATGTTTTGGTGGCAAGGCGGTCTGGCTCTCTTGACCAGCATTACTATGCTGATCGTCCTCAAGGAGACACGCGGTCCTGTTCTGCTCTCCAAACGCGCTAAAAGGCTGACACAAGAGACCGGCAGGCTTCACCGATGCCGAGCTGACGACGAACGGCTCAACTTCTTCGTCATGGTCAAGTACTCTCTCGTTAGACCGATGCAGTACCTCGTGCTCGAGCCTGTCGTCGCCTCCTTTGCGCTCTGGATTGGATTCCTTTGGGGCATCATCTTTATTTCGCTCGAAGCCATTCCTATTGTGTACGCCGGGTACGGGTGGACTTCTGATCAACAACACTTGGCTCTTTTGACCATTGCCGTCGGAGGTCTCATTGGGTATGGCCTCAACTTTCACCAGGAGAAGCTATACGCCAGGGCTACTAAGAAACACGGTGGAAAGCCGCCGCCCGAGGCGCGACTCTATTACGCAGCAGCTGGTGCCATTCTTGCTCCCATCGGACTCTTCATCTTTGCCTGGACCGGCCGTCCGTTCATCAACCCTGCCGTCAGCATCATCGGACTGGTCATTTTCAACACCGCCCTCTTTCCCGTCTATCTGGCCGTCTTCTCCTACCTGGCCGACGTCTACGAACGCTACGCAAGTAGCGCACTGGCAGCACAGAGTTTCCTTCGAAACACGTTCGCCGCTACCTTTCCCCTGTTTTCGCAGCAGATGTATGGCAATCTGACGCCCAAGTATGCATCGACGGTCTTGGCCGCTATTGCATGCGCTTTGGGTGTTGTGCCATTTATTCTGCTCAAGTACGGGGCGCAGATTCGCAAGCGCAGTCGTGCAGCTATGGCTTTGGAGCGTGAAGAGCTTGAAGCGGCCGAATTCTACGCCCACGAGGCTGAGAAGTCTGGCCGAAGAGACGCAAGACGACAGGCGAAGCAAGCGCTCGCACGCGCACGCGCTGCCGCCGCCGACGACGACACCAACGCCACCGCCGCCGGCATCGACGAGGAGAAACACATTCACAGCCCCTCGCACCCCACCGACGACGACGACGATGACCACTCGGGCGCATCCACTCCCGTCCACGCTGAAAAGCAGCAGCAAGCGCAAGACTGCAAATCCTGCAACGACCCTAACAGACTCCCGCCCACCAGCATTCTTTAACATATACATACAACGCACCCACCCTGCGCTACCTGGCACGTACAGGAACAATGCTACATATTGCCATTTGATTTCACCCGCGCTCCCTTGTGTGAGAAGTTTGTACAGAAAGAGATGGGGGCGAGACAGCTAGTTGGAGAGGAACGCGCGTACCATTTCGTCAATTTCAGCGTCGGACGCAGTGGGACGCATACGACGGGCCATTTGACGGGCAGTTTCGACGTCTTGGTGTGATTCTTCGGCTGTAGTGGCAGCAGGACCAGCAGGTGTGCTTTTGTGCGGGGCGGATTGGGCGGTGGTGCTTGTGGTTGCAGGATCGATCTGCTCCTGTTTGGGCTGCGTCGGCTGTGCGGTTGAAGGGGGTGAGTCTTGGTTCGTGAGGGCAGGGTCGACTGCTTGACTCGGCTCGCTGAGTGCAGGATCGAGAGCCGAGATTTCGGCGGTGGCGGCGGCGGGCATTGCGGGGTGAACTGGTTTGGACGCAGTGCGCGGTGAGGCGGATGCGCGAACGGTGGAGGGACCCGCTAGTCCGTGCGGTTGTGGTTGAGGCTCGTCACCGTCGACGTGCTCTCGATGGGGCGGTTGCTCCGCGCGTACTGACGAAACTACTGCAGTGGACGCAGCAGGTCTGCCGCTCCTGCCGTCCACATCGCGTGTATAAGGCTCGTGTGCCGCACTACTTTTGCGAGGAGTTGGAGACTCGACGCGCGCATGACGGGCGTCTCCTTCGCGGTCTCGAGGATCGCATTCACCTTCCGCGATATCACGTCGGTACTCTAGAGGGGGCGCAGCCGACTCACCGTACATAGGCACTGGCGTGTAATGATGGTGTCGAGACTGGTGCTGGTACCGCGGATCGGCATGTCGATACTGTGAGCGCGCGGCCTCGTCCTGCTCGGCACGGGACAGACCTCGCTCCTTCCACTGCTCGTTGTACCGCTCAATTGCCGCCCTAAGCATTCTCGATCCGGTCGGATCCTCGGCATTGTACGGAACGTTGTCGCCAATCGGCACCTCCACTACAGTGCCGTACGCATCCCGCAGCGAGTGCACCAATGTGTGACCGTTCCAGGCAATGTAGTAGCACGTCAGCATCGCATCAGTGACGCCGCGGCGGTAGAGGTTGTCCATGCCGTCCGCGTAACGCCTTCGCGGATCGTGCATGCGCTCATGAGCATCAGGGTAAACTCCACGGGGTATATCAGAGACCGGCGGCGTCGCACTGACCGACTTGGCGGCAGACATTGGATCTTGCACAGCCCGACTCGGCACACCCTTGCTCGGGGTCGAGTAAAAGCGGGCAGCTTCGCTTGGAATTGGGGGAATGGGATTCGCAGAGATACCAGAGGTACCGCCAGTCTCGTCCATAGGCGTACCTCGTGCTTTGACAGGTGACTCAGCATCGGTCTTGAGACGCTTTGGCTTGTGGACCTGGATCTCTTCGGCATGGATCGCAGGCTGGAATTTCTCGAGGTGGAGGACGATGCGTTCGTCTGCTCGACTGTTCCAGGACTGCACCTTGCTCACCGGGTCTTTGAGTGAACGAAGCGTAGCGCGTATGTCAAGCCAAAGATCGGGATCAGTGACGTCCATCTCCTTGACCTTGACTTCTGCCTGCGGATACTTGCGCTCCGCTTTGATGCAGCACATGGGACATATCCACGGTTCGTCCCCCAGGTTAGGAGGATCAGCAAGGCGGACACATCTGGTGTGGAACCAAAGCATGCACTTGTCGCACGCAATCATGCGCCCGCTCTCGCCTTCGTGGCACAGACAGTAAATCGGCTGATTGCCACGGAAGGCGCCGATACCAATCTCTTCGCGGAAGACCAGCTTGGCTCGCTTGCCGCGTTTTGCCTTGCGCTTTCGATCATCTGGCGCATCCACACCTGGAATCCGCCCATCTGCAAATGCTGCTCGCAGTTCTGGATCTTGCGATCGGTCTGCACCTTCGGCGTCGTCCGGATTTAGCGGATCAGAGTACTCCATCGGTTCGCTTGTCATCTCCAACAGACGAGTGTCGGCCATATCAAGCACCTTGACCTTTTCCTTTTCAGGTCCGACATACACGTCGACAGGGCAAGCGAATGATTTTCGTAGCCAGTGTGACAGAAATTCTCGGCTCTGATCTCGACGCATCAGAGGCAGCGTCTTGTACATGTTCTTGGCAGCCGTTTCGTACCGCATCAACTTTGCGACAATCTCTTCGATCGTGTCCCATTCGGCGGGCAAGAACTTGAGCTGGTCTCGTCGATGGCCCAAGCCGTACACCAAGCTTGCAAGCTCACTCAAGTCGACTGCTCTTCTGGCCTTGTAAAGCGCAGGGGAGCCGGCCCAAGGACAAAAGGGGCAGTGCCAGTCGCCATTGGCTCTCGTAACCTCGATAGGCTTGACCTTGATGCAGGTCAGATGATACTTGATGCTGCATCTGCGGCATCTAGCCGACGCACCAGATGGGATTGGGACTTTTTGGTCTGTTCGGCACAGGCATTGGCGTAAGCTTCCTCTGGGTTGATCATCGACGGGGCTTGTGGCTTCTTCGACGCTTGTGCTGAGCTTTTCGAGCTCTTTTGCGCGATCCGCTTCGCTGAGCTGACGAGTGACGCTCGAGAGCTTCTGCATGATTGCGTTGTACTCGGATCGCCAGCTATCGTAGGCAGCCAAGGCTTTCTCAACATCCTCGGAGCACTCCAACTTGAGGTTGTTGGTCCGAGCAGCACGTAGCACTCGGCGCGTTTCCGGCAGCAAAGCCATACGACTTGCCACCTCGTGATCTTCTGAGATTGAGACCACGGACAAGTCGCCATCCTTGGCATCAGCAGCGCTAACGTTGGATGTCAAATTCTTGTGAATCGACTGCATGGACTTTTGAAGCTCCTTTGCTTTAGAAAGCAAGGCGGCAATGTCTTGAGCAACCTCGACAACGACAGAGATCTCGGCCGACGACTCTAAGAGCTCTTCCAGCTGCGCAACAGTCATCAAATCTGATCCCTCGAGAGCGACGCGGGCTTTCTCGGTCCACTCTTCGCCTGCGGTTTTACGCTTTTGCAGATCGACAAGCAGTTCGTGGTCCTGAAGACCGCAGCTTTCGGCCCTTTCGAGCAAAGCAACCACTTCGTGGTGGTAGAGATAGGTGCCATGAACTTCTTCCACCTCTTTGATCCATTTGCGACGCTCGACGTAGTCGCAAAGCTGCTTGATCTGAGGTGCGTCAACGTTTAGCGAGCTACCTAGTGCGGCGACACTCTCGCAGTCTTTCAGGCTAAGTGCGTCGTCGCCTTCCAGTTCGCGTCGTTTGAAGATAGTGTCGCATTGTTTGATGAAATCGTCCAGCTCTTGGGCGACTGTACGAAGCGCCGAAATTTCGGGAGCATCAAAGTGCAGAGACTCGAGCTCGTCCAGAAGCGCTGCAAGGGCTCGCGGACTGCGGTCCGTCGCGGAATCTGCATCTTCCATGGTGACATCAGCGCTGACGCTTTCATCTACAGCAGCAATAGAGCGCCGACCGCGTCCCGTTGACGTGGTACCGGCATCCCCTCTTCGTTTGTGTACCTTCCGAGTCAAGAACACAGTTGCACGCTCCACCCAAGCATTAGCGCAGTTGACAAAGATACGCAAGTTCTCCAAAGGCTCCAGAGGGAAAGCTATTTTCTCGCCCTCGTGCATCAAAGATCGGAGAGACTTGAGTGGGGGGTTCCCGCTGACCGCCAAGGTCTTTTTCAGCCTCTGAGTCCAGTTGCGAGGCACAGCTGCCTTTTCGGACACCTTTGCCAGAATGTTGCGAAGCTGATCGTCCGAGAATCGGAGGCGGAGCTTCCACTTCGTAGGCGCATCGGCACTGCAGACTTCGAAACCGTGATCCAGACAGGCGACCCCCTCGGTCTTTGGACTGGTCACCTGACCGAGGTAACAAAAGATGGTGCAGTGCGAACACTGATATTTACTTTCCGCCTCATCTTCCTCGTAAACCTCTTCAGCGAGGTCCGGGATGATGTCGCGGAGCGCATTGCGCTTGGCAATTTCGCGTTCGACCATTTCCTGCATGGGCGACTCGAGCCAGACGGACGTCTCGGTAGTCTGGCTCTGTTGCGACACAGTGATCAAAAGCTGGTCATGCGCAAACACAGCAGGCTTGCGGAAGTACTGATATCGACGCGTGGACTCCAGATCATCGTAGATCCAGTCGGGCAACGCAAAATTGACGGCTTCGTTGAGGTTGAGGCCATGGTTGAAGCCGCTGTGGTAAGCTTTTGGGAATGTGATGACAAACTCATTTGCCCGTTGATCGCATGCAACAACGCGAACTCCCTCTTTTTTGAGCTTTTCGGGGCTCATCATAGTGGTCAGGTGAAAGAGCAAATCGGGCAGCATCTCGAAAAGATCTGGAGCAGCTTTACGCATGGCGTTCTCGAACTTTTCCGCGTCCGCCCCAGGGATGCCATACCAAGTCTTGGTCTCGCCCCAATGCTGGTAGTTGATCGAGTAGGTGTAATGGTCCTCATTGTGCCAGCAGAATGTGGAGAAAATCATGCCGACGTAGATCCAGGGTACCGTCATGCCCGAGATATCCGACTTGATGTATTGAAGCAGCGAGCCGGGCAGAATGGGCAGGTTGTTGAGATTCCATTTGTCGCGGGCGTACGGATCAAGCGGATGAGTCTCTTGCGTAGGCATCGCGCTTCCGTGCGTTGTCGAGTGTACATCGGCACCGTATTCAACCTCAACTTCTTCATTCTGGCAATGAACAAGCCTCCAAAACTCTCGTTCGACATCATCCTCGGAGACAACGAGGTCAGTGCCGGGAAGCGTTCGCGCTAGGCCATTTGTGGTGCGTTGTTCACCATCTTGGTCGCCCTGACCTGGATTCCAGATGCTGTCAGGGTGAGCGGACCACCAAGCCTTTTTAAACGCTTCCGCACGCTGCCAAAATGTGTAAAGGCTGTGCGTTTCACCGTCGTCAAAGCCAAAGTCGTGCCCCGTACCAAACAGGCAGGGCGGACAGAACCATTCGGACTTTGGAATGGCTGTCAGCGAAGGTTGCAGACAGTACATGTGATAGCCACGGTTGCATTCGTCGCACAGTAGCATGTTTGGCCCGTCCTCGCCGCGAAGGCAGATCTCGCACATCTGCTCCTCGGCACCTTGCGTCGTGACGCGCTTGACTTCGGTGTCGCCGTAAGGGCTGCCCTGCTTTCTGCGACGAGCAGCTATGGGCGTCGCGGGACTCGAGCCTGCCTGGAGCGTGCCTCGCTGAGCAGAAATCGGCGTGTTGGTCTCTGCACGCTTTCGAGAACTTCGGCGGGTATTGGCGGCCGTAGATGGACTCTGAGCTTCGCCGAGGTCAGCAGGCTGAGAAGCGGTCGGCTCTGGTGTGTGAGAGCCAGGCTTCACGTCGGCAAACGCATGACTGTCAAGCACAGGTGAAACAGACGGAACTCGCGCTGTCTCTGAGTTTTGAGAGCCGGATTGACTGGTCATGGTAGCACTCTGTGCGAGAGTGGGACTGGCGGAGGTTGTCGAGGTTCGTGCTTGGGCCATGACTTTGCTCATAAACTCCTCAAAAGGCAGAATAATGCGAGTGTATGCTGCCTTGACTTGCGTTGAGAGGTGTGAGCATTCGGGCTCGCTATAGCCAATCTTGCGGGTGATCTCCGTCCACTTGCGGGCACGGCAGACATTGTCGTAGCCGCCCACAGCAGCGACAGCCAGCTTGAGCTGATACAGATCCACTGAGCGTCCGTCAATGATGGGGACCGAAACACGTTTGTGACCCTGTTGGGCGTGGAATTTCTGGAGCTGTTCTTGATAGTTCTGTGAAGCTCGGGCGTCTGCACTGAGCGAGTTGAGACGCTGTACTCGGGTGCGGAAGCGGAATGTTTGCTGATCGATCACGCAGTCTGGATTCCAGCCTTCGGGCGGGACCACCTTGACAATGCCATACGCCTTACCATTCCCTCCTTCGGGATGCGCGACCCAAGAGATGTATCTCATCGGGTCGGAGAATTCTTCAGTGGTGGGATAGAAGGTGGGTGCCTCCTCGAGATCAAACAGTCTAGGTCGTAAGCGGGGCGGGGGGCGTCGAGGTGTGCTGGCGCTCGTCGGAATAGCAGATCCGGAAGCTTTGCCACCGGTCTCGTGACTCGAGTCGGCAAACGTGAGCGGCGGGAACGTTTGTGCAGCTGTCGTAGTCATCTTTCGCACTGGATGACGGGAAGGGTCAGCAGAAGAAGCAGAAGTAGCAGACGGCTTAGCTTCGACAGCCTGTCTACCAGACATTGCCGTCATGGCATCCGTCTGCGTTAAGAAACAAACGAATGGATCAGCTTGACTCTCGTTGTGCTGTGAAAGTGACAGCGATCTTACCTTGCTTTTACGGCTGTGACGCTTGACGGCGTTCTGCTTCAGTGCATCTGCTGCTGCATCTGCTGTTGATTCCGACTCTTCGTCGCTCGAGTCGCCCGCGCTTGGGCCAAAGTCGGTGGAGGTGGTGAGAACAGGGACGATTCTGCGAGGTCGTCCTGGCGATTTTGTGGGGCTCGCAGCTCCGTTCGACTTTGTTGGAGACGATTGCGGTGTTTGCATGTGGGAGGAAGCAGGACGTGATGCAGGGCTGCCATTGTTGACAGGTTCGTGACCGTTGACTGATTTCACAACGATGCGGTGTGCCGTCGTTGCCTCAGCAGCCGGGCTCTGCGTTTGCGAGTGATTGCTGACAGGCATTGTGCAAGAGCAGTGGAATGCCGTACACGGACAAGAGCAAAATATCACCGCTAGCCTCGTTGCGCAGCGTTACGCACAGGATTTGGGGAAGAAGGACGAGGAAAGGGGGGATGCAGGGATGGCGATATGGGGGGAGTGCGTGTGGGCTGCTCATTTTGGCAGAGTTGGATTTGTTTCAGGCACATTTCCTCTGCCCGATTTTTCGGCAGACGTTTGCATATTCTGCGCAAAATCTGACGTCTGCCACTCTCCACCCTGCCCATGACCACATTGGCCAACACCATCAGCAACGCGGTCTGCTTTACTCGTTCATAGGCCAGACAGTACAGACTCAGGCGTACCACTTCAGGCAATGCTTTTTCTCGAAAAAGTGGTGATTAAGAAAGTGAACTAAACGTAGGCCGTACCATCGTGGCAAAGTGCACAAGTCAAGCTGCGCGCGCTCGCCCAATTGGATGGCCGTTGTCCGCTTCCGCGCTTCCGCGCATTGTGATTTTGATATACGTGACCTAACAAACCGCCCAAAAAATTGCCGGTTTGCCGACCGCGCCTTAGTAGCTGTCTTGTACCCATCGCATCCTCAGAGGAACACACTGCGAACCAGCATAGAAAGAAAGAAAGGTATGAAGTTCAATAGAGCAAGCAAACAAGTTATGTTGAAAAGAACCGGGCCAAAGATAGGGGGTCTTGTACAAGCTCAGCAGAGCTGAAGGGTATTATGTTTCGAGCAAAAGACACAGCTTGATTTAGACCAGAGGCTCGCCCGGAGGCTCGTAGGCATCTGTTTCCACTTGGCCCTTTTCAGTGACCGTAGTGTGGTCCGTGGTGGCATCCAGACCAGCCTTGCGAGCGGCCGAGACACCAGATCGGCCAAGGCCAAACTTGTCGTTCGGCAGCCAGATCGGTCGCTGCTCTTCGGTGAGGGCAGGGTGACTGAAGGCCGCATCCTGTTCCTCGTCGGTCTGTACGTGCTTCTTCTCGCGACCATTGACACCGGCGCCCGAGTCTGCCGCGGTGAGGGCTCCATTCGCACTGCTCGCCTGTTCCATTTGACCGTCGATTGGCGGAAGGGGCTTCTTCTCGTTAGGTGTAGTATCCATCGAGCCGCGGAACTCTGCTCGTGGAGTGTCCTCATTGGCAGTCAGCGTGAGGGGAAGAGCGGTCTGCAGCTCCTTCATCGAGTCATTCAGGAAGTAGTGGAATCCGACCACAATGACAATCAGAATCACCATAAAGACACCTTCGGGGATGGCTGATTGCGTCTGGTTGCCCGCGGCATCAATCGACTGTGCCAGGAAAAAGATGGCAGTCAACATCACCATCTCGACATACAGGCCAGCAAACAGGTGGCCAATTGCCTTGCCAAAGAAGAGACCTGAGCTTTCGTCTTGCGGCTTGGTGTCGTAAACGTAAAGGAACAGGTACTTGTAACCCAAGAAGAACAGAAGGAAGGTGAAAGCGGTGAAACCGTTCACAATCGGCGCAATGACTACATAACCAATGCCGATGACCGAAAGAAGCGTGATGTTGGGGAAAAGTGTACCCCAAGCCACGCTCTTGGTGTCATGGTCAATGTGCCACACCTTTCGAGGAGTCGACGCCAGCAAGAACTTCTTGACATAGTAGATAGCCAAGGGAGCAATCTGAGAGAACAGAGAGGCCGAACCTGAAAGACCTTGAAGGGCAATGTAGGATAGGAAGAAGAGCGAACCTTGCGGGATGGCCTGAGCCAACAGACCGGGGAAGTTTGTCGGATTCTGCGCGATTTGTGCCACGTACTGAGCAATCTGGCCTGCATTACCCGAGATCAAGGTAAGCAGCAAGAAGTTTTGCACAATTTGGAACGCTGCAAAACGAGTCTGCAGATCGAGCTCGATACCAATGTGCGTGGGCACACCGCTGAGTCGCGAGAGCAGTCGCAAGAAAATGGGCAGGAGCATGTTGAGCACGGCAAGAAGAACGGTAGGCAAGATACCTTGGATGATACCCACAACAACCGAAGGGATCGAGTTGAGCCAACCAAGCCAGGGTACGTCATTGGCAAGACCCTTGACGTTGGAGATGACACCCACCAAAGCGACGGGGACGGTCCAGAAAATGATGAGGGCAATCGTGATGGCCCAACCGATCGCTGTTCGAATTTTGCGTTCGTAGGGGTTCATGTTCATGTTGGCCCAAACGACATCGTCAGGGTGAGCCTCGACATACTTGGTGGCCATTCGGTAAGGCTCGTGGTGGGCAACGGCCTTGGCAGCCATGTGAGCGGCGATTTGTGTGTTGAACA
Source organism: Farysia itapuensis (assembly GCA_023212645.1). Taxonomy (NCBI): domain Eukaryota; kingdom Fungi; phylum Basidiomycota; class Ustilaginomycetes; order Ustilaginales; family Ustilaginaceae; genus Farysia; species Farysia itapuensis. The sequence continues at coordinate 593,769 of JALBYC010000006.1, read as the reverse complement.
GGATGAAGGCGCTGCTCTGAGCAGGGTAGTTCTTGTAGTCGACGGCGATTTCTGAACGTTTCTTCTCAATTTCCTTGTTGAGTCGGGCAATCTCCTCTCGGCACCAGTAAATGGTGTCCACCTTTTCTCCCATGCAGGGAATTTTGCCAAGCTTGTGGGTGGGACGCTTCTTCTTCTCGACGTACTTGTCAGCCAGATCGGCAGAGATTTCAGTGTCAGCATCCGGGGCATCCTTGACTTTGCCTTTCTTGACTGCCTTGTAGGCTGCCTTGATAAGACTCGTTTCAGCGCCTTCCAGCTTGTTGCACCACTTTTGACGCTCGTCGAACAGATCAGGAAGCTGCTGGAGGTTTCGATTGAGCCAGACCTTGGCCACGCCTCCGGGAAGCTGCGAGTAAACGTTTCGAAGCTTCTTCTCGCTAAGGAGTTCGTTGGGGATGCCAGTGATCAATACGGTTCTAGCCTGCACCGAAGCCGAATGCTCGGGTGAAGTGAGGAATTTCTGTCGCAGCTTGATGAATCTAGACATGCGTGTCTGAATGTTGTACAACAGCCAGAAGGTGAAGATCCATTGGATCAGAAGTGGCGCAGCCAGACGCTTTTGCTCCTGGGCAGTCTTGCCGACACGACTGAGAATAAAGCGGTTGAATCCAGAGCCTTCGCCAGAGGTTCCAGCGCCGTAAACGGGCATGAGGATGATCCAGCTGAGTAGAAAGGTGGGAACAAAAACCCAGAGCATCATCTCGAGGTATTCAACAAACATGTAAGCGTCGAGACCGTTCTTTTCGAGGATGGTGGTGGTGGGCATCTTGAGCCAGGTGGGCACCCAGCCCAAAAGGGAGTTGGAGAGGGGCTCAATCTGTTCTTCGGGCACGACGAGATACGTTCGGGGAGCATAGATGCGCTTGAATCGCGGACGGGCGAGGAGGAAAACGGCAAAGAGAATAGCAAAAATGATGGCGTTGAGCACGAGTGACGAGATGATGGTCGAGGTGGACACTCCACTGGACTGTGCGGCCTGTGCGGCTGCCTGCTGCACGAGCATGGCGAGCGAGACCAGCACTGCCGGACCACGGAAAGGTCGCGACAACATGTTGACAGATGGAAGCTGGACGTAGCAAGGTCAGGAGCGATGGACGGGGAAGAATGTCTGTCGGCCGTGGTTGGGAAGTTATATAAACAGGGACGATGCGCCGCCGATGTCAACGGACTGTTGACGATGATGCATCTCTCTTTTTTTGCACTTTTATTTTAGCTGCGTGCTGCTATCAACGTGAGTGAGTCGTGTTTTTTCCGTTGGTCCCCTTCGGCTTTTTAAAAATGCGCCGACAGCTCGGCTTGACGTTTGTAATTGAACACTTTCAAGTGCTCGCTTAGACCTCGCATTCCGCTGCACAGCCGCGATAGTAGTGAATGCGAATACAACTGACGTCGAGCCGCGTGGTTGCAAAGCTCGACTCATCCTCAGCATGAAATTCCGTCACCATCATCATCATCGATGGCCTAGGCATGGGTCTGGAACCGGGGGCGCGTCAATCGCCTGCTTGGCTAAGCGCAAGCACTTGGCCGTACCCTCTTCGCGATCCATTGTCTGCCAAGCCGCGAGGTGCTCAGACGCGCGATGGACGATGCTGCCCCATGCCGATATCACATGCCAGAGCAGGTGACTCTTCGAATCGATAGGGGTCTTTTCTATGCATGGTCCAGACCCCCACTATATGCAGACTCGTGCAGTGATCTGCGACTAAGAAGAAAGGGCCTTACTGCCAGGCGGCTCCTGCGTTCTTGGTTCAGTGTGATCGTGCGAAAGTGGTCGGCTCGGTGTATTGCAGTGATACCATTCTGACTCCGACACTCGCAGTCGCCGAGCGAGCTTGACCTTCCGAAATTCAAGATCCGAGTCTAACAAACCACCTTCATCAACCGATCTCCGATCTCCCGATCTCACCAGAGCGCTACAAGCAGATGCAGATAGATGTTTTTCAAGGTAGCGAGACAAGGTCGCGCAATGGTGGTGGAAAGGCAGACAATGCTGATATGAGTAGGTGCAGGGAGGAAAATACAAGAGGAGGGAAATGGTGCTGAGTTTTGGTTGTTTACTTCTTCTTGGCATCGCCGGCCTTGGTCTTCTTGACACCACGGACCTTCTTGGCACGGTTCTTGCGCTCCTTGCGCAGCTTTCGCGAAGCCTTCTCGGTCTTGGTAGCGAGGCCAGCCTGTAAATGTAGACAGTGTCAGATGCTGTGCGTATATGGGATGCATTTGCTGATGCTGCGAAAGACTTACTCGGATCAGTCGGTGCTTGGGCTCAAACTTCATCGATTCACGCGAGTCGTAGACGAGGGCAAAACCGGTCGAACGTCCACCACCGAATGCGGTGCGCATGCCGAAGACGACACACTGCTCCTTGGGTGCCTTGTACATGGCAGCGAGCTTCTCGCAAAGCTCGGCGCGCGAGACATTGGGTCGTGCTGGGTGGATGACATCCAAAACCATTTGCTTCCTTTGCAGGAGACGGTTGGTGATGAACTTACGCGTTCGAAGCGTGACGGGAGAAGAAGCGTCCTATAGATCAAGAAGAGAGAGATTGGAGAGATCAGTATGCTGCTACGGTGATTTGGTCGGTGCATCATTGCCACGACATTGCAAAGTTGTGCTGATTGAGAACAGTCCAGCTGCGTATGAACACTTTGTCGGATCTTCCATCGCGCGACGTCGCAAGAGATGCTTGACATTTCTGCATACACGATGCCAGAGTAGCCACGAAGGAGACAGACTGTTGAAGTTCTACTGATGTTGCTGTGTCTTCACTTCCACATAACACGACGATCTGCCAGGAGGTTGATCTTGCAGGTTGACGCAGGTTCTCTGCAATGTCGAAAGCAATGATGCGCCGTATGCTGCAATAGGTCATGACTTACCATCTTGATGTGTCTTGGTGGTGTCGAGAAGAAGCAGTGGCAGCAATTCGAGATTCGATGTCCTGGATTTCGGAAGCGAGCGCAACCGGCGCAATCGACTTTTAGCAGCAGCATTTTCCCACATCTGACCCGCCAAATGGAGGCGAACCCTGGGAATTTTTCATCTCCCTGCCAATTTCTATACTTCAAACCTAACAGTTGAAATCTGACTTTTCAAATCGGGTCATTTTAGCAATTGGCCGATCTCGACAGGCTCTGGCTCAGTGGCTTTGCAGTTGGAACCCAACTGTAATCACAATCATCAACATCAACCGAGCCGTGGAGCATGTTCAACAGCTGTGGGATATACCCATGTAGTGTCTGAGAAGGCCTTCATAGCTGGAAAGCTAGCGCGTCGATGTTTTACCTCTGCTGTGCAGTCATACTTTAGGCTGCAGATCTGTGGCCCTCAGAGGAGCGTAATATGGTTATAGCGCATGATAGTGAAGCTGCCTGCTGTTGCACTACTGCAAACGATCGTTGCTACGATGGCCACTGTCACTCAGAGTCTCGCTGTGCAACATGCATCTCGTGAGAAGCATGGCGATCCTAACCAGCTGTCAGGCATGTTTCGGCATTGAAATTCGCCGAGACAGGCAGTTTGTAAGATCGCTAATGCACATTTCTACATGCGTATACATGCCACAACTTCTTGGAGCACCATGCACCTTTTGTCATGAGCGGCGGGGGCGACAACGTCCGATGAGCTCGACTGCACTGCCCGGTCTGCAACTCTACAGTGACTCTGACTCCGATCCAGACGATGATCATGCGGCGCAAGGTGACGCCGCTCCCAGCGTGGATGACGGAACATTGAATCGGTAAGCGACGTCCTCTCGTGCCAGATCTTGGTTCTGCGAGTGACAAGAAGCTGAACAAGAACTCATCTGCAGGAAGCTACCGCCTCTCAACAGTCCCCTCGCTCCTACGTCTGGGTCGGAGAAGAAGCCTGTGCCGGGGGAATGGCTCTGCTACTGCTTCATCGAGAGTAAGTCTCCGCGCTTTGTCGCGGCCGTGTAGTACCAGGGCTGACAGTACTCGGTGTTGTAGTCTCGGTCACGGACAGGCTGTGCAGGCTGATTGACCAAGCCCACTCGCTAGTGCAAGGAGCTTTGCCAACCACATGCCGATTTGTGGGGCTGAATGAGGCTGAGACGCTGCACATTTCACTTACCCGGCCTATCACCGTGCGCGCCCACGAGCGTGACGACTTCGTGGCAGAAGTAAACGCCACCATCACTCACGAACTGCAGCACTCGCAACCAAGGTAAGCATGTTCCCGGATGACCAAGTCCCCTGCTCACCGTCGTGTCACCGAACCGCTGACAAATCTGCGCGAACGGTTTTGACAGCTTTTCAGTGGCATTCTCCCGCTTTGCTCACTTGCAGAACGACGAGGCTACACGCGACTTTCTCGTCCTCGAAATCGGTGCCGGTCGCAATAACGTACGTCGTTCACCGCCAAACTTTGGTAGCTAGCTCAAACCTCGCTAAACCTTTCTCTATTTCCGCTTGTTGACAGCTGCAAAATTTGTCCGAAGCCTTGGGTAGGAATTTGCACCGAACGTTTCGCGCGCAACCTTACTACAAAGAGGCGCGATTCCACGCCAGCACCGGCTACATCGAGAGCAGCCTATCGAGCACTACTCTCAGCACAGCAGTAGGAAAGCTTGAGACCGAACTCGGCGATACCTTGCGTGCATCCTCGTCGGTATCCGTGCATAGACTCGGTGTTCAAGTCGGCGCGTCCATCACATACATAGACTTGTAGCAACGCAAACATGCAAGTTGTGTAGAAAAGTAGATTGACAGAAAAGTGACAGAGCGAGTGCGAAGGTTTACGGGTATGCAGAGAGGTAGGAAATGTGGATTTTCAATCTTGCGACATGGGTGCTGGTGAGCGGGAGGGGGCGTACGACATGGGCTGGGAGGAGACGCCGTTGAAAGTCTGGCCGCCCTGATCATAGACGGCGGCGGCCACCTGTGCAAAGGGCGGTAAACTCTGCGTTGTCGCTCCCACGCCACCGTTATCGCCGGGTACATTGAACATGGGATTAACGTAAAGTTGGCTTCCTTGTGCTTGGGATTTACCGTAGGGGGGACCATCTTCCGAGCCGAGCCTTTCCTGCCCTCGAACAGGTGCAGCTGCTTGCTGCACACTTTGATGCAAAGATGGGAGTTGGTATGGCGCATGATAGGGTACAGGCTGGCCGCTCGAGTAAGGATGGAATCGAGGAATCCCCGATGCGTGGTGCAGTGGTGAGGCCGAGCCTTGACGATGCACAGATGCCGACGAAGCGCGGCTGTTGGTGCGGCTTTGACGGCTGCCCGATGGACGACTGGTCGTCGAGTGCGCAGGCGCGGGCGAGACATTGCCCGGGGTGCGAGTTCTGGCTTCGGCCGCTGTCATATTCTCCAGATTTGTGATGAGTTGATGGTCAAGCGAGTGTACAGAACGAGCATCGCCAGAGCTTCGGTGCGACTCCAAGGACGGTGCAAATCTTCTCGGATCGGCAATAGGAGGTGCTGATGCCAGGGATGAAGAGGAGCTCGCGCGTTGAACGTGATGTGGTGTAGGATGATGCTGACCAGTCACAGGACCAGGGTCACTGTCTCCTGTCTGGTATGATTGCATAGACACTCTGCGTGGATTGGCTGCTTCTTCAAAGCTGGACATGGAGTGGTCATCATCAAACTCGCGTCTTCTTGCTTTGTTCGAGCGACTATTGCCGCCAATGCCTCTCCACGCCATGTTCGCCGACACAGATGTATGAGGCCCCATACCGTAGTCGGGACTCAATGAATGTGGAAGCGATGAGCGTGAAAGCTCGGCATGGCCAGGCATGCCAGGCGAAAGCTGAGCATTGACCGGTAGCTTGCCTCGTGCCTTTTCACTGGGATTCGGTTGATAGGATTCATTAAGCTGAACATTGCCAGAAATCCATTCGACAGCATCTCGACCATTGGAGGAAGCCAGCAGCTGGTTCCGCTTCTGCATGACTGCACGTGCTCGATCGCGCGCAGCCTTCTGTTGCGCTTCTCGTTTCGCTTTTTCTGCTTCTCTCGCGGCTTTCTCAGCTTCCTTCTTCGCCTTCTTGGGATCGAGTGGTGTTTTGCTTGGAGTGGCAGCAGTTTGTGTGGATGACTTCGCATGTTCGGCAGCAATTCTTTGTGCGGGCGTAGGTTCTGCCATGCCATATGTCTGTGGTAGGAGAGGAGCTCCCGATCCGCTAGGCGTCATGCTGACAGAGTTGGGCGCAGCATACTGTTGGGCACTTGCACTGCCTCCAAAGATACCCCAGCCTTTGCCGCCGCGTTTGCCGTTGATGACAGTCTCACCGCTGGCCTCGCGATTATAATGATGCATGCCGTCCGAGTCACGACGCATGTCTTGCTGCATAGCTGGGTAAGGCAAGGTGGTACCGGCTTGACCGTATGCGGCGGTGAGGTCGTCATCGTAAACTGTTCGTCCTGCACCGTTGCTCTGTTGATACTGGACGTATTGATGGCCAGCTTGGTCGTGTTGGTGCCCGCTTGGCGGCAGCGCTGATCCAGCGTAGCCATTGGCGTGCTGGAGACCTGGCACGCTGTACTGTTGCTGCATATTGGCAGAGGCGTACGGAGCTCGTTGCGGAAAGGAGGCAGCACTGGCGAGAGAACCGATAGATGGACGATGGCCGTTCATACCATCTTCCTGCCTGGGTGAGGGCGTGCTGGTCTGATCCGAGATTGCGCCGTTCGAAAGATACACAGATCCGTTGGGCTGCCGTAAGCTTGCCAATGGCTTCGGGTTGGAATCGATTGCGCCGCCGAACGGTGGCTTGCTCTCTTGTGCCGTTACGGAATGTGAAGGTGGTACCGAACGGGGGGCCATTGCAGCGGGAGCAGGCTGCAGACGTAATGGCGAGGTTGCGCTGACGACAGGCTTTGGCTGCGCCGGTCGAAGACGTGGAGCATCAACCAACATGTAGTCATGTTTGAGACAGTCGCTGCTGGTGAGTCTGAGCTTTGGATCATACCGCAACAGGTCCTCGATACACTCGACTAGACTTGTGGGGACACGATCCGAGAAGAGTTTGGCAAAAGTGACGGGCTTGTGAATTGGAAACTGGAATCCGACAGATCTGGCCATCTTGATACCTCGATCCCATGGACCTCCCCCGAAAGGTTTTCCTCCAGGCCCGCGGCCGTAGCTATGGCTTGGATCTCCAAGGACCTCGCAAATTTGCAAGACTTGGTCTACTTCGCTTTGTCCGGGAAAGAGAGGTTTGAGGTTGACCAGCTCGGCCAAGATGGTTCCCAAGGCCCACATGTCGACGGGATTGCTGTAATCTCTTGAGCGGAGAAGTACTTCAGGCGCTCTGTACCATCGCGTGGAGACGTACTCTGTATATGGAGGTTCGCTTAGCGTTTCGCGGGCTAGACCAAAGTCGGCCAGTTTGACAATGACGAGGACATCCTTCTCGGAAGCGCCTCCGCTGCGGAGGGGAGGGTAGTCTGCGAGACCAGTGGTAGTGATAAGAAGGTTTTCTGGCTTCATGTCTCGGTGAAAGTAGCCATGTGCGTGGATATGGTCTAGACCGAGAACGATTTGTTCGTAGATTGATGCGACCAGACCTGCAGCGAGTGGTCGCCCTTTGCGGGACTTTGTGAGCTGATAGAGATTGCCTTCCATGCACTCAAAGACAAAATGAAGCTCCTTGGTGACGGGCATGAGAAAGGCGTCGTAGAGGGGAATGATGTTGGGATGGGGGGATATGGTGAGAAGAGACTTGAGCTCTTTGAGCTTCATGCACTCCTGCCAGTTGGGAAAGGGCTTCTTCATCTTCTTGATGGCAACAAGACGTTTTCCAATGTACTCTGGTCGCGTTGTTGGATGCTGCATTGGACTTAGCATAGTCCCACTGGGAAGCGGACTCTTCCAGTCTGCCAGACACACGGTGCCAAAAGATCCGTCTCCGACATCTTTGATGACAGTAAAGTCTCTGGGACCTTCGCGCATGAGTGACGCTGCTGTCGTTGGCATCGTGTTATCTGGTGGTGGTGGACGGAGGAGAGTACTGGGACCAGCAGCACTTGTGGACGATAGATGAGCATGCATCGAGAGATTGGTACGCGCGTGGTCGGGATGCCGATCATCAACGAGGTAGGCTGAATTGTACATGTCTGAGGGCGATGGCAGGACTGAGCCCGAAGCAACTTGGGTCATGTTCATTGGCGGCAGGCTTGGAGCGACATGATTCTCCATACGTTGGTGAATGATCTGCCTCGGTACTTGCCTAGAGCCATGGAGATGCGGCAGTCGAACAGGCTGTCGGCAGGTGATGGAATGGGAGGAGCGGGAGGGCCATGCGAGGGGGGTTGGTGCTAGTGCTTGCAATATGATGGAGGCAAGTGCTTGTCGCAAGCCGTCGACAACAATAAATGATAAATAATCACTTCCCTAAAAAAGGGAATACACTTTGCAGCGGAAAACTCAACACTTTCAAGGTCGCGTTTAGGCTTTGGATTTCGGGTCGGTTGCTGGTTCGGTAGTGGATTCCCACCTGCAGTAAGGCTTGCATGGGGTTGGCAGCTGTCAATACAACCCGCATTCAACCCACACGCGCTTACTTTTGTAATCATCCCTCCCCTCATCCGACCCCTTGACTTGCCTCAACTAGCACCAAAACTTTGACAAGGACTGCCAGAGCTTCAGCTAGAGTCCAGAGGGCCCAAGCAGCCGACAATCGGACCCCCCCTTGCCCAACCAGAACCTAGCCGCTCGGATCTCGGAGTTCAAACACGCTGCATCGCGCATCGGGGAGGAAAGCATCCGAGACTGAAAGTGTAAGATCGGTCAAATGACGTTAGCGACAACGTGTCAGACTTTTGACTTTCGGGTACGCACGTTCTCCAAACTGTAATGCCGACCGACCGACGCTGCCATCAACACCCCCACCCACGGATATGGCCTGCTAACACCACTCTCATCCCTGCCACCATAGACCACCATGGCGCAGTTTGTCTTTGCAGACAGATTCGTCCTGCCCGAGACGTCGCCCCTCGCGTCGCCACGTCTGCACACTGTCTTTTACGCGTCGCTCGTCATACAACATTCCATCTTTCACCTCTTATCACAAACATGGCTCAAGGGAAGCTCCAAGGACATGCTCAAGAAGCGATGCTGGATTCTCACCACCCTCGCCAGCTTCGTCATGTGCGTTGCGAGCTTACCCTACCTTGTCGACCTCGTAAAGAGCAGTTTTGATTTGCAGCTCCTCAAGCCACGTACCAAGACGGTGGCTGAACCGCTCGCCGCCTTCTTTGTCGCCTATCTCGTCTCCGATCTCACCCTCGGCTCCATCTACTACCGCAAGCTTATCAACTTGTCGTCTGGCTGGATCCATCACATTGCATATACGCTGCTTTTTTCCTTTTGGGTGCACAGAGGGTGGGCTCATATTGCAGCAGCTGCCGCCATCTTTGAGCTGCCGACGCTCATCATGGGCGTGGCATCCATCTATCCACCCTTTCGGTCCAATATGGCCTTTTCCGTCACCTTTTTCGCCACTCGTGTCTTTTTTCATCTCGCCCTGCTGGTCTGCAGCATTACCGAGCACGGCCGGAATGCTCCGGGCATCAACGGCAGTTGGGGCCCGACCATTAGTCTAGTGGTGACGTATCCCATGCACCTCTGGTGGGGATACAAGTGCGTCTGCAGTATCCGCCGAAGGATGAAGAAGCGCAAGCTCGAAGCTGTTCAAGTCGCTCAGCAACGTGCATCGTACGTATCGGCTGCTGGTCGATTTTTCAATGGCCTGCCAGCTCCGGACACGAGCAGCGCTGTCAATACCCCGGCCGTCACGCCCAACGGCGGTGCGGTATCTGCTCACGCCAACTTTGGCGCTACCGGCCCAGTCCATGCCGCGTTTGCACGAGCTGCCTCCATTGCACGTCCGCCAGTCAACCTGTTACTACCCAAAGGTCGAAAGCAGGCACAAGGCGCACAGGCGACTGCACAACCTCCCCTACTCACAAAGAAGCTCAAGCCCAAATACATCAACTCCAAGTCAGTCTTTACCGCTCCCGTGGCACCCGAAGGAGCCGGACCGGAACACCCTGAGCCATTTCTGGCGATCCGATCTCCTGCCGAGTCAAAAGACCGCGCTCGCCGCTTGGTTGCTGATGCAGTGCGTAAAGTCTGGGTCCGAGCTCCTGCCAATTGGCGACGCCAGTTCGCACAAGAAGCACGCGGTCAGACAGGGGATGGCTTAGGCCGCGTCTCGAGTTACAACACGGACGAATCTTCGACAGAAGAGTATGAAGAGGCGAGTTCCAGCGTAGCCGAGTCGCGTACTCGGCGCTATCTGCAGATGCAACGTGCCAAGATGCGACGCGCGGTACTGCGTGCGGTGCGCACAGCTATCAACGGACGAGATGCCGATGGTCTTGATGGCACTACGCCACCTGTCGACCAGTTCGCAGCAGCGTTCGCCGACGGTGCGGTGGCCAGTGCAGGGGATAACCGCATCGCCGGTGTTGACCGCACCTTGCTGTCTCTCGACTTCAGCTCCCTGATCAAGTACCTGCCGCAAGATTTCTTCAGTCAAGACTACGAGATTCGCGAGTTCCCAGTGGATCAAGACGCTCAAGGCGGTCGTCGTCGCCGTCTTGTCGGGCAGATCCGACGCAGCATTGAAGTCGCACGCCGAGACTTTGTCGTTTTCGAGTAGTGTCCTGGCCCCCTTTTCCTTATCCCCTGCCCGCGCACGCATTTTTGTTCTCTTAGATTCACTCCCACTATATACCTAGTTGCGCCGTTGTGCTTCCACATGTTCATCATGCTTCTTGTGTGGTGTGATTTGTCTATTGCTTGCAGCCAGGCTACACAAAACTCTATGGGCGTGACTCGACGGGCGGTGTGGATGTCACTTCGGCTTCTTCGAAAAGACTTCCCTCTTCTTCTGCCACAGTTTCTGGAAGTGGTGCATCACTTCGGACCTGCTGCTGAGCGTCGATCAAGGCAAGTCGACGCTCGTTAAGTACAAGCTTGATGCGTGCCATAGATTTTCGGGCCTACCGAAAGGTGAAATGCAGAAAGATTAGAGAGAGCACGCCAAGTGCGACAAAACAGTGCGGAAACTTACCCTATGGTTTTTCTTGCCTAGACTATGCTCCAAGAGCTTGGCATTCTGTCTTGCGCCTACCCTACGCAATTCTTCCCACGCTGTCGCCAACCGATTGCGTTCCATGAGAAGCACGTACCACAGTGTATGTAGATCGGCAGAGCTCTTGAGTCGTAGTTCGCTGGCCAGCCAGCCTCGCGTATGGCCATTTTTCCCCAGATCGCTGGCCAATACCGACTCAGGCAACTCGACGTATGATTTAGGACCGGACTTTGCGTTCGGATCCTCTTCTTGTAGTGCTGTTGTGCCGCCCACGGCCATGTCTGTGATCTGGTGGCGTCTTGTGCGGAAGAATTGCAGCAGTGGGTGGGCAGGGTATTGCTTGATCTGTTCGAGTTGTGTCTTTGGCACTGGCGCTAGTGACGGCTGCGATTGTGAAGCGGGCTTGGTTGCGGGCGGAATCGGCGCCTGAAGCGAGATAGCGCTACTGCTGAAGCACCTACATGGCACATTCCGCGCACTGCGAAGCGTTGTTCTTGACAACATTGTTGCTGATGGGCAGGAGCAAGAGGCGCGAAGAGGGTGCAAGAAGGAGTCAAGTTGCCGTTACGATTTTTTGCAGCAGCGAGTCTCGTACGAATGTATGCGGGTTCAAACGTGAAACGTTCAAACTTCAAAGCCATGGCATTGTTAGAGTGTAATTTTGCACAAAGCGCGTGAACTTGGATGGCTGAGTCGACGTCAGCTGGTGTCTCTTGCTCGCTGGGATTCACAGATTGTTCTCCAGGGTCTAGGCCGAGGCCATTGCATTCACACATACGACTGTAGGAGAGCGGTGCGTAAAAAAGGCGAGTGCGGGTGGCGCGGCAGTTAACCGCAGTCTGTGTTAGAACCCTCGCAATGTTTAGCGGAGACGCGGAGAAAGTGCGAGAGCAGCGGCCAAGATTTTGGCGGAAGGAACTCGGTTGGCCGTCCAAGTGACACCTCAGCCAGGCGCGCCTAGAGTTGCCCCGTTTTTCAGAAGGAACGTCAAACGCAAGTTGGGGTCAGATGCTCGCACTGTGTCGGCAATATCTCTGGTGGATGCAATCACAATGCGCTCTGCAGTCTGCACAGCTGAGCTAGGTTGCCGCACTGCTCGACGTCGGTGTGTTGGATGCAAGCACAACACATGGCCCGTCCGTTGATCGCTTCCCCGCCAATTGGGCCAACACAAAGTGCCTTCTGACGTCTTGCGGCCCTTGGCCGAACCGAGCTGCCGCACGCCAGCCTGCCACTCCCTCCTTCCCCGCACAAGCCGCGAATATATAAACGCACCTGTTTGCCACCCAATACTCTTCATCATCGTACCTTCATAATCAAGTAAGTTGCCCTGTAGATCTCGGCCCCCCTTCACGCAAAGACTAATCTTGTTCGTGCATACTTGCAGTCAACATGCCGACTCTTAATATCGATCTTCCCAACGGCTCCAAGACCACCATCCAGGCAGACTTGTTCATCAACAACAAGTTTGTCCCCGCTCTTGATGGCAAGACCTTTGCTACCATCAACCCCTCCACTGGCAAGGAAATCGGTCAAGTTGCCGAGGCTTCCGCCAAGGACATTGACGTCGCCGTCAAGGCCGCTCGTGAGGCGTACGAGACCTCGTGGGGTGAGAATGTCCCCGCTTCCGCCCGTGGAAAGCTGCTCTTCAAGCTGGCCGAACTCGTCGACGCTCACAACGAGGAGCTTGCCGCCATCGAGTCGCTCGACAACGGTAAGGCTTTCTCTATTGCTAAGGGCTTTGATGTAGCTGAGGTCGCCTCCAACCTTCGCTACTACGGCGGTTGGGCTGACAAGAACCACGGAAAGGTTATGGAAGTTGACAACCAGCGTCTCACGTACACACGCCACGAGCCCATCGGTGTTTGCGGTCAGATTATCCCTTGGAACTTCCCTCTGCTCATGTTTGCCTGGAAGATTGCCCCCGCTCTGGCCACCGGTAACACGATCGTTCTCAAGACTGCCGAGCAGACCCCCCTCTCTGCCATCAAGATGTGCGAGCTGATCGCTGAAGCTGGTTTCCCGCCGGGTGTCGTCAACGTCGTCTCTGGCTTTGGCCCTGTCGCCGGTGCCGCCATCTCGCAGCACATGGACATTGACAAGGTCGCCTTTACCGGTTCCACCCTGGTCGGCCGAAACATCATGAAAGCTGCCGCCTCGACCAACCTGAAGAAGGTCACTCTCGAGCTCGGCGGTAAGTCGCCCAACATTGTATTCAAGGATGCCGACCTCGACCAGGCCGTCAAGTGGTCCGCCTTTGGTATCATGTTCAACCACGGTCAGTGCTGCTGTGCCGGTTCGCGTGTCTACGTCGAGGACTCGATCTACGATGCCTTTATGGAGAAGATGACCACATACTGCAAGAACCTTGCAGTCGGAGACCCCTTCGCCGCCAACACCTTCCAGGGCCCTCAGGTATCACAGTTGCAGTACGACCGAATTATGGCTTACATCGACTCTGGCAAGCAGGAGGGAGCCAACCTCCATCTCGGCGGTGTCCGCAAAGGTACCGAGGGTTACTTCATCGAGCCGACCATTTTCACGGATGTCAAGCCTGACGCCAAGATTGCTCGCGAGGAGATCTTTGGCCCTGTCGTCGTCGTTTCCAAGTTCAAGGACGAGAAGGACTTGATCCGCATCGCCAACGACTCGATGTACGGACTTGCCGCCGCCGTCTTCTCCCGCGATGTCAGCCGCGCCATCGAGACCGCTCACAAGCTCAAGGCAGGTACCGTCTGGGTCAACCACTACAACTCGCTCGTCCCCCAGGTCCCCTTCGGCGGTTACAAGGCTTCCGGTATCGGTCGAGAACTCGGCGAATACGCTCTGTCGAACTACACAAACGTCAAGTCGGTCCACATCAACTTGAGCATTCCCGCTCCTCTCTAATCACCCAGTATTAGTTACCATTCTTTAGCCGCTTTGTTTGTTCTTTTCTCTTTTTAACGTACTCCTCTCGCTGACTGTACCGATGGAAATACGAAAAAGTCATCGAATCACACTGGTTTTATTCGAGAGCAGCCTGCATTTCCTTGCGCATCATCGATGAATAACAGCTCAAGATACAGTCCTCGGACAGGCGCACGGGGTGATGGTGAAGATTGCAATTGCGAAGGGGGAGAGTTTACATGTCCATATCGACATCGTCGGAAGTGGAAGTGGAAGTGGTGAACGAGGGGTGAGTTTGTGCGACAGCGGGGTGGTGGTGGTGGTTGGGGAAGGGGTCTGAAGGCATGTGGATGTCTCCGCCGTAGGATGCAGCACGTACACGGTCTCGTTCCAAGGTGCTGTTCGTGTGCGGGCCGGGGGTGTGGAGCGCGCGGTCGAGCTGCGCAGCGACGTAGCCCGAGTGCTCGCGTGGCCGAAGCGAAGATCCCGCCAAGGGGGAGGACGTGGTATTGGCGCGGAAGGTGTGCATGCTGGAAGGTTCGCCGAGACTCTCGCCGTAGACTGTGCGCTGACTTGAGGAAATGTCGCTGAACCCTGTACTTGGTCGATGCAACCGGTGGTGGTGAGACGGTTGCGGTGTTGAACCCCTCAACGGACTGGGGTGTGAAGGATGTTGCCCATACAGTGTGTGGTGGTAACGGGAACGTGGACCTGTCATTTCTTCATCCTCGGACCGCGCACCACCCCCACCTGCGCTACCGCCGCCGCCCATGGACATCTCCGACGATGCTGCGCGGTAGGCTCCCACATCCGGCGAGGCCACGCGCTCTGGGCTAGGCACTTCAGCCCTGATCTCTGCGAGACGACCCATCCCCCCATTCCGGCGCGTGGCCCAGTGACCGAGCATCTGATCAATCTCGCCCGTTGCAAAGTCCTGCTCGCCTGCCACGCCCGGTGTGGCACGTCCGCCCAACGCCAGCTCGTCATCCCCATCATGTGATGCAATGACGGGAGGCGGTAAAGGTCGGCCTGCCAGATCCGTCCGCTGTGGCGCCATGGGTGGCACATCCTGCTCGCGATGCAACCCAACCGCAGCAGCAGCAGCCGCAATGGCAGGATGAATACCCTGCGTCTGCGCCAGCCGTCGCTCTGTTTCGTCTTCGCTGATGTCGGAATTGTCAACAGGATCCATGCTAGCCAGGCTACTCACGCGCCGATTGCGCAGATCTTGAGTGGTGTGGGTAGTGGTAGGCAGGCCTAAAGCGCCGGACGGCATGCGACGTGCTCGCGTCTGGCCGTCCGGCCAGCGCGGTGGCCCCGAAGCCAGACCCTGGTGGTGGGGCAGATGAGCAGAGCCAAAGGGGAAGGCAGCCGCTTCATTCGTGTCCCGAAGGGCGGATGCTGATGCCGCAGCTTGCGTTGGACTGGCAGACAGCGAAGTGGGTCCCGTCTCTTCGGCCTCGTCTGTAACGAAACCAGAATCGGCATGTTGGGAGTTGACAGACGACGAGGACGAATAAGGTCGTTCTGCGGACAAGCCGCGCTGACCATAGACGTGATTGTCAATAGGTCGCGGGTGCGCTTGACCGTTTGGATGATGATGATGATGGGGGATGGCGAGGTGATCAATCGCCTGTTCGTGGTGTTGTTGGAGATGTTGGGCATGATGCAATTGATGGAGAATATGATGTTGCTGTAGATGCTCTTGTGTCTGCTGATGCTGCTGCTGTTGATGCTCGGGTGTGGTTCCTGTAGGATCGATGCGTGCACCAGCCGTGTTCATTGGATCTGCAATCTCGTGAAGATGTCTCGGCGTCTGACCGTCTAGGACGAAGCCATGTTGATTAAGAGTCGTCGTTTCCGCGACGACACCAGGAAGCGGCGGGTTGATGTTGATATTCTCGAGCTCTGTGCGACCAGAGTGCCGGTCGCGGTCTTTGTTGTCTTTAGCATCGGCATCGTCAGCTTTGGCACTGCACCAGAAACGATGCCCCATCTGCCACCCTTTGCTCTGACACTGCTTGCTGCAGTACTTAGCCTTGCGACACCGTCGACACTTTGCAAACTCCCGCGGGTACTCTTCCCATTTTCCGCAAAGCATGTTGGCACATTGACGAATCCCGCCACGCGACTCGTCCTTCCGGCAGGCGTTCCGCATAATTACGCCGGCCCAGTACTGAATCTCCATCGACAAGCGCGGAGCGGGGAAAGCGGCGCTACTGCTGCGCGACGAGCGTAGAGTAAATCTCTCCGCGACAGAGAATACATTACGTTTCGGCGGTTCAGACGGATCCCAGCTCTTGCCACGGTTGGTCGCCAAATCAAGCTGCTCGTTGAGCGCATCCAGAGGCCCGACAAGAGCCGAGTTGGTGAGATCAGAGGTGTGAAAGAGGATGCGGACGTGTGCATATTTGGAGAGGTAGGCGAGAAGTTGTAGACTCAACAGCACTTCCTCTTCTCGGTAGATCATGTCAATGCCAGTAGACGTTCCAGAAGCTGCGAAAGCTGCACCTTGGGCCTGCGCCGCGTTGGTGGTGGCGTGGATGTGCGCGGTACGAGAAGCGCTGGCACTCGGCTGTGAGTCACGAGCATGTTGTTGATGATGATGATGATGATGCAACGGCCTCTGCTGCTGAGCCTGCGAATCCTGCGGGCTAGTTGGTTGACGGACCTGAGCTGCCAATGCTGAAGAAGCCGCGTTGGTGGATTCCACGTTACGCGAGCCAGAAGCGTAGGTAAAGCCGCGCGATGGTCTGACTGTCTCTTGCCTCTCAAAGCGTGGAGGCGCAGCAGTATTGGTTGGACGGTTTGGCGTGATAAAGTTGTTTGCTGGCTGGGTCACATGTATGGGTTCTGCATCCGACATTGGCGCCAGTGCTCGACGAACAGGCCTGGGCGTCTGACGGTCCTCGACTACATCCTGGTCAATGTCTACAACTCCTGCTTGGATGGTTTCGGGCGCAGCTTGGATGCCGTCAACTTCACTGTCATCTGCGTCATCTGCAAACATTTCCGCATCCTCGGCACCTTCTGAGCCACTCCCGCTCGCCTCTCCGGTATGGCTTCTCAAGTCTTCCGAGGAGTCGAGAAGCGCAAGGGGAATGTTGGCTGATGAGATTGCGCGTGGGGTCGCATCAGGCGCCACGCTGGCAACAGTAGCGTTTGGAGCTAATGGGACAGGATTGAGGCTGTCGATCAGCGGGATAGATGCGTGATCGCCGTTCGGATCCACGTCGGACATGTCGGCGCTGTGCGGTGGAATAAAGCCATCTGCCGAGCTCTGTGGTTGCATGCCGACGAATACAGAAGCTCGAGCAGCCGTTGCGTTGCTTTCTAGGGGGGTGATTGGTCGGGTTTCGTCTGCGAAATGATGACGTCCGCTGCGCGACATGGATCGCGATTGTTGTGGCTGATGATCTACGGTATCAGTAGAGACGGGCGGCAAAGCGACGGGAGCAACACGAGTAGCTTGCTCCGCTGGTATTGGCTCGGCGTGGGCGTCTGCGGTCGGCCGTGTAGGGGTGTAGGAGGTGGAAGGCTCGAGACGATCTCTTGTTGAGCGTTCGTCTCTTCGTTCTTCACGACGGTGTTGCTGGAGTGCGGCGTCTCTCTTGCGCTCTTCTTTGAGCTTCTCCATTCCGCGCAGGTAGGATTCGAGAACGCGAATCGTGACGGGCACCATACCAGCTTCAACGACGCGCGTACGTACGCTCTCGCTTCCACGGACGCCAATGTTGACAACACACTGAAACGCCAAACTCCACTTCCATATCGCTTGCATCTCCTTGATCGAGATGACGCGCGTATGGGGCGATGGCGACTTGGGAATGGTACGCAGAATCCGAATTAGCCGCTCCAGACCGCCATCGAGGGTGACCATTTCGCGGATGCGAGGAGAGGTGGACGTGAGGTAGGCAAGATGGTTGAGCGAATTGATGAGCGGCAAGGTGGCCGTACAGTCAATGGCCCTCCGATCGTATACGGCAGCCGAGATGCAAACGCTGGCCCTGTTCTGAGCCGGATTGCAGAAGTTGGACTCCCTCATGTTGGCTGGAGACTTGCTGCTGAAGCCCTAGCTTTTGTTTTCCACCTGGCTCTTCTGTTGGGCAAGGTCGTCGTGATGGACCCTATACGTCTTTCAGCAAAGCAGCATGGATGATGCAGTGGCCGTCGTTGGCCTGTAAGAGAAGCGGGCTGAGCTGACGCACACAAGCGGGCACACGATGAGGAGGAGCAAGGAGCGGGCTCGAGCGATCAGCTCTCAATAAGTCAATATCAATACAACAGCTCAGCCAAGCACACAATTCCCCAATTTCACTCGATTCAGTTTCAAGTCCGCTCTCTCTCCCTTTTTTATTCGTGATTACACTCTCAAATCCGGTTCCGCAAAAACATCAACTCGGTGAGGGACACAATTGAAATTACACAGCTCGCACTGCAGACAGCAAAGGGACGGCAAAGGGCAAAGGTGTGCTTATGCCTGGTAGGTAGAGGCAGAGACGTTACCTCCACGGCCGGTCCAGTTGATGTGGATGTCCTGGCCTTCGGGCAGCTTGTCGCTGGCGTACTGGGGCAGAACACGGAAGGTGTGAGCACCAAAGTAGTCTCGCTGAGCTTGCAACAGGTTGGCAGGCAGCACCTCGCGGCGGTATCCGTCAAAGAACGCCAGCGCCGTCGAAAAGGCAGGAGTGGGGATACCCCAAAGGATGGCCTGTGCCACCACTCGTCGCCAGCCCTCCTGAGCGTTGTGAATGGCCTTGTTGAAGAAGTCGTCAAACAGCAAGTTCTCCAATTCCGGGTTCTTGCGGAAGGCAGAGGTGATATCCTTGAGGAAGACGGATCGGATAATGCATCCTCCACGCCACATGAGTGCAATAGAGGGGTTGTTGAGCTTCCAGTCGTACTCCTTGGCCGCTTCTCGCATCAGCATGAATCCTTGAGCGTAGGAAACAATCTTGGATGCATATAGAGCCTGCTCGAGATCAGCAATGAACTGCTCCTTGTTGCCCTCAAAGGGCTTGATCTGGGGTCCGCTGAGGATCTTGGAGGCTCGCGTTCGCTCTCCCTTGAGCGACGAGAGGCATCGGGCAAATACAGCCTCGCCAATCAGCGTCACGGGCTGGCCAAGGTCAAGGGCGTTGATGGCAGTCCACTTTCCGGTACCCTTTTGTCCAGCCGAGTCCATGATCTTGGTAAGCAAAGGCTTGCCATCCTCGTCATTGTACTTGAGAATGTCCTTGGTAATCTCGATCAGGAACGAGTCCAAGACACCCGTGTTCCACTTGGTAAAGATGTCACCAATCTCGGTTTCTGGCAGACCGAGACCGTTCTTGAGGATGTCGTAAGCTTCGCAGATGAGCTGCATGTCTCCGTATTCGATACCGTTGTGCACCATCTTGACGTAGTGGCCGGCGCCGGTCTGACCGACCCAGTCACAGCAGGGCTCGCCATCGGACTGAGCAGCGGTCTTTTGGAAAATCTCCTTGATCTCGGGCCAAGCAGCGTCCGAGCCACCGGGCATGAGCGAGGGGCCGTGACGGGCACCCTCCTCACCACCGGAAACACCAGAGCCGACAAAGAGGAGACCCTTGGCCTCCAGCTCCTTGGTTCGTCGGATCGAGTCGGGGTAGTGCGAGTTACCGCCGTCAATGATGATGTCACCCTTCTCAAGGTGGGGCACGAGCTGCTCGATGAAAGCATCAACAGCTGGTCCGGCCTTGACGAGCAGAATCATCTTGCGGGGTCGCTTGAGCTTAGAAACAAACTCCTCGATCGACTTGGCGCCAACGACGTTGGTACCCTTGGCCTCGTTAGCAAGGAAGTTGTCCACCTTGGAGGTAGTTCGGTTGTAGGCACAGACCGTGAATCCCTTGTCTAGAGTAGGCCAAAAGAATGATCAGTCGCTTGTTCGCCCATTTTGCGCAAATGAATACATACCGTTCATGTTGAGGATCAAGTTCTGGCCCATGACGGCAAGGCCGATCAGGCCAATATCAGCACTAGTATAGTAAGAAGAACCAAGGTCAGCATACATTGTTTTTTTTTGCAAGCAAGACCGGGTCAACAAACTTACACAGCTTCAGAAGACATCTTGGACGGAGTCAGATGAGAGACGAGGGAGAGTATGCGATCACGAGCTGAATGGAAAATCCTTGCAACAGCGATGCGCGAAGAAGGAAGATGTGTGGTGGAAGCCGGGAAAGGGTGCGACCAAATAAAAAGCCAAAACACAATCGGCCAGAAGATCGATTTGCGCTGGGATTTGGACGACGTCAGTGCGTGCAGATGGGGGCGTGCACCACAGTCAGCGTCAGCATCACTGTAATTATTGTGACTCTCTACTTTTGCCCAGCCAATTTTCGGCAATCCCTATCGCAACCACTACAATTCAATATGTAATCTCCACATTCCAATTTCCACTTTCTTCCTAATTCACACAACCTGCACGGGCCCATATCGCAACCCCATCTTCTCCATGCTACAGTTTGCTGGTACCTTGTTCAAGTCGGCGGCCATCGATCAATTGGTTCCAAAGTGTGCTTTGTCTGAGTCGAGAAGGACCGGTCCGGTCAAGCTGCGTGACGGCAGCAACTGCTAAACGGGCGCGCCCAACTTGTGATCTGCGATCGATTAGAATTTTCTCCACTCCGGACCGTGATCTCCGCTGACCTAACACGTCCCGCATCTCACCCGATGGGTCGATGGGGGCCGACGGCGCAGCGCACAGCGTACGCGCTGTACTAGATGGCGACCACGAGGCAGCAAGATGATCAGACGAGCAAAGACCCCGCACACTGCGTCGGTAACTAGTTAGACTCAACCGGCGATCTCAGGAAAACCACGAGGAAAGAGTTTACCGAAAAAGAGCAAAGCGCAGTACTCGACAGATCCTGTCCATGAGAGTTTTCCGTAATGTACATGTAACGTGAGATAGGAGGAGAACAATGTGCGAAGAGCTAGATCGGATCAGGGCAATGCTGCACGATCCCGATGGACCCTCCGAAGCCGAAGAGTAAGGATACCTTTCGTCCGCTACGTCGACTGAAGCCCAGCAGAGGATGAAGGCGTGTAAATGCAAGTGACCCTGCTGTGCCATTTGCAAAGCGAATTTGTGGTCTCACTGACGGACCATGCTGTGATGTGTCAACATCATGCTGGAATGTGTTGAGCAGGAGGGCATGTCGGGGGACCACCAGCTCGCCGCTGCGACCAAGTACGAGTTCTTCGCGCAGGTTGAGAGTCCAGTACTCCCATCGACTCGAATTGATCGCATCCATGTCGTTGTTGGAATCCATTGAATAATTTGGGATGGCTCTTTTGGATCTGCTCACGCCGATTAGGCATGAGTTACCTTCGCCGACATAGCAGCCTCCACGCTGACAGCGAATCCATCCCAGCAGCCTTGTTTGACGCCCATCGATCCGAATAGTCGGGGTGGACAGCGAATTACCTCCTTGATACAGCTCTCCGTTCAGACTGTTGTGCGTGCTGAGATTGGCAGTCTCCGAAATCGTTGCAGTGCTACTACTGCGGTCCCGTGCATACGCACTTGTCCGTCGGAGTCGAGAGGCGCTGCCGTGAGACGACATTGGGTAAGATAGAGGGTTTCCTATCTCAGAAGAAGGACTGGGAGGAGCTGATCCGCCAGCCCAGAAATTGGCAGCGTTCATACGCGAGCCATTGGGCGTTCTGATACGTATGGACGAACCAGCACTGATACCGTTCAATCCTGATGCCTCCACCACTACATTGCCACTGGCGATGATTACAAGCGATACTTTCGTGCTCGTCTGCACCACAAATACCAACGTATTCTCGTCCTCGCTTCCAGTTGTCTTGATATCGGTGACGGCTCCGTCGTCGAGATGCAGCGTACTAAGCACCTCTCGGGTGTCTAGGTCAAAGTGACGCAATGCTCCGTCTGTGAATCCAAGCAGAATAGATTTACCGTCGGACGACTGCTCCGATTTGCTGGTGGAATCGCAGAGTAGCGCCGAACGCACATGTCCGCTCCGCTCCAGAGGCAGCCGGAAAACGGTGTCGAGTAAGTCACCTTGTCCTTGAACTTCGATCAACTCGAATTCTCCATCGGATGACGCGCAGCCTATCAAAGTGCCTCGTCTGGCGTCATCTTCTTCGCCATGAGAGGCAACAGAAAAGAACCGCCAGACAGCAGATGGGCTAGCCCTGCCAGAAACATCGCCGGCTTTGCATTGCATTGTTTGCTTCTGGGAGTAACGCCAAGCATGCACTGATCCGTTGCGATGGCATGAAAGTACGACGGTCTCGCTTGCACTTGTCGAGCGTTGCAGTGTAAGGTAGACGACAGAACCCGGACCGGAAACAGGCACTGCCTCCCACAACAGCTGAAAGTCATCCGTCTTGACAAAAGAGACCGACCCAGATGCGAACCCTAGTGCGATCCATCCGTCTTTCGAGTTTAGGACCAGCGAGCTTAAAGCCGCCGGATGCGCTACCTGTCCGTGAACAATGTCGCTGACCCTGGTGGAAGAATTCAAGGCTTCGAGATTCGAAGTTCGGTCTCCAACCCGCCATAGCTGCAGCATGCCGATCGTGTCGACTGTTGCGATGACCCCGCCATCCTGTGTCAAAAGCTCAATATCGGATTTGTGAGCGTTTGCAAGGAGTGAGACTCGCGACGGAATGACAGAGTCGATGGATGATCGCACAGCAGCTTCGTCGCCTGAAGGACCAGCTTCTGTCTTGTCTCGTTGTGCATCAAGCAGCTCGGTATCTTTGAGTAGATACAGCAGTAGCATCCACAGTAGTGCCGTGGTGCCTGCGATTGGCAGCACTACCAGCTTGGCAAACCAAATCACTGCGCGAATACGAGGCCGAAACAAGGCCCAGCCAGCAAAGGAGGTGGTGGTAGGAGGTGCCTGAGCTGAAGTCAAAGTCTTCAAAGACAGGATTGTCCATGGCTCTACAGTGATCTTGAGCTCCCGCGCTCCAAGTGGATTGAGCGAGTTCCAGAGGTCGGCGCTGGGCGAAGACGTCCACCAAGGAAGAGGCGCATGTGACTGATCGAGATGAGCAAAGGGATCAAAGGAGGCAGACTCTACAGACTGCTGTGACAATGGTCTGTTCCAGTCCTCTGCCAAGACAAATGAATCGTGTTGCTGGCGAGGATAGCCGGTGCCGTAGTACAGATAAAGCCCGCTCATGTAGACAAGGATGAGAGTGAGACTCGCGGTGCGCGCAGTTCTTGCTCCCCATAACGCCTTCAATACCGAGGTAAAGGTGTTGCCAGGGACGGAGTGGGACTTGACAACGTTCGGACTTCGATCGCTGGTACTCTTGGTGCTATCTTCGGAATCTGTCTTCTTGTGCTGTCGAGTACCTTGGGTTAGAAGATCTGCAAGTTCAAGCCTCTGCATATCGATACTGAGCACGGTCACGAAAAGTGTCATCTGAAGAAACCAGTCCATCATCAGCGAGAAGATGGCAAAAATGCAGAATTCCCGGACTGCTTTCACGCCAATGGTGAAGGCAATAACGGAGAGCAGTAGGATGTCAGCGAGGGTGGTCAGGGTGGTGGAGACCCCCACCTGACTAAGTCCGTGTGCGATTCGAGACGAGACTGGCAAGGATATTGGTGTGTCTATGATGGCCTTTGTGAGCGTGAACATGTTCTCGGAGCCCACAACGACAATCACGAACGGCAAGAGCTCCCATGGTACAAAGCTGAGGCGAATGCCAAGAAGAGCGCAGATGCTGACACTCATAATCATACTGATGAGCAGTTGAGTCGTGCCGGTGAATGCCAGACCAAAGCGTGAATGCACTTTGCGCAAATTTGCCAGGTTCCGTGAAATGTAGACGACGGCGAGCATGTAGGCCGTGAAGAGTAGAAGCTGGCTGACCGTATTGCCGGAAGAGTATCGGTATGGGACGAACTGCAGATTGAGCTCATGAGAAATGTTCTGCTGGGAGGGAAGAAGTTTAACGTGCCGCCCAGTGAGGTTTTGAAGCATGGCAAGCCATGCTGCGTGACTTGACGAGACTGTGTCTTCTGTGGACGAGATTGCCGATGCTACGGACAGTCTTTGCCGAGGACTGAGACAGGCAACGTTGTCCGGATCGTGTAGGAAAAAGGTAAAGGCGAGATATTCGGCTCGTGGAAGTCTTTTAAATAGATGCCACCTCCCAGCTAACGTTGTTGGGACCGACAGGGGAACGCCGAGGAGGGTGTGGTTCCGAGTGGACTGCGCAATAGTAGCAGCAGGGTCTTCGTCTGCCGATATTGTATCGGCGTCGAGGTTCCAAAAGTCCAGAGGCGATAGTACGAGACAGGCGTCGGATGTAATCTCCTTTCGGCCAGGAAAGGAGGCTCGGGTCACTACACAACGCGGCTCAGGAGTATCTTCTTCCTGCTGCTGCTTGTTTGCTTCGGCTGAGATGAGATTCTGGAGCTGGAGCGCGGAGTGGAGAATGCGTTGATCGAGTACGCCAAAGCGATGTCCTTGACCAGACATGACATCGTCTGTTGTCACAAAGACATGTTCCACTCGAAGACTCTGACATCGTGGTCTGGAATAAGATGACTGGGCACCCTTGGTAGATGCGGCAGACGCTTGCTCTACTTCTATGCTTGACAGGGCTTCTGTATCTCTGGCATCCAAAGCACGGAGGTCACGGGCGTCGTCCCAGATCATCCGTAAATCACTGAGACTGTTGACATGTCTGCGTCCAGAGCTAGCGAACGAGTCCATGAACGGAGTGCTGAGCGATCTCCATACACTCTTTGCGTCCCCCTTGGCAACGCCTGGTCCGCCCTTTGACGCCCAGAAGTAGATTCCCACGGCTGGGTAGAAGAGGGACGTGATGACCAGAGAGCAGAGCAGCAACGTGCGGATCTGATGCCGTGAGATCCATCGTCCATGTCGGCGGAAGAGCGCCTCTCCACGGACGCGTAGACGTCTGAATACGGGAAGGGTTATTGCTGAGCCCGCACTGGAGCGACGCGGCTGTCTGCCTTGACGCGGCGGAACATATGCGCCTGGATTCGACATGGCCAGGCTACCGGCGCTGTCAAAACCCAAAAGGTTGCACCTCCACGACGGCAGAATAGTGCCTTCTGATCAGAGACAGATCTCAGCAGATGAAATGCTGTGCCGAATGCTGATCATTGGCAATGCCGACAGTGCGGCTCTGCAGAAGATGGCTAGGAAGACAAAGGTGACGAGGTCCAGGGCCCATGTGCCGAAAGCAACACAGATTCGGATCTGCCGATTCCTCGATTTCCCGTCCTTGGCTCTTTGCGCTCGGCGCGAGCCTAACTGGCATCTGATCTGCCATCGGGCTGCCGGCCCTTCCGAAGTCAAATAACGTTTCCTTTCTTTCACAGTTTCTTATGCTCGGCTACAGGCCACTTGCCGACCAGCTGGTTGGAACTATGGACATGTGCTTTCTTGCGCCATCTGCAGCCCCTTGTGCTTATCGCCGAGTAAGTCGACACGGAAGCAGTGAAATGAAAATCGGGCGCCCCGATTTGATCCGCCCGTGCGTTCGGCAATATATCCCCGACCGACCTGACCGAACAATAGCTCCTCCACCGGCTTTTGCGTTTGCCCGCTTTCTTCCCAGCCATCATCTTTTATCAGATATGTCAAGCAAATCAACCATGCAAGCACTCGTCACTGTCGGAGACAAGAAAGCAGAGGTTAAGGAGATCCCTGTCCCTGCGCTCGAAGACGATGACATCCTCATCAAGACACTTGCGGTGACTCTCAACCCTACAGACTGGAAGCACATTGCTTTCATGTCGCCTCCTGGGGTTATTGTCGGTTGCGACTTCTGCGGCATTGTTGAACAGCTCGGAGCCAACGTCAAGAACAAGAACCTCAAGAAGGGTGATCGTGTCGCTGGCTTTGTGCACGGATCCAAGTACGAGGATCGAGGCTCTTTTGCCGAGTACATCAAGACCAACAGCGAGCTAGTTGCCACTGTGCCAGACAATGTCAGCGACGAAGTGGCCAGCTCGCTTGGTATTGGCGGCGAGACAGCCACCCAAGCCCTGTTCCACCGCTTGGAAATTCCTATTCCCGACTTTACTAAGGGAGCCGCAAAGGTCGACGAGAGCTCCCCTGAGCTTCTCGTTTGGGCCGGCAGTACGAGCGTCGGCCAGTGGGCTGTGCAGCTCGGTCACGCTGCCGGATACAAGGTCATCACGACCGCTAGCCCCAAGAACCACGCCTTCCTCAAGGAACTCGGTGCCTACGACACCTTTGACTACAGCGATGCCGCCACGCCGGAAAAGATCGCCTCGAAATACCCCAACCTGAGCAAGGCACTGGACTGCATCTCTGAAAATGGCACGCAGCAACTGTGTGTCAAGTCGCTCGGTACCAAGGGCGGAAAAGTTGTGGTCCTGCTCAAGCCGGACGATGAGGCAATTGCCCTGCGCAAAGGCGAGGTCGAAATTGTGCATACACTCATCTACACGGCTCTCGGCAAACCTTTTGCCTACGGCAAAGCCGAGTTCACGCAAGACAAGGTGAACACCGACTCTGCTTTCCTCAAACAGTGGCTAAACGGCGACCGAGGCCACTACTACACCCTCTTCAAACAAGGTCTGATCAAAGGCAACAAGATCAAGTCCATGTCTGGAGGTCTAAAAGGCGTGCCCGAAGGACTTCAGTACCTGCAAGATGGAAAAGTCTCCGCTGAGAAGCTGGCCTACAAATTCTAAGAGTCGAGTCTCAGTGACAGCCACACGTCGTAATTTCACCTGATGAAACGTGTTTATTTGCGGGAGAAATGCTTTGCGAGTGGTGGTGTGAATTACTTTGAACGGACATTGCTCGTGCGGTGAAGATATGTGTTGGGATCGTTTAGGGCTTTGGCCGAGCCGGAGTTTATCGTGCGCGTTTCTATCTCGACGCGAGCTTGAGCAGCTCGTGTCACATCACCCGTCAGGTCACCAATTGCGTCCTGCAGCTCTGCGATCTGCGCTGCCATCTGTTTGTGGCGTTCGTCATCGCGAGTTTGGGCATCCCTCTGACTTTGCAGCAGCTGTTGCATCGTTTGCATGAGCCGTTGTTGATCGGCCCGATATTCTCGAATTTCTCGGAGAACCTCTTCGTGCTTTGCATCGCTCTTGTCCACGTTGCGGATGACTTCAGCATGCCGATCTGATCCGCGCTGATTAACGTCCTTGCTGAAAATGCCGAGAATCTCAGTCAAGATCTTGAGGCTCTTCGAGTCGAGAGAAGAAAGACTAGATACAAGTGGTCCAGAGGTACCGTTCGGCGCGGGCGAGACTGAAGCTGTCGCGCTCAAGCGGTCGCGCGAGTTTGCCGGTACTGTGGCAGGAGAAGTCACGGGAGCGGTCGCAGCAGTATGAGCGACCACGCTCGGCGAGGCGCGTGATAGGAGGCTGGCATGACCGGGGTCAGCATCCGTTCCAGATCCACCATATCTGTCGCGTTCCAAAGCAGGTTCACTTTCTGGCACAGACGAGCCATTGATTGACGTGCTCGACTCGACCACCTCGGGAAGTTTGGCCGCATCTCCGACTTCAGAACCGGATGGCAGCAAGCCATTCTTGACCAGCGTGTCGGTAGCACGTGCTGCGGCTGCTGCGCTTCTCGACACAGAGGGAGACGGCGCGGTCTGACTGGTAGTGGACGCTGCCCTCTTTGCGGATCCTTTGCTGCCTGAGGCCGAAGCTGTCTTCTTCGCCGCGTTCACCGCTGCGACTCTCCTTGCAAGCGATGGAGAAGCCGTTGAAGGTAAGTCGTCGTCATCGTCGATGATTGTGATGGTATTTGTCATATCTTTTGGCGCCGTGCCCGCAATCGTCTGGATTCGAGTTGCGGGCGGACTAGCTGGTGCTTTCGCCCCGGAATGTTTGACTTCGCTCCGAGTCGGCTTGGGGGGACTCGATACTGCAACGTTACCAGGCATCAACTTGGCCCTCTTGCTCGGTGTCGATGTGGGTAGTGGCGAAGAGCTTGGGCTCTCTGTCGCATCCAGCGTTCTTTTTCCCGCTTTGTTGTTTTTCGCCAAGTCATCCAGGGTTCGACCCAGGGTTCCACTGTATCCATAAGGATGTTCAGGTGAGGTGTCCAAAAAGCCCATGACACATTCGAGATTTAGCGGAACACAGGAAGTACGAGTGATGGCTGCTTCAATGAGAGCAAAGTGCACTTGAGCCTCAATGAAATAGACCGTCGGGTTCTCCTTCCATTCCGTGTAGTCTTTGGTGCTAGCCGACTCGTGGTAATTGTGAAATTGACCGGCGTTGCTCTGCGCAAGGACGTGTACGGGATGGATGTAGGTCCGATGAAGGAGACATCCGAAGCAGAACCAGGCGTGACAAGGCTTACACTTGTAGCCAGTAGTCTTGCTGACTAGGGTGTTGCACATTTTGCACACACCCATTCTTGGCGTTGATTTGACAGAGAGTCGCAGATTGTACAATCGACAAGCTGCCATGAAGCTGTGAGGCCAGGATGTCTTCTTTACCTCCCTTTCGTTAATGATTTCAACGGGAGGCTGATCAGAGTCAGTCTCGCCATGTTTCTTGATGAGTGACGCGGCAGCGTTGCGAAGCTCGAGTCGCTTGTCAAAGGGAAGATACAATTGGCGTGGTCGGAGTGCAAGACTGTCATTGCATGGGCACAATCGCCCCTGACAATAGCAGAGAGCGCAAAGGGTATGCCCATCGGGGCACTCTAGGTAGCTGAGCAGTACGTCCGCGCCACAAAAGTCGCATTCGACGTAGCTGTCCATGTCGCCTTCTAATTTGTGTTCTCTCCAATCAGGTACGTACTCGTCTGACAGGATTTGGTCGTACATGTACAAGACCCGGCGCAGATCGAAGAGAAGCTCGACGATAGCATCTTCGTCCGACATGGTAGCCGGATCCTGTAATGATTTGACTAGCTTCTTCAATGTCGCCTCGACGACTGCCTTTACGCGATAAGTCTCTTTGCGACATACGCGTTGATATTCAGGCAAATCAACGTGAAGTGCTGTCTCGAGCGTGTCGATTGTTGACCGCGACCAGGCTACCTTCATCGTCCGACCATGTAGATTGATAACTTGACGCGTTGCTCCAGAAGGTATTAGGACCAAGTCGCCTACTTGTTGCATACAGCAGAAAATCGGGAATGGCAGGTCTTGCAGCGAATCAGGGTGAACGGTGAAGCATTCGGCATCGGGGTCACCACCAGAAGATCGAATAAAGTCGTCCATCTGGTCAGAATATTCGGACTTGGTAATGATCCACACAGAGCCCGCGCCAGCGTCCGACCATACCATCAGGTTTTGACCGAAACTCGAGCATAACTCGCGTCGGAGTGGTGCAAAGGTATTGCCGGATCCGAAGTAGCACATCTGTGTCTCTACGCGAGTCTCAGCGTTGAGGGACGAGGCGACGTCTTCTTCGCCATGATATACCAGACGAGGGTGTAGTAAAGATGCAATTTTGCTCTGCCAGGCATAAGGGCACACGAGATCTCGCCCATACAGGCGCTCCTTGTCTGCCGTGCCGTAAGATTTGCGTTCTCTGCAATGGTTCAGCAATTCTAGAACAGTCATGGTCCTGTCGCGCCAATCGGTCAAATTCCTGACTTGCAAAGGTTGCGAAACTTCCGGAAAAGAACGCTCGTACGTGCCCGGTCGAAACAGGTCGGCATCCCAAGAAGGCGATTTGTGTAGATCCGTAAGGACGATGGGAAGTCCGTTTTCTTCGACACTCTCTGATATGTATTGACTGAGTTGCTCAGGAGGCGTAGAAAGAACACTGATGCGCTCGACTCGTTCGAAGCGATTGCTTCGCATAAGCTCGTCGTAAGACAAGGTGCTGAAGTCGGGCGTGACTGAGGAACCAGTGAGCTTAGGCGTTGAGGATGTGGCTTTACCAAAAGAGTCAGACTTGCTCGGGACCGACGCTGCCGTTGCAGGAGCGTGCTGATTCTGGTCACCTCCGCGCGGTGAGTCAGAAGAGACCTGCGCCGGCACCTTTAGCTTTATGCGTACAGCTTTGCTGGGCGGATTTGGTGATGACGTTCCAGTCGTAGGGGTGGTCAATTGGGTCGCAGCGCGAACATGGTCGAGCTTCTCTGACGAGGAAGGTTCTTTGGATGCGGTCGTGTGTTGTGTCTCTTGTGAAGTGGGGTTGACAATTGCGAGATCTTGTGTGACGGACGACTTCGCACTGATTGGCTGGAGATCCTCTCTTGGAGAGCTTGCTCTGTCTAACCTGGCTGTGCCTTCTGCCGGGTTTGGCCGGCTTGCTGCGTGCAGCACTTGGGCATCCTTCACACTTGTGGCAGCCACTTGCTTGGTTCCTTCTGACACAAGAGGTTGTCTATCTCCACTTCCCTCGACGTTCCCGGTAATTGAAGGCTGTTCTTCTGTCCTCGGCTGTTGAGGCTCCGCTGTTGCTGTGTACTTGGTCTGCGCACCTAAGCGCCTAGGGTCTTGTGTGACGGAAAAGGAACTGGTAGTGTGCGGCCGCCTTGGATCCTGAGTAGCATGAGGGGTAGCGTGAACACCTCGCTGATTCATGCTTTGAGCTGGATCGCGGGGCGAGCCATTGCTGGCGACTGCGACGGTCCTGCTCGGCGACAACGACGAGCCTGTAAACAGTGTCTGAGAGTTGTTGGCCGGCTTGGCGGACGGCAAGTCTTGACTTATTCTTGGTGAAGATGCTGCGATCGAATGACTGATTGACGAGAAGTATGGCAGGCCGATCGATGATGAGTGGTTAAGCGGGGAAGTGCGGGGATGAGAGGAGTCAGCTGCGGCAGCAGGTGTAGTCTTATGCTGTTGTTGTTGTTGCTGCTTGTGCTGCTGCGGCACTGCTGATGTTACCGGCAGCATATTGGCGTGGTGTCAAATTGTGACAGCGCCCGGTCCACACGGCAGAAATTCAAAAAGAAGAGATACGGGATTGATGCGCTACCATTGGCTCGCGATCGGATGCTAATCTGAAAATCTTGCCGATCACGTAAAGTGTGGCGGAATTGGCCCAGGCCTTGACGTGGTTCGGCGATTCGCGCTGAGGTGCGCAGTGAGCAAGGTTGACAAAACGTGAGGTGAAGCGCTGTGAGCGATCGTCTAGCTATGCTTGAAGAAATTTGTCAAAGACCAAAATTTCAAACGGGCCACAAGTACGGCCAAAAATGAGCGGAGTGATCGCCAAGCGAGACTAGGAATGCAAGTACAATATCAAGCCGATGTATGCAGGCACAGGTCGGGCATGCCTTCAAAGGCTGTAGACGATGTGGCTAAGGTGAAGCGGTGTTATCGCGCACGGGTGGCCCAGTTTCCCACGCCGGACTAGCAGATTCGGAAGCAATCCGACGGTGACAAAGTATCTTGTGTCAATGCGTCGGACTGTTCTACAAGTGGCTAAATGCTGCGACTGTGTCTTGTGCTGAAAGGCTGAAACACATGCTCAGCCAGAACACGGAAGTCTTGAGTCTGGTACCAAATTCGCAGCAGCTTTGACACTTCAGATCAGATCAATCATGTCTGCGCAGCAGCAGCAATTTTTGGACCACTTGCACTGCTGCTTGTGTTACCGCAGCTATGTGTCAACCGACTCAGCCCGAACAGCGACCGCTGTGCCAGGCCAGACCACGAACAAAGCAATACCTTTCTGGATCACTAATGTACGTGCGGTTCAAGTATGACTCAGTGGTGTGGGCATTCAAGCTTCATCGCCTCTGAGACAGTGTATGCACGTCTTGTGCCAGCACGAACTTCAAGGTGAGTACCAGGTAGCACAAGGCGAGACGTTGACTCACTCATCTACGAGCCCTTTCGCAAACAGGCATTCGAGCCGAAGAGCTTCAGGCAGGTCAAATCCAAGCCCCTTGTCCAATCTGTCACGCACTAGTGGACATGATCCGTCTTGACGTCGAGGAAGTACGTCATCATGTCTCCTGGGTCTACTGTGCCAGTGTTGACGAACAAGATATTTTCGACAGCTTCCGGAGAAGGTGCAGCAATATTTTCAGCCCATGCAGAATTCTATCATGGAACTCATTCGGGCGTACGAGGTCAGTCGCAATCGTCGAGGCTAGCAGCAATGGTCAGCACGCTGACACATGTTTCCCTCAATCAGTTCCAGGTAAGTTGGTACTGGTGCTATTACGGTATGCCAGGCTAAAGGCGTCATGCGTTAGTTTCACCATATGGCGGAGCTTATACGGTAAGTAGATTTTGTACACAAGTGTAACAGAACAAGTGTTCAGCTAGAATTTTCGACCCATTGCAGCTTTTTCAAACGACAGACCCTGAAGCAGAAAGATGTTTTGGAACACGTTCGAGATGAGCTTTCCCAAGCGAGAGCAACCAAGAAGTAAGAAGCTTCTAGTGTCATTATGCAAACGCATGTTGACTGATTGCACCACTCATGTCTCTCTTCGTTCTCAAAGGGAGTCTGAACAACTCAAGCGAGAAAATCAAGTTTTGCGCGAGAGGCTTCTCGCTATGGGGAGCAGAGCCTCGCCACGCCCTTTGTGAGTTGGATCACAGCACGACCCTGAACATGGTTCAGCTTACCGAGACCATTGTACAGGGAACTCATCGACGTGAAGCCACTGCTGGACAACAACTTGGAATTGTCGGCGGAGGGATCACTCGGTAGCCGTGGCATGTGTGGCCCATCAACGTCACGGAAGCCATTTACGTTCCAGGCGCCAGTCCCGTGTATGCCCCATCGGGGCACCATCTCGACGCTACAGTCAGTGTTGGTATCCGGAAGTGAAGAAGATTTTTGGTGAGGCTGATATTGACTCCGGCCAATTTTCTGCCTTTGCAGTCGACGTCAGACTCCAAGGCAGACAACGTCGTCGTCCTCTGACGCTTTCGCATTTCATCCACCGGCGCTGCAAGCAGAGGACAAACATGACACTAACCTAGCTCAATCAAGCCTGGCAGTCAGAGATGCTAGTAAGACCCGATCGAGCATGTACGAAAGACAGACACTGCGAAAGGGCAATCCTGGTGTCGGGGTTACTTCTTCTAAAGCGTCTAGTTTTCTGTCGAAGACAGAGAGTAGACTTCCAAGGAACCAAGCAAGCGGAAGTATACGCCCAGTGCGACCGGTCTCGGCGATCCATTCATTTCGCTCTTGAAATTGGTATGCCCCTAGAAGCGTCACATATCGACGTACCGATGGCGAATAAAGCTTGTCACGAGTGTATGCAATTCGAAAGATTCAAATGTGCTTAATCAGAATCAATCTCGATGTAGTCGCGCTGACGATCGTTGAGACTGGGCCCTGTGGAGCTGGAAGGGGTGGCGTAACGACTACTGCGTCCACTGTCGGCAAGAACTCGACCCCCACCGAGCGTGAAAGCCAAAGGTTGCTCTTGCTTGGGTTTCGTATCCATTTTCTTGGGCTTTGGCGGCGCCCTGCCAGACAATGTTGTACCGGAACCACTGAAGACTTCTGCGGTGCCTTTCTCCTTATCGCCCTCCTTGCCACCGACAGGAATAACCTCGTATCCAAAAAAGAGCTTACCAAAAGGCAGGTTCAATGCTGCTGGTACTTTTCGCTCGGTCAATTGTGTGTCATTCGTGACCACTCTTGGCTTATCGGTGCGCCGGACCAAGCTGGCGTCGTCGAGCTGTTCGATTTGGCGATCCTTCTTTGTCTTGCTCTTTTTGCCGCTCAGGGACTGGCCTGAGCCACGGAATGGGCCAGCTGGAGTGGCAGTGCCCGATCCACCTACAGCGCTGCTTCCAGCCATTGACCCGGGCGTTGACGTGCGTGTTGGGGGTATGGAGTCTACACGACTGCTGTCAATGTTCAGCTTGGACGCCATAGTCGGTGGCGGTGGTCTAGGAACGGGAGCTGGCTCGACGTAGCCCTTTGGCGGCGCAAAGTCGACTTCCAGATCTGTCTCGATGATCGAGATGCCTTCTGCGTTGGGTGTGATCTCCATGATCAGAATCTCGAACGTCAAGCAATTATAACTGATCTCGATGATGTCGCCCGGCGACAGTGCGCTGAAGTTGCGGAACGCCTGCTCGAGGACGGCTTTCGGATCGCTAATCTCGAGAAAGTCGACTGTCTGCGGTTGGATCTTGACCATTTTGCCCTTGGGCAGCGTAGTGCCATTCAACCGGACTGGATCACCTTCAGAAAGCCCTAACGTACGCATCATCCAAGCTGGCAAATGCACGTTGCCCTCGTCAGCAATGAATTCCAAGACACCAGCGTGAGTACTTTTGGCCTCTGCGGCCCCAGTATTGCGCAGCTGGAAGTACCAGGGTGATTCAATGTCAAGGTTTGTCAGCTGTGCAAGTGCCGAAGGCGGCATGATGATTTTGCCACCATAGCTGACATTCAGACGTTCCTTGCCTGGCAACATGGCCATGCTGTAGGCCTTGAAGTATTCGTCATAAGCCCGCGGTGGGCGTGGAAATCTGGCGTCCATGCCTCCCTGCATGAAGCGGGCAAAGTTGCCGGCGAAGCCGGCATCGCCTCCGCCATCGAGGCCTCCAAACTGAGCAGATGCAAAGAAACAGTATCAGTAAGACGAACGGATCGTGCACCAGCTATCGCCTACCAGGCTGAAACATACCATCGCCATGCTTGCGACTGCCTCTTGATGCTACGTGAGATGAGGGTTCAAAAGCTGAAAGGCTAGAGTTGGCAACAAGGCTGAGGGTGCAGCTGAGGTGGAGTAGGCTAACGCGGCCCGCTGACAAAATCATGACTAATTCACGAGCCTCACTTGCTTTTCTTCTGCTGGATTCCTTCTTGTAGAGCGCGTTTTGGCAAGCAGAACACCAACTCGATTCACCTCAAAATCAAGCCGGTCTTGCAAGATGTCGTCAGCCGCTGGACCAGTGTCTGCATCTGCAGGCCGTACACTGCCAACGCAGAATGCCTTCAAGAACGCCGACAAGCCAGATGAGGTTCGCAGATCAAATTTGTCGGCCGCCAAGGCTGTGAGCGATGCGGTAAGAACCTCGCTCGGTCCCAAGGGTATGGACAAGATGATCCAGACTTCGAACGGCGAGGTGGTCATCACCAACGACGGCGCAAATATTCTCAAGCACATGGCAGTCATGCATCCTGCCGCTCGCATGTTAGTCGAGCTCTCACAGGCGCAAGATGTGGAAGCTGGAGACGGCACCACCTCGGTGGTGGTCGTAGCCGGAAGCTTGCTTGGTGCTGCGGAAAAGATGCTCAACAAGGGCATTCACCCGACCATTATTGCTGAATCTTTCCAGAAAGCGGCCATCAAGGCCGTCGAATACCTCACCGACATCTCCACGCCTGTCGAGCTGAGCGATCGCGAGTCACTGCTTCGAGCGGCCAGCACGAGTCTGAACTCAAAAATTGTCTCTCAGTATTCTTCGGTGCTTGCTCCCATCGCTGTGGACGCCGTCACACGCCTGGTCAACACAGGCTCGGTAGTGGCCAAGGCCGAGGCCGTTTCGACAGAAAAGTTGGCACCGGGTGTCCGACCTCCGCGTGTTGAGGGCGACAATGTCGATCTCCGCGACATTCGCATCGTCAAGAAGGTGGGCGGCACGATTGACGACACAGAGCTCGTCGAAGGACTGGTGCTGGGACAGAACGTCATTTCTGGTAGCGGAGGACCGACGCGCATGGAAAAGGCCAAGATTGCCGTGTGCCAGTTCCAGCTCAGCAGTCCAAAGCCAGACATGGATAACCAAATTGTAGTCAACGACTATCGTCAGATGGACAAGATTCTAAAGGAAGAGCGCCAGTACTTGCTCAACATGTGCAAGAAGATCAAAAAGTCTGGCTGCAACGTACTTTTGATTCAAAAGTCGATTCTACGTGATGCAGTCAACGAGCTTGCGCTTCACTTCCTGGCGAAGCTGAAGATTTTGGTCGTCAAGGATGTCGAACGCGACGAGATTGAGTTTGTCTGCAAGACACTTGGAGCCAAACCGATTGCCGATATTGAAGCTTTCAGCGAGGACAAGTTGGCTTCTGCGGACCTTGTGGACGAGGTTCAGCAGAGTGGAGCTCGCGTGGTCAAGATTACCGGTATTCGCAACATGGGCAAGACGGTCAGCATTCTGTGCACGGGAGCCAACTCGCTCGTTTTGGAAGAGAGCGAGCGAAGTTTGCACGATGCGCTTTGCGTCGTGCGCTGCCTAGTCAAGAAAAAGGCGCTGATTGCGGGAGGAGGCGCGCCAGAGGTTCACGTCTCCCGATTGCTGTCGCAGCATTCTCAGACTCTCAAAGGTATGGAGGCTTACTGCTTCCAAGCATACGCCGAAGCACTCGAGGTTATCCCCACCACGCTGGCAGAAAATGCTGGTCTTAACCCAATCAGCATTGTCACGGAACTGCGCAACAGACACGCGCTGGGCGAGCGTACAGCCGGTATCAATGTGCGAAAGGGCCAGATCACCAACATTTTGGAGGAAAACGTATTGCAGCCTTTGCTCGTCAACACAAGCGCTATCGAGTTGGCCACTGAAACAGTCTCGCTATTGCTCCGTATTGACGACTACCACCTTTCGCGCTAAAAAACACCATCTTTTTTCAACCCAATTTAAAGTACCACATTTATCGTGACGATTTCCTTTCCGTGAGTTTTTCAAAACAAGATTTCGTGTCGGCGCGTACTGCTTTTTTGTGGCATGGAGTATGATCTACAGACTACAGGTGATCTGCGTTTGAGTGGGGTGACGAAACGTGGCTTCAATTGGGATGCCACGCCTTCACAATCAGTCAGATGGCAGCTCTTCCTTGCAGCATGCAGGCGGATGTGGTGCTTGTTGACTATGGACTGTGGACCGATGCCATCGGAAGCTTCCGATCTCGGTCCCTGCCAAAGGGTCGAACGTCACGCGCGTCACGGCTCGGGGATTGAGGTTATGCAGGCGAAAGCATGGTGGGCTCGGACTAGGAAATAGGCCATTCGATATCGGAAGCTGCAGCAAC
The DNA here is from genome assembly GCA_023212645.1 of Farysia itapuensis. Taxonomy (NCBI): domain Eukaryota; kingdom Fungi; phylum Basidiomycota; class Ustilaginomycetes; order Ustilaginales; family Ustilaginaceae; genus Farysia; species Farysia itapuensis. The sequence continues at coordinate 556,846 of JALBYC010000006.1, read as the reverse complement.
GCCTTGACCTGCATATGGGTAAATACGGTCTTTCATTACAAGCGAGCACAGCCAGACCAACCTCGCAACACAAAAGCTTCAAATTCCGACTCCTCGACAATACAACTTGCTCGAAATTCACTAGTCGCGCCGAATTTTTTGTTAGTTTCTCGGTTTTTTTTTTGCAGAATCTCGCTAGCAACGGTGACGCCGGTGTTCGTAGGTGAGACGGTATCTAGGATCGATCATCCGCCCTCGAAGAGAGTGCCATCTTAGCCGATTTTCGTTCGTACAAGCGGGGCTGTGGAGTAGCTATGCCCATGAATACAGTTTAGCGAGAAGAGAAAGAGGAGTGGAAAAGAAACAAGGGCCGCGATGACTAACGAGGCTGAAAAAAAGGGTCGATTTAGCGGGTGGGTTGTTTTGGTTGGCTAGACAGTGCGGACTGTGAACGGCCATTCCCCCTGTCCAAGGCGAATTGCTCTGCGAATTTCAACCACCAGGCTTCACCACCATCTTCCTCCTCTCCCACGCTCCTTTCAGCACCCGTCGCTTCTGATCGCGACCACAAGTGTTGAGACATTCCTTTCTCTCCACACCACTTCATTCCCCAAGCTTGTTGACGTTGGTTTCGTTCATCAATTTCGCGGCGTATCTCACATCGGCGCTTCTCACCTTGCTAAAGGTCGTCGTCGCCTATCGTTATGAACCCATTCGACCCTCCGTATGGAGCGGATGATCCAAGTCAGACGAGACACAATGGTCCGCCTGGACTCGCACATACCTCTGGCGGCAACCCTCGGCCATTGCCGCAACAGCCACCCCACTTGCAGCAGCAATACGCCACTACCTTGAGCCAGACACCCGAGCTCCACTATGGCTCTTCAGACTTTGCTGGTCCTGGTGGGAGCCATCAGGCCTACCTGAGCCAGCCTCCGCCCGAGCCATCGCGGCCTATGGGTGTCTCGTTCCAAGAGCCCCAACGCCTGCCGAATCAACGTTCCGGCCCATCTCGCGACTCGGTCAAGTCGTATGGAGAAGACAAACGTCCTCTCAACGACTTGAGCAACAGTACCACCGCTCTTAATCAGATGAACACACTCGACCCAGAGTCTGGATTCTCTGCTAGCAATTTTCGCCGCAAGAAGTCCCTGGTACGACCTGATCGTGAGCGCATGGATCCCAACCATCGACAATGGTACTACAGAAATCATGCTGCACACATGGACGTTCTCAACGCTTCTGGCGGCCGCGTCGGGTACATGCCCTCTACAACCGGCCACTTGCCCCAGCATGGTGCCGCGCCACAAGGGTCTGGCATGAACGGAATCGTTGGACCGGGAGGTGGACTTAGCGGTCTAGGTGTTGCTGGCAACATGCCTCCGGGTGGTCTTGGACGGGCACCGCCGCTGCGACGCGGCAAGTCTATCCTTGGACGAGACGAGGATCAGGTTGAAACTGGCATCAATGTCCTCAAGCGTGGAGTCTCACTCCGACGCAAACAGTCTGCCAAAGGCTCCAAGGAAGTGCCTCGTGATCTCGGCGAAAGCAGAACTTCTCGAATCGCACCTGGCCCGGTCGGCGCATGGATGATCTATTGCTACGTTCTCACCATCTGCTGTCCCGGTCCATTGCTCAGACTGTTCGGCATTCGGACTCCAGAGCAGCAGCGAGCCTGGCGCGAAAAGATCGGACTCATCTCCATTGTCTTCACATGCATGGCTGCCGTCGGTTTCCTCACATTCGGATTCACACAAGCCGTGTGTGGCACCCCTCCAGACCGTTACAACCTTGGTACAATCGATGTCGGTTCCATGACCTTCAATGGCTACGATTACAGCTTTGATGGCTTCGTCCATCCTCAGGTCGGTCCTTTTGGCGCAAATACGATTTACAACCACACCAACCCAATTTACTCGGAACCCTGGTCATCTGGCGGACAAGATGGCAGTCTTTTGTTCCAGAAGACCGGAGGCACATGTACCAACATCATTACCAACCGCAACGGCGGAGGACAGCCTGCGCAGTACTTTGACTGCACCTTGGTGCGTCAAAATGGCACGCCAGCCTATACAAACACAAGCATGTGTCACACCAATTCCAATCTCGTCGACCAATTCAACAACGGTGGCATTCCTGCCAACAAGGTCTTGCGCAAGCGGGGCCAGGTCTCACTCTCCTGGCAGAATGTCACTGATACTTCACGCAACCTGGCTGTTTACCGAGGCTCGGTACTCGACCTCAACCGACTCAACAACCTGACTGCAACGCTCAACTACCCAGCTCTGTACAACACGCTCAAGAGACGTGATGACACTTGGGCTGGACGTGACGTCACCTCAGCGGTCATGCGACAGCGTCTGGACAATGAATTCGCTTGTCTAGAGCAAATTGTCCGTATCGGCTTCATTGACTCGGAGACCATTGGCTGCGTCGCATCCAAAGTCGAGCTGTACGTTTCCCTTGTCTTCATCATTGGTGTCGTTGCGATCAAGTTCTTCATGGCCGTCATCTTCGGCTGGTTCCTTTCATGGCGACTCGGCAACTATGCCAACGAGACGTATGAGCAGCGAATGAAACGAGCCGCAGAGATTGAACAGTGGTCCGACGACATCTTCCGTCCTGCTCCGTCTGGCTACAGGCCCAATGCACGCAAGCACAAGTCCTTCCTTCCCACGCAGAGTCGATTCTCTGTCGCTGATCCGCTCAGCATGAAGAGCAAGACCCGTCAGATGCCTACCAACGAAAAGCGAATGACACGCAGTAGCCGACTCGGCGTCGCATCGCCCCTTGGTGGCTCTCCACCCGGATCACCGTCAATCACGGGTGCACGAAGCTCGGTCTCTTTGGCTCCCAAGGACCAATCCCGACGCTCGTCCTTCTCGGGCAGTCCCGGCGAGGGCGCCATGGGCCAGTGTCCTTTCCCGCTCAATCACATTGTTCCACAGCCTGGACCTGACTACCGACCATTCGGCTTCCAGCTGGCTCACGCTATTTGCCTCGTGACTGCCTATTCAGAGTCATTTGAGGGTCTTCGAACCACGCTCGACAGTCTTGCAACGACCGACTACCCAAACAGCCACAAATTGATTCTGGTCATCGCCGACGGCATTGTCAAGGGTGCTGGATCCGACATCTCGACACCCGACATTTGTCTCTCGATGATGAAGGAACTCGTCATTCCCGCGGAAGAGGTAGAAGGCAATTCCTACGTTGCCATTGCCGATGGCTTCAAACGACACAACATGTGCAAGATCTATGCTGGCTTCTACGATTACGATGACGAGACGGTGGAGCGATCGAAACAGCAGCGAGTGCCTATGATCTTGGTTGCCAAGTGTGGTACGCCCTTGGAGGCCGACAGCGCTAAGCCAGGCAACCGAGGCAAGCGTGATTCACAAGTGCTGCTCATGGCTTTCATGCAGAAGGTCATGTTTGACGAGCGCATGACAGCGTTCGAGTACGAGTTCTTCAACAGCATTTGGCGTGTCACTGGTGTCTCCCCGGATCAATACGAGATTGTACTCTGCGTCGACGCCGATACGAAGGTCTTCCCAGATTCGTTGTCGAGAATGGTGGCATGCATGGTTGAAGATCCCGAGATCATGGGACTTTGCGGCGAGACCAAAATCGCCAACAAGGCCGAGACCTGGGTCACAATGATTCAGGTCTTTGAGTACTACATCTCGCATCATCAGACCAAGGCTTTCGAGGCCTGCTTCGGAGGTGTCACTTGTCTGCCCGGATGCTTCAGTGCTTACCGCATTAAAGCACCTAAGGGACCTCACGGCTACTGGGTACCTATCTTGGCCAACCCTGACATCGTGGAGCATTACTCTGAGAACGTAGTCGACACTCTGCACAAGAAGAATCTTTTGCTGCTTGGAGAAGATCGCTATTTGACTACGCTGATGCTCAAGACTTTCCCCAAGCGAAAGATGATGTTCGTTCCCCAGGCAGTTTGCAAGACCATAGTGCCCGACACTTTCCGAATCCTGCTATCGCAACGTCGACGATGGATCAACTCGACGGTGCATAACCTGTTTGAGCTTGTACTTGTCAACGATCTCTGCGGAACCTTCTGCTTCTCGATGCGTTTCGTCGTATTCATGGAACTCACCGGTACCTTGGTTTTACCCGCTGCCATCGCATTCACGCTTTACGTTGTTGTCCAGGCATTCCTGCCCAACGTACCCACACCGACGATTCCTTTGATCTTGCTGGCTTTGATCTTGGGTCTTCCCGGTATTCTCATTGTTGTCACATCGCGCAAGATTGCGTACGTTGGTTGGATGCTGATCTATCTGCTCTCGCTTCCGATTTGGAACTTTGTCTTGCCCCTCTATGCCTACTGGCACATGGACGACTTCTCTTGGGGAGCCACGCGTGTTGTCCAAGGCGAAAACAAGAAGGAGAATCACGGCGATGCCAACGGCAAGTTCGACCCATCCAACATTGTCATGAAGCGCTGGGCCGAGTTTGAACGCGAGCGACGATGGAAGTCGGGAACACACTCTCGCGACTCGACGTACGACATTGTTCAACGCTCGGGTTCGCCAGAGAGAGCCGGCAGCACGCGCTACTCGGTCATTTCGTCCGACACTTTCCAGTCGACCCCTGGTCAACACGACCAGTTTGGCCGAGCTCTGCCGAACTTGATGTCGTCGTCCACGTCCCACATTGGCCCTGACCCTTCAGAGAATGGCCACTCGAAGAATGCAGGCGCACGTGCTCGTCTTGATGCCGTGCCTCTGCTGGAACTTCCCGCACCGCTCGCTACGGACGCCAAGCAGCGTTCAGGTGGCTCGCCTCCGGGTACTGTTGTTGTGCCTCGCCCGCGCAACACGTCTCCATCTGCGCTGCCGCACAATTCGACGCATCCGGCCCTGGGCGGCATTTCCGCCACGCTGGGACCCCAAACGACCTCGATGAGACAGCTTTCGCAACCGCGCGCATACGACGCCTATCCACAGTCGGACGCCGCTGACGACGAAAAGCGGCCGATGATCAGTTCAGCATCCAGCTCGCCAGACCCAGAGCCGCGTCGCATCATGGGCGCCGAGTCGGCAGTCCGCCACGGCAACGTGTCTAATGAGCAACAGTACCCTGCGGTGAACCAGGCCAGCTACCCAATCCAGGCTTACACGGTGGAGCCGGAGACGGAGTCCACTCTCTCTCACGGCCAAGATCAACAGTCGATTGCGAGCGCTCCGTCCAGCCGACCATTGATGCGAGGCTTTAGCTTGGTCGACGACGGCCCTGTAGCGAGCGCAGAAGGCGTCCGCCAAGTAACGCGAGGAGCTCGGCGCTCACAGATGCCTACGTCGCCCTCATCGCCAACGGCATAGTCGGGTCGGATCAACAACCTGCCCGGACCACCCAACTTTGACCAGCTGGCTACCCTTCCACTCAAAACCACACACGAACAATACTTTTTCCCTCATTCTCCCCTCTCTGTTCTTTCTACCCCACATTTGACTACGTTGCGCTCGACTTGATTATTAGGATCTAGTCACTTCGTTTTACGCATCCTTTGACCATCACTCTATGTCGTCAAGGATCTGCTTCATAGCTTCATCATTTCAATCAACGGACTTTTAACTTGACTGAACGGAAATAAGTTTAGATTGCCGTGAGTGGGAGTGGGGTCATGTGACCTGAGCGGTGAGCGCTGAGCGGCACATGCGGCATCCATTTTCCTGCCGCATGACGGATTAGACGATGATAACCACTTTTTGACTTTTTGAATTCCTGCTGACGATCGTCTATCGACTCAGCTGCATCCATCCTCTTCTCGCACATCATCTCTGCGCGCGATCCCGCCATCGCCCTATTCCCCGCACCGCTCTTTTCACCGTTCAAGCAGCAGCGGGTATTGCTCGCGTTGTGGAACATGGACGGCGCAGTACCAAGCGAGGAGCTTGGCCAAGGAGCAATAGGTCTGTACGGCACCTATCAGGCACAAGATGTAGTTGCAACATCTCCGTTGCTGAGTCTTCCTCTGCGTATCTTTGATTCGTCTTTCACTGCTCTCAAGACACCCGGGTTCATCGCTAGAGCATGCGATAATCGCGAAGGATGGGGTCCTGTCTCGCAAGAGCGCGACCTGGATTTCACTCCTTGCTTTCAAGAGGCGGCCTTTGGGGTAGTTCCAGCCATAGTGTTGGCACTTTGTGGAGCATTCTTGCTATACACACTGTCAAAGCGAGAGCAAAAGGTCTTGTCGAGGCTATCTCGCTCGCTGCTATGGGCTAAGCATGTGGTCGTCGGCGTAATGATCGCTACAGCTGCGTTCCAGACCTCGATCCTGTACGGTCTATTTGCGAAGCCAGGAGACTCCATCATGTTCTGGTCGTCGCTTGCTGCCACAGCTGCCTACGCCATTGCTCTCCTCGTTCAGCAAGTGAATCACACGCGCTGTAGACGCAGTTCGGATGTCCTCCTCTTCTTCTGGTTCGCACACACGCTCGCCGGTGTTGTCAAGCTCAGAACCGCATTGACAGCCCCATCGCTGCCCATCTCTGACCAGCTGGTCACCCTGATCCCCTTTCTCATTCGTTTTGTTCTAGGATTCGTCGTCTTTGTACTCGAATGCGCAGGTGTTGAAATTGGCACGGCAGAACCGAACAACAAACGATACACACTTCTCGCCGACGGCGGCCAGCAGAACGGAACCTCGCACTCCGAGTCACAAACCAACGGCGCAGCTCCCAATGCCAGCTCCGTTAGCGTGTTCAGCGATGCTGACAGCGAAACAAACGTCGGCACGTACGACGCCGTAGACTATGGCAAAGAGTGTCCCATCGTCACAGCTAATATCTTCAGCCGTATCACCTTCCACTGGATGCAGCCATTGATGTCCCTTGGCGCCAACCGCTTCGTGACAGAAGAAGACATGTGGTCTCTGCCACCCAAGGAGGATGCTGAGAATCTCGGCCGACGCTTTGACCACTTTTGGAAGCAGACCAAAAACAAAGTCACTGGCAAGCCTGCCTTTTGGACCTCGCTCGCATATGCCTACGGTGGACCTTTCCTGTTCGCTGCCGTGCTCAAGTCTGCTCAGGATGCACTTGCTTTTGTTCAGCCCCAGATTCTACGCAAATTGCTGCAATTCGTTCAAAGCTACGACGACAATGACCCAAACCAGAGCGCCATGCAGGGCTATCTGCTGTCGGGTGCACTCTTCTGTGTCGCCGTGACGCAGACTTCGTTCCTGCACCAGTACTTTCAGCTCGTGTTCGCCACCGGTATGCGCGTTCGCGCTGGTCTTGTCAGCGCTATCTTTAAGAAGAGCTTACGTCTTTCCAATGAGGACCGTGGCGGTCGAGCCACCGGCGACATTGTCAATCTCATGTCAGTCGACGCAACTCGACTACAGGACTTGTGCACGTATGCGCACGTCGCTTGGAGTGCCCTGTTCCAGATGACATTGGCATTCGTCTCCCTGTACAATCTGCTTGGTTGGCCGTCCTTTGTCGGCGTCGGTGTCATGGTCGTCAGCGTACCGCTCAACACCGCTTTGGCGCGATATCTCCGTCGACTCAGCGAGAAACAGATGAAGGTCAAAGACAAACGCACTCGACTCATGAACGAGATCCTCACCAACATCAAATCGATCAAGCTCTTCGCTTGGGAAGAGGCATTCACGCGCAAGCTGTTCAAGGTACGAAACGATGAAGAACTCAAGCTGCTGCGAACCGTGGGGATCGTCTCTGCCTTTTTCAACTTTTTCTGGACGGCAGTTCCGTTCTTTGTCTCGCTGGGCACTTTTGTCACCTACGCCTACACGAATCCGGAGCCCCTGACTGCCGATATCATCTTCCCAGCGCTAGCTCTGTACCAACTTCTATCATTCCCGATTGCGATGTTTGCCGGCATTATCTCTGCTCTGCTACAGGCGCAGGTGTCGGCCAAGCGTCTCTCGGATTTCTTCGACGCCGACGAGCTTGATGCCAATTCTCGAAAAGTCATCCTGCCGGGTCAGTCCCGTCCCGACCCGGACACGCCTGCCAGACCCAAAAACGTGCTTGACACACTCAATGAAGAGAACAACCCGGCGCACGAGCCTGCCCAGAACGAAGAGGTGGTCAGCATCCGCGATGGAGAGTTCAAGTGGTCGCGCTCGCAGCCTGTGCCCACTTTGCAGGACATCAACCTGACCGTGAAGAAGGGTGAGCTTCTGGCAGTCCTCGGCAAGGTTGGAGACGGAAAGAGTTCCTTACTCTCTGGTATCTTGGGCGAGATGGTTCGCACGGATGGCGAGGTTGTGGTTCGAGGTCGAACGGCGTACTTCAGCCAAGGCGGTTGGTGTATGGGAGCCTCGGTGCGGGACAATATCTTGTTCGGCCTCAACTACGAGCCCGAATTTTACCAGCGCGTGATTGACGCATGTGCGCTTACGCCTGACCTGAATGTGCTTCCCGATGGCGACCGGACCGAGGTTGGCGAGCGTGGTGTCAGTCTGTCTGGCGGACAAAAGGCTCGAATCGCGCTGGCTCGCGCATGCTATGCCCGTGCAGATTTGTACTTGCTCGACGACCCTCTCGCTGCTGTGGACGCTCATGTGGGCGCGCACATATTCAAGAACGTCATCGGTCCCGAAGGTCTGCTTCGAAGCAAAGCGAGAATCTTGACGCTCAACTCGGTCGCGTGTCTGCCCGAGTGCGATCAGATCATCTCGGTTCGAAGGGGTATTATTCTGGACGAGCGCGGCACCTACGACCAAGTCATGGCCCGCAAAGGCGAACTGTACAATCTGATCACAGGGCTTGGCAAACAGTCAGCGCGAGAACAGGCAACCGAGAGCGAGGACTCAGCCCAGGAGCTAGAGGTGGTCGACATGGACAAGGAGCTCGACATGCATGGACAAGGAGGTGAAGAGTCACTCAAGGACTTTAAGTTGCACCGACGTATCAGCACTGCCTCTATGGCCCGGCCCAAGACGATGACCAAGAGGCAAATCAAGCAGGACACGCTTCGACAGCTCCGCGAGACCACGGCACCCAAGGAAAAGTCAGAACAAGGAAGCGTTAAGCCCGAGGTGTACAAGCAGTACATCAAGAGCTGCAGCGTGCTTGGTGTCACTCTTTACCTTATTGCGCAAGTCTTGTCTCAGGTCATGACTGTGTCCCGCGATGTCGTGTTGAAACAGTGGGGCGCTGCCAACCAGGCCAATGGTGGCTCCCGAGAAACCACGCGCTTCTACCTGACTGTCTACGGTATCGTCGGCATCCTCGCATCGATCTGTATCTGCATTGCGCCCTTCATCCTCTGGACGTGGTTGGTGATTTCGAGTGCGCGCCGATTCCACGACAACATGTTTGACGCCGTGCTGCGCAGTCCGCTGCAATGGTTCGAGACTACGCCCACCGGCCGCCTACTCAACCTGTTTTCGCGCGACGTCAACGTGATTGACGAAGTGCTGCCGCGTGTCATTCACGGTCTGATCCGAACAATGACGGTAGTGCTTGGTGTCTTGTGTGTTGTCGGCTACTCTGTACCGCCTTTCCTGATCGCCATTGTTCCACTCGCCTTCGCATACCGTGCTGTTCTGCGGTACTATCTCGCCACGAGTCGAGAGCTTAAACGTCTCGATTCGGTCTCGAAAACGCCCATCTTTACGTGGTTCCAAGAGTCGCTGGGCGGTCTGAGCTCTATTCGCGCCTTTGGTCAAGAATCGCGCTTTATTGCGACGTCAGAGGCTCGGGTGGACCGCAATCAGCAGTGCTACTTCCCCGCCGTGTCGTGCAACCGCTGGCTCGCGGTACGAATCGAAATGATGGGGTCCGTCATCATCTTTGTCGCATCCACACTCGCCGTTTTCATCCGCACCAAGAATGGTAAAATGGACGCAGGACTGCTGGGTCTGATGATGTCACAGGCGCTCAACACTACTCAGACGCTCAACTGGGTCGTGCGATCCGCTTCGGAAGTCGAACAGAACATTGTCAGCGTGGAGCGAGTCATGTCGTACACTGATCTGACGTCGGAGGCGCCTTACAAGATTGAAGATCAAGCACCTCCCGCAGGCTGGCCGAGCAAAGGAGAGGTCACGTTCAAGTCGTATTCGACACGCTACCGTAGAGAGCTTGGACTTGTCCTCAAGAAGCTCGATCTGAGCATCAAGTCTGGAGAGCGGATCGGTGTTGTTGGCCGAACGGGTGCCGGAAAGTCAAGTCTGACTCTGGCGCTCTTCCGGATTATTGAAGCTGCAGAGGGTAGCATCATTATTGACGGGATCGACGTGTCCAAGATCGGCCTCAAGGACCTCCGTTCGGCGATTGCCATCATTCCCCAAGACCCACAGCTCTGGGAAGGCTCTCTTCGGGAGAATCTGGACCCGACGTGCGATTCGGACGACGCGGCTTTGTGGAAAGCGCTGGAACAGGCTAGGATGAAGGACCATGTCCAGAGCCTGGAAGGTGGTCTGGACGCCACTTTGACCGAGGGTGGCACCAACTTCTCCGCGGGGCAGCGTCAGTTGATCTGCATTGCGCGCGCTCTGCTGCGGAAAGCCAAGGTGTTGGTACTGGACGAAGCGACGAGTGCGATTGACCTCGAGACGGATGCGCAAGTGCAGGCCATTGTTCGAAGCGAGTTCACGGGCACGACCATCACGGTCGCGCACCGACTCAACACGGTCATCGACTCAACACGCGTCTTGGTGCTCAAGGACGGCTCCATCGCTGAATTCGACACACCACAGGCTCTGCTGGACAACAAGCAGAGTATCTTCTTCTCCATGGCTCTCGAAGCCGGACTCACCAAGCTCGAGTCGTAGGTCTAGCCACGACTAAGCTCATCCTAGTTGACCAATTTATACTGTGAATAAGAAATGTAGAAATTTCAAGTACGGAGATCGCGATTTTTGTATGCGGAGAGCAAAAGACCAAGCGCGTAAAGAGGCAGAACAACACTTCTCCTCCTTCTTTTCATCCTCTCCGTCCGTGCAGCAACAAGTATGGGTGACACTTGGGCTTCCAATAGCTCTACATGCACAACATTGCGCTTGGTGGGGGCGCCCTTTGGCGCCGACGCAAAGTTCCACCCCGCCTTCACCTATCCCATCTTTGGCGAGGCTGAGACAATATACGGCTACAAGGGCTTAGAGATCCAGCTGGACATCGCATCGGGAAGCCTCGTACCGCACTTTCAGATGCACTACAAAGCTAAGAACGAGGGAACGACTGCCACTCTAGACGACGTCGAGGCCAAGCTGAAGGAGTTCCTGCCGCCAGACTACATTTCAGCATCGGACAAGGACTTTGATGCAGCGCAGACATCGAGGTTTGAGCCATTAGGGAACAAGACGCACTCCTATACCAGGCGCAAAGTCAACAAGGGCAAGGGCAAGTCTGGTGCGCGAGGCGGCGGCGGACCTGCGCTGAGTGAGGACGATCCGGACGCCCGTGTATTCGAGATCTACCATACGACATGGGACACTCCTGGGTTTCGAGAATATCACCGTCGAATGCAGCTTTTCGCTCTGCTGTTTATCGAAGGAGCCAGTTACATTCACGAAGACGAGACGAACTGGGAGTTTTACACTTTGTTCGAAAGAGTCAACGACGGCAAGGAGACGACATGGCACTTTGTCGGCTACACGAGTCTGTACAAGTTCTGGTGTTGGCCCGACTCATCCCGCATACGACTGTCGCAATTTGTCATTGCGCCGCCATATCAAAAGCAAGGCCACGGCGCTGCCCTGTACGGCACAGTCTATGACGAGGTAGCTCGCCGAACGTCGGTGACAGAAATGACGGTGGAGGATCCGTCCGAGGACTTTGACCGTCTGCGCGATGGCAATGACCTCCGCCGTCTTCTAGCGCCCGGCGGCTTTGTCGAGTTGGCAAAAAAAGCCGACAAACTGCATGCGCCTGTTGACGCCATCTGGTGCGAACAAGAACGTCTACAACGCAAGATCGCGCCCCGCCAATGGGCGCGCATGCTGGAAATCGTGCAGCTCATGAATCTAGACGCCACAGACATCGAACAAGTACGACAGTACAGACTACAGATCAAGGCACGCATTTTCAAGCAGAACAAAGACATTCTGCTGCAGCTTGAAGCAGGCGAGCAGAAGGCGAAACTGCAAGAAACATTCGAAGGAGTGGTAGAAGAGTACGCTGACATGGTTGGCGTCGACATTGACCCCATTCTTGAAGCTGGAGAAGCTGACGGCGATGATATCCGGGCTGAAAATGGCCATGGTCAAGGTCCTCCGCGAAAGCTGGCACGCAAGGCCTAACAGCGCGACGCGTTTAGTGCTTCGAAAATCTCACATTGCTTTCTCCATTTTTTTCTTTCTTTTCTGGCTGTAGCTTGTGGACTGGTCCGGCCAAAGTAAATTTTTTCTGATTTCGCGTTTTTTTTTGAGAAGATGCGAGCGAGGTTTTGGCTGAGTCTGACGAGTGACAGCCTCTTCTTGCGTTCTTACATGCTTCTTGCCCACAGAGCTACGCAGTCCAGATCTCCTCATCATGTCTGCTATTAACGGTACAAAGGTCGACAACGGCCTCGTTCACGCTGCAAGTGATGCACCTTTGCTCGACCCATCGCAGGCGCTCGAGCATCTCAAGACTTACGAGCATGGCGATGGTCTTAGCATGTCGGAGCTCATCGATTCGCGTCAACATGGCGGTCTGACGTACAACGACTTCCTCGTCTTGCCAGGCTTTATCAACTTTCCCGCCTCCCAAGTGAGCCTGCGCACCAAGGTCACCAAGAATGTGACGCTCAACACGCCCTTCCTCTCGTCTCCCATGGACACGGTGACTGAGACTGATATGGCTATCGCCATGGGCCTTATGGGAGGCATGGGTGTCATTCACAACAACATGAGCCCCGTAGAACAAGCTAGTGCCGTGCGCAAAGTCAAAAAGTACGAGAACGGCTTCATCACCGAACCTCTCTGCCTCGACCCCAGCGCCACTGTAGGTGACGTTCTCGAGATCAAGCAGCGACTCGGTTTCGGAGGTATCCCCATCACTGGTAAGTAGATTGACCCCAGATCCTCCGTGTCTTTCCCCTCAGCTACTGCTGCGTTGTATGATGATACAACCACATTGCTATAACCTTCGTTCTTCCTAGCCTCTCCCTTAGACTTGGGAGAGCGTGTGCGGATGCAATATTCTCTCTGATCACAAACCCGTGGCACGCCAACACAGCTATGCACGAGGCTGCAATGCTGACGTCTCTCTGTGCGTATTTCTACAGATACTGGTGCGATGCATGGAAAGCTGGTTGGCATTGTCACAGCTCGAGACGTTCAGTTCCGCGACACAAGTATCCCTCTGTCGCAAGTGATGACCACCGATCTGGTCACCGCCCAGCAGGGTATCACGCTTGAGCAGGCCAACGGCATTCTTCGTGACAGCAAAAAGGGCAAGCTGCCCATTGTCGACGCCGAGGGCCGTCTGGTGTCTCTGCTCGCACGATCGGATCTGCTTAAAAACCAGAACTTCCCCTTGGCTTCCAAGCAGCCGGACAGCAAGCAGCTCTACTGTGCCGCTGCCATCGGTACGCGACCCTCGGACCGCGAACGACTCGGTCTGCTCGTCGAAGCTGGTCTGGACGTAGTCATCCTTGACTCGTCTCAGGGCAACTCGACTTGGCAGATCGAGATGGTTCAGTGGATCAAGCAGACTTATCCCAGAATCGATGTCGTCGCCGGCAATGTTGTGACACGTGAGCAGGCTGCTAGCCTGATTGCGGCTGGCGCTGACGCTCTTCGAATCGGTATGGGATCTGGCTCAATTTGCATTACGCAGGAGGTCATGGCTGTCGGTCGACCTCAGGGCACAGCTGTGCACGCTGTTGCCGAGTTTGCCGCCAAGTTTGGCGTCCCCGTGATCGCTGATGGTGGTATCGGCAACGTAGGTCATATCGCCAAGGCGCTTGCCCTTGGAGCCAGTGCTGTCATGATGGGAGGTCTGCTGGCTGGAACGACCGAATCTCCAGGCGACTACTTTTACACCGACGGAAAGCGACTCAAAGGCTACCGTGGTATGGGATCCATCGAGGCAATGGAGCACCAGAAGAAGCCCACCATCGCCGGTGCTACAGGCAAGGGAGCTGCCAAGGCCGACAAGGTCGCCAACGACGAGAATGCAGCCACGCAGCGATACTTTTCCGAAAGCGACGCCGTTAAAGTTGCGCAGGGTGTTGCTGGCGCTGTCCAGGACAAAGGCTCGGTCAAGAAGTTCCTGCCTTACCTCTACACGGGTCTGCAGCACTCGCTTCAAGACATGGGCGTACCGCACCTCAAAGATCTGCGTCGAGCCGTTGGAACGGGCAAAGTCCGCTTCGAGCTGCGTACCGCTTCTGCCCAGGTCGAAGGCGGTGTTCATGGCCTGCACAGCTACGAGAAGCGTCTCTTCTCATCCAACTAATTCTCCACACCCACTCTGCTACGTTCCGTTAGCAAAAGCATCTTTGTCCCCCCTCCTGCCTCTGAACACATGTCGCTGATTCCTCTTTGTACTCTAGTCTCCTTATCTCGCTTTAACCTAGCCGTCATTCTCATCTTTGTTCTGTCGTTGAGCTGCCTGCTCCACACGCGACCCTGAAATCGGGAATGAAATTTGAGAAAAAGAAAAAGGAAAAAATCTCGGAACTCGCCTTTGGCTTCTTCTTCCCAACAACCCGCATTCCAGACATCACCACATACACAGAATGGGCAAGAGAAGTGCCAGAGCGGGCGCTGAAGCCAAGAGTGACGTCAATGTAGCTGTAGCGTCCAGCTCCAAGCACATGACGAGCAAAGATGGCGCGGCTGTCTTGCTCGCTAATGGATTTCTAGCTGTTCCCGTCGTGCTTCCTCGTACGACGTTGAGTCAGTCTGCTCAACATTGGATCTATGCACGCAAGCACACGTCTAGCGCCGCTTCTAGCTCGAAAAGTGGCGACGATGCGGCTTTGGACTCGGATCGGACGCTGTTCCTGGCAAATCTGCCGACGGATACAACAGAGTCGCATCTACGAGAGATTTTCTTAAATGCTGGAACGATTTCCTCTATTAAGTTTAGATATTCGCAGGCTGCGGAGGAGGAAGACGAGAGAGAGGAAAAGGGGGAAGGCGAAGTCGATACTGAAGGGAGTACGCATCACCAGCTCACCGGGAAAGCAGCGAAGAAAGCGGGCATGCTCACCAAGAGCAGAGTGCCCCAGGTAGTCCCGTTGCCCGGTTTCGATCCGAGGGTAGCCATGGGCTCGCAGCCCTTCCTGACCACGTCTTCGTCAGCACACGTTGTGTTCCTCGACGCAGAATCGTTACAGCGCGCCATTGCAGTACTCCAGAAAGGCATCAAATGGGTTGATCCGTTCAAGTCTATACGCAAAGAAGCTCAACGGCAGGCGCAGATCGAGTCACAGCACTCCGCGGCCACTCACAAACCAAAAACGACCACATCTGCATCCTTTCTCCTGTCGGCAGGAGCAGGGATCCCGCCTGCTGGTCTGCAGTACCTGCTCGAACAACACCGTGCTTGCCGACCTGACCTGAGCGAGGTGAAAGAGTGGGCAGACTCACGCATCGCCCTCTACCAGTACCGCAAAGCAAACCCACTCCCGCGCAAAATTGGCGTACGTGGTGTCACTGTCGGCCCCAATGGCGAGCTTCTGGACGAAGATGGATTCATCATTGTGCAGAGATCGGGCAAGTACGGTCGTGCCGGTGCGGGCGCTAGCGGAGGCGGGTCCGTCGGCATTGCCAAACGCGACTTCCAGGAGAACCAGAACAAGAAATCAGCCGGACTCGAAGACTTCTACCGCTTCCAGATGCGGGAACGAAAGCGTGAGAACCTGGCCGACTTGCGGTCCAAATTCGAGGCAGACAAGCAGAAAGTCGCTAAACTCAAAGCCGGACGCCGCTTCAAGCCATACTAGAGCACAGAATATATTCGAGTGCAAAATCAGTCTGTGCAGTCTCTGTGCGGTCTACAGCGAGATGTTGAGTGTCACCTGGGGAATTTCTTCCGGTCCACAGACGAAGTAGACCTGACTGTTTGTGCTCAGACTGGCAGACTGGTCCCACTGGGCTTCTGACACAGTGATGATGGCGTTGCCGACATCTGCGGTCGTGGGGGGTACGAGCTCGACCTGAAGACAGCCCGGCTGATCCTGCGACGCCGAAACGGAAAGCCAATAGCCATACACAAATACTCGGTTTTCTCGACATCGTGCGTTGCCAACAAGAGCAATATCTATGCACAGCGCGCGTCAGTAATCTCACCCACTGGGACGCAAAATTCGCTGCGAGAGATACGTACGGGAATGAATGTGGTTCAGCACGGCACAGCCAGTGTTTGTGGGCACGGTCTGGCCGATGTAGAGGGGATCGACGAGGATGGTGTCGCCCGTGTCGTAGGCAAGCTCGCTGACCAACTGCGGATCGCTGCGCGGGTCAGCTGTAATGTTGAAGTGCATACATCCATTCATGTGGTCAGCATCCGAAGGGCAGTTGCTCTCGTATTTTGAGTCAGAGGCCAGAACGGGGTACAGCGAATCACGCCTCAGCAGCTGTGCCTGACTCCACGGTACCAGGAGCAGCGAGGTCGCCAGCACGGGTGCGGCAAAGCGCAGCAGCATCATATCGCAGGATGTGGTGGTATCGCGCAGCTCAGCAGCTCATTTGATCGATTTGTGCCAAGTCCACAAACAGCTCGGGCCCCACACATTTGTTTGTCAAGTCGAGGAACGTTCACGTACCTAATTTTGCCTACAAGTGGTTTGAAGCCTGGACCTCTTCATTCTCCCGTATCTGTGGCGGTGCCATGGCATACCAGCACAGTACAGCACAGGACATTCAATTGAAGATGTAGGGACTGTGCTCATACAGGACGATGTTCCGGAACAAACAGAGCCGCTCCTCCCACTATCGGCTCAACACACTGAACAGAGACGATATCGACGTTGGGACTGCAGCTTTCTTCGTTAAACTTGCGATACAGATTGCGATAATGGGGGATCAAGTCTCCTTGTTCATACCGCAGATCAGGTGGTCTCTCGTTCTGTACAGTATTGAAAGGTAGGCATCGAAGTTACCACGAAAGGTCACACAGTCACCAACGTATAGAAACAACGAAGAACTTGCACTTATGAACTGCTCTCTTGAAACTACTGAATTATTTCTTCGGGAGGGAAGTAAGCTCCTGAGCCGATAGCTGGCTGAACACACTGGACAGAGGCGGCATCGCCGTTCTCGTTGATGTACTGCGTGTTGCAGCAAGTCTGGCTCGAATGTCGTCCCAGGACATGATAGTAGACAATCGCGTTTCCCTGTCCGTATTCTAGCTTGTACGGACGCTCGCCTTTGTCAAGGACAGGACAGTACGCATTCAAGTCTATGTGCGCAATAGGGACAAGGAGTCAGCCATCTGCAGAAGTTCAAGCTGGGCAGCAAATCGACAGAAACTTACAGTTTCCTCCAGCCGAGAAGACGACGTTCTGCTGGAAAGAAGTCTGAACCTCGTACAGAGATCTGTCGCCATACTCTGCGCTGAGACAGACAGCGCCTACACGGGCGGACTTTCCGCAAGCTGCTATCCAAGCGGCATCGTCTGAGCGAATAGGGCTAAACCCTGACGGACCAGGAGGGTCAGCGGGAGGAATGTACATGTCCGGGGTCGGAGCAGCAGCGACCAAGCCAACAAAGGCAAGCAAAGTGAAGTTAAAAATCGAGAGCGAGACCATACTGCCTTTGTTAATGACGTCGAAGAAGAACTCAAACGAGCAGTCATATGTCAGCTTATATGTCATTGAGGGTAGCCGCTGTGGCGTGGATTCGTCTGGACAGGAAAGACCATCTGAGAGAGCAGAGATGTGACCTCCATCATGATCGCACGGCATCCCACAGTGGGATGTTGGACGTGACCCACCATATGGACACGTTCGTGCTTTGTAGCCCACCATCTTTCCTCCGTCAGTGGGACCAAGTAGACTGCTCAAGTTCCAGTTCCGAAGAAATGTCAGCGGTCGAAAAACGCGGACAAGATGTCCATCAACAGGCTACTGGACATCTCAGGCTCACATAGACACGCTGAAGTAGAGAGAAGTTGACTAAACTTAACGCAAATACACAGATTTCATTACCTTAGCACGAGCTCACTCCGTCTTGAGCAGACACCATTCGTGAGCAAAATCAGTCAACTAGATTACGACACGTGACGATATCAGGCCTACTAGCTTGTAGACTAGTGAGCTAGGGAAAAGCTGCGTTGGAGCCTACCGCAGGCTCCAGGCATCTGCTAAAGGACATCGTACGATCCGCGCTGATGTACTGAGTAGAACAACAGCTTTGGCTCGAATCATGACCAAGAATGTGGTAGAAGAAAACAGAGTCACCCGTGCCATACCTGATGCTGTAGGGCTTTTCGCCCTTGTCGAGGCTCGGGCAGTAAGCCAACAGCTCTGAGCGACATGCAGGCGAGTCAGCTAATCCTTCGTATCTAGCCGACTCCCGGGGACTACTCACTTTGGCCATCTCCAGAAAAAGCGACGTTTTGCTGGAAAGCATCCTGCACGTTGAACAGAGAGTGCTTACCACGATGCGTATCCAGGCAGACGGATCCGACACGCTTGGAATGTCCACAGCCTGCAGCCCAGGCAGCATCGTCCGTGCGAATTGGCGACCATGCAGACACGTAGGTCATGCTGGCAAGCAAAGCGACAAAGAGCTTGGCGTTCGAGATCATCTTAAAGCAAGCAAGTAAAGATCGGTGAGACAGAGAGGAAGAAAGTGATGATCGGCAGGACTTCTCATCGCGTTCGTCTTCTTATATAGTCGCTAGCCTTTCCAGAATGTGCAAACAAAGAACAAGAATGAGTACCGGATGAAGTTGAGGCTCATGTGTAAATTGAGGCCCACTTTCGTCAGCATCCTTGCCCACTTGTTTACTCAATCCACAGTCCCGCCCAGTACATACAAGAATGCACGAGCCCACCAGTCTTAGTAAGAGCAACGCCCTTGAACGTGGAATCGACTCTGAACTCTGTCCCAAGCGTTGTATCCGTGCATTGTGAGTCTATCCTCACGCGTGCAGAGCATGTAGAGTGCACATTTCGGTAACACGTTCACCCATAGTGCGATGAATCGCTTTTGTTGCGACTTCCTCGTTACACCCTTTCGGCCAATTCTTTTCTTCACGTCATTGTCACACGTAATCTTCGTACAGTTCGTACGGATTATGAGAAACAGACCAGCACGAGGAGATTCAATCACACTTAGCGACTCACAAATTTTAGCAATTTCTGAAGCACGTGTTGTCTACTACCATGGTCGAAGAGTGTTTACTGATCTATCGATCTAATTCGTCCTGTCCGGCGAAAGCGAAGGCTCGTCGTAATCCTGCGTCAGATCTTGGCCTTCCGGGAAAAAAGCAGCAGAGATCACAGCTGGCCTGATGCATTCACTCATATTAATGTCGCCCTCGGGTGGGATGTAGTGAGTCTCGCAACACTGTTGGTTGGAAGTACGTCCCATGATTGTGAAGGTAGAAGCATAGGCACCTGATCCATAGCTGATCGTGTACGACCTCTCACCCTTGTCGAGGTTAGGGCAGTACGCCATTAAATCTTAACATTCAAATCCCTCGTCAATTGCTAAACAGAACACAGAGGTAAGCTCTCATGTACTTACAACGTTTGGTGTCGGAAAAGACAACGTTGTGAACCGCATCAGACTGAACTTTGTAGTAGCTGCGCTCTCCGTAACGGGCACTGAGACAAACAGCTCCCACTCGTTTCGCATAACCGCAAGCAGAATGCCATGCTTGTTCATCGGTGCGGATCGGGGACCAAGTGTGCGCGGTCAACGCCGTTTGGCTGAGAGAAAGTAGTGCAATGGCTGCTTGGAACACGTTCGAAAGCATCTTCTTGCCGCACACCGAATTGAGGCTGGAGGATGATCTCCATCGCGACTTGATCTGCCTTTTTAACTTGTTCAGGTCTTTTTGAGCAAGGCAGAAAACGAATCTGAGGCCGCTTGCTTCTGCACAATGCACATCAACGTGACAGTAGTTCTATGCTCTAGCTCATCTTTCTCGGTTGAAGCATTCACATTGCAGGAGTGAAATGACTTCTGTTCTTGCTCTGATATTCAATCTGGCTGATCTGATGGACACGTAGTTCCAGCTGGACTGATCAATCCCAGTCTGACCCTCACTTCAATGAAATGTCATTTCCAGCCGCTCTGTCCCGGTGGCTAGACTCCGACATTGTACTTTCAGCTTTTGAGGCAAATAGATGAGGGTGCAGGGTTCCCTCCGTTACTGGTAATGATGGTTTCCAGGTTCACAGCCTTCTCAAATTAGAGTCGACATCACTAGGACGAACGGATAGAGCTTTCATTAAGCGAGCACTGTACTGCCTAGTCATGGATCGTGCGGCCGAACCCATGGCCAACATCATCGCTGTCTGGGAACGTTCCAGCAGAGACGATAGCAGGCGGGATGCAGCGAGCTGGGACAAAGTCGCCGTCGGCAGGCGAGTAATGAGTGTCGCAGCATGCCTGGTTCGAAGTGCGTCCCATGATGTGCAAGGTAGACTCCCCGTACTTGATGAGGTACGGGTATTCACCTTTATCGCGATTGGGACAGTATGCAATAAAATCTGTGCAGAAATGGATGCAGAAGGTCAGCACTCAGTGCATTCAAACAACACGGAGAATTTTAACGGCTTCATACTCTTTCCAGTACCCGAGAACAGGACGTTCTGGACGTCGTTGAATTGAACTTGATAGTTGCTACGGTCACCAGTCGCGGTCATGCAGACCGCTCCGACACGCTTAGCGTTTCCACAGTCAGCCTGCCAAGCTGCGTTGTCAGTGCGAATTGGGGACCAGATAGAGGAGGCAAAGACTGTGTAGCCATGGCAGGCCAGCAGGGTGAGAGCAAGGTGTGAAGTCGAGAGCATCTTGAAATCAATAGCCGGAGTCTGAGAGATGGGATACAATTCGTCAGCGAAGGACAGATGACTTATAAGTCATCTTCTGAGGTGTAGGGATAGCGACTGGTGGAGTTCCGGACCGGGACTGCACCACGATGACCCACTCACCTGTTCGGCTGATGTCTCCGGGGTGGGCTCGCAGTGGGAAAGCATATGAAGCTTTACCGTCGTGCAGCCTTCGCCAGTGTCAAATTGAAAGAACTTATCATCGTTGTTTGGGTTTTCGGCGCACTACAATGACACCCAGCGGGACCGTGGAGACACACTGTCAGCTATATTAACATCGTACGGAAGGGTCAAGCCTCCGCCTCCTCACGCCAACAAGCACGACCTTGCCCACGTGTTCAAGACGATGGTTACACATATTGCCTTGCTACCACCGCTGTTCTCTACGGCAGTTTCATGTCTACGTCCACTTAAGAAGCGAAATGTCGCCATATGTACATAAACCGAAGTCCCCCAGCCTCAGTTGAGACAAGCTCGCTCGAGACAAATTCAATTGCGAATGCCCAGACTGACTGGTTATCTAAGAGCTGATGACGAGGTGTGTAGGCGGGAATTGCACGTTTGAAGGGACTGCGGGTTGAACGCATTGCATCTCGCTTGGGTTGCGGTCAACGTCGATGTACTGGGTGTTGCAGCATAGCTGGTCGGACCTGCGTCCCAAGATTCGGTAAAAGGCAGCGTCGTTGGTCAAACCGTAATGAATGGCGTACGGCTGCTCACCCTTGTCGAGATTAGGACAGTAAGCCATCAGATCTGCGAGGGGGGAGATAAGGTGTTAGGAATGTCGCTCAACTGTTTTGGAGTCTTTAGCTACTTACAATGTCCTCCACCGGAAAAGACGACATCATTGCGAGCGGTGTTCTGCACGCCGTACAGCGAGCGGTCACCGTTCTGAGCGCTTAGACAGACAGCTCCAGGGTGTGCTGAATGTCCGCAAGCAACTTGCCAAGCTTGCTCGTCCGTGCGAATCGGAGACCAGGGAGAGTAAGAGGAGGATGCTACATAGCTGATGCTGGCGAGCAAAGCAACACTGAGGAAAGTAATCCGAGTCATGGCCTTTGATGGGAAGAGGTGATGCGGGGAGAATACTCGGCCTACAAGCCAGCTGAGCCGAGACTTTATGCGTTTCGCAGGTGGGTCTACAAACACATCGGCCCAATTGGGTGCAGGCACCTCCTTCTTCGGCACTAGGCGTAGGGTGGGGCGGATTGCGCCCACCACCACCGCCGACGATGAAGTGCATCAACAAAAGAGATGCAGCTCAATGCACTGATCGTTTCGAACGACAGCCCGGTGAAGTCCTGTCGCGCACCATGGCTTGCTTAATCGTTGTTGGGAATCGCCACAGTAAGATAATGTCTAGCAAGGCCAGACAGAGTTGTCTCAATGACGTCGAGTAGAAGGCATATAGATTGCGGTGACGTTGCTTGGATAATAGTACAGTGGGTAGAGGGATGCAATAGCAGGACCTGCGGCTGAGCAAAGGCTCAATCATCATCCGGAGTTTCTCTTCGGAAACTGTTGTGATAAGGCGGTCAGCAGCCAGCAACGCAACGTGCTTTCGACAGTGAGAGAAACCTACTAGAGATCAATGGCACCTGAAAAGGCGGCGAAGGCGACACCACCACCTATGGCTGCTTTTGGTCCTGCGTTGCGAGCCAAGATTGTTCCGGCCGCCATTCCGGCTGCTACAGGGTTGACAATATCGTTCTTTGCTCGATACTAGACAGGCACCACAAAAGAGTCAGACATGTCACATACAATAAGCGCGGATCTGAGATACTCACAGCTTCGATACAGCATTCGATACCAGAGTAGAGGGCGCCTACTTTACCAAAACCCTTTCCGGATCTGTACATGGACTTTCCCGTCTGCTTGAAGAACTCCTTTGTACTTTGCATAGTTGTCATATCTGCGCCAACTTTCCCTGGATCTAAGCCATTGGCGACCAGCGTTGTTCTCCTTAGTGGATCATCAACGGCAAATGACGTCGACATGAGGGAGAAGAAGGCTCCCAACCCAAAGCCTGCTGCGCCAGATAGCGCACACTTGACGGGGCACGACTCCATGCCCATATTCGCAATCTTGTTCCACTTGACAATGTCGGCCATCTGGGCTCTATCGTCTTCTGTCATTCCCGGAGGTAGTGGCTCGCGGCCTGGCAGGTATACAGGTGCCACCATCGGCATCTTGGTCGCCATTTTTGAGGGTGTTGCCAGCGGTCGGTGGGAAGCAGCATCTATCCGAAACCTCAAAAGCTCAGAAATATCAAAAAAATCACACGCAGCCTCGGCCTAACAGAGGATTCGCATTGTTTTAGAGTTTTCGACTAGCTCGACTCAGTGATTTCCTCACAACTCTTCTGACACATACAAGCGAGACAATGAATGCAGGTAGGAATTGACTACAGTGACTATAGATACAAGCCCTCTGGAGTCCCCTCGTTCTTCCTGTCAATGACTCGCTCTCTGGCACTGGTAAAGTCCTTCTTGGTCACGCGCATGCGTCGCTCTCGCAGAGCCAATAAACCAGCTTCCGTCACAAGAGACTTGATGTCGGCACCGGAGAGGTCGTCCTTCATTGCCACAAATTCTTCTAGGTCGACGTCAGCATCCAAGTTCATGCGGGACGTGTGTAGTCGGAAAATGTGCATCTTGGTCTTTTGATCGGGCATAGGGAACTCAATCTTTCGATCGATTCGACCGGGTCGGATAAGCGCTGGGTCGAGCGACTCAATCTTGTTTGTCGCCATGATCACCTTGACGTCGTGGCGCGTGTCAAATCCATCGAGCTGGTTGAGCAGCTCGAGCAACGTTCGCTGAATCTCTCTCTCGCCTCCGGAGTTGGAGTCGTAACGCTTGGTACCGATGGCGTCGATCTCGTCAATAAAGACAATACTCGGCGCATGCTCTTCGGCAACACGGAACAGCTCCCGCACCAATTTGGGTCCATCACCAAGGTATTTCTGAATCAGCTCTGATCCGACCACGCGTAGGAACGTCGCGGATGTCTGATTGGCTACAGCTTTGGCGAGCAACGTTTTGCCTGTTCCGGGAACACCGTAGAGGATGACACCCTTTGGTGGACGGATGCCCATCTCTTCGTACAGTTCTGGATGAGTGAGTGGCAGCTCGACCGATTCCTTGATTTCCTGAATTTGAGTCTCGAGACCACCAATGTCGGCGTAGCTCTCGGACGGTGCTTTGTCGAGCTTCATTACGCTGACCATTGGGTCTGCATCATCTGAGAGGACACCGACGATAGCCATAGCCTTGTGGTGTAAGAGGACACTGCAACCGGGTTCGAGAAGGTCTTTGTCGACGAAACTCATAATGCTGACATAGTATTCGGGGCCGGTTGAGCTGCTGACAATGGCATGCTCGTCGTCGATAATCTCCTCGAGTGTGCCGACGGCCATGGGACTGCCACGCAAATCGTCTACGCGCGTACGTTCTTCGGCATCTTTATCCTCTTGTGGCTTCAGCTGCTCTTGGTTCTGCACGAACTCCTCTTCGAGCAACAGGTGGTCTTTAATTCTCTCAAGCTTGAGCAGCTTCAGTCTGCATCGTGAGTTGGGATAGACAGCTGGTAGCTTAGATGACGAATCGGGGCCGCGCTTCTTCTTCTTGCCAACACGTGTGGGAAGCGGTGGCTCCCACTTCTTTTTCTGATCGCCCTTGTTGTCCTTTGGCGGACCACGGCCGGGAGCACCACCACTTGGAGCCTGACCCATGATTGAGAGGTGTGTGTGTGAGGGTGAGAAAGTTGGTGTGGAGTTCTTTTGACAGACGATCGGACGCGCGTCTCGAGATCAACTCGTCCGAATGGGCGTAGGAGGCTCTCGCTTAGTCACGCTGACGCAGAAGCTAAATTTGATTCTTGATCGGAAGAGAAGAAAAATAACTGCCAAAAGTTGCAGCTAGGAAAAATCCCATCTCGCTTTGCACAATTTCGTCTTTCTCCTCGTCCTCCTCACACCCTACCCTAGCTAACGAGGCTAGTCAGTCGTCCATCATGGTTAAAGTGCTCTTTGAGACGGCCGTAGGCTTCTGTCTCTTCAACGTGTCTGACAGCTCCAAGCTGCAGTCCACAAAGAACCTGCATGAGTCCCTCGACAGTCCGCAAGGCGCCAACAATCTTCTGAAGCTCTCTGCAATTCACCGCTTCACCAACACTGCCGAGGCGGTGGAGGACATCTCTGCCATCAATGAGGGCAAGATGAGCAAGAGCCTCAAGAAGTTCCTTACAGAGGAAATTGTCGATGGCAAGGGCAAGGAAAAGGAAAGTCTGATTGTCGCCGAGTCCAAGCTTGCTTCCAACATTGCCAAGAAGCTCGGCATCCAAGTCACCTACGACAGCGAGCTTCTCGACCTATACCGAGGCATCCGAGAGAACCTGGCTTCTCTGCTGTCTTCATCCTCCGGCGAAGAGTCGTTGGACCCTCGAGACCTCAACACCATGAGCTTGGGTCTTTCCCACTCCTTGAGTCGATACAAGCTCAAGTTCAGCCCTGACAAGGTCGACACCATGGTCGTGCAAGCTATCGGATTACTGGACGATTTGGACAAGGAAATCAACATTTATGCTATGCGTGTCAAGGAATGGTACGGCTGGCACTTCCCCGAGATGGGCAAAATCATCACCGACAACCTCGCCTACGCCAAGGTCATTCGAGCTATGGGCTTCCGTACCAGCGCTTCCTCTACCGACTTTAGCGAGATTCTGCCCGAAGAGATCGAAGAGACGCTCAAGGCCGCTGCCGAAATTTCGATGGGCACCGAGATCTCCGAGTCCGATTTGGAGCACATCTGGAGCTTGTGTGACCAGGTCATCTCCATCACTCTGTACCGAGCACAGCTTTACCAATACCTGCAGAACCGAATGGCCGCCATTGCACCCAACCTCACAGCTTTGGTTGGCGACCTGGTCGGTGCTCGTCTGATCAGTCACGCTGGTTCGCTTATGAACTTGGCCAAGCACCCCGCCTCTACCGTCCAGATCCTGGGTGCCGAGAAAGCGCTTTTCCGTGCCCTCAAGACCAAGCACGACACACCAAAGTACGGTCTAATCTACCACACGTCGCTTGTCGGACAGGCGCCTCAGAAGCTCAAGGGCAAAATGGCTCGAATGGTGGCAACCAAGGCATCGCTCTCGATCCGAATCGATGCGCTTTCCGACGACACAAGCAAGGGCGAGGAGGGCGTTCCCACTGTCGGCATTGAAGCTCGCAGCAAGCTTGAGTCTCGCTTGCGGGCGTTGGAGATGCAGAGTGGTATGTCGGGCATGCGATCCGCGCGCAACGCTGCTGGGGATCAGGGCTACAAGCAGAAGCCGTTCCAAATGGAAGCAGGTGGACGGTCGTACAACGCCGCTGCCGACGCTGCCGGACCGAGCGATGTGGCAGCCGCTGCACACCTTGCACCCTCCATGCTGCCAAGCACACCAGCCAAAGCAGCAGCCACTACAAGTGACGGCGACGAGTCGAAACTGTCCAAAGAAGAGCGCAAGGCGCTCAAGAAGGCACGCAAATCCGAAGCCGCCGCCCCCTCTGTGCCCAGCACACCTGCTGCTGCGGGCGAAGAGAAGTTGTCAAAAGAGGAACGAAAGGCGCTCAAAAAGGCCAAGAAGCAGGCTGAGTCGGCACCCTCCACCCCGGCTCGCGCTGCCACTAATGGAACCAGCGAGACACCATCCAAGAAGGACAAGAAGAAGCGCTCTGCCGATGACGCCGACGTCAATGGCACCCCATCCTCCAAATCCGAACCTGGCTCCAGCAAGAAGAAGAAGTCAAAAAAGTCGGAGGAATAGTCTGAGCTTCCTCTTGCCCATCGTCCGCTCTCTCTCTCTCTCTCTCACACACCACCTCTTGTAGTAATACTTTGCCTTTCTCTTTTACGCGCAATCTTTTGGCATATATCTTTGAGTGTGATGCTGTGTATGGTATTGGGCGCGTGACTTTAGACGACACGTTTGACTTCAAAGTGGCGTTTGACAAAGTAGACCTGGCATGAGCAGACGCCGATGAGAATAAAGCCTTGGATTATGGACCACCATTTGACGCGGGTGTTTGTGCTTTCCGCAGCTACAAGCGAGACAGGAGTCAGATGCTAAACCTGTAATGGTACACGGGAACTAGGACTTACTGTTTCGGTGGACACGTTCGCGGATGACGAGGTACTCTTGTTCGTCTTTGACGGCCTGCAGACCGGCGGCCAGGTCTCTGATTTCACGTTCGATGGGCAGCATTTCACCCTCGTCTGGGACGTATATGATGCCGTGAACGTTGAAACTGACTGTCTTGTCGGATACCGTGCTGAACTCGTTGCTGAAGCAGTAAGTGTACCGTCCGTCATCCTGTGCGGTGAAAGAGTAAGTGCCAGTGTCTTTGCGCTTCTGCTCGAACAGTGGACGTAGCTTTGGATCTGTGAGGACGACGTCAATGTCCAGGTGTCCGCCGCCGCCGACCTGGTATGTGAGGGTCATCTGGTCTCCATTGTGCAAGTCTTCAAAGAAGCATTCCTTTGCATTCGGCAGTAACTCGATCATGTGCGCATCTGCACACGGCGTCAGTAGCGCAATCGCGATGGTCAACACCAACACCAACGCCAGCGAGAGCGACCAAGTTGCCCGCATTTCCTGCCCTTGGATGATGGTGGTGAAACAGCGTCCAAAGTGACACACAGCGAGCGCGCTTCCCCTGCTCTCTAATGGCATGCCACATTCCCATTCAATTCGAGTGTAGTAGTTGCACGTGACAAATTGTATTCGATCACAAGCGTGTTTCTCAGGGCGAAATAAGTGGAAATTTGAGCGAGAAGAGTGTTGCAAAAGCGCCTCTGCCGTCGTCGTCGTCAGTGATGTTGTTCTCGCACTAATACCATCACAACAGCCTCATCCATCTTGCCACACAACCACTCGCTATGGCTGACAACGAAGCTACGAAACCCACCGTCGATGCCGTAAGTAGAAGAATGTAGCTGACCGATTCGCAGCATGCAGTGCTAATCTTTGTTTGCATTGTAGGCTGAGCAGGCTGGAGAGGGAGAGCAGGAGAATGACCCTCACTTTGAGCCAGTGATCAAGCTCGAGACACAGGTCGAGGTAAAGACACACGAGGAAGATGAGGAAGTCACGTTCAAGATGCGAGCCAAGCTTTTCCGGTTCGACAAGGAGGCCAAGGAGTGGAAAGAGCGTGGCACGGGTGACGTTCGACTGTTGGCACACAAGTCCACCTCGAAAGTGCGTCTGGTGATGCGACGTGACAAGACGCTCAAGGTGTGTGCGAACCACTATGTGACGTCGGACATGAAGCTCTCGCCCAATGTAGGCAGCGATCGGTCCTGGGTATACAACGTCGCTGCCGACGTTGCCGACGGTGAAGCCACAGCAGAGACACTTGCCATTCGATTCGCCAACTCGGACAATGCAAATGCGTTCAAAGACGCCTTTGAAGCCGCTCAAAAAGCCAATGCTGCCGGAAAATCCGACGTTCCACCCAAAGCTCCCGAAGCGGCAGAGACAAAGGCCGACGACGAACCCGCCACATCGACCACCACTGCGCAAGACAAGCCAGAGACGGACACCCAATCCGAGTCCAAGAAAGACGAGTAAACTCATATATACACACATCTGTCAAATTAGCGTAATCGCATTTTGCCCCAAACATGTGCGCTTGCTTGCTGCGAGTTAGTTTGCTGCGGCTGCTTCAGAATGATTGGCATCTTCTTCGACCCAACGTCGACGGAATTTCTCGACAATGGCGTCAAAATCGGCTCTGGGCAGCGGTGGGGAGTTTGGTTCGAGCAGTGCTTTGAACCGGGCACTGACAAGGGCGCGAATGAGGTCAAGCGCACGACGAGTGTACCAGCCGGTCTCGGGATCGCAAGCATCGCGCAGCCACTTGATTTCACCTGTACCAGGCGGTGCCTTGTCGGCGTAGATGAAGGGCTGCAGATATGGGTCCGTTACGTCGCAAAGCTGAAAGTTGCCAATACTGCGGTTGAGTGTTTGCCCATCAAACAGATGTGAGTTTCGTGGGTCTGGTGTGTCTGCTGCACTCTCGGTTGGCTCGCCATTGCGCTTTTGGAAGCTGGGGGTTGGAATCTTTCGACGAGGGACAGCAGCGGGACTTGCAGTCTCTTCCTCTTCCGCTTCCTCGTCGTCTTCGGCACCCTGCGTGTCTTCACGAACATCACCAGTTCGTCCAATCACTGACGCTGCGCTTCTGAGAAAGACGCGCTGAAACTCGCGACTGCCCGAATCGGTTCGCGGGTCGTACCCGAATCGAACAACCGTGTCACGCCATGCTCCGCCCACCATCGCGTACCCAACAAGTGCAAAGTACACTTTGGCATTAGTCCCCTCGAGTTCAAAGAGCTCCTGCGCCGACAATTGATTCTTGAAAGCGACTCGGGACCAGATGGGACGTTGGACGAGGATGTCACGTAGACGAAGTAGGACTTTGGGATCGCAACGTCGCTCGATCCGCAACACGTCCGGTAGCGGCTTGACCGGCACGTCTGTGTCCCGACCTATGCGGAATGGCTGCGGTGCAATGTTGGACAGTCTGACTCTGTTGACGAATCTGAGCATCTGGCTATCAGCCAAAGATGTTTGACCCGGGTTTGTGGTGAAAGTGCCTTCAGTGATGGGAGACAGCAGCTTGTCCATGTGGGGCGGTCGTGGAACTACACGCAGCTCTGAATACGGTGACTGCTGGAAGTTGTACCCAAAGGGCACATCCAGTCTACTGAAGCAGGCTGGCGGGATCATACGCAGATTGCTCACTGCTGATCCTGATGGACCATCTGTAGGGAGCTGGTAGTCTTCCAATTGTTCGGGGACGTGGAAACGCTTGAGTGCCTCGAGATCCATCGTTGCCAGCGCTCGATGTAGCGATGCTACAGGGTCCAGTCCCGGATGCGTGGAGGAAGCGCTCTCGGGACGAAAGGCAAAGTCGGCTGGGCTGCGAAATCGTACCGTCTTGGTCGCCATACCCAGCAACTGCACCTTGTACTCTCTTTTGATCCGACCCGTATACCTCGTGGCTGCTGACTCCTCAGATGGAAGTCCATCGGAGAGACTGGTTGTTCTCTTGCGCTTGTTTTGCCTCCATGTGCGCTTGACGATCCGAACGACTAGGTTGTGTGTCTGAACGGCTTCCCCCGACAGCGGCGTGCGATAGACGTCTTTGAAGTCATCTATGGAGCCTGCATCAGCAGCACTAGATTCGCCAATTTGCTGGTGAGGTGGGCGCGCAAAGGAGCCGAGACGACACTCGACGACGTGAATCCCATCATTGTTGATGCTGGATAGGAATTCGAGTGCTTCGTGTGGACTGCTGGTCAAAGGTGGAAGTGCCGATGGATGCAAGGTTGACAGCGCGCGATCCAAGGCCGAGTAGTGCACGGCTGTCGAGCTGATCTCGTTCGGTATTTGGGCGCGATCGTCGTCAATGATGCCGGGATACTCGATGTTGACGAGGGTCGTCGATGGTATTGGTTGGGGCACGACAAAGAGAGCGGGATCCAAGTCACTTGCTTTCGATGAAGAAGCAGCAGCATGAGTCAAGGATGTCACGTCACGACCGATGACGTTGTCTCCCGATGTGCTTTCGCCGTTCATGGCCCTCGCCTTGCCCTTGACGATGCCACTGTCCGACATGATTGCAGGCAAGGAACGACATGAAAGCATACGAGCTTGGACCCTTTCGACCCTTGTTTAGCTTGTTTTCTTCAATTCCATGTCAGATCGGTAGAAAGCAAAGCCGAGTTCCGGACGTTAATCAACGCGTCGCGAGTTTCCAGAATTTCGCACTTCGGCGTGTCCGAGGACAGCAACACTTTACCGTTCTACCACTATTCCATCATGACTGCGCCTGAGCTCACAGCTCGTCTGGCAGAGAACTTTGGTCCATACATAGCCTCGGATCCCTCGCTCCTGACAGAATCCACATCCATCTGCACCCACTACAACGTATCGCCGCAGGATCTTTACTACAAGTGGGAGGCATTCGCGCTCAACAATGCACTGCCCAAATCAGAGCCTTTCACCGTTGAGCATGCCAGGGAGCTACGCAAGATTATCGCAACCAGCTTCAACAGCCAGAACACTTCGTCTGTCGACTTTGACAGCAGCGCCACGCCACTCAAGCCGTCCTCTGCGCTCAATAGGGGCAAGTTTCCGGGTGATTTGAATGCCATGCTGGGAATCAAGAGTACACCCCTCAAACACAATGCTGCCTCGCAGGCGAATCCCTTTCAGACCCCTAGTCGACCTTCGTCAAACTCTCCGTTCAGTGCAGCAATGACCCCTGGTCAGACACCTGCCACGGCATCAGCGTACAAGCCTACACAACGGCCAAAGATGGAAGACTCGGACGTCGTCATGTCTGATCTCAACAACGACACGCCTACACGCCCCACCGCTGCCACTAACCTCTCCGCGTTCAGCATTATCGAAACTCTGAACGGACACATCCCAATAAGCGGGTCGGGATCCCAAATGTGTCCACCCACCCCTGCTTCTGCCAAGAAACCCAACAGCCGAGTCTCGCTCGCCATGGCTACCAACCCAAAGGCGTGGGACTACCGCTACATGTTTGAGAAGAAGGGCGAGCGGTCACAGGTACTTGACGATCGCATCGACGAGTTTGCCAACGTCTTTCGGGAAGCGTACAGATCGCTGCTGTCGGGCGATGAAGCCGAAGAGTTTGGGGATCCCTCGCTGTCCTCGCAGGATCCGATCTGGGTAGTGGGCCGAATTTGTCCCGGTCTTCCTGCTCCACAGAGCTCAGCTGGCCAGACTTTGCGCGCAAGACACGGTCAAGGAAACGACGAACATGCGCTGCCTGGATTGCCCAAGCTCAACGAGACCGGCGTGGTGCTGGAAAGCTCGCGCGTCATGGGCTCTGGAAACCGCACACCGCTCGCTTTCGCCAAAGGCTGTGTCGTTCGCTACTCGCCTCAGGACGTGGGCACGGCAGGGGCTGCAACGACCCTCAGTCTGTTCCCAGGCCAGATGGTCATGTGCAAAGGCATCAATGCTGGAACGGACAAGTTCTCTGTCTCGGAGATTTGCTTCCCACCCGCCATGCCCCAGGCCGTTCACAGCCCGCACGATGCTCTAGAGAATTCGTACGCGCGCAACAAACTAAACGGTCAGTCTTTAAACATT
This sequence comes from Farysia itapuensis, assembly GCA_023212645.1. Taxonomy (NCBI): domain Eukaryota; kingdom Fungi; phylum Basidiomycota; class Ustilaginomycetes; order Ustilaginales; family Ustilaginaceae; genus Farysia; species Farysia itapuensis. The sequence continues at coordinate 524,743 of JALBYC010000006.1, read as the reverse complement.
CTCGCCGCAGCCGGGCCGTACACGCACCCGGACAATTTGGAGTTCGAGCCCTGGCACAAGCTGATGGACCATTTAGAAGCTGGAGGCGTCCCCACAGCTGGCGGGGACGGAGACGTTGACTCAAAGGAGCGTCGAGGTGTGCCCGATACGTTGATCCTCAGTGGGCCGTTTATCTCGTCCACCCATCCGATGTTGCCATTTGCAGGCGAGATGCCGAGCGAGCTGTTCGCCCAGCACTTTTCGACTCGTCTGTCGGCACTATTGGCCAAATACCCTGCTACGATGGTCGTGTTGATTCCTTCGACGCTCGACATTCTCAACGTCCACGCCGCCTACCCACAGCCTGGGTTTAATACCAAGGACGAAGCGCTCCGGCTGCCGAAGCAACGAGTCCGATGCTTGCCGAATCCGAGCGTGTTCTACGTGAATGAGCTGGTGATTGGCGCCAATACGGTGGACAGTCTGGGCGACTTGAAGTCGGAAGAGATGGTGATGCGGATCGAGGGAGGTGTGTCCGCCCCACCGTTGAACAAGGAGGCGGTGGCGGCGAATAACAAGGAGACCAATACGCGGTGGTCACGCTCGATCCTAAGTCAGCGCTCCTTCTACCCCGTCTACCCACCCCCTTCCGCACCTCCGTCGGCCACAACCTCGGGCGCGGGCGTGGCGACAGCCTTGGCGTACGATACTTCCCACAGTCACCTCCTCAACTTCCCCGCAGTTAGTCCAGACCTCCTCCTCCTGCCCAGCTCGAAACTGGCAAAACCCTTCATCCGCGTCGTCAACTCGACAACAGTTGTCCAGCCTGGCTCCCTCGCACCCACACATCCATCTGCATCCCCCAGCTTCGTATCCTTCCACATACAACCCCTTCCCAAACACCGCCTCGAACAAGCAGCCGCCGCGGCGACAGCAGCAGCGTCTGACGACCCTGCCCAAGACGCAAGCTCCGAATCGATCCCGTCAGAATTGTGGGACCGTGCACGTATCGATATCCTCTCCATCTAGTTTCCCCCGCCCCCTCGGTTTACACACGTACCCGCACCTGTCTTGGCTCTTCCCTCCGCAGGTTAGCCTCTAGTGATAAAAAATGCGATATGATTACGTATAGAAAAAAGGTGACGCTGAGATAATGCGGTTTGGGCCCAAGACTTGACCGTGACTTTCTTTGTAGGGTATGCTTTGAGGAAAAAGAGAGGGAAAGGGGGTGTGGGGCAGGGTTATACAGCCAGACGAGGGTAGTTGTACTGCAGAGGGGAAGCTTGCGAGTGGAGTGTGTTAGCCTTTGCTGCTGGACTTGAGAAGTAATCCGACGCGGAAGCGCTGGTGCTGTTGGTGGTGGTGGTGGCGGGGGTGGAGCAGCGGGAGTAGTTTGAGTCAGCGTCGGTGAGGTGAGTGTCCGAGTCACAGTCTAGATCGATTTCGTCAATATCGACGACCAGATCGTCGTTGTCGTTGTCTGGGGTGGTGTGGAGGAGGGCAGCTGCTTGACGACGAGCTGCGCGGCCTGCACCTCGACCTCGCGAGCGCCGTCCACGGGAGCGTACACGCCTACTGCGCAGCAACTCGCCTGCATCCTCGCCCGCCGGTACTGCGAACGACACCGCCGGACGCCCCCCCATCGCCGCTGGGCTAGCGCCATGCTCGGCGTACGACATTGCCAGGTGCGGCACGCTTGCGTAGTGGTGCAGCTGCATGGGCATGCGATGTTGTTGTTGCGGGAGGTAGTGCTGAGACACAGGCTGCGCGGTCGTCCGCACAGGCAAAGCGTACGGCCCACCTGCATGCATGGGGTAGTACTGCGGCGGTGCGTACTGATGGTGGTGGTGGTGGGGTGGGAAGAACGGCTGCTGTTGCTGTACGGCGTGACTGAGGCTGTGCGAGTGCGAGTGCGAGTGGTGGCGGTAGCGCGGTTGTGCGCTGGTGCTGGTAGACTTTGCGGCCGATACACCACCAAGACGAACGCCGCCACCGAGGACGCCGACATTGCCGTTATCGTGGGTGGTGTAGTTGCTCTTCCCCGGCAGAAGGGCGGTTGCTGCTGCTGCCGTCACCGGCTTGGAAAAAGCCTTGGCGAGGAGCGGGCGTTTGGGCGTTGACGAAGCAGCAGCAGCAGCAGCGAGGACGGCGCTCGGTTGGAGAGCGGCGAGCAGCGTGCGGTCTGCGGCATCTACGGTGACATCTCCGGCGTCGTCTTCCTGTGCGATTGAGTCAAAGAGCCTAGCTCCGGCGAAGCGCGCAGTGACGTTGCCGACGGTGGTATCGTCGACATCGACATCATCGTCGTCGTCGACATGGCTGGACGCAGTCGATGCCTGTGAGGGCGAAGTGAGGTGGGGACAAGAGCGAGCGTCACTGTCATCGTCGGCATCGTCGAGGGAGGCATAGCTTGTTGCTGCTGTGGATGCGGTGCTGGTGCTTGAGAGACTGACGCTGCGTGTCAAGCCTTGGACAGAGACTGATGTACTGCTGGCAGTGGAGCAGGTGGAGACACTGCGCTGGTGGTGCTGGAACGGTATGGGTTGGACAGAGGCAGTCGGACGTACGATGGGAATGGGACGAGAGACGTTACTGCGAAGATTGCCGGTGGGAAGCTTAGCGCTGCTGGCGTTGGGTGGTGCGAAGGAGGGATGAGAACCCCAGACGACTTGGACGGCCGAGGAAGCTGGCTTGGCGTTAGCGTCGAAGAAGCCTGAGCTGATGCCGGGACCAGTGCCGAGACGAACGGCGACGCAGCCTGGGTCGATCCAGAGGGTAAAGGAGAAAGGGAGCCACTGTAACGCCAGCGCTACGGCTTGCTGACGACGAACGGTACGCAATGTGGGGGTATCATTGTCGGGGCGGGCGATCAGGACGGAAGTGATGGCGGTCAGAATAGCAGCGTCTGCTCCTTCCCCTGCTGCGTGAAGCTGCCAGTGAACAGCGCGCTTGGCCGAGCCATGCTCTGGATCTGAAGGAAGCCAGCACGCCTGACACCTGGTCTCCAGCTCGTCCTTGAGTGTAGAAGCGAACCCGGCTAGAGCCTCTGCATCGACCGTCTTTGCTACAAGAGATACAATGTGTTCGACAGCAGCGGCGACCTCGTAAATCATTGTTGAGCAATATCCTCGGCCAAGATGTGCGCTTATGTGTATATATATATAAAGAGCGAGAGAGGGTGAAGGAATAAGAAGGAGCGAGATAAGTGGAAAGAGTGTGATTGAGCCACGTCCTGGGCGTAAGAGAGTGTGCGGACGAGGAGTGGGGAGGGAAGGAAAGAGGGGGAGGGGGAAGCGGGCTAGCAGAGGGCGAAGGAGATCTGATCGTGAGTAGACGCCATCTTCCATGGACAATCACAATCACAATGCAGATCCGCCAGCTGTCACGCACTCTAGCCTGCATGCGCCAATACAAAATCGGACTCTATTCCGAAAGCACACAATACAAACATGGAAACTCTAGTCCATTTACCCAATTGAAAATCCACGCCCCTCGACTCCTGACGGACCTTGCTGCCTCCTGTCTCGCCCTCTTCCTTGCCCCTGGCTTGTGTCATGCCAGCACCCCAACGCTCTAAGCCACCAGGGCAAGGGAAGGGGGCAAAATTCCCTGTCTCTCGCCCACATGGTTCATGCCGAAGGCGGGAAAAGCATGTGGAATTGGGGGCGGCGTTGCAGCCGAGTGTTGGTCTTTCTTCAATGAATGCGAGGGCATGAAATTTCGCTTTCGCGTGGACGCGTGCCCCCCCCGTTCCCGCTCGCATTCATTTTCCGCCCAGACTGCTGGCTGTTCACATAGAAAAATCGAGGGTGCTTTATTCTGAAATTTCAAACTAGCTAGCGACAATTACATTTGACGGGAAGCGTTGTAGCTCTGCACCACTTTCGAGACTTGCTTGAAGAGCCAGTTGCGCGTACTCATGTCGGAGAGTGGTAAAAAGGGTCCACTGACACCGCCACGCAGGATGAGTGCAATGCCTTCGCTTTCCAGCGAGATACTGCTCAGATCCGAGAGCGGTACTTCCCACATGACGCGCAGTCGCATGGTCCGGATATAGAGAATGCGCGATACCGTCAGCATGATGGCAGAGTCCCCCTCCTGTGAGCCAACGTCGACGTGCGCAACGTACGAGTCCTTCATCAGTCGGCCGTTGTCCACATTCTTGAGCCACGTTTGTCCCAGGGCTTCCCGGTCCGAGTAGGGTCGTACGATTCCGTCGTGTGCAATGTAGCGTGGCAGTCGCACCCGGTCAATGTCGTTCTGATCAAATACCATGGTTGTGTTTCGCATGCCTTCCGTCACGTTGCTTGCCAGATCAAATACGCCCACCGCCGGCTTGGTAATCGCGCCCACCAGGCCCTTGCCCACTCCTTTGAGGAAGCCACCGGCACCGCCCTTTTCCGCACCTTCCAAGGGTCGCAGAGCCAGGCCCTCGAACCCGCTCGCTACCGAGGTGAAGAACGAGTTGGCACCGGCCGTAATGCCGTACAGTGCATGTCGCGGCTTGTTGCGGAAGCGAGACATGCGACGACGCGACTGGAACTCTTTGTCCATCGTCGCCGCCGCCAGTCCCTTGCCAATCGAGCCGGTCACCTTGGACACAGAGTCGGTAAGGCCAAATACGGTCTTTTTGACAAACGAACTGGCGCCTCGTGCAATCCCCAAGCCAAGCTCCTTGTTGCCATGCATAACAAGCCCCTGATACGGCTCGTAGAAAATATCCGCAACACCAGAAGAGACATTGTTGAACAATCCCACCGGGTTGCCCAAAAAGTCGGCGGATCCCAACACGCGATACAATTGCAGCAGGAAGCCTTGCGAGTAGTGGTAGATGATTCGCTGTTGCAACACGGCGTTGCTCAGGCGCACGTTTTCAATCACCAATGCGTTCAAGCGAACCGGCGCCTCGTTGACGTTGCCCAACGCCATGGTCAGCGCGTTGAATAAGAAAATCAACGGATTGCGCGAGCTGACCTTTTCGTCCGCATTCACCCGCTCCGTACGCATAAACGACAGATTGAGCGAAATGGGCTGCAGATGCAGAATCTCAAAGTAGATGTCGTCCGATACGTTGATGGCCCCATGCGGTTCAGGTACTTCGCGTGGATGCTCGATAAAGTCAGTCTCCTTCTCCGCCTCCAGTTGCCAGGCAGCGCCTTCGAATTTCGAAAACTCGTACAGCGCAAACAAAAAGTCCTCGTCCAGCTCGGCCGTGATTTCTTGCAGCAACACCGAGGCGTACTTGATGTGCGTCACTCCATGTGTCTGATCCTTGAGCATAATCACCGACGCTTGAAGAGTGGGATGCACCTCCAAATCCTTGCCGTCTCGGGGAATCACCGTTGGGTAGAGTACAATGGGGAACAATCCGCCAAACAGCTGATTGTCGATCTGGATCCACTTGCAAATCACGTTGACCGCCGTCGTCACCTCTGACTCTGTATAGTGCATTTCGAGTCCCCGGAACGAGACATAGGCTAGCTCTTGGACGTTTTGGTTGATGAGCGAGATACCGACGCCTTCAAATTCGACGTTGAACGCCGTCAAGATGTTCGTGTCTACGTCCACAGCGACGAAGCCGGCGTCCTTGCTCATGCTGCTCGACGCCGTGTCGGTGCGCGAGAAGGTCGAGTTCTGTCGTTTGAGCTTAAAGTTGCTAAACTCTTCCGCATAGTTGCTCAGAACCAGAGTCTGCGTCGGACCATCGGCACGCACATCGAGTGAAATGACGCGACTGCCTCGGCCATCCTGACTCGGGAACTTGAACGGCAGCAGACTGCCAATTTCCAGAATGTTGACGTTGCGCTCCCGACCATTGATCACGAGCTTGATCATCTTGTCCGTGGCAGCAGGGTAGTCCCAGGCGTACTTCATCTTGGATCGTGGCTTCAGCTCGTACCGCTTGCCCACAGCTTCGTCAATCTTGCGTCCACTCCCTCCCTCTTCCACCCGCTCCGTCGCTTGCATAAACTGCATCGTATAGTCACTCTCGTTGCGCAACATGTACGGCCATGGACCCTTTTCCAGACTGAGCGAGATAAAGATCGTCGGTCCTTCCAGCAGAACTTCGGCTTTGACCAGATGCTGGTGGTGACCAGTCTTGGACATGCGCACATGCACGCTTCCAATGTCTTCAATGTTGAACGGCGCACTCCACTTGTTGTTGATGCCTGGGTAGGCCAACGTCATCTGCTTGGTCGCGCCGACGCGGAGGAAGTGCAAGGGTACGCGGGTGCCAGACTCGACAGCGATAAAATCAGCAGCGCCAGCCTCGCGCAAATGGATCGTCTCACCCAGATGGTTGCGCACCAGATACCGCGGTGTCAACTTGACGACCTTTGACAGCTTGAACTTGCCCAGACCGTCTTCCACTGTCAAACCGACGTGGATTTCTTCGTTCTTAGACGCCGACGGAATGACGACCTCCGTCTCTGATCCAATCGCCTCAAACGACAGCGGTTTCGACCATTGCGAGTCTCCCACACGCATCAGCATGCGATTGCGTCGGTCGTTGGTATTATGCGAAAACAGGAACGGCTCTGGCTCTCGGCGCATTGCCGCCGATGGCCCGTTGTCCTGTCCAGCCACCAACTTGGCACTGCCCAGCCAAGACTTGGTCTTGAGTGCAAACGGCAGTCCAGACTGATTGATGAAAATGTAGGGCGAATAGATCTGTACCTTGAACGCGCCGCCCGAATTCTGGTGTTTGGAGTAGTGCAGACGAAGGTTGAGCTTGAGGTTCTCAGCGTCGGCCAAGACCAGCACCTTTTCCACGGGGAAGTCGTCTGGATTATCCGTCGCGATAATGGCAAACTCGCTCGGCGAGAAGCACGACGATTGAATGTCGACACTGAGCAAAAGCAAATGGGACAGCTCGACCACATGGATCGGACTGATACCTCCCTTGCGCAGATAGCTTGACCAATTGTGGTTCAGATTTTTGTCGAATATGCGGTACTGGATGTCGTAAGGCAGCAAGTTCTCCACCTCGACCGGTGCACGCAGCCTGAGGGTCAGGCTCGGATAGGCACGACTGTTCGGATCCTGTCGATCGTAGATGGTGAAACTCTGGAATCGGAACGGCGCCTCGTTCTCGTCATGCGCTTTGCACGTCAGCGTCCGCGTCGATTTCTTGACAAGATCTTGCCAGTGCAGACTCTCCTCGCACCAATCATACTCGAATCCGGGATCCGGGCGAATCTTGACACGACAGTGGTACGCAGCTTCGATCGGAACCGGACAGTCGTCACCAGGTCCAATCTTGCGGACGTGATCTGTCACTTTACCCTGGCTGTCCAGAATCACCATTTCGATCGGAATTAGCGTCTTGTTCTCGATCTTGAATGTGGATCGGAAAGTGATGTACTTGACATTGTTGAGCAGCTTGACGTCGTACTGCACTTTGTGCGCCACTTTGTCCAACTTTGGTCGCAACGTAAGCATGTTTTCGCCCTCGCGGTCGACCGGAATGTGACGCAGACGTTCCCATGGCATGCCGTCAATCTGCAGCGACAGACGGTTTCCGCCGGACTCCTTGATATGTTCGCGCATCGACTTCCAGTCGTCAAATCGCCACGGCATGTCTTTACCGTCGTCCAGATGCTGAGCAGGCGCTTTGTTCTTGCGTTCCCGATCATCGTGCTCGGCCCACAACGAGATACGATAGCCTGTGCGATTCTGGATGACAAAGGGGGCTCGATTCCGTTGTTGCAAGTCTTGATTGTCTTGGTCAGCGAGGAACGACATAGCTGCAACACCTGTTTCGATCAAGGTCGTGGTTACATTGACTTCCAACCGCTTTTTACTCGAGACAGTAGCGTGGAAGCTGGCAGGAGACGCAGTCGACTCCACTCGGAAACTTACACCCCATGGATCGATAAGAGGCTCCCAATGAGAGCGCGACAGGTTGTAATAGTTGATGTACATGTCAACAAACGCACTTGCACGCATATCGCCAGACCAGTCGTTGACGTCGACAGAGAATCGAGACAAATTCATGTCAAGCATGGGCAAAGAGTGCGCGTCACCGATCAGGATGATCTGCACGCCTGCAAAGTCGGCTTTGAGCGACTCCTTTGCAACAACGAGCTCGGCGTCCTCTAGCCGTTGGGAAGGTCGAACTGAGACCGTGCTGCTGTCTGCGTCCTTGTTCGCGTCTGGCTTTGCAGTCTGTGTCAGAGTGTCGATGGTCTTGTTGCTACTGACAACCGAGCCTTGTCGTCGTTGCGTCGATGAAAGACTCTTTTGTTCATCTTTACCGTCCGCACCGCTGCTTGACTGTGCAGAAAGTTCGATTGCTTTGTTGACCACCGACTGAATCATCAGAATGTCGCGCATCGAAACTCGAAGCACCAGAGGCTCAATGTCTATCTCGATGCTGGTGAGCTGTCGAGACGTGCTTGTCCTACTGTCCATGGACAAAGCAAGATCAAAGTTGTCGAGCAAGCGCAACGTGTCCTTGGGTCGATGCATTCTACACATAAACATGCCGAATTGGTCCACCTTGAGGGCCAGAATGCCCTGCTGTGACATGAGAACCTGCTTGATCGACAGGACAATTGCTTCGGTATCGTGGCGTTCGGGCACGGCAAGTAGGATGATGGTCGGATCTACAATGTTGACCCGGAATGCAAGGCTTCCCTGAGCGGGCTGTGCTTGATTGTGCTCAACAGCCGTGCTGCTTTCCGATGCTGGTGGGGCAGTTGCCTTGCTCATCGTCATTGATTCATCCGCCGTCTGGCTTTGGTCTGGCGAGTCAGGGAAAGCGCTGGTGAAGAAGTTGAGCAGGGCAAACACGGGATCGAGCGCAAAGATGACCTTGGGACTGTCGACAGTGATGAGAGCTAATGCCGAGCCATCATCGCCGCCGGACATGGTGTAGCTCATCATGAATTGGTGTCCTTCATGCTTGACGGCCGGGATGATTTCTCTAAACTTGGTCTCCATGTCGGGTCTTTGGTCAGTGATGGTAAAGGTCTTGAGTGCGACTTCGGCCTCTAGCGATCCATCGGACAGCATCTTGAGCTTCACTTCAGAGCCGTTGATGGAGAAGCGCGCAAGCTGGGCGTTGTAGAGCGACTCTTGACCCGTGGCTGCAGCGGTAAATAGCTCCAGCTGGATGGAGTTCACGTCGAAGAACATGTCCAAGCTTGTGTATACTTGAACGTCGCCATCTTCGTTATGCACGACAGTCCCAAGTTCCGGGAGCATGTCAACTCCTCGCCCCTTGGTCGTTGGCATGTCTGTCCCAGACAATTGTCCCTTACTTGTAACAGGAGCTGCTGCGTCGGTAGACGATGGAATCTTGCCATTGACTTCGTCCTTGACACCGTCCTCGGTGTCATCGCCAGTCTCGGTAAGGGCAGAGAAAGCTCGTGGGATGGATTGCGTGAGTTCCATGACAAAGCAGTACTGGGCTTCTGTGAGCTTGACGTGTACGTCTGACATCTTGGCGACAACCTGCATCTCTGGACTGTCGGTAGCACCTGCAGCAGTTGAGCCTGCACGATCAGACTGAACCAAGTCAAAGGAGATATTCACGTCGTCAATCATCTGAACGTGATAGTCCTGGCTGCCATAACGCATGCGAGAGGCAAGACGAATGTGTTGCAAACCGGCTTCGATCTTAATGATGGACTCCTTGTTATCGCGCACCGAGAAGGTGTTGTTTGCGTAGATCTCACCCAGATTGGCGGTCAGCACATCAGGAGAATCCGCAGACCGAGGCAGAATGACAATCGGCGTCTTGATGATTACATCGTAATGCATTTTGTCGACGCGCTCCTGCAGTTGTGACGCTTGATTCGAAGCAGCAAGGGTTGCAGCATCATACACAGCTTTCATCTGCGCAAATTTGCTGAAGAATTGCAGAAGATCGCGGATGGGCTCCTCGAGGAATGTAAATTGAAGCGAGCCTGATCTCAGCCAAATGGAAGAGTCGTAGCCGGGGTACGAAGGAGCATCAGTCTCGTCGAACGTCTCGTAGGTAAAGTCGGCAAGCTCATCACCCTGAATGCTGAGCAGCTTCTTGAAATTCGGGTCCGCAACACTGCGCTTGGCATTGTCGTACAGCAGCAAAGAGCCGAGCCGAGCTGCGACTCGAATGGTATTGCCTCGTAGCATGACGGCTACATCGGCAGTGGAGAGCGTCAATGTTGCCAATAATGTACCGTCGTTGTTAAGACGCAGGATGATCGAATTCAGCTTGACTCGAACTCGTAGCTTTTCCTTGCGCTCCAAGCGGTCAGCTGCATTTTGCGAAGGTGCAGCTACATCGACAGGCTTGACCGTTGGCTTTTTGAAGGTGGCGTCACTGGCACGACGGTCAGAAGACGATTTGCTCGGCCTTCGTTGATGTTGAGACTGTGGCTGAGTATCTACAGCTTCTTCCGGAGGTACAAATGTGGTCATGATCCAATCATAGACCGCCAAGACACTGACGCGCGTGAGCATGACGTTGATTGTCGAAAGCTCGGCATTGACCGTTTGGTCGATCCCTTCATACTTGGTCATGAATTCAGGTGACTCTGGGTCGACTCGCGTGTACTTTACTCGAACAAGGTCACGAACGACAGAGGGCGAAGTAGACTCTGAGGCTGCGGAGTCCGCGGTACCGTTTCGAGAGGTGCCGTCTTTGACGTGCTTAGACGTGATGAGGTGCTTGAATTGAGCGCCTTGGTCTACAATCTTGTCTTCGAGCTCCAGACTTCGAAGTCCAACGTCCACGTCCATATGATATGGGTACACGGCGAGGTGCAAGAGGAATCCTTCGAAGCGAGCATCGACCAGCAAGCGATCTGGCTGTGAAGGGTCTGTTGAGGATCGGAAGATGGACGCCTGCAAAGTGTCGACGACAAATTCCAGCTCGAACGTTTTCTGATGGGCATTGACCTTATCGACAGTGGCGTCTTCGGCGTCTTGAAAAACGTCCTTGCCATCGTCATCGTCTCCTGCGTCAACAATGTACTCGTCCTCTCCGCGCAGTTGTCCGGCAAGGCGACGCCGACGTGCTTTGTTCAAGTCGAGAGCAGCCGTTTGCCTAGACAGCCGGCGCTGCGACCGTGCGTCATCCTCGTCTGCTTCCGGCTCAGTACCAACCGCAACGGGCTCCAATTCTTCCTCAATAGAACCGAGACCCTGCGTTGGTGAGGGAGCGTCAGGATCGTCAAAGTTGGGCAGGGCGACGTCTATGATTCGCATCAATGTCTTGTACTTCCGGTCCGAGAAGTTGACGCGTAGGGTCGGCAAATGCCCGGTCATCTTGAACTTGGTGAGATTCGGTGCAGACGACAAGATCGAATTGTGCAGGGTGAAATCGAGGTTGATACGTTCGAGCAGGTGCAGACCATGATCCGTCGCGTCCGAGGACAGACCTTTGATGCAAGATTCAAGGTCGTTTCCCATCACCAGTTGAGCTGATTCCAACTTGACGAAGAAGCGATCGTACATGAGATCTTCAAGCCGACGATAGTCTTCTTCAGTATATGCGCTGTTCTGTTTGGATCGAACGGCGTCGAGCGCCGCTTGGTCTGCAAGCACAGAGCGAACAGCAATATGACCAGCATCCAGAACCATGTGTTGACAGCGCTTTGTCGTGACGTCCTCAGGAACGATGATGATGGGCGCCTTTACGTCCACGACCATGTCTATGGTCTTGTGGTGCTGCAAGGCGCTCTCGAGTCCCGCTCGTGTCTCCTTGCGAATTCCCTCAATGGTTTCGCTCGCAACGTCAATCAAAGCACCGATCAGTTCGAGCTCGCTCTCCGGAGGCTTAAAGAAGCGCACAATGGACTCGACGAGTCCGCGGTGGTATATGATCTCCATGGACCGCATCTTGAGCGTAAGCGCATTGTCTGCGCGATTGTCCAAGGGCTTGAGCTCGTATTTGGCGTAGAAAAAGGGATTGTCGGGATCGCTTTCTCGATGCACCTCTTCTTCAATCTCTTTGAGATCTGTGCTACTCGATCTTTGACGCTTGGGAAGATCGCTCTCGATATCTTTGACTCGCACGACTTGGGGATAAAGTGTGTTTGGAGTAGTGCCGTCATTGACGCGAAGACCACCAAGCGCCAAGGCAGCCTCGAGGTTGTCTTGCCGTTGAATGACATCGGCTTGCAATGCGTCAAAGACAAGAGACAGGAGGTCAGTGCCGCGCGCGTGGTCTTTGAGTGCTAAAGAGCCTGTCTTTAGCTTTGTTATGAGACGCAGATGCATAGCATCGCGAGGAGCATCAACGGACTGGGCTAGTGAATTTGTGCTTGCCTCTTCGTCCCATTCTATTGCGTCGTAGAGCTCTTTACGTTGCTCGTCGTTCAGAACGCCGGAATCGTTCTTGTGCTGCTGCTGTCCACCGCCACCCCAGATCCATCCGAGCCAGCCCCCACCTCCGGTGGAGGCAGCTTGCTGTCCGCCACCATGGGCGATTTCGTCCTTGCGAGCTTCGAGAGACTCCTTGCGCAGCTGGTGTCGAGCTATGGAACGGTAGAAACGAATGTCTTTGTAATCAAGCTTCTTCTCAAGCGCCTCGAGACGCGAGCCGCTTTCGCTTTGGGCAACTGCTACGCCAGCTTGGGCCTGATTTGCTTTCTGCACCTGCCTTTCTTTCTCCTTAAAGAGCTGTACGTACTCCTTTCTGTCGTCTCTGCGCTGACGGAAGTAGTCCCATGTCCAGACACGATGCCTCTCATGTACTTCGTTGAGGATAGCATTGCCAGCAAATTTGAGCAAAGCACGTGGACGATTTTGTTCAAGTGCCTCAGGCGCGGGGCGGAACCGGCGATACTGAGCCTGGCGGGTATAGAAGTGGAAGAGATCAGCGACGGAGATGACGTCTCGGTATTGTTCGTCGTCGAGGGCGAATCCGAGTTCTTCAAACAGCAGCTGAGCGTCCATCTTGGGTATCTCCGGCGTCATCTTCTTGCGCATGATCAGTCGGCCAGCACCAGAAACGGGCTTCAAGATGTACTGATGGCTGGGTGCACTGCCTTCTCTGGCAATGAGCGCGCCAAAGAGCTTTTGCGCTTCCGCTACGTCATGACCAGCGAGTGACTCGGAATCAGTGTCCCAGTATAGGGACAAAGATTCGAGCCGGGCGAGTTTGTGAATGCCATCGGTGCTGTTCTGAATAAATGTGGGGTTCCACTCGGCATCGGTAGAGACAGCTGAGAATTCGGCCAAGGTAAGACCGGCAGAGAAAGGGTGTTCGGGGTTGGACAGGCTATCTTCATAGCGAATGTGAATGTTGCGCACTGTAAACTGCAGATTGTCGATGATCTTTGTGATGAGAGAGCTGGTGAAAGACTGGTTCTTTTGCGAATCTTCTGAGCTCATGCCCCCCATGCTTTGGCCGCTATCTCTGCCAAGCAATTCTGCGTTGGCGAGTTTTTCCTGTTTTGCCGCCTGAGCACGCTCTTGCTCTTCGTTCTCGTCCACCTCTGCGCTGGCACTCTTGGGTGCTGCCAGGAGGTAGACATTTTCGACGAGGATGCGGACAGGCTTGCCTTTGAGATTGGACCAGGGGATAGAAAGGGTGAGATCGCCCAGGTAGCCCTCTTTGACGTCTATGGGCAGTCGAAACTTGTCGAGGGCGGAAGTCTTGAGGCGCAAGTTGCGCAGCTTGACATCTCCTGACCAGATGCCGACGTTGAGCTGCGATGTATTCAAGCCATCTACGTAGGCAGCCAGGATTCTGTTGAGAAGCGAGGCCAAGACGCCCTCCAACATCTTGCCGACTAGACCTTGGTTAGCAGAAAGGTCAGTGCAAGGCGCGAGAGTGTGGTTGGATGGGGAGGAGGACGCCCCCTGCGCGATCCATTCGATCGAACCCTTTTTCCCAAAATAACCGACAGCAATTGCAGCAGCAACGACGGCCACTCGGCCACTCCACATTTCATTTTCATTTTCGCATATTTTCGCGTTTTTGGTTCGACACCTGTCAGATCATGGTATTGTGTTCACGCGCTCGCGCGCTTGCACGCTTAACGCCTGGCTAAAAGAGGGGATGAGTATATTGTGAATGAGAGGTATTGGTATGCATTCTATCAACCATGTCGGTGAACTGGACCGGTAGTGGAAGTAATCTGCTGCGTCGAAAGAGTCGTAAGCAGCTCTATAGTCACAGACGTTACCCGCCTGCCCAAGGGACGTTTCGAGACGGCCAGGTCGAACGACTGCCGGAACAGGAGCAGCATACACTTGGTGCTCCGGGTCCGGACGTAGTCAAACCAGCGGTCTCCAAGAGCGGCCGAGATGAGAGCTCATCAGCGCAAGCGGACGGCCCGAGGCAGGGTAAGAAGCTGAATGCGTGGCTTCTGAGTAAGCCGGATTGGGCTGGGACCAAGGGGACCGACTGCGTCGACTGGACCAAGAATGAACAGCGAACGTCGCTTGATCAGAGCGCCAGAACAATTGACCAGAGCACGTTAGGCTCCATTCAGTCTAAGCCCGTCCCCATGGTGGAAAGCAAGAGCCATTCAAAGTAGTCATTCCCACTTGCGACTGCTTCCAACCGGTATTCTGGAGCGCCTGGATGCACAGAGCGGCGACATCGCTTGCCTTGCATCAAATCGGTATCTTTTGGAGGAGCGATGCAGCCAAAGGAGTCTTTGTGTCTGCGCCCAACGAAGACGAAATACTCTTGATCGTCGTCCAAAGGTCCATCGTAGTCGGAGGGTACGGATCCGAAACGATGCCAGTCATGGGCCTCTGTGTTCGAAGTTGCTTGAGGGCGGGCATTCACTGCTGTGTAATCAAACCAAGCTCCCAACGCTGACCAGAAAGGCTGTTCCTTGATCAATGAGCGGATCTTGTAGGAGATGATCAGCTCGGGACCGCAATCTCCGGCCGTTGCAGGCTCCGAGAGGTGAATCAGTGAGCGTAACAAAAGAGGCAAGAGTTCCGGAAAGTAGACCAGGTCGGAGCAAACGAGGTGCGTGATGGGAGAATCCAGACCGTTCTGAAGGGAAAGGGCTTCTTCTTGATTGCCCCACGATAGCGGACAAACGCGTACGTCGACCGGATCGGTACGCAAGCCAAGACTCGCTCTCTGCACATTTCTTTGCATCCATGGTACCACGTTAGGCAGATCGGTGAGGACCAGGATGTCTCTTTGCGCTTTTCTGACCTGTGCAGCATGTGAGATGAGCTGCCGTCCAAGATGCAGGCCACCGTATCCAGCGCCAGAGCCGAGCTCAATCGCTACAACACGCTCAGAAGAGGCGAACACCGAGCAGGGAGGGTCGAAGTCCAGCAAAGCTTGAGGATGGAGGTAGCGAGCTAGCAGATAGGCAGCTTCCCAGATGCGCCCAGCGATTCCATAGTCGTCAATGTCCTGTTGAGTGTCTTGTTCCCAATTACTCTCCTTTGCAACAACCCGACTGCTTGGTTTGATACTAAGGCCTATCGGAAAATTGGGATCTGCGTTTGGGACTGGTGACATGACAGCTCTGAATGTGCCCCGTCTGGCCTTACTGCCACACGTTTAGACCCTGCGAATGCGCATCATGGTGTGCGTGGAAAAAAGGAAGCGCGTTTGGACCAAGTGGGAGTGAGTGTTGAGTTGTTCGTCGTAATATTTCGCGAGTGTGATTTTGTGTTGGACAGCTTGGCTGTCAGACACCATTGAGCTCCCATCAGCACTCCGTGTTGGGTCGCTGATTGCCCATAATGGCAGGCCGGTCCAACACCATCAAGGACATTCGCTCCAAGATCAAGCACGAGAATGCTAGGCTTGGCGCAGGTACCGCTTCCTCCTCCTTCAGCTCGGCCAGGCAGCAAGTGCCACACGTCGGCGACATCTTTGGCCATCATCCCGGCTCAGCATCGATATCCACCCTGTCTGGAGTTGCGCCTACTCCGGTGCAAGCAGGCCAGTTTCAGCAGGAGTATGCCAGGGATGAAGCAGGCCCGCGACCGTCTAATGTAAGCCTTGCTCCGTCGGATTCCATCTCCAACATTCACGGCAGAAGCACGCACGGCCGGACCGACACAGGTACTTCGATCGACTATCAACAGTCGCAGCAGGATCGACGGCAACCCTTCTATGGCCAGGTACATCGCCCTCATAGCCCGACTGCTCAGAGCACGGCCAGTTTTGCCCTCAACACGTCCAATTCTGCCCTCGCTGCTCATCACGGCAGTCCATCGCGCATCGATAGCTCGGGCCCAGTCCCTGCTTCCCCTACGCGTCCGGTGAGATCCGGTCGAAGACCTCAACAGGCGCCGCCTGTCACGTTTGGTGAGGCTGCCCTTGGTCACGAACGATCTCCGAGCGCCTCGACTCAAAGGCCCAAGCTGCAAATACCGCCGCCTCCCCTGTCTCGCACAGCCAGCCACCCATCGTCTCCCGCTCGAGGGCCAAGCAGAGATCTTCTCGCCGCCTCGCGTGCACAGGGAAACCACTCGAAACAACCGTCTCAATCATCTGTCGCATCACAGCATCTTGCCACCCCTCCTTCCGATCGTCATACCCGCTCTGCCCGCCTGATGGATCAAGTAGCTCGGGGAGGCACACCATCTAGTCAACTCGAGTCCGAGTACGAAGAAGACCTCTACGGCGGGATCTCGCCAATCGATCCACCTGCCAATGAACAGGCTGGCTTCTACAGTAACTCGCGCGGTCATCAGCTCTCTGTGCCCGCCAAACGCCCTGAACGCGATCCAAGACGCGCATCTGGAGCTCCGCTCGGCTCTCTGACCCAAGATGAAGAGCCGGCCGCTCTCGGATCGGTTCTATCTGCCCTCTCATCGGCAGCGCGCAAGCGTCAGGCTGCCAGAATTATGCGTGGAACCACCGCCGAGGAAGAGTCAAGACGTCGCCGTACCGAGAAAAAGATTTCAGATGTCACAGACCAACGTCGCAGGCCCATCACCGATTACATCGACCGAAACGACCCTTCTACCTTCCGTGAAATCAACGCAGTCTTGCGCAAAATCAACGCAGAATGGCCTTTTGTTGCCGATGACAACTTCAACTCGGTCACATTGGCCCTTTCCATGCTGGACAACAGCAGTCTTGGCTCCAACCGGGCTGAGTTTGAGCTCACCAAGCAGCTCATCGAGACGTCCTTGCAGGGCACGGTCAACGATCATTACGAGTCCTTTGCCAGCGCCATCACTCTGCATAACAGCGTGCTGCAATCTTTGACCGCCGCGCAAGGCAGCGTAAGTGGTGCACGTCGTCGCTTGCGGGATTCAAGGGAAGCATTGGGTGCAAAGCGCGCGGACCTCATCCAAATGTGGCAACGTAGCCAAGCAGTCAAAGAGTCACTCCGTCTTCTCGACCTCATTGAGCACCTCAAGGCTATTCCTGACCGTCTGGAGAGCCTCATGTCGGAAAAACAATTCTTACACGCGGTCAACCTTCTAGTACGATCACTCAAGACCATCGACAAATCCGAGATCATGGAAGTAGGCGCCACCAACGATCTGCGCGCCTACCTCAAAGGTCAAGAGCAAGCCATGCTCGAGATTCTCATCGAAGAGCTGCACAACCATCTCTACCTCAAAAGCTACTTTTGCGACTCGAGGTGGAAGACCTACGTTGCCGAACAGGAAGACTTACCGGTCGTCAGATTTGGATCCGACTATGCGCAGCCCGGAAGCGGAGATACTCAGTCGTCGTCGCATCCAAGCGTCAAATCTTCAGAGGGCACCGATCAAGATCTGCAGCTTCATCGATATCTGCACAGCTTACGATCGAGACCTACCTTTGATCCCACCCTGGCCGGCGATATTCCCGAGACAGAGCTCATGTCCGCACCCGCTGTCTCGGCCTTGACCGGCGAACTGAAAGAGTACGATGCTTCAGGCAATCGTTACGACGGCACAATGGCAAATGGCAACAACGATGTTGCGCGCAATCCGGAGAGCGACTCTTTTCTCTACATAGAAATGCTTCTCGAGTCGTTATCCCGACTGGGAAAGTTGGGAGTGGCGCTCGACACGGTCTCCCAAAGACTTGCCATCGAGGTGCATCAATTGATCGACGCGACCATCGACGAAGTAGACGCTCGAAACGAACCTCTGCGTCGATTCTCCATTGCACTGCGACCCGAGTCGATGCTACTGGCATCTTCGTCTGCTCTGGCAAAGTCGTTTCACGACATCGAGCCGCAGTCGTCCTCGGCACGTTCCTCTTTCAATCTGGTGGCCGCCAAACGACCCGCTTCCACCATGCTCCGTATCTCTGCCGGGGAGTCTTCGGCGTTGCAGCGCGATGGTGAGATGATGCGCGACTTGTTCTGGACGCTGTTCAGTAAATTGGATGCCGTGCTTCAGGGTCACCGCGTGGTGTACGAAGTGGCAGGGATGATTGCCGGCAGAGCTGGGTTCAAAGACGAGCTGGCATCGCGAAAGATCTCGGGTGCCGGATCGTTGATTGAAGTATGGAAACCGATTCAGCACGAGGTCCGGACCCTCCTGCACGACTACCTGATGGATGACGAAGAGTCCGTCCTGTCGAGAAACGCGATTGTCTCGGTGAATGACATCATTCGCGACCAACGATATGGACGCGATCGAGGCAAGCAGCTGTTCAAACTGGCTGATCCAGGTGCCAAACGATTGACCACTACTCGAAGGGACCATGCATCACTGCGACGCCATGAGCTGGCCATTGCCGAAGCGCTGAAGGCGTCTGTCCCCGGCCTTGTTCACTCGCGCGAAACCAAGCTGACAGACTACAGCCATGCCAGGAATCAGGTCATCGTCTCCGCGCCTCTATCTGGCTCGCGCAAGCCCGAAGACATGTACACGGGCGCCGGGCATCGCCTTCTGGTCAAGCCAGATGCGTTCAACGTGTCGGTCTTGTTTCAGCCGGCCTTGTCGTTCATCGAGCGCGTCAGCGCCGTCATGCCTTCCGAAGCCGCAGGAGAAACGTCGAAAGGATTCTCTGCTTTCCTCGAGGAATTCGTCCAGGATGTTTTCCTGCCTCAGTTGGAGGAGAAAGTGCAGACACTGTTCTTCAGCGCTACCGGACATGCAGGCGCCTTTGCCGAAGACCCAACCTCACGCACTGGACAGCAATTTGTCACCCAGACAGGCAGAAGTGTCAGCCGTCCGCTTGTCAAAAGCGCGTCCAACGTCATCTTGCTGTTGGACAGCCTGTACTCGATGCTGGCAACCACGCCTTTCCATCGCGAAAGCTACTCGCGACTCATCGTGACCACTGTTGTGCAGTACTACCAAAAGTGTGGCGAGCGCTTCCGCGATCTCGTATCCAAGGACGCCGCCACCGCAGCCGCCGCGACCGCTACCGAATCCATCTTGACAACAGCCAATGGCTCAGGTAAGGCGAGCGCAATCGACAGTAATGGGGAAACGACAAGCAACGGTATTGGCGGAGTCTATGTTCTGTCAGCTTCCTGGGCACAGAGACCGGAGCTGTACGCCTGTCTCTCCGAAATTCTTAGCGCAGACACGCCTCCAGAACGTCTGAAAGAGATACAGGCACAGGAGACGCGACTGGAACTAGCCCTCGCGGCGTCAAGATCTCCCTTCGCGGTGCACGAGCTGGTAACGTCGCGGAAAAAGCTTTTGGCATTGGGCTGCCTTCAGCACAGCATCGAGTGGTTCTTGCACAGCATTGAACGTTTACACCCCGTAGCTGTTGCTGACAAGGGCAACAGGGACTCGTCCGGCTCGGCCGTGGACGAGGTGCTGAAACGATCCAAGCGACCCGAAGCACGACTGAGTGTGATTGGCAGCGTCGACCTTGTCCGATCTGCTTCGGCTTCGTCCAAGGCGAGCACAACGGTGAAGCCAAACGCGGCCGCTGAGACGGGCACAGACGGGTCTGAATTGCCACTGCCACTATCTCCCGACTTGTTCGCCAGGTACCAGGCTCTGCCCAAGGTGTACCAGCAGCTTTCGTTGCTCATCCAGGCCACCTTGCGCTTAGAGGCCCGCTTGCGCGTCATTACCTACCTGCAGCTGGCTGTTTCGGAGGTGAGCTACGTGGTGAACGATACTGCGATTGAACCTGCGCCACACGTTGTCGATCTAAATGCCGAATTGGCGAGTCTGGATGATATGCTCAGCGCCACACTGCTGCCAGAGACCAAGGCGATGGTATTCACCGGCATCGCTCAGCTGATGGACAGCCTGTTGATCGCATCCGTACACAAAATCAAGGCCATCAACCGAGACGGTGTCACCAAGATGGTTCGCAATATCCTCGCCCTACAGCAGAATCTCAAAAACATTCTGCCCACATCCGTCTCCGCCACCAGCGCGGGCGCGCACAGCGCGGAGGAAACGTCGTTTGAACGGTGCAAGAAATTCTATGAACTGCTGTACTCCAAGACGCCAGACGAGCTGCTGGGCAATATGAAGCGGTTCAAACAGCGAACGACTCATGGGGTTGGATTCCCCGAGTGCGAAGCGCTCCTCCATTTGTCCCTTGAAATAGCCAACGGCGGCTCGTCGAGCAGTAACAGCACGGAAGGTGTGGAGAAAGTCGTCGCCAACGCTGGTACGACAGTCCACCAGCCCGGCATTCCGGCCCTCTCACGTCAAAAATACAACGAGTACCTCATCGAACTGCACGACATTGCAGGAGGCGAGAGCGACGACGACTAGAAACAACACACACACACACACACACACACGCACACACAATGCAAAAGCACCAGCACGATTAAAATCCGGGTTCTCCTGCGCGCCAGATATCGTGAGTGCTAAAAAAAGGGGGGGTTGTGTCGCTGGGAAAGCTAGAGTACAAAATGCAGGTTTGCTGCTTTTGGTGTGTGTGTGACCGGTTGGGGGCGCGCGCGGGTGCGTGTGTGTGTCGGGGCTATTTGGATGTAAGCGGGGTGTCGATGCGGAGACGACGAGTTTTCTTGACGACGTGAATTTCAGAGAGACGTCGACCACGGGTTCGTTCGATGTCGGCGCGGTTTCGTTGACCTCTACCCTTATCGTTGCGTCGCATTCCGCCTTCGAGACCGTCACCGAGGCCAATGGGAGCTGCGCCGCCCCAGAGAGCCTGCATTGTCGCTTTGACGACATTCATCACGTTGGTGGACCCTTCAATGGATGCGCTCAGGTCTCGGATGCCAGCAGCGCGGCAGATGGAGTGGATCACTGGTGGAACACGCAGACCAAACCCTGCAGGGCGTGGACGCAATGTGACGACCGTGGCTCCCCATTTCTGTGTGAGCACGGTCTCGATAGTGCGAGAGCCATCGGTGCCCTTGTGGATGTGTACACTGTCAAGACCTCTGACAGCCTGGTGGAAGGCTTTACGAGCACTTCGGGTGCTGTCGGCATCCTTGCCTTCGCCGTAACCGACAAGACCATTGCCGTTGCCGGTGACTACGAGTGCAGCCACGCTCTGGACTTTTCCCTTGCCAGTCATGTGGGTGACCCGCTTGAAGAAGAGAACATGCCGATACAAGTTTTGCACCTCGCTCGAGGTGAGTGTGGTGAGGTTGGAGAGGTGGACTTCCGGTCTGAGTTCGTCTGCAGCCGAGCTACTGGCCCCGGAGAGAATCATTTCGGCAGGTGTGGGCGGACTCGGCTTGAACAGCTGCGGTTCATTGTAAAAAGTCAGCGAGCCGCCATGGGGATATTCGGAAGACCTCTTTAGCTCAAAGAAGTTGCCTGGTTGGGGATCCAGGACGGGGTCAGCGAATTGTAGTAGAGAGGGGAAGGAACGAAGTGTGTCGCTTGGAAATGTGATGGGCAATGGTGCGTCCAGCATTGGAGAAGAGAGGGGAAGTTTTGTTGGCGCATCCTTGCCCTTTGAGACCAAAGGGGATCGCGAGGTTGATGCAACAGAAGAAGCTGACGACTTGTTTTCGGGTGCAGGAGTAGCCGGACTGGCCTCTGCCTTTGTCGCCAAACGTCTCAAAGCCGAGACCCGGCCATGTTGGAGCAACGTAGTGAGTGCGACTCGAGAGCCTCTTGACGTTGCCATGCTATGTATGCCAGAGTGAGGTTGTAAGATGAAGGAGACACAGAGCGGCGAGATTTTTGCAGTTCTTCCTCACGCGAGACAAGCACAACGATCGAGTTTTCTCGCACGATATATTTGAGCAGCGGCTTGTAAGATCGCGAATGGTCAATGACGCACGCGCGCACGCGCGATGCACAGAAGCGGCCGCCAAACGACGAGCGCGAGATCCGGGAATCCATGCGTACGCAAAAATATCAGAGCGGTCGGCCTCTCCTCCACCCTTTCTCACCAGGCCACTTGCACATGTCTCGGTCCTCTCCTCCGCCATTCGCCACTCTCTTAGCTTGATTATACACGCACAGCTACACGCAACGCTTTGGGGGGTTTGGGTCAGTCACTAGACACGGGTTCTTCTGTTTCGGGTCACCATCTGGGTTTCTTTCGTCGGCAACAACATCACCTACTTCGCCATTCCACGGTTGGTATCCACCCAAAACTCTCTATACACGCAAGCATGAGTTTGGAAGATCAATCCAGCAATCCGGTTGATTCACAAGGTTCAACAGCCAGTTCAAGCATCTCTGGTCCATCTGCACCAGCACCGGCAGCCAGCGCAACACTGTCTGGCACTGATCATACACATACGCCGACCAAAGCTATCTCAAACGATACTCCACCCGCTTCGGCCACCAAGCTGTCCAGCTCAGTCCTATCACCTCTGTCAGTTCATGCCAATGCCTACTCTCCCAAGGCAAAAGTCGAGCAAAATGGAAGCGCCAAAACCAGTGACTTTGGTGCAGCGGATGCAGCTTTGCAAAGTGGCAACAACCAAGACATCAGTCATTCTGCCTTGCCTAGTCTCAACATCTCTTCTGTAGACGGGCGATCCTCACATTCTCCTCTGCCGCGGTCTCCATTTAGTCTAGGATACAGTCTTGCCCAGTCGGGCACAAACGAGTCTGAAGCCTCATCGCGTCTGCTCTCGTCGCAGCTTCCCGACTCAAGCTTGCTTCGACGACTTTCCCACTCGTCAACATTGGCACCCCAGCCTGCCTTGGCAGAAAGTAGGCCAACTTTTGCCCGTCAGTCCTTCTCCGATGGTCTCAGCTCCGCCAGCAATCTTGGACTCGATCCGCAAGCTTCTCATGCCTTCACCGGATCCAGACACTCTTCCTTTTCCCACGTCCTTCCCGGTCAAGATTCCCTAGCAGCAACGTCCCCCGCGCCAAGTACCGGACCTCTGTCAGCGTCCGATCCTCGTACCCAACTCATAGTCTCAAATCTTCCCTACCGTGTTCGATGGCAGGATCTCAAAGACCTCTTTCGCAAAGCTGGCACTGTGCTTCGCACCGATGTATCTCTCAGTCCCGACAATCGCAGTCGCGGTTACGGCACAGTTCTGATGGCTAACGAGCAGGATGCCCTCAAAGCCGTCGAGATGCTTGGAGGTTTTACCTGGCAGAGCAGAACGCTCGATGTCCGCATCGACCGCAGCGGAAGCATGGGAGGGGTGGCAGGCAGCGCAATCACACCCAGTCTCGGTTCCAACACTGTCTCCTCACTGTCTGGCCCCACAGGCCTCTTCTTGCCCAGTCAGCTGGCTCAAACACACAGTAATGGAAGCGCAACCTCACTCAACATTCCCTCTCTCACTGCTTCTCAAAACCACTTTACGAGCTCCTCTCCCCTCCTCGGAACCTCACCTGGAACGGCATCTCCTTTGGCACAAGCTATGCATGCTCGACCCTTTGCCGCGCGTAATTCAATCGCGGGTCTGTACGACGGTGCAATTTCACCTCGTCCGGCCTCTAGTCAGGTCCCCCGCAGTGCATCCTCCCTGCTGTCTCACATGGCCACGGGATCGCCTCAGTCGGTATCGGGCGCCAACACATCCTCCAACTCAGCGATACAGTCTTTCCTCTCCGTACAAAAGGATGCAAGAAGAGCCTCGGACATTGGTACTCTGCCTTCTCCGTCTCAGCTAAGCAGTTGGCCCGGCTCGAGCACCCAAGAACAGTCTTTGCCCCAGCACCAGAGCACAGGTGGTTCTTCTGTCCCCACGGGTTTCCCAGGAGCTACCACGATGGCACCATGGCCCACTGGACCTGGCTCTTTCGCAAATGCCGGCGCTCCGTCACTCCAGTCACAGCCATTTGGCGCGCAGTCTGTGGCCCCGGGTATGCCAACTACCTCGTACGCGGGTCGAGTGCTCTTCGTTGGCAACCTACCATTTCACTGTCAGTGGCAGGACCTTAAAGATCTGTTCCGAGCGGCTGGTATGATTCAGCGTGCTGACGTGGCCATCGGACCCGATGGTCGAAGTCGAGGTTTCGGCACCGTGCTTTTTTCGAACCAAGAAGATGCACAGAACGCCGTGCGGCTGTACCATGGATACGAGTACAGTGGGCGCACTCTCAAGGTTCACTTTGACAGATTTGCCACGCAGCAAGGTCCGGCTGTGGGTACTCCTGGCAATCCTGCTCAGTACACGAGTGCCTTTGCCGCCGCCGCTCTTCCTTCGCACATGACCAACAATGTGCGTCCTCCCCCCTTTGCACCCCAGAACGCCGGTCCGCAGGGTATGCACATGCATGCCAATTCGCTACCGCAACCACCACATTTCCAGCAACAGCAGTTCAAGCAGGGTACTGGGCCACAAACCGGACAGCCGCCCTACATGCAAGCTGGGGCTTATCACCAGCAGCACCAGCAGCAGCAGCAGCATTTGCAGATGCAGCAGCAACAGCGACAGCGTTTCCTTCAGAACCAGAACCAACACCAAGCTTCGTTTGCCGCTGCCAATGCTTTGTCTCAGTCCCCCTTTGCAGCAGACGGGACGCAGTGGGCACACTTGCCGGCAGACTCGCAAGCCAACGCGGTTGGCTCGTACCAAAGGCCGTTTGGGTTGTTTTCCGAGTCGACAGACAGTCGAGAGTCCGAGGCGATGCATTCGGCCGGGCTTAGGAACGCGCCGATGTCGATCGGCCTGCCTTCCAACGGCGATTTTGCAGATGCTTCGAACTATCTTCCCTCTGATCTGATGTCGCCCGGACTTGTATCACCGCCACCGCCTCCGATGCAAGAAGCGGCGCGTCCGGGTCGAATCCAGCTGCCCTCGCACGGCTTTGCAGGCACGGAGCGAACATCCGCTTCCGACCAGATGAGCCCCGTGGCCGGTAGAATGCGCGATCTGATGACGCCAGGCATGCCTGGATTCACCTTCCAGCAGATGCCCCAGACTCCACCGCTTCATCCGCACTTTCTCAGTCCGGGACTCGGCACTTTTAGCCCAGGCGACGGCAGCGATTCTTTTGCCGCTGGTTCCAACACGTTCCCTGGTTTTACCAACGTAGCGCCGGGTGCGCCGTTCCAGATGTCGTCCATGGGTGGACAGGGTCATTCCGTGGGTTTCAGCTCGATGTTTGACTCGCGTGGTCAACAGCAGCAGCCGGCAACACCGCATTGGTCGCAGCCCTCTGGACCTCCTCGAGGAAGTGCGCTTCGACAGTCGGGCGATTCGCAGGCCTCGGATGGGTCGGAGGGACAACTGGCAAGTGCGCGCGTTGGCGTAGTTCGCGCTGATATTGCCAAGACTCCGGGAGCAGGACCTCGAAGCCGTCCGCCCGCATTGGGCTCTTCAGCGCTGGCAGAGGGGGACGCTGCTGCTGCTGCTGCATCAATGGGTAAAGCGATCATGGTGAGGCGTGCTTCGGATAGTACGCCGGGACCGTTGGCATCGGCCACCGATGAGGGGTATCCTTTCCCACTAGTTGCGCCCAGCAATTTGTCGCACCTGACTCGACGTGCGTCGACCAATTCGCCCGCAGGTAGTCCTATGCCTTCGGGTCCGGCCGGTTCATCTCAGACGCAGCTGGCTGGTACGGCGGACCGCTCGCAGACTTCTTCGCTGCTTAATGACGAGGCGCTGGCTTCAACGAGCGCCGAGGAACTAGCCAAGACCATCGCCCGCCTCAGCGTCCGCGGAACGGCGCTGTCCAAGGACCCAGACGCGAAAAAGCACGCATTCCCGCGCTCCACGTCCGGCTCAGCTTCTTCCCTCGCCAAACTGCGCGAGCACGAAGCAGGCGACGATGACGACAACGTCGAGCACACTTCCAACGGCAAGTTGGCAGGTACCACTGCGCTTGGCGCCCCGTTTGGTTCATCAGACAGCTCCGATTCCTCCACCACCAACAAAACCCGTCTTCGACTCGGCCTTCAAGGCCTAACCAGTCCCGACACTTCCCTCGATTCTTGAACGAGAGAGCTTTCTCCCCCACCCCGCACCCCCCGGAAGCTTCCCATCCACTGCTTTCGTGTAATTCTCCCCATCGCCCCCCTCCCCACCTCTGTTCGGCTTTTCCTGGTTCGCTGCTTTTTTGGCATAATTCGGGGAATCACAGCCGCACTTTTGTTTTATAGACCACAAACCAACAACGGAGATCAGCAGCAAGCACCGTCTTTTTTCCCCCTCCCCTCCCTGCATACCTCGACACAGCACTAGCATACATATACTGTTTCGTACAACGACTTCTCTGTTTCTCCACAGCATATACACACATATACTTTTTTCCTTGCACTAGTACTAGAAGATTTGGATCCACTGTACCTGGGTTTCTTGTCAAATTGACATTCTGGGGCTTTGTGTGTGTGTGTGTGTGCGCGCGCGCTAGGTGTGCCATGAGGACGTTGTGGCGATCAGCGGGAGCGGTGGTGGTGGCAGGGGGGGGTGGGATGAGAGGAGTGCGTTTTGCAGACCTTTGAGCAGAAGCGGCCGGTTCTTGGCGCGGAAGTCGTCAAGCACCCGCTGTTTTGCGTGGAGCTGGTTGTAGAAGGCTTGGCTCTTAACGGTGGTGGTGGAGGATGGAGCGGGTTTTGCGACAGCGGCCGGGTGGTGGTGGGGGGAGGTGTACTGGTCTCGTAGGGTGCGGATTTCGGCGAGAAGACGGGTTTCATGGTGGGAGCGGTGGGTGTAGGATCGTAGGGTGGTTTGTCGCGCAGCGCTTGTGCGGAGGGCGGCTGTTTCGTACGGCGGCGGGAGCGGTGTTCGTGGACCGCCTCTCGATGCATACCCCATCCGAGGAACCGTCCCACGCACCCGTCCAAAGGCGTCGTAAACCAGGTTAACCGCTTCTTCTTCTTCCGATCCGCTCTCCTCGTCCTCCTCCGCCGCCGTCGTCGACAACGGCGCAGTTGCATCATCGGCTACGACGACGACGATTGGCGAAAGAGACGACGACGTACGTCGGCGTTTACGCGATCCTTGCACCCGGTCATCCGCATCCGCATCCGTTTTTTCTCCTTGCCGCTCCTCGTGTCTGCCAGTCTCGCCTTTCGGCAGTGAATGTTTCGGCTTCGTGTCGTGCCGGGTGGTGGGTTTTGGGTTGCGGTAGGTGTAACCGTACCATCCCAAGCCTGTGCGTAGTCCCAAGTGCGTTTCTAGAATGCCTACCAGCACATCTTGATTCATCGCACCCTCTTCGCGCGTTGCCACACCACCAACGGCGCGTCGAGACGCGATGGCACGCACGTCGAATCGGTCGACTGCATCGCGCTCGAACCACTCTTCCACTTCATCCTCGGCCGCGTTGGACGAAACGACCCAGATCGGCACGGTCATGGCGCTCCCATCCCACCGCTGGAACTGCGCCGTGTCTGCCGGCGCCGGCGCAGGTGCACCCGCTACATCGCCGTTCGAACCGGACGTCGTATCTTCGTACGTAGAAGTGGCGTACGAGGTGGTTGACTGGTCGTGTCCCTCTCCTCGCGTCGTCGACGTCTTCGCCCCACCACCACCACCACCTCCGCCGCCGCTGCCGTCCAGCGCTGGTAGTGAGCCGCGTGACGACACGGAGATGCTGACATCTTGGTCAACGTGCGGGTCAACCGGCATCACCGGTGCTCCGTATTGCGGAAGAGCGGATCTGCTAGCGTGTGAAGCTGGATCTGGTGAAGCAAACGAGATGAACCGCCGTGTTGGCGCTGTCTCGGTGGCGGAAGTGCGTAATTGTTGTTCGTACCGTTGCTGAGCAGCAGCAGCGGCAGCGGCGGCGTGGTGATGCCGTTCAAGCTGGGTTAGCATGGGTGGCGCTTGACCTGCTGGAGTGGTATACGCATTGCCAGATGGATGGCGCGTATGGCGCTGTTCAGCTGCGAGAGCTGCCAAGTCCAAATTAGCACCAGAATGTGCTGCTGGAGGGTGCGAGGTGGTTGTGGGTAGGTGAAAGGCGGGGATGTGGTGCACGCCGCCGAGATCAGCCGAGAAGGACGAGGATGGCGGTGAGGCGAATGCGTCTGACGTTCGAGAGCGGATTGGAGCTGCGCGCCACAGACTGGGCGGTGCGGGAGCGGGGTGTGTCTGCGGCTGAGCCACGTCTGTAGCAGCAACAGCAACAGCAGCAGCAGACGCTGCTGCTGCTGCTGCCAGCCTGGTTGGTCTTGTGGGAGCGGGTGGGGGCGGCGGCATTGGGTTCAGTTGGCGTTCCCGGCTGTGCAGCTGCTGTTGGCGCGGGTTCGAGGGTGTGACTGCTCCACCCAGTGCCGTGTATGCCGAGGCTTGCGGCGTGGACGACTCATGGCGAGGCAGACTCGAGCTGGAGAAAGCATCTGACTGAACGTTTGATGGAGCAGCTGGCATCACGCCGCCTACACCAGATATGGGCCGCTGATCCGGACGCTGTGGCTGAAAGCGGTAAAGCGCGGGTGAGAACTCGCCCAGCTGCTGTTGCTGAGCTAATGCCATGTCTGGGGTTTGAAAGATGGCCGCTCGCGCGCCGTGCGTAGCTGCTGTTGGCTGACGAGATGCTGGTGGGATCTGAGAGACGTGATGTACGAGTCCAGGAGGTGAGCCGGAGTTGAAAGGGTCGGTAAGAGAGCCTGCCATTGGACCTGCCTGGCCGGTCAAGGGCGAGGACATCTGGTCGGACGGCAGACGCGATTGCTGTGTAGGACGGCGCAGCTCAGGAGCTAGCCACTGGCCTTGGGTTATTTGCTGGCGTCTTTGACCCAGATAGCCATGCTGTCGATCGAGGCTATCCTCGACTGCGCCCAGAGAGGAAGAAGCGCCGCTGTCAATCGACAAGTCGCTATTGGAAGTGTTCATACTAATGACATGGGTCCTTCCCCCTGGAGGCGTATGTCGTACAGAACAATCTGGCGCCAAAGTCAAAAGTGTCAAACAACAACACCTCCCGAGCGCGTCCGCTTTTTTGACTCCAACTGCCAAAGCACACCGTAATCAAAAATCAGTTCACTATTTCCATTGAATGCATTCACGCTAAGGCGGTAGGAATCCGTTTCGTTGACGGACGAGCCATCTCTGCTTCCCGAGCCAGATGTGCTCCGAGTCTTGGGCAGCGCTTATGAGATTAGCGAGCATATCGATCGGGGCAGCCTGCAATGATGCCTGTGTTGCTACATTCTTGTCATGGCGGAGCTTGCCCTTGATGTTGCCCTTGAGCAATTCTTCCTGCTCGCGCAGACTTTCGAGCTTACCACGTGGCAGCTTTGCACTGTTTGCGCTGGAGAAATGGGCGAGAACGTTCTGGACCGTGTTGAGGTCTTGCTGCAGCAGAGCGATTACGCCGGGAGAGGTATACTTGGAATAGTCCTGACCGTCCCAGTTGGGGAGCTTCTGGCTGAGCGGACCGCGAAGAGGTTTCGCGCTGGGTATGAGAAAGTCGACTTGAGTGTGTCTTGCATTGAGAACCATATCGTCTTCGGACAGCGTTGTGCCCAGAAGGTCGAGGTCGGAAGAGGAAGTCTCGTCTTCGCTGTTGCCTGTTGGGTCGACCTTGTTGAGCACTCTGGCAAAAGAGCTGATGCTTTTTCTACGCCGCTTGATGCTCTTGACGCGCATGTGTGCGAAGCTCTTCATGGGTGTGTGCGGTGAAAGGTGATGGTAAGTCAAGCTAGACAGGTTAGCTACCACACGATGTGGCAGGGTCAGTTGAGCCCGTGTTGGACGAGGCACGTCATGCGGCTCAGCGGTCCCTGTCGAGGCATTCTGAATTGCCAGCTGCGATGCAGCATGCGAAGGCGATAGAGCTGAGGCGAGGTGAAAGGCTGTTGTGAGCTTTGCCAAGTTGTGCAAGCGAGCATGTGTGCTGCTGGTATTGGCTAGCTGAAGCTCGTGTGCAATTTCATCGCGCAAATATCGTCGAGTGTTCTTGGCCGCCGGTCTGGAGAAGCGCACAGCTGATGCTGAGCTTCTGAGCAGCGCCCGATAGATTCGACCAAGCAGCGCACTTGCCTTTACATTCATCGCATGCCTGCCGTGGGAACCACTTGCGAAGGAACACGGCTCATCCGACCTCCGATTTTTGGTTTCCTTTTTCTTTTCCCGACTCGGACCCTTTTTCCGTTCATTTTGCAGAGAATGCGCAGACCCGATCCGGCTTGGCGTAAACGAGGCTAGTAGCTGTCGTGTTGTGCAAATCCTCTCAGCGCTGTTAGCCACCAACACTTTCTCTAATTGCCGCATGTATATTGGTGGGTGATGCGATGGAAGCTGATCTCCGTTACAGCCTGCACTCTGAGCCCTTTCACCATTCCCGTTCCCAGCGGCCGCGCAAGCTCAATGCACCTAGTCCCCCAATTTCACACGGCGCACAGCCCGGGGCGTAAATGAGCGCGGGTCATCATGATCAGATCGCTTGTTGACCAAAGTGACATTTCGCTCGGCAGATATTTTTCGCAGCGATGAGGTTTGATTGTGCATTTGGAGCTACCAGATTGTGACCGGCGACTGATGAGCGCTAGCTTCATCTGCCACAAGGTGCGGAGAGCAAAGGCCGCTAGCAGTAGCGTATACCTCATTTTGCCGCACAGCGTGCATGCTCCCGCTCCTCCAGACCGCCCTCCGGAACTTACACACGTTGACTTCATCTCCGCAACCCCGGTCAGTACCATACCCGGGCTGACAACGTGCTCCTTTGTCCGCAAAGTCCGCACGAAGAGTCACCTCGACCCTGGCCTTTTGTTCTCGCTTGCAAATCCGACCCACCTGCATCGACGACCTTTAACCCCCCGTCTAAACCGTTCCTCTTTTCATTGGTTCCATTAGCTCGGGTTGCCTTCGCACAGAGTGGAGATCGCCCAATTCAAAGACCTGGAGGCGCAGAACTATTCTCGGACAAATCGCCAGCTGGACTTGAGTGCTCAGATCGTCCGAGGGACCCGCAATTATACGGGCGTGACTCTGACAGGTCCTATCGTTTGGCTGAATGCAAAAATTCACACCTGTCTCTCCTTTCAACCTGTAACGCCAGACCTCATTTAATATTTCACGACTCGTGGATATGCTAGCCTTCATACATATGCACCAACCAAAAAACCGCGTACCGTCCCAAGACGGAAACTTTCCCCAACTCGTCTCGATCGCACCAAATGAAGCCCGCAAACAGGCATTTCGTCAGCGTGCTTTGGTTGTCCACTGACACGGAGAAGCTGCAGACGCACTGCCTTTTTCTTTCTTCCTCCCTGGTCCGAAGCTGCTGAGCTAGTGCCCAACATGTCGTGCAGTATATAGCTTGCTAAGGTTTGCGTCGAGCGGCGTGTACTCCTGATACACCTTTTGTCTTTTGTACGCTCTTTGTTCTCCCCCAACCGCGCTGTTACCTCTTTAGCCCCCACACTTGCCTTGGTGATTACTGCTATGTCGACCGCAGTCCTCTGTCCGCGTCAGCGATTCTCTGCTTATTGCTCAGATGGCATAGAGCCGTCATGGGCTTATCCGGCGCCGCTCGATCAGTCCCTCAACAGCCTAGCTACGGGCAGCTTTGACAAAGCAAAACACCACTGGTCACATTCTTCATTAAGCTCTTGTCACCCTTCTATTGCTTCAGACATCGACTCAGGTGCTGGTAGCAAACGAAATGTGATGATCAGCCCGAAGACTCAGAACACTGTGGACGATTCGAGACGAAGGCGTCGGAAATACGGACCCAAACCGGAACCTCCGTATGCTTGCTTTTGTGGGAAAGTGTTTAAGCGACACGAGCACATGCTGCGACATCGAGCCACGCATGATGACGGGATCAAGTACGACTGCAGTATTTGCGGAAAGTCGTTTCGGCGACAAGATGTCATGCATCGCCACACATTGACGCACAAGAATTCCAGTTCGAGCCGCATGAGCAAATACGAGGCTAACAGTCAGAGCAAAGGACCTCGACCGTCCTCGAACAACCAGTCTACACTCTCGATTCGCCAGAAGGCGTTGGCAGACAGTGACAATGTCAGAGCAGGCCGTTCGACGGATCACTGCAGTGATGCAGGTCAACATTTCACTTCGCCATCTTTCAGACCGTTTGCTTACAGTCGACTTCCGAAGTATCCCTCGAGCGAATTGCTGAATGAGCGTCAGGCAAGGTCGAGCACACCCATCTCGATGGCCCAGTACCGCTCGCCATCCTTGTTTGACTCGAGAGCGACGAGTCTGCCTCTCGACACGCCGATGATGGGCATGACTCCACCTCCGCCATTCCAAGCGCCGACAATACTGAACTCGCTTCCGTTCAACAACGTTGTTTCCTTTCCTGTTTTCGGAAACGAGTATGCTGGCGAGCGTATGTATGGCTATGGTAGCAGCAGTATCGACAGCGGGTATATGGAGGGGACCTACCAAGATGACGCTTCCGACTGGGCCAACGACGAGACATCCAGAAGCGGCAGACTTTCGCCATGTCTGAGCACGATGGCGGTGTACAATTCGAATTTGACAGCATTCGCCCCGCGTGATTACGACATGCGCAACGACTGCACAGAAACCTGGTCCTTCTCTGTCCCAAGTCAGACTGAAGCGCAGAGCAACATGTCGGCGATGGCTGCCTCGTCGTTCTCAAGTCCCTGCCACGGAGCTGACTCTTTACCTCTTTACGGCAGTCAGATTTATTCTGACCATCCAGCCGCTCGGCAGGCTGGCATGTTTCGTCCAGCTGGGCAATGCTCGTCTCTGGTCGGCGAGGCAATGTTGCCGAAAAACGCCCTCGCGACGCCTCGATTCTACTTCGAGCCCTCAACGCCACTTGCTCCAACAAAGCCCAACGGTACGTCTGAGGTGTTTGCGAGTTCGAACCTCTCTCGATTTGTTCACAACCAGCATCCCTCTACACCAACGCCAACGGCTGCGAGCAGCTCTCACCGGCCTAGATCGCCATATCAACGACTGTCAGAAGGCTCTCGCAGCGAACCGAGCTTACGTCGGCATATTCGCGACGAGCTACAGCCTCAGGACGACCGACGCGGTACTAATATGAGCAGTCTTGACCCTTTTGGTAGCGCTTCACCTCTCACTGAATTCAGCGACCTAGACTCTGGATCCCTAGAACGGTCGTCGTCGGACAAGCAGGATGTCACAAAGCTGTCGGAACAAGGCAGCTTGATCGATCCGGAACTCATCTCCCCTATTCCTCTGCGCTTGCACCATTTGCCCACGTCCATCTCTGTCGATGATGCCAAGTAGACAGCACATGCATAATCAAAGTAAACGTCGAAACGTCCGACGTCGCGACGTCCTGCATTATTTTTGCGAGTCTAACAGATTTTTCTCCAAAAACCCACGTGTGTGTGCATGTGTGGATGTCGGGTGGTGAATGTGAATTTGCCGAGAACAACACCAAGCAACACGCACACACGCACACAGGTACACCTCACACTAAAAGAAGGGGAAAAGGAGACACTGCTGAG
Organism: Farysia itapuensis; assembly: GCA_023212645.1. Classification (NCBI taxonomy): domain Eukaryota; kingdom Fungi; phylum Basidiomycota; class Ustilaginomycetes; order Ustilaginales; family Ustilaginaceae; genus Farysia; species Farysia itapuensis. Next base: position 491,181 of record JALBYC010000006.1, on the reverse strand, counting down.
CATCGTCCGGGCTCAGGCGGAAGAAAGCGGACGGATTCACTATCTCTTTCATCTGAACGCAGCGCCCACTTGCGTCATCGCATGGAGCTACGGTCTCGACTGCAGCACAGATGAGTCGCAGCCCTTCACCAACTGGCTCTGCCTGCTCCTTTACATCGACCATGTCACGACCAGCAGCTCCTTCCAAACCCTCACATCTTTCATCCTCTGTCACTGGAACTTGCTCATCCACGGCACTGCACGATTTCATCCAGACTCAACGGACCGGAGGCTCGTTTACCTCCGCTCTAGGTACACTTTCCGGCACAGATAGCAAGACGCAGTACGGCTTTGGTTATGGAGGCACTGTTGATGGCCTTTCCGCGCACTATGAGTCTGAGAGCAACAACGATGGAGTTGATACACCCGAAACGGGCCAATCCAGACCGACGCTGCGCAGCAGGACGTACACAGCACCGTCCGTAAGCACAGTGTTTAGCCCATCAGCAGATCAAGATGCAGGAGATGGGACTTCGCGCCTCATCCGCAACGAGCCTATCGCCATTGACGGTCAGGGTCCGTCGAAAGTCGGCAAGCTGCGCGACCTTTTTGAAGCATCGTCGTCGGCGGCGGCGGCAGCAGCAGTGCCGCCTCCTCTCACCAAGCAAGATACAGGGCACTCTTCCAATGGCCGACCGCGCATCAGCACCACCGTTCGTAAACTTCAAGCACAACTCACCGGCGAAGACATTCAGGGCGATACATGGAACATGGATCAGTTTCAGCGGCCAGCCCGCGAAGCTTCTGGCGATAGCGTGGATGCGAGTGACTACGGCACTGCGAGGGAGTCTCTGCTCAAAGACGCGCTCAAGATGGACGCCATTGTCACCTTGCCCACCGCTGCGGCGGACAGCATCGCAGATGAACCGAACCAAAGGACTCTATCGCAAAGAAGCTCTGCAAGCAACCTTTATACCCCGAAGCTGAATCGAAGTCTGCTAGAGCACGATAGGGATGACAGCACGGCCACGATCAAGCCCTTCCAAAGTCATCGTCAGGAACCTGAAACACCAATCTCGTCAACACGGGGACATTCGCCTCAAAGTGCCGCCTCCAACCGCTTTCAGCTCACATCCATCTTTGCCTCCAGTCCCAAGTCTGACATGGCCGGCGAATCCGAGCAGCTCGAGCATCAGCCACAGAGTCCCTCTCGGACAGTGCTATCTTCTGCCACAGCTCCTTTGACACTTCAGCCTGGGAAAGAGTCCGTGACACAGTCGACAGACAGTGACGATGATGACGACGCTGAGAAATCTAGGGATCCCTCCGTGCTTGAAGCCGAGGTTGATATTCATGGCACAAGCCAGCATCTTCGTGCTAACGACGGTAGCTGCTTTGACCTGGATTGGGGGGCCAGCGTCAGTCCGACAAAGCTCCGCACAGACGTCGATCAAGCTAACACTAACGATGCAATCAAATCTCAGGATGAAGCACCGACGTCCGAGTCGAAACCTTCCCTTGCAGTCGACAATGTGCTTGGAATCAAGCTAGAAGAAGCAACAAATGAGCTCGGAAGCATGCCGAATGCAGGAGTAGAGCCTGTCCAGGCCTCTACAATCTCAAATCAGTCTAGACCTCAAAGCAGCAACAGTCGGCTGCTTCGTCCTGGATTCGGAAAGCAAGCCATCGCCCTGTTCGATTTCCAGGGCGAGACGACCTTCAACGAGCTCTCTCTGGCTGCTGGACAGACATTTGAGATCATCAACGAAGAACTCGCCGGTGGCTGGAGTCTTGGGGTGGTCTGGTCTGAGAACGAGGCGCCGAGGCGCGGCCTCATTCCACAAGGCTGGTACACGCTCGTCACAGAAGTATCACAGAACGAAGACAAGGAGCAGCCACCTATAAGCTTGGCCACCGGTGAACCTCCATCCGTCGGATTGTCCAGCCAAACTCCTAACATCCAGGACCCGAATGACGCCGAAATTGCAGAAACTGAACAGCTGATGGAAGTCATTCCGGAAGCAATCACGGCGGCACCTCTCGAAATAGTCTCCTCCTCTTCTGCCCGTGACCACTCCAACAGGCCCAACTCGCTGGGTCCAGGGAATTCGGGAAGCTATGCAGTGGAACCTGTTGAGCAACCGCAAGAACTCGATGTCGTGCAAGACAATGTACAAAAGAGACTGGTGTTGGATCCAGCAGTGCAAGATCGTATCTCGAACAGACCGTCCGAGTCAAAGATCTTTTCTGCCTCGCAAGCCGAGCGTATCCTACAGTTTGAGCAGCTTCTCGCTCAAAATGCCGAGGATAAGCCGCCTGTCAGACGCTCTGTCGAGGAATTGCCACCTCTTCCACCGGCAGTACAGTCGCTCAGCACAAACATCAAGCCAAGCACAACTCCAGAAAACGTCCAGCCTTCTCAAAGCACCCCGGTTGCTGTGACGGCAACGACGAGCATTCTTGGCAAGAAGACGTTCAATCGGTTTGCCAGCTTTGTCACCAGCGGCGCAGAAGACTATGTCATGTCCAGCGCTGATATTCCCGAAGACGATCGGCTTCGCTCACTAGCTCGCAAGGTTTCTGGTGGCAACACCGCCACTCTTGGCACTCTTCATGAATCATCATCACACCAAGATCGTACGAAAGAGGGTTGTGTTCGAGAGACGATTGGGAGTGCAGACGATTCGCCACGCCTTGCCATCGAAACTGACCCGAATCACCACTTCATCATTGCTGGACCCGCCGGTCCGAAGTGGAAAAGCAAAACACCGACGTTCCTCGTCCAGGTACACCACCCTGAAAAAAGGTCCAAGATGAACGGTATGCAAGAGTATACCATCTACCACGTTACGAGCACTTTCCCAGCCCATGACCAGCGAGATGAGAACGGCTTCCCCGTGGTAGTGCAAGACGAAGGTCGGATACCATACGATCCACTCGGTGGACCCTACCCTGCCGGCGCACAGAGGACGGTCGTCCGCCGCTTCACCCAGTTCGAGTGGCTCCACCAGGCACTAATCCGGCATTTCGCAGCGTTGGGCATCCCGCCCATCCCCGAGAAACAGTACTCAGGCCGATTTGCGTCCGAGTTCATCGAGACTCGACGAGCGGACCTCGAACTGTGGATGTCCAGGCTCGTTCGTCACCCGGTTTTGCGATATTCAGAGCCGGTGCAGTTCTTTTTGAGCTGCGAGGACGATCAAGAATGGCGAACGAAAGCCGCTGCTCTCCTGCACGATGAGGATCACGGTGGATTTTTCGGTCGTACTTGGCATCCTGACTTCAACTTTGACGCGGCCGATGCGGCTGCAGAAGCTGAATCGATGGAAATGTACCTTCGAGCCATGGAAAAGACCATCAATGGTGTCGGTGGTGATAACGTGGGCAGAGCAGGAGTGCTGAATTCGCTTAAAGTACATCGGAACGGGAATTTGCAGAGCTCGACGACGTACCGCGACATGTCCTACACACTGTTGCGCATGCTTACTGGAGCAGGTGCTGGTAACAGCGACAGTGTAGCGCGTGAGTCTGCGATGACACACGACGTCCATGGACCACCAATGGGGAATATCGGCAAGAAGGGTGATTCTGGTGCCACAAACGAACACGGTGCTTGGTGCTGGCGGGAAGCATGTCACGACTGCACCAACCTGACGAGTGCGCTGCAAAATACAGCCGAGTCGCTGCAGAGTGTAGCGGATCTATACGACCATCACGCGCGGGAAGCACTGTTGCGACAGCACGAGCGTGTTAAAGACGTTTCCCGCCCACACGCGAGCGTTCACGCATTGCTTGACACTCACAACACCACACTCGCCAAGTACCGCCTTGCCAATGGCGACGGTGACGGCGAGCACAAGGCTGACGACAAGCTGCACCCTCTCGAAGCTGAAAAGCTAGCCGCACGCTGTGAGACCGTGCTCAACGTTACGCTCAGTGAACTGGATAGAGTTCACGACGAGCGGGTGGAAGACTGGCATGCGCTTGGACGTACGCTCTTGGACTCTGAGATCGAGCTGTACGAAGGCATACTCGAAACTCTGCGTACAGCGCGTCTGCACTATGAACCGCAGTACTACGATCGTGATGTGGGCACTCACGTCCTGGCCTCGCGGTACCAGCCAGATCTGTACCGTCCGCGCAAGCCGCCTGCTCCACTTCAGATGCCATCCCAAGCGCAAGTGCCAAGCAGTGGGTTGGGCGCCAACGTTGGTATGCTCCTTAGTCAGGCTACCGGTGGAGTCACTCGGCCAGCCTCGGGAGCTGCTTACCCTGCAGCCAACGTGGAGGCGCACGAGTCGTCGACACCACAAACTGGTGCGTCACCCAGCGGGTTTGTGTCAGCTCTGCTCTCTCGGAGCAAGCGATCTTACTCGAATATAGCCGCGGCCGCTGCTACTACAACCCAGCGACCATCAAGTCCGATCAAAACCGGCTCGATGTTCTCCGAATTCACAAATCTACCGCTGCCAGCACGCGCAGAGCCTTACTCAGAGGCAGGCGCCACGCTCAAAGCCATCTCGCAGAAGCAACAGCAGGAGGATCAGCGCGGCTCATACTTCAGCGCCATCTGGCGGTAACATCATCTCTAACCATCACTTCACCTCATCACATTGGCAACAGTCTCACGAATGAACCTCGGGTCAATGCTACGAAAAGGGTAGTTAAAACAAAGTGTGACAGTGTGCGATGGTGCTTTTTTACGAGTCAGACTGCCAGACGATGACGTGGCTGATATCAGCGGCGTAGTCGGAAGAGTCACTGGTAGGGGCGGCGAAAGTGAGGCTGTTGGATCCGGCTTGGAGCGAGACTTTAACGGGGGTGTCCTGGAGCGGGCCGCTGGAGCTTCCGCCGGTTGGGTAGGTGATGCTCTGGGCGGTTCCGCCATTGACGCTGACGCTGCCGTATCGCCAAGATGGGTAGCCGTTAGGGTTTGCGTAGTAGACGCTGATCCAGACAGTACCGGCGTTGCCACTTGGAGTGGAAACGTCATTGAGAGTGAAGCTGTTGCCGTTGCCGACATACGTAGCGATCTGTCCACTTGGGCAGGCCGAGCACGAAGCAAAGGTGGCACTGTTGTCACTGCCCTGTTGAATGGTGGTGGACGACGAAGAGAGAGGGAAGGTCTTGTTGCTGGGCACTTCATATCCAGAACTGGCAGACGATGATGGTCTCCATACCGGCAAGTGGACAAGCTGACGGTCGACCAGCGGGTACCACACGTAGGTGCTCTGCGACAGATCGGTAACCCACCATCGGTCACCAAGGTACATTTCCAAGTTGGAGTTGGGCGAGATCTCGAACGTGTTTTGCGAGTTGTACGTGTTGACAGCAGAAGGTGCGATGTCGTTGGAGTAGGCGAAAGCGGTGGTGGCCATGTTCTTTGTGGTGTACAGAGTGTTGGCGTTTGGCTGCCATCCGGACTGATACGAGACGACCATGTTGTAAACGCCCGCGTCATCGAGGAATACTCCGAATCCTTCCAGACGAGAGTTGATGGACGAAACCTGCTTGGTCACGTTCTTGTAGTCGCTCGTCATCTGAGCCACGGCGACGTCGGCGTTGCCGTTGGTAGCAAAGATGAGGTATCCCTGGTTGTTGCTTGGGTCGACGTAGATATTCATGTCTCGGGACTCCATGCCCAGAGGACTGAAGACGCCGTTGGAGGGGCACGTGTAAGGTCCAGTGACGGAGGAGGCGTAGCAGACTCCGACTTTGGCAAGGCTGTAGTCGGTGGCGTCGGCATGGAACCAGAGAACATACTCGCCCGTGCTTGGGTTCTTGATCAGCTTTGGTCGCTCGCCCACACCAAAGGGCAGGCTCGACGAAGGCGAAACAATGAGACCATGGCTGTCCCAGTTGATGAGGTCAGAGGACGAGTAGAGAGCGAATCCCTGGAAGCCGTTGTCCTGGTTCTTGTACTCGCCGACCCAGTACCATGTGTTTCCATCCTTGATCATGCCAGCTGTAATTATCACAAATTGTAAGAGTCAGCAATGCAGACGAAGCTCGTGCATCAGTAAAGACTTACCTCCGTGGGCGTTGATGAGGTTGCCCGAAGTGTCTCTCCATCTGTCGCCACTGACAATGTAATTTTCAGCAGCTGCTACGGAGGGTACCAGGGCCGAGAGCCCAAGGGTGACCGCTGCAGTGGACACAAGGGCCTTGAGGAGGGTGAAGGACTTCATCTTGAAGACTAGACGGCGGGAATGATAGTCTCTCCAGAGAGCTAGAAGCTTCAGGCGCTTATAAGCTTTCCAATCGCGCTGCGTTCAGTCCTGTAGCCGCCGCTGGGACGGCCGCACAGTCAGTCTACGTGCTCTGTCCAGGTGCGTTTACCTGTTGGAGAGCACTGCGCTTAGCTCTTGCCAAGATTGAGGTACCAACTTGCTGCTCGGCAATCAGAGACACACCCATAATGAGCCAATTGCGAGCCAGAAGGAGGTGATATTTTGGTCGACATCTTGTTTAGCGAAGGCCGAGCAAGCGTGGACCAAGTCCGGGAAGTCTTCTCGTTACGTTACCCCACTACCCCGCAGCAGTGACCCCGCATCGCTGACCCCGCATACGCAATGCTCGTTTAGGCGAGGCGGGCCGAAGGAAGGGTCTTTCGGATTGATGGAGCGTACCATTGTTCCTCGTTGAAGAGATTGCCGGAGAAGAGACTTCTTGACGAGCAAGCGAGGTCCGAAGTCCGATTTCGCTCGTCCGCTCCTTACATTTCCGCAGTACCCTGAGGCAAAGGATGCGAAACCTTTGACAGAGACCATCACAGACACACTTGTGCTGCTTTGTGAACTTCCGCTTGGTGCTGCTTCCGTATGAAAATGGCCGAAGGGATTGAGCCTCTTTTCAATAAGGTGAGTCAATATGGGAGGAGGAGGTCGGTCAACTTGTACACGTTGAAGCCTGAACAAAAGCCGATCAATGCCGCAACATTTCTCCGTATATGAACAGCGGCCGGCAGGGTCACAAGCGAGAAGCAGCTGCGGGCGAATGACGGCTTCGCGGACCTTGAGCGCTTAGCACCACTAGTTGCGTTCGGCAACGTCACTTTGTTCGCACTGTTCAACGCGGCCCACAGAATTCCGGGATCGGCGTTCTATGTCGAACTTAATCGGCCCGATAAACATAATCTACCCGATACACACGCCCAGTTTTGAGTGCCATTTTCCCACCATGATTTCACACGGCATTATTCTCAGAAAGAGTTGCAATGATCTAGGCTACGACCTGTTTGTGAACTAATTGATGTCATCTAAGCTGTCCGAGGCACCAGGTCCGCCACTGCCGGAAAGCTTCTTCTGAACGGACTCATCAGCAGCTGGAGTAGATTGCGCAGCTTGCTCGGGAGCTTTGGGACCCGGAGCTGCTCGAGGTGATGTGCCGGGCAGGTTGGCGACCGCTTGTTGCTTGTTTCCGTTACTGCCTTTCTTTTTGCCTCCACTAGCACCGCCAGACTTCTTAGCCTTTTTAGGAGCCGGGATGTCCCAGGCCCAGAATGGAATGAAGGAATCGACAAAGCCAACATCTTCGAACAGATTGGGAAAGATCCAGATACCAGGCTTGGCAACCACGATAGTGATCAGCCAGAAAATCAAACGCAGAATGGCGATGACGAAGAAGAGTCCGATGAGACCAAGAACACCAATGGAAAGATACCACACACCAAGACGCAGTGTCGGTGGCCAGAGTGGGAACATAACACCAGCCAGCATGACCACCACCATGCCCAGTCCTGCAAGTTTCAGGCCAAGTTGTGAGCCTTCGTACAGCCACACGTAGTACTGTTTAGCCAAAAAACAATATTTCCAGGTTAGTATTGTTCGGCATACTACGAGCTTGGTCATAAACTCACCAAGTCGCTCTTGAACATCTGTTGTGGGTTGATCTCCACTGTTCGCGGTGCATCTTTCGCGCCGCCGCTCTTGCCTCTGTCCACTCTCAGAAAGAAAGCGAAAGGAATCACGTTGTGCAAGCATTCTTCCGCTTCGGCCTCATTGGTGATTTTTGGCACATCTTTGAGCTTGGCATATGCCGGCGAAAGCAGAGCTTTGACTGCAGAAGTGCCTTTGAAGTAGTCAACGCGCTTGCCGTTCAGGTTGCCTACTTTGTTTTTGAGCGCCGCCTTGTTGCGCAAGAAGTTGACGACGTTGCGCGCAGGCGGAGGTGCTGACGACTGCTGCTCCATCCCTGAACAGCCGATCGTTGTTTTGGTGCTACAGCAGAATGATGAGTCGGATGAAATGAAGAAGGTGTGAGCGTGTGTTGGTTGCTCTGCCCGACACGCCCACTTCCGAACTCCGACTTTTCTTCTCGTACCAAATATGTCACGTGACAGAATCGCGCTTTCTGGGCAGATCAGCCTAACAGCAATCAACACATTTCACAACACCACGCGCCATATCAACTCGGTGCAACACTTTCTCTCGCTCACAACCTTGGTTTACGCCAACCAATTGTGCGGTGAACACTCAAGTTGCCAACAATGGCGGACGACATTGACAGACACAACAACAGCTCGTCGTCGTACAACCTTGCCGACGAGCTTATTTTGCTCCAAGATGAGCCCTACATCATTCCACAGGAAGTGGCCGTCGAGGATATGAGTCCAGCCGAGCAAATCTCTACCCTCGACTCAGCCATCGACAGCATCACTTCATCACCCGACAACGTCTCTACAGTCGAAAACTTTGACCTCATCCGTTCCTATCTCAAAGGCTTTGCGCAACTTTGTCCCAACGCGTGTCACAAGCTGCTGGATGTCATCACCTCCGGAATGTCAAATGCACTCGACGAGGCTCAGAAGGAGATTGACGGCGACGACCCAAACGCATATGCCTCACACGCAGAAACTCTGGAGCGATATGCATTTCTTCTTCAGTGGCTGGTCTCGGTTGCCGAAAAGTTTAGCGGGGCAAAGGCTGATGGTGCGTCGTCAGCCGCTGCCATTGTAGCCGCCAAGGGTCGCAGGGGTGCTGCCTCCAAGTCTTCGGCTGCTGCTGCTGCGGCCGCGCGCACAGGTTCTGGCAAAGCGGATGCATGGCCTTGGTCCAACTGCATCCCTGCAGTGCTTGCGCTCATGTCCAAGGCATTACGCGTTCGCAGTGAACGAATGTGGACTGTTACAGCTGCTCGCGACTCGTTCGTCTCTGGCTGTCTACTCCGTCCGGCTCTGCTCTTGCAAGAAAACGAGACTTACCTCAAGATTCAGCCTATCCGCTTGGGCATCTTCAAAGTCATCTGTCAGGCAGTGAAGGCTCACGGCCAGGCTTTCAGTGCGCAGACCAGCATCATGCAGAGCTTGCAGTACTACGAGCATCTGGCGGAACCCATGGCCGAACTTCTCGCTATCATGCGCCTCGAATTTGACTACGAGCGACTCGGCGAAGAAGTCTTGCGCGAAGTGGCTGGCAAAAACTTTGGAGCTATGGACACAAAGAGTCCTCGATCTTTTGGTCGATTCCTTGTCCGCATGGCCGAACTCAGTCCTCGCAGCGTCCTCAAGCAGATCAGTCTACTTCAAAAGCACCTTGACAGCGAATCGTATCCAATGCGAAATGCGTTGATCGAGACGCTCGGTCTGCTGATCAAAGAATTAACCCTCACCGATGACTCGCTCACTTCTGGATCAGAAGGCGAAGCTGCCGCAGACGAAGAGCGAGGAAGCTTGGAGGCACGCAAGAAGCAGATCGAGACGTTTTTCAACCTCCTGATCGAGCGGTTCCTAGACTTGAACTCGTACGTCCGATCTAAATTGATCACAGTCTGCGCACGTCTACTCGACCTACCCACCAAATTCCCCAAGCAACGCACCGAGATTACAGACATGGTAATCCGGGCCCTGGAGGACAAGAGCAGTGGTGTGCGCAAGAACGCCATCGCTCTGCTCACTAAGCTCATTCTCACCCACCCATACGGCGTGCTGCACGGCGGAGAATTGTGCCTTGACGAGTGGCAAAAGCGATACGATGTCGTAGCCAAAGAACTCGAGGATACAGAAGGCTCACTGAATCTTCCCGGAGAACAAGAGGACGAGGATCAAGACGAGGCCGACAACACGCAACAGGGTGATGATGATACGGTCAGAGACGACGAGGACGACTCGGATGCAGATGTGCCGCGCAAGAAAGTCGCTAAAAAGGGACGAAGATCTGGTGTCGATCTCGAAGCCCTCGCGGCTGCGCAGGCGCAAATGGAGCCTGTCGATGCAGAAAAGGTCATGAAGTTGCGGCTGACAAAGCGATACTACGCCGACGCAATCCACTTTATCACGCAGGTCGAAACAGGAATGCCCAACTTGTCACAGCTACTCGTGTCGACCAACAAGGCCGAAGTACTTGAAAGCATGGAGTTCTTCCGCGTCGCTTACGAGTATCGTCTGTCTGGCGCCGACGCTGGTATTCGCAAGATGGTACACCTTATCTGGACAAAGGACAACAACCTGGTCATGGAGGACGGCAGTCAGCTCAAAGGTGTCCGATCGCGTCTCATCGAGGTATACCGGGCTTTGTACTTTGATGCGCGCGCCGATCTCAACGCCAAGGACAACGTCGCTCGCATTGCGAAAAACATGATTGAGCGCACCTTTGGCGCCACTTTGGCCGAATTGACTTCGCTGGAAGAGATGCTCAAAACGATGGAGTCTGAAAATCTCGTCCACCCGGAAGTGGTCAACAAGCTCTGGGCCGTCTACTCTGCGCCCCGCGCCATTTCCAAAGCGCAACGTCGAGGAGCGATTATCGTTCTCGGCATGCTGGCCACTGCTCGACGGGAAATCATTTCGGATCAGATCGACGTGCTTCTCAAGGTCGGACTGGGTTCTCTTGGTGCTCATGATGTTGTTCTAGCGAAGTACACGTGTGTTGCATTGCAACGCATCGGAGGCAGTGTCAAGAAGGTCAAGGGCGCACTCAGCGACGAGAGCGTTCGTTACCCGATGAATCATCCCATGTTTGCTCGTCTACGGGCTTGCATTCAGATGCTGGGCGATGACGCGCTCAAAGGCGCTGGGTCGAACGAATGGTTCAGTCTAGCTGAAAACGCAATCAACACCATCTATCTGCTGGGCGAACAGCCCGACTCGCTCTGCACTGACATTATCCGAAGCATGGCGGCACGGGTCTTCGACAGCAAACCTGCTCCCGCTGCCAACTCGGATAGTAATGATTCGATGCAGGAAGCGGACGAAGCTCCGACTCAGGGCGACGCATTCCAGCTGGCTCAACTGCTCTTTGTCATCGGCCACGTCGCTCTCAAGCACATTGTCTACCTTGAGCTCGTGGAACGAGAGTACAAGCGCCGAAAGACAGAAGCCGAAAAGGAAAAGGCAATTGCCAAGGCGATTTCGGAAGGCAAGGGCGGCAAAGCTGCAGCAGCTGCTGCTGCTGTTGAAGAATTGGACCAAGTCGCAGGCAACGCCGAAGACGAGATTGGCGAAGTGATTGCCAGCGTTCGCGAAAAGGAGCTGCTGTACGGCAACCGAAGCATCCTTACCGTATTTGGACCGCTCATTACCCATATCTGCAGCAGTCCCAAGTCGTACCCCAACGACCACGTGCGAAAAGCAGCTGTCTTGACACTATGCAAGCTGATGTGCGTTTCGTCGACCTTCTGCGAGGCCAATCTGGCGCTGCTCCTCCACATTCTCACGACTTCGAAGGATGCTGTGATTCGATCGAACGCCGTAATTGCGCTTGGTGATATTGCCATCTGCTTCGGCTCGTTGGTCGACGAGAACAGCGATCGACTGTACGCCGGTCTGGGAGATGCGGATCTGTCGGTCAAGAAGCACACGCTGATGGTGTTGACGCACCTGATTCTGAACGGAATGATCAAGGTCAAGGGTCAGCTGGGTGAGATGGCCAAGTGTCTCGAGGACGATGAACCGCGCGTGTCGGACCTGGCCAAGCTCTTCTTCAGCGAGCTGGCCACCAAGGAGAACGCAGTGTACAACAACTTGCCCGACATTATTTCTCATCTGTCGATTGGCAAACATGCAGTTGACGAAGAGACATTTGCCCGCACGATGAAGTTCATCTTTACCTTTATCGACAAGGAGAAGCAGGCCGAAAACGTAGTCGAGAAGCTGTGCCAGCGCTTCCGTCTGACTTCGGAAGAGCGACAGTGGCGCGACATCGCATTTTGTCTCTCGCTGCTGCCATACAAGTCGGAGCGGTCGATCAAGAAGCTGATCGACGGACTGCCGTTCTACCAAGACAAGCTGTACCACGGTGAAGTGTACAAGCGCTTCCAGGAGATCTTGGCCAAGGCAAGAGCCAACAAGACCTCCGGATCTGGTCGACAGGCTGCGGGGGCATCTGGTGGTGCTTCAGGCGCCAACGGCGAGTCGGCGGGAGATCTGAAAGAATTCGAAGAGATCCTTGCCAACGCAGCTGCCAAGGGCGAACAGGACTCCGCCTTCGAAGGCGCCGCACAGGCCAATGTCGCCAAGCTCACCAAAGGCCGTAAATCAGCCAAGACAAGTAACGCTGCAGGCAAGCGATCCAACACGAGAACAAGTCGCCGAGTCAGCGTCGGTAGTGAAGCCTAGACCTCTTTTCCCCCTTTCACAACGTTCCCTAATGTAATGTATGACCAGCGTTCGTTTGCTCTTTGATCCAAGCTCGGAATTCGGAACTGTGAACACCAATTTTGTACTTTTCGGCACATTTGTCCTGTTTCGACCCCTTTACCGGTTATGACTTTGAGAGCGATCCGAAGGTGGCCTTCGTAATCTGCGCAGGATGGAGGAAGGATACGCCTTCCTACCACCAGGGGTGGTGACGCAGGAGAGCTACCAGAATTCAATGATCCGCGGGATCAAGACCAACTCGCTTCCCCATCCGTACGAGCATCGTGCCTGCACCGTAAACACGCCAACTTCTTACTCCCAGTCTTTGCTCTACTACAACGCACATCGCTTTGGCGCACAGCATGTCGACTGTCATCTACGCCGGCGCCACCTCCGCCGTATCTACGACCTGGTTCACATCTGTGTATTGCGGCGGAAGCTGGACTTGGCTGCTCGCTTTCTGAAAGTGTTGATACGAAGCCATGAGTGGAACCACGATATGGAATGGCGCATGGGTTTGCTTCTTGTTGCTCTTTCTCCAGATATTGAGCCTAGTGCGCTACCAAGCAGCGAACATGACAGCAGCAGTGCGAGCTCCAAGCTCAGGTTCCTGTCTGCACTTGATCTGTCCGCAACTTACCACTTCAAAGCAACTCGACTAACCGAAGAGATGGTTGTCGAGTACATTGCTTCAGGCCGCCTTGTTGAAGCTATCGAGCTGCTCGAGTCACGAGTCTCCATATGGCCGTACAAGAACCAGCCCTCGTTACACTGCTACCTCGGTATGCTGTACCTCTTTGTCGGTGTACAGAAGCTCCTTGCTACATATCGGCAGTCGACTCATGCAGTTGATGATGCAAGCACGGGCGTCGACATGAGGAAACTTGATCGCGCCACCCGCAACAAGTGCCGTGATTGCTTCGCTCAAGTCCTCTACAGCACCGAGCATTGGACCGCCCACGAACTCCGCCGACGCCAGCGCATCTACTACATGTACCGCAAAGACCTCATAAAGTCGGAACAGCGACCCGTCCTCAAGCAGAAACGAGAGATGATCTGGGGCGTCGAACTCACTCGGAACATCCCAGAGGCTGTTGAAGAAGTGCAAGAAGCCGATCCGGATGACACCGTCACTGCGCAGGCAGATGCTCGTGGAGAGCTTGTGCCCGATGAGGATGACAATGGTGACGGAGAGGCAGAAGAAGCTGCTGCGGAAGCTACATCCGGCCCGAAAAGCGGGCCTTCGGTATGGCCCAAGTACTGGCCCGAAGTCGAGGACGTCTGGCAAGTGGAAAAGCCATGGTGCTGGTACATGGCACGCGAATACCTCGATCTCCTCTTCCCGGGCAACAACATCACGTCAGTCACCGGAGCTACTGATGTCCGTGCTGCCGAAGCGAGCGCCACACAACAGTCCCCAACTGTTTTCGATGACTCGGCCATCCGCCATATCTACGTCGAGTCCTCTGAAAATGACTCTGACGCTGACGGTGGAAGACATCCAGCTTCGTCGTCCAAACGCCAGCGCGAAAAGAAAGAAGCCGAGCCCGTTGTCAGCGACAAGAAGCGAAGGCACGAATCTCACAAGCGCAAACACAAGCATCGCCCAGATGGACAGCCAAACGATCTTCAGCGTTCGTCCCATGCGTCTGGGTCAGCAGCTCCAAGCCGGAAATCCGGAAAATCAAAGAGCACTTCGAACAAGGGCTTCTAGCTCTCCATCTATACCATGCCTACTTCACTGCACAGCAGCATTCAACCACTTTATACCCCTATCTTGCTTTTACAATCAGTGTGTTTGTGTGTGTGCTAGTCCGTTGGGTTGAAGCGGGAGAAATGAGAGCGGAAGGTAGCGACGTCCGCTTTCTCCTCTTCGGTGGACTTGGCACACGCTTTCCAGTCTTCCAGCTGCGGTAGTGCGAGAGACCGTGCGAGAGCCGAGCGAACGAACTGCATCGGAAAACGGAGATTTTTGGCGTCCAACGGTACCAGCCACTCATGTGCGTCGCCCAACTTTGCATAAAAGTAGCCCTTGGGTGCTCTATCGGCGTTGTTGGGGTCGAAGAAGGTGGATATGGACGCTGCGTCTGTGACGAGGGTCCATCGCGCAGCGCCATTTTGTTGATTCTCGAGCTGGCGGAGGTCGTGCGTAATAGCGTTGGCGATTTGGTCCACGAGGGCGGATCTAATGGGCAGCATTTGTGTTTGATGGTGCGTCATTCGGCTCATGTCGGGCCTCGAGATGGTCCACTCCAGCACTTGATGGCCACCGTTGTTGCCATCTGTAGGGAAGACGCGGTACATTTTGGCGAGCCCAGATTTCCAGGCGTCAAACTCGGCGCGGATGCGGCGCTTCTCGTCTTCGTGCTGCTGCAGCTGTTCCGCCGCTTCTTGATCTTCTTCCTCGTGTTTCAGCGGAAGAAGCGTATTGATATGCGCCAGAGGTACGAGTAGTACGTGCCCACCGCCAGGAACGTCGTTGATGCTCGGATGCACGAATCCACCCTTGGGGAACACAAGATAGGATTCTGAGCCGATACTCACCACCAAATGCTTGGCAATGTCGGGGTTTGACAGACAGAACCAGCAATTATCGGGACCAACGGGAATGATACTAGTGGCATGGTGCTGGTGTGCGGACTGCGACGGCTTCGAAGGCAACCCTGCCGGCAATCCCATGGTCCTTGGTTCACCATCTGCATCTCTAGAGGGACATGAGCGGATGTAGTGACCTTCCACATTGCAGATGCGGCAAACATAGCCAGGCGGCGGAATTTCAGCATCAGTACCTGAACCTTGTACCCGTGGTTTCTTGCTGTTGTGCTCGAAGCGGAAATTGGGTTCTGTTGCATCACTTGGACCCAACGAGCGTTTTGCCGACCGCTCGGAAACCGAAAAGTAGGGGGACTGCGTCAGATTGGAGGGCTTAGGTTGAGAGGGCGCCAGTGAGTCGGAGGATGGCACAAGATTGAGAGCCAGGAACCATCGTCTTTTCGCCTTGTTGCCAAAGCGAGCTAGAGAGACAAAGCGGGTGATGGACTCGGTGGTAGTTTTGCTGCTAGGAAACAGAGAGGCCAGATCGTTAGAGTATGGAGCGCGTTCCCAGAAGGCACCCATATCAAGGGTCTCTTTCTCCACATCGACTGGTACTGTTGAAGAAGGGTCAGAAGTGGATGGTGAGAGCGCAAAGTGGTATCGAGGACAAGCAGCTGATGCTAGCTGAGCGATGGGTGGACAGCCCCAGGTACGGGCTGTTGGGTCCGGTAAGCTAGACCCGTCGCCTGTCGGGGATGAAAAGAGAGTCACTCCAGTGGGCCAATATGTGGTGAGCAGCAGATCTATGGGTGGTCGTGAAGCCAGCAGCGAGGAAGATGACGACGTAGCGGCAGCTGATGCTTGTTGCGCTGCAAGCTCTGCTCGTGCTGCCGCCAGAGTACCCTGCTTGGGAGCTGGAGTTTTACTCCCCTTACTAAGATCACTAGATAGGGTAGGCGCCGACGGAAGAGCAAAGGAGGGATGCGCTAAAAGTCGCTGTACGCTCCTGTGGGATATATATGGCGATGCTTCATCATCCGCGTCGGTCTCGAGACTACTTGTGTAGTGCTCGGGATCCCATTGACCACCGCAAAAAGCGACTCGTAGACCTTCTGGCGTCACGAACACACCTGACTTGTGTGTACCGCAAAGCAGGTTCGGTACCAATTCTTGGACATCGCTATCTACTGTTGAAGCTAGAGATTTCTGAACGGCAGCTGGCAGACAGGATGATCCTCGAAAGAAGTATGTCCGGACGGGTAGAGATATCTTGCCATCTATCAAGGCCTGTTCTTGCTCACTCAGCTCGCCCTGCTGAAAGAGGTCACCGAGAACGAAAACAGATGAAAAGGGTCCATGCTTTGCCTGAATGGCTGTCACTTTGGACACCAACTCGGTGATACGACCATCCACTGGGCCAACGAGTAGGATTTTGGTTGCGGACATGGTGCCGTACGTGGGCTTTGGACAATGTCAGAAGAAGTGAGAAATCACCTCAAAAGCCAAAATTCGACTTCCGAATTCCGAAGTCCTATTACCGCGAAGCTTGCGTCCTCAGCAAAGGGTCCACACACACTCTGTTGTGCCGTTGGCAGTACTAGCAGCCATGTCGAGTCTGGATCCAACGCCTTCTCGGGTCGCACCTCGAGGTCGCGATCCTGCCATGTGAGTCCTGTCGTAACCTCTTCGTTTCGACAAAGGCTGACCTCTTGGGATGGGGAAACCAGCGGAGTGTACTACAAATTGGCTCTGTTCTCCATAGCACTCTTTGCAGCGCCACTAGCGGCCTACTTCTTCGCCAAGGACAGGTATCTGAATGGTAAGTAATGCTTTTACTCGTTGTTCCACACGGTCCACTCATAACACTACGGTATTACACGACATGAAGGCAACGCAACGTACGCAGGCGGACTCGCAGCCGTAGTGGTCAACATTGTCTTGGCAGGGTACATAGTCACTGCCTTTCTAGAAGACGATGGTTCTTCCACAAAACCTGCGACAACTGGCACAAGCACGATAGAAGAAAAGAAAAAGGACCTTTGAACTGGCATGCATGGTATTCTTGCAAATGGCTTATAATGATTTCATCCTTTCCACGACCTCGCGCAACACCTGTTGGCTCTCAAGCCCGATGCGAATCACGCCTTGTCTTGATACCTGAAGCAATTGATGATCCAAAAACTCAACCAAAAGGCTCTTGAAATCAGCCTCGTTCGAGACGAGGAATCCTTTCCTTGCTTTCGTCAAAAGATCTGCGTACTCAACTCCTTCTTTTGCGGTAGAAGAAGGCTCTTCCGTCGATACGGCGAGAATTTGCTTCGCAACAAGGTTGAACAGTGCTCTGGCCTTGGTTGTGACAGATTTGAGAATAGACATGGCGGACTGTTGCGAAACGTTCGCAGAAGCTTCAGAGACTGCCAGTCCGTTGTAAAGCGAGACACTGCCACCTTCGCCACCGCCTGTTGCGCCGAATCCACCATGTGCGTGTAACCTGCCAGTACTGCCGAGCAGGTCGAGCGCTGAGGGCAGTGCTGGCATCCATGACGAAAAGGCAGTGTTTGACCGCATGATCAGCATCTCGTTTAGACTCGGCACAAACGTCGAAAGATTTTGCCAAACCCACGTCAGTCGTGTCGCAGACTTCTTCTCGCTAGCTGCGCTGTGTACGGTCTCCGCATCAGGTGCGGTGCCGTGATGTGATCCGATCACAAGACCGGAGTTGACGTGCTCGACAGTCGCCATGATGTGAATATCTTTGCAAGCACCCAAGATGTCCAACACAGTTCGGAAGCGAGCGTTTTGCATCCCTGGCGCGTCAAATGTCTCCAGGATGAGAAACAAGCGGGAGGGACCAGCCGATGACTTGCGTTTTTGGCGGAGCTGTTGCTGCTGTGGTCCAAAGTAGGCTGCAATGCGGTGTGCACGAGATGCAGTGAGAGTGGACGCGACATGTGCAGAAGCCTGATCTTGGTCCTGCTCGCGATGTACTGTCGCGCTAGAAAGGTGATTGAGACCAACGGCAGATTCAATCTGAGCGAGCATGTCTTCCACCTTGAACGCCTTCGTAGCACCCTGAGCGACAACACCGACAGCATCGCCGTGTGATTCCATTCTTGCACGCACGAGCTCCTTCAACAATTCTACTTTGCTCCCAACGCCGTGGAACACGATCGAGTAGCCTGCCAACAACTGTGCCGTGTAGACAGGTAGAAGGCAGCGATAAAGACTGCAGGCAGCGTCTGCGACGGTGCCGGACTGCACTTGTACTTGCACAACTTCTTCGAGAGACGAAGGCTGCAAAGCGCCCAATTTTGACGATATCAGTGAACCTGAAGTGCCGATCGCCAGCCCTGCTGCTCCTCGCGCCTTCTTTGAAGTGTTGAACAAGAAGAAGGCATCCGAGGATGTTGGTTTGACCAGATTGCTCATTCCGTTCGCTCGTGCCACGGTCTCGCCAGCTGCTGCTGATCTAGCTCGTGCTTCAAATGCAGAAGCATGAGGTTCCGCCTCCATATCCAGACGACCGGTAGTCTCGGAAGTTGTTGCTCCACGGGACGCCCGGAACAGAGGGTTGTCTTGCCAGCCAGGCTGTTTGCTCTTAGTGCCTTGACGACGCCCTTTTGCCTTCGTAAGCGACGTGTCAGTGGGATCCTGCGCTGCTTCCAGTAGGCCATCTTCGTTCGCGTTTGGCTCAAATGGCTGCCTCTCTTTGCGCTTTTCAGATGATGGAATTGTGGTGGTAGATGCACCTTTTTCGGGGAGTGCTGGCAGTCCCATTCTTGCACCTGAATCGAGCAAAGTAGAAGAAGACCCCTCAGCAGGTAGGGATGCACGTGGGGCTCTGGGTTTTGCTGGTCTTGTGGTCTCGACAAAGTCTTGAAGCTCGGCGTCTTGTTGTCGATACAGTATACGTCTCCGCAGCTTGGCAAGAATGTCGTCTTCCGTATCGGCAGTTCTCGAGGGGTCTTGCTGATCTTGCTCCTCTCTATCATCAGCGGCTATGCTATCGTCATCCTCAAAGTCGAGATCAAGACCGGCGAGGAGGTCGAATTCTTTCTTCTTCCGGCTCTTTGTCGATGGTTCTTCACCTTCAGCTAGGGGGTTCTTGCGAGGACGGCCTCGCTTCTTGGGTACTTTGGCTATGGTGTCTTCTGGATTGATGACTTTCTTTGGTCGACCTCGTTTCTTGAACGATCCGTCTGGATTTAATTTGCGTCGTGAGCGGCGGTACTTTGGTTTCTCTCCTACAGCATATTTGCGTGGCCGGCCGCGCTTCTTTGGCACCTTGGCTGGCTTGTCTGCCGGATCCTTTTTTGGGCGTCCTCGTTTGCGCTTTTCTGGTTGTGAAGAGGTAGGAATGACGACCTGAATTGTAGAGCTCGTGCCATTCAAGGGCGCATCATCGCCGTCATCATCTTCTTCTGTGCCGGACTGGCTATCGTCGTTTTCATCTTCGTCATCTTCGTCAAAGTCGTCCTCGTCCTCGTCTTCGTCGGAACCGGGTAGAGAAGACAGCTCGTCACTCTGCCAGTCTTGGTCTCCGTCGACATCAACATCCGCCTTGTTGTACGAGGCTAGCTTACGACGCTTTGATGCTGGCGGCATTTCGTCCAACAATGAGGACAGTTGCCACGATGAATGTGAGAAGCTGTTGCCAACAAGAAGCTCCTCCGACTGGGATGCCTCCACCAGCTAGCTAGCGCGCTAGCAAGAATTTCAAACACGGATTTTACAGAATTAAAATCGGCCAAAGCGCCAAAACTCCATGCTCCAAAGTACCAAAGGCCAAATATGGACAACTGGCAGGCAACTACGCGACGGCTTCATGCGCTGCTAGCATGGGCCTTATTCCTCTGGTTACACGGACAGTCCTCTCAGCATGGCTTAGGCAGACGTATGGCAGATGATGAAGGAAATGCTGTGATGAGTTGCGAACAAATGCTATGCTGGTATGTGGTTATGGAAACCTTGAGACGACAAGTATAAATCAATGATAATGGGCCTAATGCTTCAGCGCTTGTGACGGTTGCGAACAAGATCCGACCATTCGACCTGGGGATTCAGGTCCTGATGGTCGGGATCCACGATGGGAGAAGATGGGTCGAGATTGCTACTATGGGTCATTGGTGCGGGCGGCAAGATCGGGCGAACGGATGCGGGCGCGTGTATGCTGTCAGTGGTAGCGCGGCCAGCCTCTCCTCTCGGTTGTGCGATGCGAGTTGGATGCTCGGAGAGTGGTGGTGGCGGCGTGGCGATCGAGGTCACGACTGGAGTCTCGTCGAGCATATCGACTTCCTCGATGTAGACATTGACCGATTCTGAGAGATCTACAACAGGTGAGTGTCGAGATTGTTCGTTGAGGTGCGAAGACTCTAGAGGTGGCGGCTGAAGCGAAGGCTCGTTGCCGATTTGGTACTCCCATTGCTCGATCAAAGCGTCTGCAACATGCATCATTCGCTCTTCAGGACTGTGAATGTGATTGAACTGCGATCGAACCGGCTTCGCAAGCTCGAGCACACCAAGGGTATCAATGTCGTCAAGCTCAGCGCGTGTTCTGGCGTTTATGTCGTCCGAGCAAAACCAGACACCTGCTGAAGGGGCAGTCTGCTGTCGGAGCAGCGAGCAGAAGCGAATTAGCTCCTCGTCATTGGACAGGTACTCGGCATCAAAGTTGTCGCCTCCCGACTTGTGTGAGGCGCGGAAGTGACTCGAAGGTTGTACAAACAATGGCCGTAAGGACTCTGGCAAATCGGAGCCAGTATCGCCGACAGATACTCTTTTCTGCTTTTGTAGAGCAGAAAGCAGCCACGCATTAGCATTACGGGCCATTGTAGCCACGACTCGGCCCGAATCGTCCTTGCGTTTTGACAGCTTGAGACCATCGAGTTCGGTGACGACCACATAGGGTATGACGAGTCGCAACGGACATGGTGGTGGCTGAAGATTCGCGTGAGATTCGCAAGCGGCGGCAGAGGTGATATTGCGGGTGAGTAGAGTTGCGAACAAAGCTTTCAGCAGCTCAAGACTAGACATTAGGGTGTTGGTGTCGAGTACCCAGAGAGACAGGCGAGTTCTGCTGTTCTGCAGGGCTCTGAGCGAGCCTGCCTCTTCTTTCAGTACTCTCGCATCGATTATGCCGCCATCTCTGTGTGGCTCTGGCTGGCTGACGTCGGCCAGGACAGTAGGCGATGGCTCTCGAACGTCTTCCAGTGACTCGTAGTCCATGAGGTCCTCTTCGAGCCATTGTTCCTCGTATCGAAACCGAGAGTGCTGAGCGTCCCATACGTATTCACCTTTTGAGATGGTGAGGCGGACTGGATTGCTTGGCAAAGACTGACCTTCTGCACGCAGCCGCTCATTGTAGAGGTCGGCATACGTTGGCATGATCGCAGCAAGGCGCCAACATGCATGCGTGTGCACATGCACAAGAGCACGTCGCACGTCTAGTTTTGCCATTTGTGGCCTAACATGCCCAGTCACGTGCAGCTGCACTGCGATTTGGCCTGTTGTGCTGCAGAGGCTCCGTTTGCGGCTTGCTTCTCTTCTTCAACCTACTTAGAAACTATTTACCGCACCGTTATACCAAGGCATGTCGTCTCGTCCATGGGGAGCGTATGCGTGCTCCCCGCCGGTACCACGACGTCAAGCCATGATACAGTGCAAGGAGCAAGCCAACTACGTGGGATTATAATGCTCAATCATCGGCTCGTGACTGCAAGTCATCGGTCCATGTGATGACTAGAGCTTCGCTTTTCCCATACATAACCATTCTTTCCTTCATTCTTGTTGAACACATGTAATGCATTTGCTCACTACAATGTGTGTAGTCATTGCCAGTGAGGGCAGCACGCCAAGCTGACGTACAGTCTGTCAGATATGTGCTTCTTCGAAAATTTCTGGAAAAAAAGAACGGAGCATGTTGTTAGGCCACGTAGAGCCGAGTACGCGGCTATTTTTGAGTTTCGATTGACTGCAGCCACAGGGCTGAGTATTTGACATTCCCCAACATCACACACCATGTCGAATGCGAATGCGAATGCGCCTCTAGGCGCCCAAACTCAAGGACCGTACACCGACGAACCTGTCCCATCGTATGAGACTGCCGTAAAACAGGGCGCGGGCGGAGGTGCACCTTTCTCAGATGTTCACACACAAAATGCTGCAGCAGCGTCCTCCCACATGCAACCCGGCACGACCCAGCCATATTGCTACGGTTCTTCGCCGTATACTGCCAACGGCACAACACGCATCATTATTCTTCCCGCTGTGCATGCACCTCATGCAAACTCGCCGCATCAAAACCTGCTGCCCGCGCCTGTCTCCATGCAACAGAATGGCCCACGAGCACGGCCACGTTTCTTCATCGCTCTCATGCATGCCATCCTGATCTACATCCTCATCAACGTCCTGCTCGACTTTATCTTTGTGCCGCGGAAGTAAAGCGGCGCAAACACAATCTGTTCCTACTCTGACCTCATACCCACGATCCGCACTATATCTTCTTGCACTGCAACTTCTGTATATCATGACTTGTTTTCGGGTGCTACATCGGCTTGTGACGTCTACCCTGTGCTTCCTTGCAGGAACACTGACTACCCTCAGAACCACGATGTGGAAGGGTAGTACTGCTCGGGATCAATCCCAGCAGGCGCTTGACCTCGCTCGGGCCACAGATGGTATCGAAGAATCAAGTGTTTAGCGAGGTACTTGTCCGCCTTGTTCTGCAGTGGAAAGACAGTGCCAGGCGAGTGAATATTGGACGCAATGTCCTGAAATCTGTCAAAGCGAGAAAGTATACAGCCAGAGAGCGATTGATATTGCGGTCAGCATTGCAACACGGGACCGGCCACGATGTGTACTCACTTCTCCAAAGCAGCATTCCAATCCTGACTGTTGACACTATTTTCAAGCCAGCCAATTTGGAGATCTTTAGCGATGCCTCTCCCCTAATACCGACTCAGGGCACTTACCGTCTGAGGTCCTTGCGTCTGACCCTTCCGCTGTGAAGTCCACCAACGTTGAGTCATATGGATTCGCTTTAGAAGAAAGTTTGTGTTAGTACTTACGCAGTGAGATCGAGATTCAGCTGTAGCTCAAGACTGGCAGCCATGCTCCTTATGCTTTGCTGTCGACCGAAGTTGCGAAGGAAACGCTCGAAGTTGCCATTCTCATCCTTGCGAAAGATACCTTCATCGGCTTGCTGCCAGAGTGACTCGACGTCGGGCGGAAAGTCTCTCGCTTTCGTTGCTTCCATGAAGTAATAGGATGCTGTCACCTTCGCGATGGCAAACAACATGAGGACAAGAAGTCCCCTGATGGACTTAAACATCTTCGTAGTAGGTCTTTGTGTAAGAAGCCCACATTCAACTGGGGTCTCGCCTCACTTATATTCTGTCGACCAGCCTGCCCCTATCGAGTACTGTATGCACGTATGCACCAGAATCAGCTGCAGCACTAAAAGATCCTGGCCGTGCGAAAGACATAATGCAATCAGTCTGCTGTTGCGGATCCTCATGCAGTTTGCTGCATGCAGCAGCTACATTCCCACCATCAACAACACTTCATTTTACTATTGACGTAAGAGCGGCTGCGCGCGTCTCACAAGCGGGAGTCAGACAGACTGATCAGTGACCAATGTAGATTTGAAAGTCTTGGCACATGAACTCAAACAATGGCGTCAGATGTAGTAGCTATGCTGCCGGGCTGATCGAGTCGTTGTACTTGCGGATTAGATGCCGAAGGAGCCAGACACTGTCTGGGTTCTTCAGAGGAATCTCTCCGCGGGTATTAATTTTATCGAGCACGTCGCTGATATATCTGACACAAGCAATACGAGGCCGAGACGGATTAGCATTCGTCCTCTCATTGAAGGAATGACCTGTCACTTACTGGTCGTGCAGTCTCTTGTGGTGGTTATAGTTTCTGATGTGATGATACCTACGTGGTGAGACATTAAGAAAGTCAGCAACAGTACTGCTTCCGTCCGCATTACAGGTTGAATCCTTACCTGTCAAGCCATCTGTGAGGGTCAAACAGATGAGGTTCACGACAGTCGAAACTGTATCAGCTTGGCTGGCAAACGTGTCTTTGATACTTTGTCGACTTACTCTAGAGCTTCGTCGAGGTGGTGCCTGCCATAGTTAGCAGCGTAGGCGTAGAAACCTCGATTGGTATCGAAGCGAATGTGCGGATTCTCTAGGTTTGTTGCCATGTACTCGAGTCCCAGTGAGTCTGCCGTCCATACTCCGTTGATTGGCTTGAAGTCTGGCAGAGCGAATACCGAAATGACAACAAAGACGCAGAGGATAGTCAGCGTCGTTAGGCGTCGAATGATTGTGTTCAGCATTGTTGGGGCAGGAGGCAATAAGGCGTGAGCAGAATCGTGCTAGAACTGGTGCTTAAGTAGTCATCAAAGTTCAAAGCAGGCTTCCATCCCCTTAAGTCCTGCCTGGGACGCCCGCTGTGCATACTTACTGTTGTGTTGCAGTGCTATAGCTTTCATGTCGGAACGCGAATGGGGATGAAAATCTCAGATGTATGCGAAGTTCAGCGACTGCAGGGGCTTATTGCGCCACGGGTGCTCAGAAAGATAATAATGAAGTCTCAGTTATGACGCTTGGTGCTAGAGTGCCTAAAGAGGACTTTCTCAGGAACGCATAAGCTCGAACAGCGCAAGGCGCATGTTTTATTCTACTGATACGAAGCATTGTATCGGCGGATGAGGTGTCGCAAGAGCCAGTTGCTGTTCGGGTTTCTGAGTGGGATTTCTCCTCCAGTGTTGATCTTATTGAGCACATCACTGATGTAGCTGATGAAGCAGAGGACGAATCGTCATTAGACGCCACTGTACTTTCGTAAGAGGGCTCGGTCGAGCTCTTACCTGTCGTGCATGTTCTTGTGGTGAGCATAGCTTTCGATGTGATTGTTCCTATGATGAAACATTCGGAGGTGAGTAGCAAGTTTGGAACCTCTCGGTGCACTCTTGAAGCTTACTTGTCCAGCCATCTGCAAGAATTGAGTGCGAGGGTGTGAGTCCATGAGCGATAAGCCGGTCCGCATCGACTTACTCTAAGGCCTCGTCCAGATGGTGCTTCCCGTAGTTGGCAGCATATGCATAGAAACGTCGACTGTCATCGAATCGTGTGCGTGGATTTTGCGTATCCTTTGCCAGATTTTCCAGTCTCAGGGCGTCTACGACCCAAGTTCTGTCAGCATCAGCAAACTCAGGTAGAGCATGTGCAAGGGTGATAGCAAAAGCAGCAACGAGAAGCAGTGTCAGCAACCGTCGAAGCATGTTGGGAAAGCAAAGTGACAAGAGATACAGCATGGTGAGCTTCTGTGCCTTCTTAAAGACCGTGTCTCGAAATGAAGAAGGAAGTACTAGCCCAAGCAAAGGAGCCAGAACGAGCCCTCAGAAGTCACACTAGAAGTCAAGGCTTCACTTACGGAGCCACGATGTGGGCCGCATGCACGACACGCTGCTTGGTGTTAAGACAACGGTCACAGTTCATCTTGTGTGTGTGGCAACTTGAACATTCAGGAACTACGCCACGTCATTAGTACACGAGAGCATCAGACGAGACTTTGTGGTGGTCATACTAGCAGCGGCACTGTTACCTCCTGGAGAGAAGAGAGACTGTGACTCGATCTGAGTGCCACCTGGCATGAGGAATCACATTACACAGGGGGCGTGGTGCGTGAGGATGAAAGTGATTCGTTCTCTTGATGACATACTTCAAGGTCCTGTTCTGGCGCTTTCGTTTAACTGTTCGTGCTCGATGCCTGACAGGGCTCGTTGGTGTGACTCGAAGGACAGAACGCTCGAAGTCAGCGTACTGCTCGTTCTTCCGGGGACACTATCTCCCAACAGACTACATTGTTGAGCAAGTTTTCCCATGTCGCCCGCCGGGTCTCTTCGCGTAGACGAGGCATGTTCATTGACCGCAATCTGTCGTAGTCGCGGGCCAGGTGTTTGTCCCGCATTTGCCCGCTGACAATCTTTTTTCCGTTACCAATTTGACACCAGCACCAGTACTGTTTCTTGTACTCTCGTTGTATGTGTATCATACGAATTTCCTCCTCCAAGGGTGCGTCTTCGGCTTTCTCTTCGACATGGCAACATAACTGCAGATGAGAAGTCAAGAGTGGTGACAGTTATCAATGAAGCTTCTCTTAATCAACCTTGACTTTGTCAATTTTCCGCGCTCTCAGACCACTCAAACCTTGTGCACACAGTGCCAACATTTGGCCATTTTCAGATGGTGGACATACGATGGGTTCGATGTTGGAATTCAGGCTTTGTCCTGTTCGTGCGGGTCATGTATGGGTCTTTTTGCAACATTCAACACAATAAGGGATTTCTATTGTCCTTCCCATTGTTCCTTCGTGCATGTGATTTAGCCAGCACGCAGCGCAATGTCCCGGAGTGGCTTGAAGGCTCATAACGGGTTCTGACTACTCCCTTTCCGCACTCTTTTTTCGTGAGAAACGAGGCAGCTTTGACCGAATCAACACAAGACAACATTTGCTATACCTCTACGCGTATTGACCCTCCCAAATTGACTTGCTCGAAACGCGCTTGAGTATGGACGACAATTACCCGAATTATCACTACAAGCCGCCGAGAGAGACCGGATGCCCAGTGCTTGGGGGAAGGGATGACTATTTTACCTGGGCTCGCGCTTTCTGGCACTACCTGTTATGTACACGACCTATGCACTGCCAGGCTATCGAACATCCTTTTCTTGCAACGGAAACAGCTTCCAAGTACTGGAAAGACCGAGCCGATTTCGAGATCAACGACATGAGCGCAGTCGGATTCCTTATTCATCACCTCTCCGTTCCTGTATTGCAACGAGTGAATGAACGAGCCACCGCCCACGATCTCTGGGCCCGCCTCAAGCAGCTCTATGGAAAACCCGACTTGCACAAGACTGGGAAACTCCTAGTAGAGCTTTATAGTCTGAGGCAACGGGATACCGTCCGACACTTTCTTGACGAAATTCTCACAGTCGCCTATAGCCTCGGTATACAGCGCCAGCCTGTAGACGATAAGACTCTCGTCTTGGTTTTCCTAAGGGGCATAAAGCCAGAAGTTAGACTCTACATTGATGATCGGATTAAGGAGTTCGACAGGCTACAGGAGCTTCAAAAAAGGGTGTGGACGTAGCTAAGCAGATCACTGATCTCTTCGATGGGATGATAGATGATGTCCACCCGTACGATCAACACTTTCCCACGGAAGAAAAGCGCGGAACAGGTTCCGGTGACAAAAAGAATTCACGTCAAAGAGCAAGAGCCAGACGAGGGAAGAGTCAGCCCGCTTCCGCCCACAGCCAGGCAGTGTCTTCCTGAGCATGTCATTCCCGCACAGCGCCGTTCGACAGACTATGTAGATCTCATCAACGACTCTTGATACTCTCA
The DNA here is from genome assembly GCA_023212645.1 of Farysia itapuensis. Classification (NCBI taxonomy): domain Eukaryota; kingdom Fungi; phylum Basidiomycota; class Ustilaginomycetes; order Ustilaginales; family Ustilaginaceae; genus Farysia; species Farysia itapuensis. The sequence goes on along the minus strand of JALBYC010000006.1, from coordinate 463,670 downwards.
ACCAGTCGAGGTGTTGGAATGAAGATGTTCTCTGCTTGCAAAGCGATTAGATGAGTGACTCGAAGTCAATGTACGCTACTGGAGGTGAAGATTGTACCAGCGAATCAGGGATCTCATGAGCCATTTGTTGTTTGGGTCCCGGAGTTGGATCTTGCCGCTTGCTGCGGCAGCATTTAGCACCTCGCTCACGAATCTTGATCAGAACATGTTAGCGAACATATTCTGATTGACTACGCGTGATCAAAGTTGTACCTACTTTTCTTTGATGGCTTTGTACTCGCCATAGTTTCGAATGTGTCCAGAACTAAGAGCACAATGAATGCATCACCGTCAGTGTCAGACCCTACCCGGAATTGAATAGTATCATGAACACAATTACCTTTCGAGATGGCTATCGTTTAGAGAAGAGACGGACTCAGTACAGTTTCAGAGCGTTACTTCGATCTCAGATTGGTCACGCAGCCCTACTTACTTTAGAGCGCTGTCCAACGAGGATTTGCCGTAGTTCTGGACATAGGCAAAGAACTGTCGGTTGGTATCAAACCGAATGTGTGGGTCTGCTGATGCGACCATTTCGTCGAGTTCCCTGACGCCTCCTACCCAATAGTCTGCCACGGGCATCAGCGGAGGTAGGGCTGCCGTCACGACAGAGATAGCTGCGGCCACGAAGCCGAGCATCGTCAGAGCTTTGAGTTGGAGCATCTTTCGGAGCTTCACGGAGTGGGTGAGAGAGAACGAGGCTTAGGATTGACTCTGTGGCGCCATGCTTTCCTTTTGAGCACTCTCACATAACAACGACATACATCGATAGGACGTCAGGACCCGCCATATGAACAACGCCGGTGGCAATGCCGGTCAGACACAGAGCAACGTCCGCTTTCATATCATTAGATCTGAAGCGCATAGTCTGTTTTTAGAGTCGCGTTTTCAATGTCCTGACAAATTTGTTTCAGCGCTGTCAGTGCCAGCTCGCTGGAATCGGATGCAATGAACAGTAATGGCGCCGTTGGTCATCTTTACCGCCATGCCGATCCTAGAAGAGGCTTGAAGCCAACTTTGTCACCACACAGCGTGATGGGAATGTGGCCTCGAACAAGGCGCCGATGCTTCTGCTCCTTCCTCGAAGGTGGTGCTAAAAATTGTACTGAGATCTGCTGGCAAATGTCTTGGCGCAAATTTGTGCAGCCTGGACAGCAGCTCTGTACATGTGCACGTGGGGGCTTCTCGTTCTCTTCTTGAGCTCTGCTGTCTGATGATCTGATACCTGGCATTTACAGGCGAGCATGCAGCTATAAAGCAACCGCAATGTTTCTTGAGAGACATGTAGTATCAGGAGAACACCATGTACAACATCCGCAAAATGCTCCCGATGGTTTACATCGCGCTGCTTGTTTGGCAGATGAACGAGGTGTACGGCATGTGGGAGTTTGGTGGCTCGAGTAACCAGCTCGGTAATACTGGTTTTGCGGGACAAATGACTTCTGGCTTTGCCACGGAAAGGCAGAGGCAAACCAGCACGCCAAACCACGGGATTGACATGGATCTGCCGTGGGAGAAGATCCACAGGATGGTCTCCGGGACCAGTCAGGCAATTTATAACCATCAAGTGACGCAACCTTTTCCAATAACACCTGATGAACAGGCTCAAGGAGATTCATTTGGAGTCCGCGAGCTAGCCCCAGCAGTAACATGGGATGTTTTGCCGAGCGGCCATCACATCCCTTCCGTAAATGGTCAAGTGCCTCAATGGCACAACCCCATTTCCGCCTTACAACAACATCCGGTGGGCCCAGGGTGGCAAGAAAACCGAGCACAGGCCGGTGCACAAGAACCAGAAGACATGCAGCTGGCTCACAGCGACCAGGACATCTATGAAGGTTTGGACGATCTGCCAGGGGTGCACATGCCAATCTTGCCCACCGATCGAGGCACTTCAGGCCACGCTCCTAGCTCTAGTCTGTGGAATTTGAATGCTGACGCATCGGCGGCAAAAGCAGCAGAAGTAAGGCCTGCAGAAGGAGTACGAGGCTTCACGATCACCTTTGGTCACAGCGCAGGTCAGCGCGCAGGTTCAATTATGAGGGACTCGCCATCAACATCACGGCATGCGTTCAATATCGATGCACGGCAGCTTTGGATTCGCTGGCTGACATTGGGTGCACCAACTGAGCCAGGACCTCACTTTGCGTTGCCGGAGTCAAGTAAACTTGACGCTCCCCAGACTTCTGCCCTCCTCAAGTCTTTCAGAAATAGTGTCCAAATGCTCAGGACGCACGTCATGATGAAAGACGAGCTTGTACTTTCCGAGCCAGAAATGTTTCGAGATTGGGTCTTGCGGTCAGCATATCGACACATTGCCCAGAAAATAGACCATTACAAGCGCTACAACAGCTGGGCTCAGGCGCACGATGACTTTCTCTTGAAGCTCATTCCTCTCAAAAACGACATGGAGCAGAAGAAACTTGTGATCTATGCTGCACCTGAAAAATTGCAGCAACGGGTAGCTTACAATCTGATCTTTTGGTATGCTCATGATTTCAACAACTTCCTCGGGCTTATCTCGAGGAATTGGAGTCCGATTCGGCTGCCCTCTTAATCCTGCTCCTTCATTGCCCTCTTTACTAAAGTAACAAAGATAGATGACTGACCTCATGTCTCAGTCTGTCGTAAACCGGACTGTGAAGCTGGTGCACAATCGTGTTACGATCCGGCTCTTCTGTGCTGCCCCCTCATGAAGACGGGAAAATGGCAAAGCGCAGTGTTTGTCCGAAATAGCTATATAATGGTAGGATAACCTTGCTACCCGCACAAAGGGTATCTTTCCAGCAACCGACGACGTCACCACTGGTCTCAAAGATTGTCCCAAACAACTTCATTTGAGAGAGAAGCCTCTTTGAAGAGATTGAAGCGGTATAAAGCATAGCTCTCGCGAGATGTTCCTTTCCTTATTCTCATTCATACCACCGACAAAACCCTAGATGCGGCCGACTTTGTTTGTCTTTACGATTTTGGTGGTAGTTGCTATCTGCAACGCTTCTGGATTAGGTCGGTTCGATTGGTCAAGCGATAGCAGTAGCGACGAAAGCGATAGCGAGGCAGTTGCTACCTCGTCGTCGCGATCAGGAAAGAGAGTGCGTCCCATGCCTCTCTGGACCAACAAGCAGTCAATGCGAACACGCCTTGACAAGTTCCGACCTAAAGCCGCTCTAGCTGAAGCCGGTGGACTGCGGAAGCTAATCACACAGGACGGTCTGCTTTCTCTGCGTAGTCCGAACTTTGTGATCTGGCTGCAGAACAAAGGCCACGAAGCACTGCAAGAGGGTGCGGCTGGCGACCGAGAATTAAAGACGCTATTGGAAGAGCGTGGTCAGTATGCTGACCTGGAAGAGATTCGACTCCGTACCGAGAGTCAACACGCTGCTTCGGTTGCAACAGACATGAGCACCAAGCGAGGCACGGCTTCGCTTGCGACAATCATACTCAAGGCAAAGTTGCAGCTGCTTGGACACGTACATCCGCCTCCGCCTGGACACGAGCCGCAAGTGTTTCGACTGACAGCGGAGCAGTCCAGTAGTGCTCTCAGACTCGTGGACAAATTTGAGCAATTTGCCAGAGACACTGGCATCAATATTGTCCGTCCACGTTCACTCGGTTAGCAAAACACATCCCCTTTGGCGAAACACTGTGTTCCCATTCAGATAAGCAAACATGAGTCAGCTATGGTATCGGTATACAACACAAAACAGTAGCACTACACCGAGACTTTGAACAACAATAAGGATCAGAGATGAGCTTTCCAGAAGTCCACGGCGGAGGTGATGGCCTGCTCGAACGCTTGCTTGACTAGCTTGTCGCCAAAGTTGGGTCGAGCAGCGAAGCCGTGGACCGTGTTGGGGTAGTGTTTGAAGACATGAACGGGCGCTCCTTGTCTGGCGTCCAGGGCCTTTTCGCATTGGTTGGCGAACGAGGTTGGGAAGATCTGGTCTTCTTCTGCACAATTGAACAGCGTTGGGTTGCTCAGCTTCTCGATGTGGCTTTTCTGAATCATGCTTGGGTGGTTCGCCACGGACACATTGATATGCGAAGTGGCATTGAGGGCGAGGACCAAGTTGCCTCCGTAGCAGTAGCCAGTGCCGCCCAGACGGGTGTGGCCTCGAGACTTTTTGAGCTGATCGATCCAAGCTTCAAGCTTGGGCACCTTGCCGCCAGGCAAGTTCTTGATAAAGAACGGTGCGGCGCTTGCGAAGGCGAGCCCTACTTTGAGTTTGCCCCAGTAGGACTGCTTCTTTGCCTCTTCGGCCGTACTGGGTACAACGTCGCCCAGCGTTTCCTCACGGATACCTCCACCGTTGAAAACGTCAGGCACGTAGACCGTCAAGCCGGAAGCATCGGCGAGCATATCGGGCAGGATCTTGTTGTTGGCCAAATTGAGCCCAAAAGCATCATAGAAGTAGATGATGGCCTTAGTAGAGTCCTTGACACCCTGTGAGGGAGTGGCGACATAGGTTTCGAACTCGCCGATCTTCTCGATCTTGCCCTTAGGCTCACCGGGGATGCGGAAACCAGTAACGCAGTGGACACAAAAGTCCTTTCGCTCAGAGTCTTGACCAGACTGCTGCTGACCAGAAGGAGCAGCTGCAGGGGCAGAAGAGGTTGCCTTAGGAGTAGCGTCGGTGGCTGACATGGTGGACAATGATCAAGATGATTTTGCGCAGCACGAGCCATGGATAAGCGAGATCTGGAGCACCATCTGCATGTTACCGCCGGCACGACCTCCACTAACTGTAAGCGATATAAGCGATCCAAACCGCAGTACCATGGATTTGCCATTGGAACCATAGCACAGATGTCAAAAGTAGAGCAAGAACCAATACCCATGGCGCGCATCAAGGACGACGATGATGATGCGGATCACGATGCTCCAGAAACAGAAGGCTTGCTAGCAAACTCAGACATAGACCCAGACGAACAGAAGCTCGAAGTCTCGCTATCCAAGCAACGACGCAAGCGTAACGCGGAAGGAGCCACTTTCTTGCAAGACAAGCATCGTCTGCTGTTTTCGCATCCCTTCTACCACCCTGCTCGCTTTGCATTGCTAATAGTGGCAGTCGTTCTGCTTGTGCTCATCCTGACAGTCGCCTCCAGAACACTGGTGCACAGTTTGACACATCATGCACCTGGCTCGAAGCACCCGTCCAGCGCTATGCACAAAGCTAGCTCACTCGACCGGGCAGCAAGGCTCAGCAATGGTACTCACGACTTTCGCCGTACCGTGCTGCTGATCTCGCTTGACGGAGCCAAACCGGCTTACTTGAACGAGGGTCTGACGCCCAATCTGCAAGCCTTAGGCATGTCTAGTACTGGTGTTCACGGACATGGGAGCCGTAGAGCTGCATCGATGCAGCCCATCTTCCCCACACTCACTTTTCCCAATCATTGGTCGCTACTGACGGGCCTACATGCCGAGTCGCACGGCATCGTTGCTAACGACTTCCACAGCGCGCCTTCAGAACCGCCGCCTTCGGGATCAAGTGGCCGACAGTTCTATTATACTATCCCTGCCAAGTCGTGGGACCCGGCTTGGTGGAGAGGCACACCCATCTGGGCGAGTGCCGAGCGCGCTGGTGTCGATGCTGCTGTCCTGATGTGGCCAGGTCCACCGCGCACTTTGGATGGGGACCGCCCCAAGTACTTTCAAAAGTATGTCGAGGGTCCCGATTGGGATCTGGACGGACGCCTTGCGCATATCATGACTTGGCTTGATATGCGACTAGAAAAGCGACCGCAACTGGTGTGCGCCTATGCGCCTGATATTGACAAAGCAGCGCACGCCTTCGGTCCGGACTCACTTCAAGCACACGAGGCGGTAAAAAGGACTGATGCCTTCATTGCCAAGCTCGTTCAACAGCTGGACGCACGCAATTTGAGTACCATTGTCGATGTCGTCGTGGTCAGTGACCACGGGATGACGGAGACGAGTAACGACCGTCTCATTTTCCTCGACGACGTGCTCGGTCCGAGTCTGTTGGCCAAGATTGACACCCAGGATGGTTGGCCATCCGTTGGCCTACGCTTCAAAGGGACAACCGAAGAAGAGAAGCAGCAGTATACCCAGCAGGCGCGTGTCAAATTGCTCGCCGCTGCTCAAAAGTATGGTCATGTCTTTTCGGTCTATCTGAGGCACGAGCTGCCGGAAGAATACCACTACAATCGTTCCTCCCGCATCGCTGATCTTTGGGCAATTCCCGATCTTGGATGGAGCTTTACGACTCATCCAGAGCTGGCATCCTTCGAAAATAGCGTATATGCTCCAAAGGGTAATCATGGCTACAGCAACAAATACTCAGAGATGCAGGCCATCTTTGTCGCTCGCGGCCCCTCGTTTACTCCATTGCCGACAACTTTGACAACCGCGCACAACATGCAGCCTTTCCGCAATCTGGAGCTGTACAACCTCGTTGCGCAAATCCTCGGTCTGCCCAGTGACGCACGTGCGCCAAACAACGGCACGGCTGGCTTCTGGAAGCATCATCTACAGCCACATCTCTTGTAACATACTATCGCTTGCATTGCATTTCGTCCCAATTGTTTAGGCCTCGTCTTCGACGCGTGCTTTTTTGCTGGCGCTGCCTTGCTGTGTTTGTGTTTCTTCTGTGGGAGCTGCTTGCTTTTTGCGTTTGACCATGCTGCTCAAGTCGTTGACAGGGCCGCTGTTGCTGCTGGCACCTCCCAGCGCATTGGCAGAAGAGTCGTCGGACGCGCCCAGGAACGCATCCTTGATAGCCTGTTGGAGCGCTTCCTTCGTGTTGCCCGCGCCGCCAACTCCCAGTGCAGCTGCCAAGTCGGGCTCGCCGTTGAGCTTGGCTGTACCAGCATCTGTGTCATACTCTTCCAGCTTGGTGTCCAATTCGCCCTTGATCGCACCGACCTCGGCCAGCTCATCCTTCAATCTGTCAGCCGACATCTCGAGCAGATCGTCCTTTTCCATAGACTTGGCTTTACCATTAGTGGTTGAAGAAGTGCTCTTGTCGTCGGAGGAGTTCTTGATCAACTCTTCGATCGCCTTGATGCGGGTGCCTAGCACATCCGAAGCGGCCTGGACGTGTTGCTTCGCGGCAGCTCGTTCCGCAACCTCAGGGTGGAACTCAAGCGCAAGCCCCAGTCGAAGATGTGCGTCGGCCAGTCGACGTGAGTGTGCGTTGAGCAGCGGACGCAAGATATCAAGACTAGAGCGGTAGTCAGCTGAACTTTGCTGGAAGTTTTCGCCTTCGAGTCCTACGTCACCGAGATCGTTCATCACTTGCGCCAGCTCCTCCTTGACTCGCGTCTCTGACCATGTCTGCTCGTCTAGTGTGGTCAGCGCTGCAGCAGTGTCGGCGACGGAAGATAAGATGCGCTCGTAGATGAACCGGGCAAGGTCAAGCACGGTGAAGGCGACTTGCAGATCGTCCTCTTCTTCCTCGCCATCTTCGCCTTCACCCTGACCCGCTGGAGCATCCGCTTCGTCATCATCGTCTTCTGCGTCACCCGAGAAGCTGAAACGAGGATCAGCTGCAGGACCTTTGGAGGAGGTGGAGCCGGAAGCTTTAGATGGCTTTGGCGCTGGAGCAGATGTTCCACCTCCGCCACCCAGTGCCGCCGAGTTGAGTATGAAGTTTTCCAGCAAGCTGCGTCCGTACAGGTGGAGCACAGGTGCCAACAGATCGGCATCCTCTCCGTGTGTATCGCGCAGCTCTTCCAGTGCATCAGCCAATTTGGTCATGGCTGAAGTGTACTCCTTGAGCGCGAAATGGCGCTTCGACTCATCGACCAACTGTCGAGCTGGCACCGTTACTGTCTCCTCTTCGTTGACTGCCGTATCCGCAGCAGGTACGTCCGGAGCAGGCACAGCTGCGCCTTCGTTGAGCGTCATGGCGTGTGTACAGTGGTAGAGAAAAGGAATCACGAATGCACTTTACACCAACAACACAACAAATTCGCGCGACGCGTAGGCTGACACTTTCTCAACCGGCCGAGTCAAGCAGCGCTCTGCTTGCGCCTTGCGGGCTGAGTTGGTCGGAAAAGGCCGAGTTGTGAATGCCGGTAGCTGTCATTCTCAGCCCGAACACTCACACTTTCTCATCTCATCTCCGTGACCGTTGCCACTCGTCCAACATGTCGTTCCAGTCCATGCTCAACGGAGCCGAGTGCTCCACTTCGAACAATGGGCTGGCTCAGATCCTCAAGCATACACAGCAGGACCGTTCGCTGCAGCATGGCGACCGTACTTTTGGTGGACAGCCACAGATGGGTCCCTCTGGTATGCGGCAATCGGTCCAGCCATCTGCGAACGCCGACGCTGAGGCCTTCTTCCGCCAGCAGCAGCAAGGCGCTATGCCTGGTTCGGCATCTGCTGCCTTTGACATGCATGCAATGCGCAACGAGCTAAACATGTCCGGTCTGCAACGACCAGCAGGCAACGCCGGTGCAAACTGGGCAAGCCAGATGCCCAGATCCAGCGGAGCAAACGGCGCAGACATGGAAGCTGCTTTTGCTCGCAGTGGCTCCTCGAGATCGCATCACCATCAGCAGCAGCCCAACTCGGCGTGGGCTCAACAATTCGGCGGCCCACAGCAACAGCAGCTTCGCGAGGACTCTCCCGGTGCTTCCGCCTACGCTCCTCGTCGCGAGATGATGAACAGTACCGGCATGTATGGAGGTATGGGCGGTATGATGGGTGGAATGAGCGGGATGGGCATGGGCAGCATGTCCATGATGCCCCCAACGCAACAGCAGCCGCAAGCCCAATCTTCTCGGTTTGTGGAGCTGGACGACGCGAAATGGGAAGAGCAGTTTAAGAAGCTAGACGTGGAGCAGGCTGAAGCCGAGTCGAAGGGCAAAGGCAAAGCTAGTGACGCTCAAACTGCCGATGCTCTACCTTCGGAAGCAGAACAGGCCGACTCTATTCGCCGCGAGCTCGACGCGATTGAGCAGGAGCTTACTGCCGATGGCGAGCAGGCGAATTCGCGCTTTGAGGATCTCTGGCGCTCCATGAACGCGCGCAATGGGCATCCACCTTCTGCTGCAGACGCCGAGCTGGCCAAATGGGAAGAAGACCTTCTACGATCTCGCACCGAGGATGACGAATTTGGATATTCCCACCCTTCCGGTGGTCTTGGATCTGGTCGTCAGGGGTTGGACGAACTTGGCGCTTTGGACGGCAGCGAGGATGCTCTTCTCGACGGTTTTGGCGCTGTAGGTCCCGATGGTTACCCCCGCCTGGGACAGTACCGTCTCAGCCAGCAAAATGCATTCCAGAACCATCCCGATCCATTGTCGGAGGGACTCAGGTTGCTTGCCAACGGCGGCAACCTCTCCGACGCTGCCCTGCTGTTTGAAGCTGCCACTCAGCGAGATACACAGGGAGGGACGGGTGGCGAAGTTGAACGCGGCGAAGTGGACCGCTCGCGTCGGGAGCGATCCGAGGCTTGGCGTCGACTCGGCGAATGTCAGGCCATGAATGAGAAAGAAGGACAGGCCATTCGGGCGCTTGAGGAAGCCATCAAGATCGATGAGAACAATTTGGAAGCATACATGTCTCTGGCCATTTCCTATACCAACGAGGGCTATGACACTGCCGCTCACCAGACTTTGGAGCGCTACATCTCGCGCGCATACCCGCACCTCAAGCCTGGACCACTGGCGGCGGAAATTTCCGGCGATCGCGATCCCATCGAGGGCACGCTTGGCAATCCTTGGGCCAGCTTGAACCGCGTCACGGACTTGTTCCTCCAAGCTGCGCGGCAAGGCAATGGTGCCGGTCAGATCGACCCAGAAGTGCAAGTCGGGCTTGGTGTGTTGTTCTATTCCCAGTCGTCGTATGAACAGGCACAGGACTGCTTCAACGCCGCACTTAGCGCGAGACCGAACGATTTCTTGCTCTGGAATCGTCTCGGCGCAACGCTAGCCAACGGTGGCAAACCGGAAGAAGCCATCTCCGCCTACCACAAGGCGCTCGAGCTCCGTCCGACATTTACACGCGCTATCTACAATCTGTCCGTGTCGTGTTTGAATCTCGGCGCTCACCATGAAGCCGCAGAGCACCTCTTGGCAGCACTCAGCTTGCAGCAACAACACACTCTGCCAGATGTCCCCGAGGGCGAACAACCGGCACCCACACCTCTTGCCGAAGCAGGCGAATCTCACAACCTCTGGTCTACCCTCCGTCGCATATTCCTCTGTATGGACAGGATGGATCTCGCACAGAAAGCTCACGTCGGCAGCGATCTGCAGCAGTTCCACGCTCAAGGCTTCGAATTTTAATCGCAGCAGTGCAGTAATGCCGTGACTCTCATCCAATCCATCCAACTTATCTCCATTCCTTGTGTTGTTATCAGTAGTGAGTCTCGCGACAAAGTGGTGCTGGTACAGGGGAATTGGGGGAGGGTGGGGGGTATGTTACGCCGTTTGTGTAGTGGCGGAAGCGTCGTTGTTTGAGCGAACGGATTGTTGGGACGTTCCACGTTTCAGGCCTGTCTCTTGCTTCTTCTCTTGTTGTTGTTGGCAGGTCTCTCGTTCTTCGGCCTCTTGCGCCAGTCGCTGCTGGAGCAGCTTGCGACGGCGGATGTCCTCGGCTTTCGCGTTCTTATAGCCTTTGAGACGGGCCATTTTCTTCTCCTCTGGCTCGTCAGCAGGTGGCGTTGAGCTGGTATTTGTCGCGTTGTCAGCCGTGGCGGCAGGCGAGGTCGGAATCTCATCGCCATCCTCTGTCGTGTCCGTAGACGAAGTGTGTAGCGTCATCGCCTCTTTGAACGCTGATGTCAGGCTCGAGTGCGGCAAACTGGGCATTGTCGGCATCGTTGGCAGAGAGAATGGCAAGGAGAGCAGCGTCGAGGATCGCTTCGGCTCGTTCTTCTCCTGCGCATCTTCGTTGTCTGAAGTCTCTTCGCGGATGGGAGAATCAGACACTGCTTGCGCTTTACTGAAGAAGCTCGTCTTGCTGGCGGGCGGCTGAGTTGAAGAACGTGTCGGACGATCAGATTCGCTTCCGGAGAGAGTGAGTTCCGACGCTGACGTGGAGCTCTGACTTCGGCCAGTGAGCCGCGCCAACGGGTTACACGAGACTGAACCGCCGGGAGACGTCGGAGGATTCTTTTCCGAAAAGGACGCATTGTTCGACGCTTCTCGATCGAGCCTTCGATGACTGCGACGCTCTGCAAGACTAATGTTGGAGTACAAGAACTGGATGGCGGTGGCAACTCCGTCTTCGCTACGGATCTTTTCGCCGACGCCTTGCGCTTTTTCTACCATGATGCGGTCCTGAGCTGCTGCCTTGAGCGCGTCAGCGAGGTCGGACGTGCTAAGACTGTGCACACGAGCACCTGCACCCAGCTTCTGCACGCGCAGAGCCCAGAAGAATTGATCGCCAAAGAAAGGCTTGATCAGGGTCACTAGGCCTGCGCGGAGGGATGCGCCCGTCGTGCCCGCTCCACCGTGATGCATGGCAATGTCGATCTGCGGGAATAGCCAATCGTGCGGTACGGAATCAACCACAAAGACCTCTTCCGGAATCTCGGGCTCGCTGCTGGCATCCTCATCCGCAGTGTCGTCCGCTTCGTGGTCATCGTAAGCAACTCGCTGTGACATTTGCGAGTTTTGTCTTTTCGTCTTCGCTTTCTTCTTACTCTGGCCGCCGCGACCACTCCAGCCTTTGGCAACAATGGCTCGGATGTCGGCCTGCTTTACCGCTTGCATAATGTTATCGGACACTTCGGCGGCATTGTCGATGGTGATGGAGCCAAAGCCAATATACGCAATCTTCTTGTCGTCCTTTCTGGCTTTTTCAATAAACGCTTCCATCTCCTTGGGCGGCTCCCAATTAGAGTCCGGGTTATCGAGGAACCAGTAGCCTGAGACTTTGACTCTGTCACCCCAATCGTTGGGCACTGGTACAACAGCAGGAGAGAAATTGTAGATGAAGGGAATGGATTCCGTATCGAGCTTGGTGAGGTCCGTGGGCCCGATGCCAACCATGTGCTTCCGCCATCTATTGATCTGGCCACTGGTGGCTACCCACATGATCTGATCGAAAAGAACGTAGCTGGACGAGTTGTACGAGGCACCCATATCGATAGCTGGGACACTGAAGGCTTGTGGGTACGCTGTGGTCTTGGTCCAGGGCATAGTGAATGCACGGAAGTAAGGAATACCAAGACCTTCGGCGACGTGAATACCTGCCATTGTCGACGGGCTTTCAATCAACAGCTCGGCGCCTTGACACTCTTCCCAGCACTCTCTCAGCAGCTCGTCGAGCCACACGCGGAATTTGCCAATACTCTCGCGGAAGAATGCAGGCGAGAACATCTTGTGTTCCACGCTGAGCTTCATAAGAGCCGCAGGATCTCCGCCGACACCTCGGAACTCGATACCGTGACCCTCGACCCAGGAGCGGTACTCGGGATGCGATACAATGACAGTGGTATGACCGTGGCTCTTGAGAGCTTTGCACAAAGCTATGTACGGCTGAACGTCTCCACGCGAGCCAATCGTCAAGCAGTACATTCGCATGGGCGAAATACGCATGGAGTTCTTGACGAACTTGCTTTCAAGGTTGACCAGCTTGGGAAGAAGATTGATGGTGGTGGCATCAAAGACAGGCACCTCTGATTGTGCGTTTTGTAGAGCGGCATGTGCGGCAGTCAATGGGTGACTGGATGCGTCGTTCACCTTTGTGGCCTGAGTGCTGTCGCTGTGGTCAGACTCGCGGGTTGAAACGCGCTCGAGGCTCCTCTTTTTCTGGGACTTGGCCTGAACGATCTCATTGAGAGTGTCGAGCACCATGTCACGATTGTCTTTGGACAAAAAGTCAAAGTACATGTCGGCGTGGGCGGTAATGTGAACGGACAAACCAAAATGGTGCCAGAGCATTGAGCGGTATGTCTCTACACCACGGATGTCATTGAGTGGGATTTTGATCTTGAGATCTCTGCCGACAGCTCTTCTCCAGAAGCAGAGGTAGTCGAGACCGATAGCCATAGTTCCGTGTGTAGGCAAGGATCTGACCAGCTCAGCTTTGACAATCTTGAGCTCTTCCGGTTTGATCTTGAGACCAAAACGTCGACAGAACTTTTCTGCTAGGGACATGTCCGAGTCTTCTTGACCGTCAAAATCGGCAGGCTCCTTATCCTTTTCGCCGTCAATGTCGAGCAAAGGAGCTGGGCTGTTGCGTAGCAGGTGTTGGTCACCCATGGACTTTCGCAAACGGATTGTTGGAACGAGGGCCTCCTTGACCAGGTCTATAAAGGCTAAGCGGCTGATAGTAACTCCGAAAGCGACCTTGGTAATGTGACATTTGAAGCCCGGATTTTTGGGACAATCGATGACAGAATGACCTGTGGACCAGCTATGTTGCATCGTGTGGCGATCTTCGGATGGATCAGTGCCGTCAAAACGGCTGTCAAGAACATCAACATGAAGCACTTGAGCTACTTGCATAAAAGCGCTAGCGTCGGTGTTGACGATGCGGTCGAGGGGCAAGCTAATGCGCACCTTGTCGCTAGTGTTATGAGCGTGGAAAGCCGCACCTTCCAATTCCTTGCGCCAGTCTAGCGCAGCTTCCTGAGTCTTGAACTCGAGCGAGCTGTAGCGGGACCCTTGCATGAAGCGGATGACGTGAGGCTGAGACCAGTCCGTTGGCAAGATAGAGTTGAGGTTGGCCAGTCGGACGGATCCGATTGGCTTATACAGCTTGTTACTTGCAGGGTATGCAGTCAGCGACTGTTTGCGAAGTTCAAGCCAGACTTTACGCTTTGGTCGCATCTTTCCTGCGCGATGAAGAAGGGCAGGACCAGCTTTCAAAATGGGATTATCGACATTGGGGTCCTTGGGAGCTTGAATATTGTCACGTTCTTGTGCGGGAGTAGCGGCCTTGGCAATGGGAATGAAAGCAAGGAAGCAAAGACGACGATTGGTTAGGAAGAGGCTGCCCTTGATCATGACCGTCTTGATGAGCACGGCGGGGATATCCGCGATGATCTCCTCAGGAACATCCGGCGCTGAGATGGACGCACATTCGCCAAACTCGTCGACGATGGCCTTGAGCTTTTCCTGTGGCGAGATCTTGATTTGTGGCGCTAGCTGGACAGTGTCACCCGCATCCAGGTCGTTGGAATTAGTTCTGGCCTTTTCAGCACGCTGCTCGCTCTTTTCAAGAGATGTCTTGAACTTGCGAATTCTGTCGGAGCTTGTACGTTGTGTGTTCTCGTCTTCCGTCCCATCGTCATCGTCGTGCTCTTCAATATCTTCATCGTCACCGTCGTCATCTTCGTCTGGGTAAAGGTCGTCGAGATGGTCAAGACTAGCCTGTTGCAGCAGCTCAGCAGCACCAAGACTAAGATGACTGCCCGCGTAATCTTCCGAGCCAATGGAGTACGGGCTCTTCTTTTCGTTGGCAGTGGGAGGAGGGAAAACGCCAAGGGTAGATCTGATGCGGGCATCTACTTTCTTCAGAGTCTTGCCAAAGCGGGTGCTTTTCTTGTTTGTTTGCATACGATCCGCTTCGACAGCTTCGTCCGCAGTCTTCTTCCATTTGTCACTTCGAACAGGATCAGCCTCGTTTTCGGTATCGTGCACTGCGGTGTCCGAATCGTCAGAAGTGTGGTGAGCATCCTGTTCAACATCTGTGTCGTGATCCTGGTCTTCGGGGTGAGATTGATCGTTTTTGGAAGCCATAAGAGCGGCAGCTGTCAGCAGACCACCAAGATCGTTATCGCGCTCATGGTGACGATCAAGCTGTTTGCGTGTAGAGCTGATGGATTTCTCGGAGGGCTCTGGAAGCGACTCGCCCTTGTTGATGGTGGGCAGAGTATCTCGATCCGAAGTCGCTTGAGTCTTACTGCCCTTGGGCTGTTCAGAGGTGGGAGTATGTCCGTGCTCGCTGGATTTGACGACATTCATGACATCGCCGAAGCTGTCATGAACATTTTCGACGCTACACTTTGAGCCAAAGAGCGGACGCATGGACACGACCATACTTGCGATCCGATGTGTGGCGTTGTCGCCAGCGATGGACAGAGCGGGGTTGCTACGAAGCTGTAATCTAAGGGTGTGGTGGATTGATGATTGATAGGGATTCGCAAAGAGCAGAGCCGAGGCTGTCCAAAAAGCTTACTGCGCAGCGATGATATGCGAGGATGCGTAATTCTTACCCGCCACTTTATTCCCTCCGTGGATGTGCGTCACTGTTCACAAAATGTCACGTAGGGTTCGACCGGATCTCGTTTGTGAGAATGCACCAAGGCGTATACTGCATGTGCATAGTACTGTGCGTCCATAGTTCGTCATGACACTCTCACGTCGGTGCTTACCTTCGTAATCGCAATGCATCCTGCTTTGTGCATCCGAGCAACTTTTTATGAGCGCAATGATTTTATCAAAGTATATCTACATCTCCGAATTAGTTTAGTGGCTATGACGGCGCCTTGTCAAAATCTCTTTGACCAGCGTTCTCCGCTTGTTCGGCGCAGACCCGGGTTCAATTCCCGGATTTGGAGCATTTCTTTTTTTTCGATTCACAGATTCCCTCTTGTAGAAAGAATATAACGATTGTGGCAGGACACACCAAACCTACACTCATGATCAGGTACATATAGGCGTTGCAAGGGTATAATGGATTGCACAAGGGCTACATTGTTACTGAGCTGATCTCTCTTTTGGATGCTGCGAGCAGAGCTGCAGTTTCTGGGTCTTGATGAGAGGTTGTCTTGCTCGACCTGATGATGGGGCCACCAGAGGTGACCGGCGAGTCTGAGGGCTCCGCAAGTGCCTCGCCTACGTCTTCGTCATCATACACTGTCGCAACGGGGGCAGTGAGCGTAGCTACTGCGGCAGACGAGATCGCCGGCTCCTTTCCAGTCTGCGCTTGAGCTCGTCGCAGACGGAGGATTAGTCGTCGATCGAGCTCAATTGCCTTGGACTGCAACTTCTTGATTGTACCTCCGCAGTGTACAACTCGGATACGCAGACTTGTCTCTGCACTGGACAGCATGGATGAGTCCGGAGGCGGCAGCTCGGTCGCAGACGAAATCAGGGTCGCTGCCGCCCAGACCAGCCTGGCGCCGTCACGTGAACATCGTACGATGGCGGTTCCAGTATGTGGACTATAGTACTTGCACGTGAGCACTCCGCCGAAGCTGCCCGCTGCCACGTCGCCAAAGTTGTTGAGCAGCGACGCGCGTAGTAACCGGGTGATAGCCTGCGGAGTCAATGACGAAGCGATGCGTGGCCCTTTGGTGTCAGACTTTGTGTTGTGCTGCAAGGGTGATGTCTTTGCCTGTGGCTGATCGTCTATGGCCAGCAAGAGCCATCGCGTCTTGAAGCGCACCATCAGCACTGTACCATGAGAGCGCTCTACACAGGGCGTAGGCAGAAAAGGAAAAGTTTGACAGGCAGTTGCAATTTGTCGGGCCGCGTTCCCGCGAAAACTTCCGCGGGTTCACTCACCTCCACCTTCTCGTCAAAGTGGCAAACAGTCGTTGAGCTCGACACCATTCAGATGCAACTTACGACTAGCAGAGGGCGTACGCAACCCACATGACATGACCGACGAAGAAGAGCTTCTTCAGGAGTGTCGTCAGCGGCAGGATGACGAGATTGTGGCGCTGCAATCGATCTATCCTCCCGCCGATGACAGCGGTGTGGGATCCACCCTGGATGCGCAGTTCCTTCTTGTGTCTGAAGGCTCAACTCCCGTTGTAGAGTTGGTTCTTCCTGTACTACTTCCTCAGCCTACTCGCGTTATCGTCGACAGTCATTCGTCGCTATCTGCACCACCAGCAGCGCCTGGAAAGACCAGTCTCAATGCAGATGCGAGTTCCTTCAACCCCAGTAAGGCCAATGGCAAGCCTCGGAGGGTACAGTCGCCTAGCATTCAGTCACCACAGACGGTACTGCAGAAAAGTTCGCCAATGCAGGCGACGGTGAATGGCTCCCTCCAGCAGCCCGTCTTACGAGGACAACTGCCGGCCAGCAAAGCGAAAAGCACTGTGCTACCGGCGTTGACGCATCTAGCGCCGCTGACTGTACGCATACGTCTTCCGAACACCTATCCGGCTAGTGCGCCGCCAATCATTGAGGGCTTACGGGCCGTCTGGATGCCTTCGCGAGACAGTGATGCAGCTCGGTGGATAGAAGCGCAGCTTCAAGCACAATACATCGAAATGGCCGGTCTGGAAATCCTCTGGACATGGGCCACATGGCTTTCGGAAGGACTTTGGAAGGATGCTATCGACTTTCATACAGCTCACACAGAACTGCCGCCCTTTGTGGTGCGGACAGAGTCCGAGCCACACCTTCACTTTCACGAGCGTCTTGTGTCCGGCCAGGATCCTATTCTACCCTCTCAACTCCTTGCGCATTCAAGACTGTGTACCAGCACCACATTTGATGCCTCTTCGTTTGACTGCGGCATATGTCTAGAGACGAAAAAGGGCAAGACTTGCACCAAGCTCGTCGGCTGCGGCCATGTCTTTTGCTCAGACTGCTTGACCTCTTACCTTGCTATGCTTGTCGACGAGGGATTCCACAGACAAGCGCATCGGTGTCCAGATCCCGATTGCGTCAAAATGTGGGGGGAAAAGGAAAAGCACGGCGAAGTAGATCAAAACGGTGACGTCCTGCACACTGCTGCAGTAGCTGACTCTCCTGTCCGGGGTCTGATCACGCAAGGCGAGTTAGAAACTATCCTGACGGTAGCGCAACTGCAGCGATTGGAATCTCTGACGATCAAGGCGAGGATGGAAGCCGATCCCTCCGTCTCGTATTGTCCCCGCGAAGGTTGCCAGGCGGCAGTGGTACGTTCGTCTTCCGACGAAAACTCTGGCCACTGGGAGCGATTCCGCGAGTGTCACAAGTGCAGTTTCGCCTTTTGTGCTTGGTGCTCACGGTCTTGGCACGGCCCTACGTCCTGTCCCGTATCCTTCCAAACAGGACTCATTCAGCAATACCTCGCGCTGGATCCAGACTCGCCCGCCTATCTGCAGATGCAGAAGAAGTTCGGCAAGAAAACGCTCGACACATTGGTTCAAAATTATCAAAATGAGCAAGAGACCAAGCAGTGGCTCAAAGACTTTACCACGCCTTGCCCCACCTGTGGCATCTCGATAGAAAAGTCATATGGCTGTAACCACATGACGTGCAAATCGTGCCTGACACACTATTGCTACCTCTGCGGCAAAACAATTTCAGGTACAAACCCGTATTCCCATTTCAACACGCCTGGCTACGATTGCTATAACCGCCTGTTCGACGGCTTGCTCGGCGCGCAGAACCCGCAAGGTGCTTTCCCTGTAGGCCCGGATGGCATACCCATTAACGCTGAAGACCTGATTGCGTGGGAAGAGCTAGTATAGACATATAATGTTTAGCCCTTGCCTCGACCGCTTTATGGCCTCTTCACCAGTTGTAGCAGTCTGTGAGGTCAACAATGGCTGCCTGGCAGCATGAGTAACACGGACACGCCGCGTGCTCGAAAGCTGATGTCGCGACAGGCTTTGGACAGACGACAGACCAGCTACATCGTGGTCGCCCAGGTTGTTTGTGTAACACTTGACGTAATAGGAAGATTCGCGTGCTGATTAGATTGAGCTCGTCGACCGGTATGGTCATGTCTTGTCAGACGTCATGTCATTGTCGTGCCAAGACAACATAGCAGACGACATGACAGCTCCTGCAGATCTGCAAGCCGATGATTCACGTTTGCTCATTTGTTCGTACTTGTGAAGAGTTTGTAATGTCGCCAAAGCGCGCGAGCACGGGTACGTGAGCGGGCTGATTGGTGGATTTGCCCTCGTTTCCCGCCTCCTTCTCCACGTTTCCACCATTCACAATGGGCCTGTGGTCTTCGTGAGCATCGAGAATCCAGCGATGCTTTCGATTTGCCTTCAGTGCTGCTTTGATCGCACTTTGCGGATAGGGCGAATACGGATTCCGCAGTTCTCTCTTGTCCGAGGCTACGTGACGGTATTTACTTCGAAGGCAGACATCCTTTTTCCCCTGTTTTGCACATTTGCGCGTCAGGCAGAAGCACCACACCCGCGATGTTTTCAACACCGTGTGTTCGGTGTTCTCCCTGTTGACATCTGGTAGGTTCCTGTCGTGCGGCATTGTTTTCTTTCGTTGTAGTGTCAGCCAGGCGATCAGGTGGTGCACGAGGTGTGAAGCGGTGCGTGTGAATGACGGCGCAGGGGAAAGTGCGGAGCGCGAAGTACGCGAAGTGGAGGCCCGACTATATGCACATCTGAGTATCTGACGTATCCCGGTATCCGTCACGTACCGCCGTCTGCCGTACTCGCGTATCTGACACATCGACGAAATATATACGTATATACGAAATTGACTCAGCATATGTTAGACCTCGGCCTGTGACGTAGGGCCGGCGCTCGATCTCGACGCTCGACATACGACCAAGAAAAGTTCCTGACAGGCTGTCAAATAGGCTGTATGAGGCACATAGGACCGTAGACATGCGGCTGAGCAAGTCTGCAAACTCAGTGATTTGATTTTTGACATGAATTTTGTGGGAAATGTTTCGACCGACATTTATCGAGTGAACAGTGTGAGTCTACACAGAAACCGACCTATACTGCCAAACATTGTGATTCGCCACCAGTCAGTGAGGTCAGGCATGAAAGGGTTCACTCCAAAAAAAGGCATCCTGCTGCAACGTGGTCACTGGTCACGATTGCATCACTTCATCAGAGAAGCTACACCTAAACCAAAACAAATGCCAAGAAAAAAAGAAATGCTCCAAATCCGGGAATTGAACCCGGGTCTGCGCCGAACAAGCGGAGAACGCTGGTCAAAGAGATTTTGACAAGGCGCCGTCATAGCCACTAAACTAATTCGGAGTTCTATGAGAAACGGACATAGTATAGTGTATATATAGCCCAAATTTGGATCGATCTCACACTTCAATACAAGCTTTTCAGTACCGATCCATGGACTAATTCGAGTAACACTGCAGGCCAATGAGCCATGATTCGTGTGACCTGATTGAATATTACGTAAGAATGGGGAACTACTCGGAGGTGAAGAAGCTAGCGAGTCTACGGCCGGCCATTTGGAGGAAGCTGTGGCGTTCGCGTGCGTTCGTGACGAGAGTGGGTGGCAAGATGAGGAAGCCGATTTTGTCTTCAATGATGGGAAGGAGGGTCTCGGCCATAGCGGCCATCATGCCTGATCTGTCTGCTGAAAACTGCTGGAAAGCGAGCGTATCAGCGCGCTGGGCTGCGCTGCCAAGCGTTGGCTGGAGCAAATTGTTGGTGATCGAGTTGCTGTCAGCGGCGACGGCTGTCGTGAAATAGTCAATGTGGCGAATGAGGAGTACAAGCGCGAGTTCGATGGCATCGAGTTTGGAAGTGACGGACGCTTTGAGCATCGCTTTCCTTGCTCTGAGCTCGCGGGTGGCGACAGATCGACGCTGAGAGGGAGCCATGTCGGTCACTTCACCACCCATTATGCGCGAGAACCCATCAAGGTCGCGCACGATCTCGTCCACTTCGTCTTGTCGGACCCCGTCCACATTTTCGAGAAGCGAGGCTGTGTTTTCGAGCGACTGCAGATCTTGATTGACTGAGTCAGTGTAGTCCTCAACGGCACTGACCAGCGTGCCGAGACTTGGGACGTTGGATCCAGCGGCCGAAATGCGCTGCTGTGAACGTAGGTAGCCTGATGGCATCGTGTTGGACACGTCTCCATCGTCGTAGGCGGCGTACGGAGTGCGCGACCTTTCCCGGTTCGATACGAGCGAAGGAGTAAGTACTGGTCGCGTTCGAGCAGAAACATTGCCCCTAGCCTCGCTTGCACCTTCGAGGTAGGAAAGCAACGTCATCTGCATACGCACGACCATACTGCTGACCTTAGCGTCGAAAGCCGTTTCGTCCTCAGTAGCGCCTTCACTGCTCGCTCGAGCATTGACGGAAATCTGTCGAGCTTCTTCTCTTTCCGCGTCGCTGACGGGCACCACGCGTGCTTTCCAAGACTGGGCGTCCAGGTAGGTTGCGGCAAATGCCAGAATAGCCGAGTGGAATGGCGCCAGCGGATTGGGTGCGCGTTGAGCATCGTCGTCCAAGGTAGGCAGAATAAAGACAAACATAGACACCACCAAATGAGCCTGACTTAACTGAGCATACGAGCAGAACTCTTGGACAGGTGCTCGCAGAATCGCTAGGAACGCATCGCGGTGTGCTGTCAGCAGTGTCACCGCGTGTCTCGGTGCTGCATGCGTCGAAGAGGGTGCAAGTGCTTTGGAAATGCCATAGGTGCCTTGGGTCGACGCAGCGGCCAAAGAGGAGGACACCGAGGTGCTGGCGAGAATACTGACAGACAATTGCAGCACCGGCATCAGCAGCGCGTTGTAGCGTTCCGTGGCCGCAGGGAGGAAGCTGTCCAAATCGACAAAGTCCTGATCTTGGTCGGGTCGAGCTGCCAAGAAATCAGCTTGAGCGAAGGTGTCAAAGATACGAGCGCTAAGAAGCTTTTCTGCTCCCTCACGAGATTGGGCAAGCCGGTTGAAGAACGCCAGTCGTGCCTCGTACACATAGATAGCGTTGAGACTGGATGGGTCAGGACGCAGAGTCTCTTGCAGCGCCAAGTCGGAATCGCGCAAGGCGGTAACGAAGCTCTTGATGTAACCCTTGCGCTCTAGCAGGTCCAGGCTCTTGGAGCCGCCACGACGCGAAGACGAATGTGCAGGCGGACTGTCGAGCGCACAAAGCCGGTCGAGCAGTGTGAACGAAATGGTCTTTGACAGATCACTGGCGTCCAAAGCGTCACGACCAAGTACGTCGACAAGACGCTCGGCGTGGGAGATGAGCAAAACCTTTGTACGAGCCTCCAAATTGGTGTTTTGTCCTCGCCCGCTACTGCTGACGTTTGAGAAGCCGCCCATCGACATGGTGTCATCCCGGTCGCTTGCGATGACCGACGAAGTGTCCTTGTCGGCATCTGAGCCAGAGTTGCTGGTCGACGCCTTCACTAGTTGCAGGAAGTTGATCAAGGCTGAGTACAGATTGCCTCTAGCCAATGTTGTTGTCTCTAGGCGAAGGATCGAGTCGATCAGGGCGCGAAGAATCGCGATGAGGCGGTCGACCGGCAGCGCGTCAGCGGAGTCAAGATCAAAGGCACTGGCGTTCATCTCGACACGGTGCTGTCGCAAAGAAGTCAACAGGGAGAGAACGGCCCCTGCTACAAGATCCGCAGAGGGTGCGTCGAGGCTAGCTTCGCTCGACGGTGCAGAAATGCGCGGCAACAGCTCTGAGAGACAATCAAAGATGAGCGAGGATCGTATCTCGACCCTGAGCAGGCCTGTAGCTCGCGCTAGTACCATGTCAAGTGCGTGGCGCCAAGCTTGTAAGACACGACGGCGAGAGAAAGAGACAGCCTTCTTGGCATTCTGAGCGCTGGCCCACTGGAGCACATAGGCAGCTTGCTCTAGGAACGGGTCTGTCTGCCCTGCGTCGCGCAGACTCCCCTTTTGCTGTAGAATCGTCTTCTCCCGCATAAGGACGGCAAGCACAGCCTTGAGATCGTACGTGCGAGGTCCAGTTGCGGAGTCCGGACGCTTGGCAACCTCGAGCTGCTCAGGAGTGATGACATGGATGGCCTGGCCGAGCGATTCACGGTCGTCGTACCACTCGAAATCGAGGCTTTGAAGCATCTCCTGGAAGCGGACACCGCCAAAGATTCTCGTCTCACCTCCGTTAGCACCGAGACGGAAATCGCGCTCGGTGCCAAGCAGCAGGTCATCGCCATCTGCGCTCTCGTCGCCGTCCGTACCGCCGAGGGTTGCATTGGGACCAAACAGCGCTGCAACGACGCGTGCCGCACGGGCATGAGTGCCAGCATTGAGGAGCGCATGCAGTTCCAAAGCAGTGAGATCCAAAAGTGATGCGCGCATTCGAAGTGAAGCAATGACGCGGTCGATCGTGGTTTCTAGCATGTTTCCGTCTGTATACTGCACGACCCCCAGAGCAGCCGACCCAGACGTGAGAGCACCCCGCTCGGCTGGGACCAGCGAGAGAGTACGCAGCTGTTGAACTACAAAATCTTCTTGTGTGCGTAGGTAGCGCAGTGTGGCAGCACTTGTGAACGGATGTGTGCAGAGTCGGAGCATGAGTGCATAGCACTTTTCGGCAAAGACAGGCGAGCGCTCCGCGAGAGTAAGGAGCTGTACGCTCGAATCACTTTCTTCGGGACGGAGGAGGGTCAGGATGGCGTGAATGGCGCTCAACGCGCCGGCTGCAGAGTCAGGATCAGCGATGACTTGTTCCTCTGGTCGGACAGCACGCAAATCGTAGCCCAAAAGCAAGTGAGCGACGTTAGGCGCGGGTTGGTGCGGCTCAGTATTGCTCAGGAGCAGGTTGAGTATGGCAATCTGGATGGCTTCAACAGCATCGCCCGCGAATGCTCCCGTTGAACTTTGCAGGTCGATATCATCCGAGTCGTCGGCCGCAGTCAAAGCTATTAGTGCTTCTGTGGTTCTTGTGTTTGCATCTGGAGATGGTTCAGCCTCGAGCCGTCCGACGTAGCCAGCCTTGACACGACCGGCTTCGTCGCTCATCTCGAGCAGACCAACGAGTCGATTCATCTTGCGTCGATAGCCCATTTCACCGAATCGATCGACGGCACTGAAAGCCGTTGTTTGTGCAATCAACGTCAAGAGGCGTACGGAGAGGAGCGCAATGTCGTCGCGGGAGCAGTTGACCAGCAATGCGATCTGCACCACCGATTCGTGTGCATGTAACAATTGCAAGTCAAAGCTACTGTACGCGCCCGAGTTCCCGACGCGCGCAGATACGTCGAAAGGCAACGTGACTCCACTGATGGAGGTGTCTATCAAGGTCGGGATCAGAACTTGGGCGAAAAGGTCCTGGTTCCGAAGCACACGCTCCAAAATACTCAGAATATGGCGGATCGAGCTGCCGTAGAATAGAGTGCTTGCGCGATTTTGGTTGATAGCTTCAAAGGCAGCGACGCCCGAGCCTGGAATCAATATACCTAGTAGCTCGCCAACCAGATTCGTTCCGGTCAGCAGGCGCTTCATGAGGAAGAAGCCGGGGTGAGACGCCAGCTGCGCCAAGATCGCGGGCTCGGAGACAACATCGGCACCTTCCGTAGTGTTGAGAAGAGCGGACAGGTCATAGGAACGCAACGATCTGTCTACAAAGTCAAGACACGACGATACTACGCGCCATTGCTCAGCCGGCTCTGCGTACTCGCGCGTGCGCGCCTTGAGCAACACCTGATCAATGATGAAGCCGACATATGGTTCCACCGACCGGGTCTGCTGCTGCTGTGATAGATGCGGAGCTTGTTGTTGAAAGCTGACAATGGAGCTGAACGGGTTAGCGGTGGCTGGCGCCGGTGTCTGCGTAGACAGAAGACCTCCTACGCTTTTGGGCGGGGCAGATGGTAGCTGCACAAGTGCTTTGAGGAAGTTGACAAAGCTGGTTGAGCCGGGGAACGTACGCAGTGGCACCTCGAAGCTGTCAAGCTCGTACAGAACGCCTTTCGAGCTCATTGGGCGGAATGCGGTGCCAAAAGTGGCCATGCTGCGAGCTTTAGATGCTTCAGTAACGGGGACAAGCCCACACGCATCAAGGCGGTCCCAAAGTTGGGTCGCAATGGAAGAAAAGCTGGCGCTTTGAACACCGACGTTGCGTGCGAAAGCCGCCAAGGCATCAAGAATGCTCGCCTTGAGCTCGACTGGCACTGGACACGTTAAGAGGGAGAACAGACGGTCCAAAGCGTTGTACTCGGAATGCGCCATAAGCGCATCTCTTGCTGGACTCGAGAAGTAGATGACGTTGCGGAAGAGGCGTACGAAGCCGATCAACAACATCTCTTCGTTCTTCGGCATGGCTACCGTATGATAATTGGCCGGATTGAAGCTGCCACTAGACACCGCTTGATGAAAGGTGTCAACATAGTAGGTGATCCACTCGAAGAACCGAGTCCAGGATACGAGTCGGCCATCGCCACCCTGAGAGCTTTCCTGATCGAGAAGAGCGTACGCTTGACTTGCGCTTTGTGGGCCAGAGGACATGGCAGCCAACATGTTGAGCAACGCTCGCTGGTGGCCCGGCTCTCTTACGTCGATAGCCCAGGCAAGGAAACGTGTGGTGCGATTATCAGAGCCGCGCCAGAAGGGAAGGCCGGCTTCCGACCGTCCGCGACAGAGTAGGGCGACGAGGTCGAAGAGTGCCTCAATGTCGTAACGCCTTTCCTTAGGCAGAGACACACTCATGCGACTGTTGCTGCCTCTGGACAAGGCAAATGCAGCGTCTTCCTCTGACCTTTGAATACGCCGGAGTAGAGGTAGCATGATGGACGTGAGACCAATGGTCAAGTTCTGGATCTGCTGCACAACGTATTCACGATATTCTACATCGACCTCTTCGTCCCAGCCGTTGGCATCGATTAGGTCCGCAGCAGCGTCTGAGTCTGCCCCAACTGCTTCTTCCTCTCCGTAGAGCACGTCGAGCGTCTTCTGACGGAAGGCGAGCACGCGGACTACGAGGAATATGAGAGCACTGCCGGAAATGCCTTGTAAAGTGCTGGATGTGTTTTTGACCAAGGATGTGCCTGTGATGGATTGCAGGACCAGATCCTGGATATGTTCGTCTGAGATCGAGAGTTGGCTACGGAAGCTGGTGTTGCGCGAGAACGATTCGACAAGAAAGATGGACCATTGTAGAGCCACGACACTTCCTAGCTCGCCGAGACCCCACTTGAGCTTGCCAATGTCAGCATGTGTGGCAGCAATGAAGCTGTCGTCGTCAAGGAGACTTTCAACAGTCCTGCGCAAGGTGCCACGACTGGCACGCTCCAGCATAGCGAGTCTGGCGTCTGGACTAGTGTCAAGAGCGCCGAGAAGGGCGGTGAGCACATAGATGGTCATCTCGTCGTAGGTCTCAGCCGAGACTGCCGCGAGCCAGCGTAAGAGGCCTGTGATGTGGGCGGCCGAAAGAAGCGAGGATATAGACAACAGGTAGAGGATATGTCCAAGCTCGCGTCGCTCCTCCCTCATCCAGCCAAGTCTTTCCAGCTGAATCTCGTCACCCAAACGGCCTCCAGCAGGACCAGCGGTGGGCGCAGCTTGGGCAGACTGACTGGTGCCAAGCCCAAGGAAGCCAGACGTTTGTGTCTGAATGCTCTGACTTGCCAAAGACGAGTTGCCCGATTCGAGTGAAGCTTTTGTGCGGGCAGCAGCCTGCTTGACGTTGTCTATTTCCAAGAGGACTCTCTCCGGAAGGGTGATATTTGATTGCGAAGAAGCGGTACCGTTCGATATCTCTTGTGAGACCAGTGACTCTACGAGCTGCTCCATTTTGATGCCCATGCGCTGAGATTCTGGATCCTGCTCAAAGGGAAGGGTGAGAGCATTGCGCAGTAGATCCTTGAGGCAGGCTAGCAAGGCCAGACGTTCTCGGTAGTAGAGGATGCACGCTACTTCCACAGCTGGTCGAGCCCATTTCGCTCGACCAGCCAGTCCTTGTTGAAGTAGGGACGCGGCGTAGTGCTCCGAGACGTTGAGCTCGCGGGCGAGCAAGAGAGATTGCTGTGCGAAGTCGGCATTGATGTTTTGAGACTGGCCATCAATTGTGATTCGACCCGACTCGATCTCCTTTCGCTCAGCATCGGATGGTGGCTTGACTCGACCGAGGTCGGCAAAGTCAGAACGACTTCTGTCTACTATCACGAACCAGTCATTCGACCGAGATAGGCGCACCGGATTCGATGCTGCTTCGTTAATGACTCTGTGCACCCGCTCGAACCGAGCAGGCTGGAAAACAGAGACTGGCATCCTGGTCAAAGACTTGACGCCGAGTCTGTCTCTGCAAATGCCGAAACGGATGTTTTTGCGCACAAACCGCAGGCGACGGTGTACAGTTGGACAAGTTGGACAGAAGGATCCTCGTCGGGAACGTCGAACGTTGAACGAACGTCGCGAACGTCGCGAAGAAGTGTCAAAATCTGTGATCGGGCCAAATCGAGGTCTAACATTCTCGCTCAACCCACTTGCCACCATGCCACTTGGCGGCGTGACGGCGGCCCTTAGCGCTTGTCTTCTCGGTAAGCGGTTGCCTCACAGCTGCGTAGCTTCATCTCACTGATCCCGCTGGAGGAGCGGAAGTCTCGATCGGCAGACTTAATAAGAGCTCGAAACGTTGCTAGCGGATAGACTAAAAAGAGGGCGCTATCAGTCGTACAGAGGTGTCACGCGTCGATCACGACACGAGCTTACGCCAAACTTCATGAGTCGGCTCGTGTCGCCACCCGTCTGTGCGCTGTTCATCTTGTCTAGCAGCAGTGCCGTGTACAGGTACACATTGCTTCAGGATCAGGTTTCCTATATATATAAAGCTGAGTCACAAGCATGAGTCTACACTCTCACCCTATCGTTGACCGATATCAATTCTTGGCTCGTCTCATAGTCCTCCCCGACCTGCTGTGCAAGTCTATCTCTCCTACTTACAGAAACCTTTGACAGGACTCTGACTTCTCCCTCATATTTTATCATGTCTACCTCAATGACTTTTGGCAAGAACAAGATGATGCTGATGACGCTGGCGTTTAGCGCGATGCTGGCTTTCACTGTGCCGGTCACAGAAGCATCAAGAGCAACAATGTACTGGGACTGCTGCAAGCCCTCTGGCAGCTGGAAAGGCAAGGCTGATGTATACAATCCTGTCAACGTCTGCGCTGCTGACGGCAGAACGCTTGTCACTGGACCTCGACGCGAAGATTCGAATTCGAGCGGCTGTGGCGGCGGCTTCGAGTACCAATGCAGCTGTCAACAGCCATGGGCTGACGAGCAAAACGGATCCCTGGGCTATGCTTTTGCAGCTTTCCCCTCTTCGCACCCCGAAGAAGATACTGAGTGCGGATGCTACGTAGCTGAATTTAAGGGCTCAAAGGAAGGCAAAATCAACACCCTCTTCCTACAAGTCATCAATGATGGTGGCGATCTTGCCGCCGACAGCTTCGACATTCTCGTGCCGGGCATGGGAGTCGGATACCAAACGCAAGGCTGTTCTTCGCAGTGGAAGACTGACACTTCGTCCTGGGGCAAACAGTACGGTGGTTTGGACCAAAACGCTGCTGGCTGTGCCAACCTACCCCATGATCTGCAAGCTGGCTGTAATTGGAAGTTCCGGAACTGGGGCAACTCTCCCGAGCTCGTCTCGGCTCCTCGACGAGTACGATGCTCCAAAGGCCATATTGACCGATCCGGCTGCCAGAGAAGGGATGATCAGAAGCAGCCCGTTTTCAATGTTGCCAACGATGGCTCGGCTGCCCCAGCACCAGACAACTACATGCCCGACCGAAGTGTCTGCGGAGGTGGTGGCTACCAAGCCAAGCATGTGCTTCATTACAATCCTCGAAAGCACCACAAATAGACGAATCACACGTTCTTTGTCGCAGTAGCATCACTCCTTTTGTCTTTAGAAATACAGATTTCAACTGCTTGACCAAATGTATGCAGGGCGAGCTCGATGGGTCCACGATTTGACGATTCAGGATAAGCATAGCGACACATTGATCGTCCTTGATCATCGCCAAGACAGACGTGTATATGAAATGTGCAGCCTGTACGCCTGCGTGTGTACCTGCGTGTGTGGGGACGCCAGCGTACGGTCTCCTGTTGTCTGCCATTGTGCTGATCCTTTCATTGCGGCAATTCGTCGGCAGGAGGTCATAGCGCAAAATGTCAGACATCTGATCCAATACCGCGATACTTACGTAGGTGCGCTGCTGTCAACGCCATCATCGACAAATGTCACGCGTCTCATCACATTGTAAGAGGATGGCGAGGTCCAAGAAGCTATATAGACAGCGCCAAAAGGTACGCTGCCTTCTCTCCAAAATCTCATCTCTCACCCACTTCCATCCCAATCCACCAAGCACACCTTCTTCCATGACAATGTGTATCTCTGAAGCGCTCAGCATGCCCATCGAGTTCGACAACATGCACCACAGCACGCACGAAACCCAGGACGAGAAGTCCGAAGCCGCATATTCCCCCACCAGCTCCTGCAGTCAGGGCGACTTTGTAAGTGTATCCGATGATAGCGCGAGCAGGAACTTTTGCTAATCGTGTTGCATTTTTCTGTTAATGCAGTGCTTTGTCAGTGACAACGCAAGCTCGTCTGCTGGCTCGCCTCCATCTTATAACCCTTCGAGCTCGAGGCTGACGGAACTGTCCCCGGCAAAATTGAGCGGCAAGAAATGCTTCCTTGGTCGTATTTTCTCCAGCAAGAAGCAAGACACCGTATCAACTGCTCCACCCACGTATAGAGATGTGGAGATCCGCGAGTCGTGGGCCAAAGTGGGCGTCGATGTCAACGATCGCAGCCAAGGGCCAGCGCCGCAATGCACCCCTGACGAGTGGCTGCAAGCCATGGACGGACTCTTCGGTCTCCCGCTTCCCGCCAAGTAGAAAGAGTAGTTACATTGGGTGATTGCACACGCAATTTATGTCACGGTCATACTTTGTTCAGCGATTGTGTTGGATGCGGGTTTGTCGGCAGAGTGCGATCCATTCCATGCCCAGTTGACAAAGGTCTCGGCCTGTGTGAAGACGGCATCTCGAGAGCGTCTTTCTGGTTCGTTGAGCCAGCTTTCGGGCATCTGAGTCCAGCCGTGTTTCGAATTGGGGACCCGCTCAACCACGAGGTCAGCGGCCCTCTTGTGGCTCTGCACTTTGTCGACCCACTGCCTAGATTGCTCCTCCAAAGTGTCCAATTCGCAAAGTACGAGGAAGCAACGAGCAGCGGGATGCAACGCTTCCAGAGACGCGAGACCTGGAGACACGCGGGGATGGCTCGTTTGACTGCGGTCGGCGTACGTGGGAGCTAGCGAGTCAGCGACTTGAGACCAGAAGGAGGACGAAGCTTCCATCCTTTCTGGTCTAGCCCGCTGAGAAGGAAGCTGTCGTAGGTCGAACGAAGGGTAGAAGAGTAGGAATGGTACAGGAGCTGGATGGTTCTGTGCATACACAGACGGCCACTCTGTCTCCAGCTCTGGTGGTCGAATATGCAATGCAAGGTTGAGGGCCAAATTGCCACCCGAGCTGAAACCAGAGATGCAGGTCTTGTTGACGTCAAAGTCAAAGTCTGGGGATCCACCTGCTTTACGAACAGGTGTGGGAGGCGCTCGGACCTCTTCGATCTTGCCTTGCTGGAATTGCTTGTGCTCTTGCTCCCGCACCGCCTGGGCACCTTGGTGGGCGACTTTTTGACGTTCCTGCTGAATACGGGCCTGAATAGCCTGACGAAGCGGCTGATAGCCAGCAAAAGTCTTGTCCAGAATGGCTCTGAGAACGTCCTCTCCATCCTCAACGGCGGCTGGAAAACGGTAGAAAGGACCCATGCGATAGTCTACGCTGATGATAATACTCTGCAGGTTTCGCGCCATTTGAGCGCAGAAAGGGGCCTGCTCCATGCAAGAACCTAGGTAGAATCCGCCCCCATGAAAATCCACCATAACCGGCGCGCCTTCATCGGGAATGGTCTGATAAAACTCATGTGGGATGAAGATATAGAGGGGAATGGTGTACGTGGAAGAGCGGGATGGCAGCTCATAGATGAAGGGTTGAGGACCCTGCGGTGATGTCCATCTCAGCACCGAATTAGGTACCGCGCGGGGCAGACGTACCAGTGCTGTCCTCCAAAGTACGCTGAACGGGACTGAACGGATCTTGTCGTACAGCGAGGACATGCTTGTTCAGAACCAAAACAGCTTGTCGTCATTGTCAGCTTCTGGACAGCTCCACATACTTGTGACTTGGCACATAGTCATTCGATTCCCGATATCCGAATTCCGCATTCATGATTCCAGCGCAGACGCCGCAGAGCATCAATTCGGCCGGAAGTCAGTCGGACGCGTCGCGGTGAGTGTGAGTGTATCCGTCAATTGTCAAACGTCAAATTGTGTATGCGTGTATATGACTATATGGTGACAGTCCAACACTCGCTCACTTCCCTTGTGACCGGTGCTACTCCCTTCGTTGAGCGCCATGCTTGCTGAGTTGCTCGCAGCGCTGGCTGGTCATCCCTCGTCGCTCTTTGCGTCGTCTAGCAGTAGTGGTCGTACGTCACTTCGGGCCCGCGATGACCTCGACTTCTTGCATCCCTCCGACATTCACATCCTCAATCAACTCGCTCACTTTTCCAGTCGCTACGTGCGAATCAAAAACTTCGCAGAAAGCGAGCTGGAGCGTGCTCGTCACAACGCAATCCGAGCTGCATTAAGGGCCAACTCGCTAGCGCGAGATCAAGGCAATAAGAATGAACACTTGCAGCAACAGGTCACGGTCCACATCGTTCCGCTTTGTGCGACTCTGCTTTCTATCCTGCGAGAGTACCACCAGACAGTGCTAGATACAGAAAAAGACGTGCTGGCAAATCGCAAAGATCTGGTCGGTCATGCCGGATTCGTCAGCTTGGCCAATCTTCGAGCCAGATTTGAATGCTGGGATTCACCCCTCACCGCCTTGGACGATCTTGTTACGATCTTGCTTCAGGGACCTGCGGACAATGAGAGCTTCCCTGCCGTACAGGAAGCTTCACCACATGCGCCGACGACGTGGACAGGGGGCTTGCTGATCGATCTGCTCTCCCTGAAGGCTTCCACTGGTGTGCGAAGAGTGGCAGAGCACATGACCCGTTTGCGCGACGCTGTCGAAGACAGCTGGATGAACGGCCTGATCGCATGGATTTGCCGTGGAGAGATCCATCGACCTGGCAGCATCGCCGATCCGCTTTCTTCCAAACGCGCGCCTGTCACAAAAGATCAGCTCGTTCACTGGGTCGAGCAAGATCACCCATCAGACCTCGTCGGCAACACTCACGACGGTCTTGAAGACTGGGCAGCCTCTTCTGGCAGCACCTGGGCATTCCAGCAGCATGCGTTACCGCAGTCTATATCAGATGCAACTGCTGACTCGATTCTGTACGTCGGTCGAGCCCTTTATACGATTCGCCATTCGACCTTCATCCCATCAGAATCCCAATCGTCAAGGCCATGGACAGAGTCCGGCCAGCAGCAAGGGCCGCCAGAGTCCGTCATAAGACAGCACCAAAGAATGCTCCAGCAGCACGATGTTCGGCCGAGTCGCCCTTCTGAACTTGATCGTGCCGTCCAAGCAGTGCGCAACGATGTCTCAGAATGGATTTTTCGCAACATCCTTACTACCAATTTGGTTCTCAAGTCTTTGCATACGCTTGGCGACTACTTTCTGCACCGTAACGGCCCCTTTGCTCTCTCACTGCTCGAAGAGATGGAGAAAATGCGCAAGAAAAAGCTCTTCCAAGCTCGGTCCGCTGCTGCCGGCACAATTCGCGCCAATGACCTCGAGATCTCTCTTCATCGCGCCACAGTTGGCACATCGGCGGAAGACGATCCTGCGCTCAACAAGCTTCGTTTTGTCATGCCCAAAGGCGGATTCCGTCCATCTTTGCCGACAGGTCGAGCGGCCAAAGTAAGAGCTTCGGGCGATGCTTCAGTAAATCTGTCCACGAACGCCGCGCGTTTTGACGACTTGCTCATTGGCGTGCCAGCTCAGCTGCATTACACCGCCTTATTTCCACTCGACTTGTTTCTGTCTCTAGCGGATCTGACGGCGTACTCGCGCATCTTCTCATATCTCATGGCGATCAAAAAGATTCATCAGCGTGTGCTCGAATGCTGGATCGGCCTTGGCAACAACCAGCGCCAGAGGCGGAAATTTACCGGAACAGGCGAGGGCGGCATTGACAAGGCGGAAGAACAGCAGCGAGAACAGCTCTTGCGTCGCAGCTGCAATCTGGTCCGCACCATGTTGTGGTTCCTCGACACATTGCTCGGGCATTTCCAGACAGATATCATCGATGATCAGTACTCGCGGCTATTGGAGCAGCTGCAGCCGAGCCCGAGAGCGGGACAGCGTGGGCCAACGCCAATAGGCGATAGCCTAGGTCGGAGTGTCAGTGCGTTGGGTATCCGCGAGCGGACCGACTCACAACATCGATCTTCATCTCCCGCTCGCTCAGCAATCACTGGCTACGGTGCGCTTGTCTCGCGTCCGAGGACCGCGAGCGGAAGCGTGTCTCGCATTTCCACGGTCGGATTCCCGTCAAGTGGTTCTCGAAGGCTTGCCTTTCCCGTTTCTGGACCAGCAATCTCGACGTCCCAGTCCCTGGGCAGAGCGGCGGGACGACGATTCCCATCTGCTCCCTCCATGCGCAAAGATCTTGAAGACGCGCCATCAGCGCCTGTGTCCGTCGGTGAGAATGCCGAAACACAGACTTATGATGGCGATCACGACGAGCTAGACATTGAAGGCGAGCACGACACGGGCGTGCTCGATTTCGCCTCGCTCAAAGCAGCGCACACCGAGTTTATCGCGTTTGTACAAGATGGTCTGCTCCTCTCCTCGCCAGCGGCCACAGGACTTGTCCGCGCTGTGCTTGACATCTGCGACCGCTTTGCTGGCACGATCGAGCGATGGGGCGGTGACGTCTTGCCCTCGCTCCTGAGTGACAATGCTTCCACGACGACGAATCTACACGCCATTGTGCGGGATCGACAGCTATCCGTCGATGACACATCTACGGAGCTGTCCCTCAAAGTCACCCAGTTCTTCAACCTGTTGACCTCGCTGTCCACCGGAACTGTGCCTGGTCAGACCAGCTCAGAAGATTCCGCTATGGCATCGCTGTCCACCCTTGCCACCAGCCTGCCAACTGCTGCGCCTGACGGATCTCGCCCCGGCGGCGCTGCTTCAAAGTCCGTCTCCGCCCGCAAGCACCTCGAACAGCTACTCCTGCGTCTCGACTACTCTGGCTACTTTGAGACTCAACAACAGACACAGCGCCAACAACGGCATCAACAGCTACAGCAGCATCTCGCACACCCCTCTTAGTTTCCGCATATACAATGCATTTTGCGTCGTAAAAGGTGAGAATTAAAGGACCAGTTGGGTAGTGAACTACACTGTTTTGATTTTGCGGCGGCGTGACTGGAATGCAAAGCCGTTGGAAAAGGCGACTTCAATCTGGCGTTTCAAGGCCCAAACGTAGATCAGCATGAA
Organism: Farysia itapuensis; assembly: GCA_023212645.1. NCBI lineage: Eukaryota > Fungi > Basidiomycota > Ustilaginomycetes > Ustilaginales > Ustilaginaceae > Farysia > Farysia itapuensis. The sequence goes on along the minus strand of JALBYC010000006.1, from coordinate 429,559 downwards.
ACATGGTGTGGTGAGTAGGACGTTGAGAACAGGGTATACGTCTGGGTATCTTGCTGTGATTGCGGCATGCAGCGACGGCGCGAGGTGCGGCAGCAACAATTGCAGCAGGTGGAGGGAAAAGATTGCGCTGTAGGACAGAGTGGCAACTGTAGCATGAGTTGGGGCGAGTACGGACGCGACAGACGTGAACAGAGAGGACAGAACGCCAAAGAGCGACAGAGGGACGCTGAGGTTGCCAATCAGCCAGTTCCAACCGAGTGTGACTACAACATACTGCAAGCCCTGACCATCTCGGCTCAGCAGTGGGAAGAGCGAGAACGTGGCGATGTTGTTGAACCACACCGCCCATGCCCAATCTCGAGCTGCAGTTGTGGTCCCCGCCCATGTGTCACCCTTGGCCCCCATCAGCAGTGTCATAGGCAGCAGAGGCAACAAGATAGACTTTTCGTGTGTCTGAAAGCCGAACAGAAAGAATGCGCACGATACGCTTACCAGCCCGTATGGGAGCATCTGCGCTGCAGGTGAAGGCAAAGTCGATGCCGATGGTCGATACGCGTCGTTCGCTGAATTGCTCAAATTTACGGCAGGTTTGCGCGCTTTTGACGTTGAGCCTGCCAGGAGTGATTCAATTTCCGACATGGCACCCATTCCGGCGATCGAACCTGTAACTGACGTCGACCGATCGCGGTTCTTCTTGCGGTCTGTCGTGCTTCTCGCGACACTGCTGGTTGACACGGTACTGTCTCGCCTCTGCCGTTGCGTAACAATGTCTTGCGCGACCATCATCTCCATCCTGGCAGTCTGGGACGCCGCCCAAAAGAGCAGCCAGCAACCGGGCAGAATCGCGATGAGCGTCGTCAGTAGGCTCAAGCGTGCCAAGGAGGACACGTCGAGCAAATGCTTGAGCTTGTAGCGCTGCGGGATGGGCAGGACAGACAAGAAGCACCAAACATTCGAGACCTTGTCCTCAAACAGCCCTCGGGCCAGTGGAAAGATGCGATGCGCGACCTGTCCCATCTGCGTCAGGCTGGTCAGCCAAGGGGCGAAGACGAGGCCGAACGTAGCGACAACGGCGAGACCAAGACCTATGAAGAGCGTCAGACCTCTTTCGACGTTAACCTGAGCAAGTCCGATGCAGCGGCCCAGCATGACGGCAAATACAGCAGGTGCGTAGTACAGCGCCATCTGCTTGAAGGAGAGACTGAGGCAGAAGAAGACAGCAGCCAACACGTACCCATAGCTCAGTCTGCGCGAGAGATCCGAGATTGCGCGTTTGCGCAAAGTCGGGTTTGGTACAGCAGCTCCGTTTGCCGGACTACTAGCCGCATGCTCGGGGTTAGGTAGTGTTGTGTAGAGCAGAGCAAAGCAGGTGGCGGCAAAACCAAGCATGACGCTATTGTACTGGAAGTGTCCATGGTCGATGAGAATCAGAGCTGGCTGCATAAGCACAGAGAGGAAAGCGATAGCTTGCGTCCTCCTTCCTCTGCCCTCTAGCCTGCGAAGCATGAAGACGGCGATAGCCGGGATGTAGAAAAGCAATTCGCAGACCAGAACCGAAGATCGCATGAAGAGCACTGTTGAGATGTCTTCGTTTCCGCGAGACGAATCGAGGGCAAAGCTAGAGCGAGTGGCGGGGAACAGCTGTGAGACACGTCCACAGGCGAGACTGATCCAAGCTGTCAATGGTGGGTAGTCAAGGCCCCAATACTGGAGGTCGTAGAAGTACCACTGCGATATGGGTAAGTGCAAAGTCAGCTCGATCCAGTGACGTTGGGCTTCGAAGTCGCCGTGCAGTGGAGCCGTGCCACGACCGCTCCAGTCGCCGCGACTGACGATCCACCTAACAAGCACGGCGATTAGAACGATTAGCGGCAAGATTGTTGCTTTCAAGTTCTCTTTGGCCAACCAGCGGACGAACGCACGAGCGGGCGTGTCAAGCTGTGAGCCAATGCCAGCGTACAAGAACAAGTCGCGCAATGCTAGTGGTGTTCGGCCAATGTCAGCAACTGCCACAGATGCACTAGAAGGGATCGGCAGCGCAGGCGAAGGTGATTTGTGTTTGCGTCTGCGGGCGGTCGAAGCTACAGAATCGGCATACACGGCAGGAATCGAAGGTATTGGAGGAAGGGCATCTTCTGCTGACTGCGGACGCGTGCTCGCTTTGAGCGAGCTGCGACGAGAACGGCGCGCATTGCCTGAGTCGAGAGACAGCACGTCTGCCTTGGCTCGCCATTCTTCGATCGTGTCGACGTGTCGGCTCTCAGCATCAATACCAAGCTCTTGAGACGCCGCGAAAGCGGGATGGCTTGGGTCCAGATTCGCAAAGCTGCGGTGAGACATACTCCCACTTGCCTTTCTACGGCTGCGCGGAGATTCTGGACCCGCGCTGAGTACTCCAGCACTGAGTCCCGAGACAGAGGGAGCATTGTAGCGGTTGCCTCTACGGCTTCCGGCTTCGCTGAAAGTAGCATTGCGACCAGAGCGGTTTGCAGAAGCACTGATCACCTGCATACTCGGCGAAGTGGGAAAAGAAGTCTGTGGTGGAGGAGATGCCGTCTGCGAGGCTTTTAGCCATTCGTCCAGGTTCAGTGTCGATGGTCGCGACGATGTGAGACGCGGCGGAAGTTGAGACTCTATCATGGGAAGCTGGCGTAAGCTCTGGGCTGCACCAGAATGATTGCTGGCGGGACAAACGGTGCGGCCGATTCTCGACCCACCAGTGCGAGAGAAATGACTGCCTCCGTTGGCAGCATACCTCGCTCCTGGACCTAGCAATGGAGGTGGAAGAACACTGCTGCCTATCGAGGAGTGGGAGTCTTTCCTGCTTCGGAATTGTTTGCTTGGGCCTAAGAGCATGCCGATCGGCTCCTCTTCATCATCGCGGTGCGGAGCAGCGCTCGTGCTGATACGGCTCAAAGATGCCGAAGGCACCGGTATTCCAAACTGATCGAGTTCCTTTGTGACAGGCAGCGAGTCAGCGAGCCTCTCCTGTTCCTCGATCCACTTTGCAGTCGGATGACCGGATCTGGGCTCAACAGACCCAGAGCGGCGCAGCAGCTTTTCAGGGCGCTCTTCCCACGAGGAGAAGGCGCTCGACATGACGGGCTACGTGATGAATGCGGGCAGACGCTAACATCCCCGCTGGATGTCTGTGCGGAGATGTACGCGAATCAACAATCGCGAACAGGGTCTACAATTTGAAAGATACTTTTACCATGTCAAATTGGGGCTGCTCAAGTCTCTTTCAATTTATGCGCGCCGGGTAGTCGTTCCCGGGACCCGGCTTTCTGCAAAATTCGTTCTTGTCGGACGAGTGAGCGGATCGCAATCTTACACTTAAGAATATGTTAGAGCCTTTTATTTATCCCCTCAAAATTAAATATTCCCACGACCCCCCCCTCGCTCAGGGGAGAACCGAGGGAAATTGTGTCCGTCAAAGTTGAGTCGTGCATGTGGATCTAGAATCTTGAAGCTGCACTGTTTCCAACTCTCGAGACACCACCCTACACACATAGCTCAAGATGGTAAGTCTTGTCTTGGTCGTGACCACACCAAAGTGATATCGCGGGTGCAGCAACTGCCGTGGAATCTCGACAATCGCGAAGATCAGAGCATGCTGTCGTTGAGAAGTTCATGCGCAGTGACAAGCCAGTACACAGCATGATCTCGACAACCCCAGCACTGAACAAGCGACAGCGTTCCCGTCACCAACCACATCCTTGATATCACTGTGGTAATGAATCAGCACGAGTGAGAGACTGACCAAGCTCTTGCTATCTGATATAGTCCAAGCGAACTGTCAAGGTCGGAATCACCGGAAAGTACGGTACCCGTTACGGTGCCTCGTTGCGACGACAGGTCAAGAAGATTGAGATCTCGCAGCACTCCAAGTACACATGCACTTTCTGCGGCAAGGACTCTGTCAAGCGCCAGTCTGTTGGCATCTGGGAGTGCCGTGCCTGCAAGAAGGTCATGGCTGGCGGTGCATGGACCCTCAGCACCTCGGCCGCTGCCACCGTTCGATCGTAAGTAACAGCCGCGTTGCCATAATCATGCCTCAGCAGCGAACCTGACTCTTGTTCGTTCCCGCACACAGCACCATCCGACGTCTTCGTGAACTCACCGAGGCCTAAACGCCACGTTCACATCGTCTCCTTCATTCTCACGCATCTTTCTCACCCAGTATCAAGTGACTGGTCCCATCCATTGTACACAAGATCGACACTATCCACAAAAGCAACCACATGCCCACGAGCATTTGATATCTACGACACGCGTGCTTGTCTACAATACACTTGACCAGAGATCATAAGATGATGGCACGCAAGTTGTTGGTGAGGATAATGTCGGTCGCCGAAGCCATGACTATCTTTAGAAGCGAGGTGTCGGTGGCCTGGGTATAACTTGGGTATATTTCCTTTGTCGTGGAGCGGTTCAGGCGGACGAAGCGCGATTTGAAATACGCTCGAGCAGCGTTAAAGTCATGATCGTGCGCTTCATAATCTGGAAAGTAGCGCTTGATGGACGAGTGCACAATCTTGGTCCGGAACAGGTCCACTTTGTTGAGAAAGAGGATCATGGATGTTCGTGTGAACCACTTGCTGTTGCAAATGGAATCAAAAAGCATGAGTGCTTCGTGCATTTGGTTGGAGTCCTTGTCTTCTACCAAGCAGCTGTCATACCCTGAAAGAGCGACTAGAAAAAGGACTGCTGTGACGTTCTCAAAGCAGTGGATCCATTTCTTGCGTTCGGAGCGCTGGCCGCCGACATCAAAGAGGCGGTAGAGTCGGTCATCTACCGGAAAAGTGGTTTCAATGATCCCTGTCGTCTTGTTACGACAACGCAAAATGTCAGAATGTGTCGGCTCGTAGCGACGCTCAAAAAGTCGCGGCAGGTCGGCGTAGTAGTAGGTCAGATTCTCGGGTATGGCAGCCTCGTTTCCCCTCTTGAACACTGCCTGTACTCCTCTGTCCGCCCATAGGTCTTGCAGTGCAACCAGGTAAATTATTGGAAAGCCTTCGTTGCCAGAGATGTCGGGAAAGGAAACGAAAAGCGGCAGGTAGTTGGCATTGTGTATATTGTGAAACTCTGCGCCCCACTCCTCCATCGCGTCCAATAGCATTTTCATGCCCTGTACGAGGTTCAGAAAGACTAAGCGACGGTAGTGTTCGCGCTCCGTCGGCGTGAAGGACACGTGATGGATGATACGCATGGACTTGAGGATGGTGGATTTGCCACTTTCGCCTGCTCCCAGCAGGAGCAGCTTGATCTCGCTTTCCTTCTGTTTCTCCTCAACCTTGATTTGCCGGTCAAAAGCTTTGGATACTCTGAGCTCGGGTGTTTCCTTGTGCTGACCAACGGACAGACAAGCACCCATCTGTGCAAACTGTACTATAATCAGTTGCTATGTGACAGAGATGGCGTACATGAAGGAGGCAACGGTGAACGTGTGATATGCGGTCCCAGATCTTAGATGTACCCGCTCTAAGGCAAGGCCGACCGGAGCTCATTGTGCGACGGCTGAGGCTTTTCACAATGAAAGCAGGGGCAAGGAGGACCCGGCTTGCATACATAGCAGACCTTTTCGTCCAGAATATTCTGACACGGTCCCTCTCGGAACTCTGCCCATCAGCCCTGTGAACAGCTTTGCGATACATGTCCAACCCGGTAAGCCACTGCGATTGTGTTGTGCAATCAAAGCAAAGCATCTGATGAAGCAGAGTAGTCGGAACGCGTTCCAGTCTTTTCATTTCTCCTCCGGTGAATGGACGTTGCCACCGCAAACAAGCTGCTGAATTCAGACAGCACACAGCACAATCTCAAGCGCATCTTGCTTCGTGTTTGCCAGTCGCCCTCTCGCTACGCATACTTATGTTGCCCTACAGAGAGTCAAACCGGACAGTGGATGATGAGATTTTATTACTACTGGTAATGTATAGACGCGAAAGATTAGCAGCGTTACTCGTCGTCCTCCACTCGGGCGGCAACAGCAGTTGCGCGCTTCTTGACTGTGTCCTTGGCGTCAACAGCAGTGGATTTTGCAGCCTGGGCAACTTCCTTGGCCTTGCCTTTGGCGGCTGTGGGGGCATCGACCTTCTTGCCATCCTTGGTAGTAACGGTGACCTTACTAGCTCCGCCCAAAACGCCGCCGACCATCCCGACGAGACCAAGCAGTCCGGCAAAGGCGGCTCCCAGGCCGCCAGCAACCTGCGGCATCTCCTTGATCGCATCCACAGGGCTAGCACGCGCTCGTGCAATGAATGCGTTGACCTGCTCGCGGATCTGGCCCACAGCTCCGCCTTTGGCAGCAAGTTCAGCCACCTTCTCAGCGAGCTTCGATTCCTCCTCTTCTTTGCCCTGCTCGATCTTGATCTTCTCGTCAAAGGTTTCAGCAGCGAACTCTTTAGCCTGAGCGGGGTCATGTCCGACGTAGATGTTGTCGAAAAGAATGTCCTCGTCCATGGTCCAGAGTTCAAAGCCGATACCTCCGATGGGCGTAAACGCTGCAGGGTTCTTGTCCTCAAAGAAGTTGGGGTTGGCGATCTTTCGCGGGCTCCACACACCCTTGTACAGCGGGTTGTCAATCAACGGCGCAGACCACTTGCCTTTATAAGCGGGATTGCGCTTCGTTGGCTGAGTCCATGGTCCGCAACCTGCGGCATCCTCGCACTTGGGGTTTGGGATCTGGGGTGCGACCCATTCGCCGTCTTCCTCGTCGTCCCATTCCTCAGGCTTCGAAGCATCTGGGTCAGGAACCGTCAGAGGCTCGTTTTCTAGCCATCCATCGGGGATAGTGGCCTCCTCATCTGGAATCTCGAGAGGTGCGTCCTCGTCCCAATCGCTTGGCTTGGTGGCGCTAGCGTCCGTGATCTTGGCCTGATCAACCCAGTCTGCGGGTTTCGTGTCCTCGGGGTCATCAATCTCTGCATCAGGGTTGACAGCAGGCTCAAAGTCTTCGAGCAGCGAGCCCTTCTTCTTCGACTCGTTGTTGATGAAGATTTCGAAAGTCTGATCGGGCTGGACGACGAGCGTGTATAGTGTCGTGGTCTTGGCAATCTTGGGGTAAGCAGGGTATTTGACGTGCTTCTCCTCGAACTCGCCTGTCTTGGGGTTCTTGTGTCGGAAGATGAAATGCACTTTGTTGGTCTGACCACACTTGTCAGGTCCAAACATGATGGTGTACGGCGTTTTGTCCGAGAACTCTTCCGAATTGACACCCGATTCGGCCGCCGAGAGCAGCTTGACGTAGGCTCCACCACAGCCAAGTCCCTTTTGCAGCTTCACCTCGTACTGCACGACAAGCGGCTTGCCCTTTGGATCAATCGGCTCCTGGAACAAGTGCGAGATGGCATGCTGCTTTGCCTTGCTCTTGAGAACGAGGCCCTCGTCACCTTCGAGACCAGGCAAGACCGATGGCTCCTCGACAGACCATACGCCGTCGTATTTGAAAGCCTCGGTATCACCCTCCCTTTGAAACTTGGAAGCCTGCGAAGTGTGCCATCGTTGAGACCAGTCCGAAGTGAATTGCTCGATAAAGGGAGCTTGAATCGACGTGGGTGTGAACTGCGGTCGAGGTGCATCAGCCGAAACCACCTCGGTGAGGACAAAGGCGGCCAGCGCAGCGGCAACAGTGGTCTTCATGATCGTAACGGAGGAGCAAAAGCTAGGTCGATGATAGTGCAAGGAAAGCAAGCCGTGGAATAGACTCGAGCATTACCGAGCGCTCTCCTGATGATGTGGAACCTTCTTGGCCCAGGAGGGCTCAAAGTAAAATTGATTGAGACGCGTCTCTGTGCTGTTTTGCGTGCGTAATTAGGCACATTCAATTTGTAGTGCAAAGGACCGCATGGACCATGCATGCGTGCACCACGATTTTGCTAGAAGAAATTGCGTATTCGGGCGAGAGAAGACAAACTCTAACAGGATGTGTTGCTCTCTGTAGCTCTGTTTTGAAATCTGAATCGCCTTCACACGATGCACAGCCAGCGCGCACGCTCAGCCAACGCTTCTCCACCATCCGCCTCCATCCTCCCCATCTCCTTATCTGGCCAGCTGCCTTATTGCCAATCTGCCCAGCATGGCGATGGACCAGTCGCTCATCAAGCTGGTGAACAAGCTTCAGGATGCTTTCAACAATGTCGGCATCGCCAATCCCATCGACTTGCCCCAGATCACTGTACTCGGCTCTCAATCCTCGGGAAAGTCTAGTGTGCTCGAGAACATTGTCGGTAGAGACTTTTTGCCGCGTGGTACCGGAATTGTGACCCGTCGGCCACTTGTGCTGCAGCTGATCAACCGACCGGCTGCCTCCAAGCCCAATGGGGATGCTCCTGTGCCGGAAAAGAACGGTAACAATGCAGACGAATGGGGCGAGTTCTTGCACTTGCCAGGTGAAAAATTCTACGACTTTGAAAAGATCCGAGAGGAGATTGTCAGGGACACCGAGCTAAAGACGGGCAAGAATGCCGGTATCAGCCCGCAACCCATCAATCTGCGTATCTACAGTCCGCACGTTCTGACCTTGACCCTGGTCGACTTGCCCGGTCTTACTAAGGTGCCGGTCGGCGACCAGCCCAGAGACATCGAACGTCAAATTCGTGACATGGTGCTCAAATTCATTTCCAAGCCTAACGCTGTCATCCTTGCAGTTACTGCAGCCAACACGGATTTGGCTAACTCGGATGGATTGAAGTTGGCACGCGATGTTGATCCGGAAGGAACCCGGACTGTTGGTGTGCTGACCAAGGTTGACCTGATGGACGCCGGTACCGATGTCGTCGATATTCTTGCCGGTCGTGTGATTCCACTTCGACTCGGCTATGTCCCTGTCGTCAACCGAGGTCAGCGCGATATCGACCAACGCAAGATGGTCAGCGCTGCGCTGACAGCGGAAAAGGACTTTTTCGAGAATCACGCCAGCTATCGCAGCAAGGCCCAATACTGTGGCACCCCCTTCTTGGCCCGTAAACTCAACACCATCCTCATGCACCACATCCGAAACACGCTCCCCGACATCAAGAACAAGATTGGCTCACAGCTTGCTAAATTCCAGGCAGAGCTTGCTTCTCTGGGTGGGCCCATGGGCGAGAACAATGCAGCTAGCGTGGTCCTTCAGATCATCACTGAATTCTCCAATGAATTCCGCACTGTCATTGATGGAAACTCGAATGACTTGACCGTCAACGAACTGGCCGGTGGTGCTCGAATCAGCTTTGTCTTCCACGAGCTGTACAGCAATGGTGTCAAGGCCATTGACCCATTCGACCTCGTCAAGGACACCGACATCAGAACCATCCTCTACAACTCTTCAGGCTCCTCGCCTGCCTTGTTCGTTGGCACGACCGCATTCGAGGTCATTGTGAAACAGCAGATCAAGCGTCTTGAGGATCCGGCTTTGCGATGCTGTTCGCTCGTCTACGATGAATTGGTGCGCATTTTAGCTCAACTTCTAGCAAAGAACGCCAGCTTCCGTCGCTTCCCCGCTCTACGTGAACGCTTCAACACAGTCGTCATTCACTTTTTCAAGAAATGCATGACGCCCACCACCAAATTGGTGAGCGACTTTGTCGCTGCGCAGGCCACATACCTCAACACCGGACACCCAGACTTTATTAGCGGACACAAGGCTATGGAAGTGGTCAACGAGCGTCTCAACCCACCTCAGCCAGCGCACGACCCCAAGAAGCCCAATCCGCATATGATCAACAATGACAAGGATCTAGATGTTAACCTCAAGAGCGACGCCGGCTTCTTCGGCAGCTTCTTCCAGAAGGGTCAAACAAACCAAGCATCCAAGCTCAAAAAGGCGGCCATGGAGGCGCCACCGCCTTCGCTTAAGGCATCGGGCCAGTTCAGCCAGCGTGAACAGCTGGAAACCGAGGTGGTGAAGCTCCTCATTCAGAGCTACTTTAACGTAGTCAAGGTCGAGACAATCTCAATGGTGCCCAAGTGCATCATGCTCAATCTTGTGACACAGTCAAAGGACCAGATGCAAAAGGAGCTGCTGCAGGAAATCTACCGCCCAGATGTGCTTGACGAGCTAATGAAGGAGTCGGACCACGTCGTTGCACGCAGAAAGGAGTGCGTCAAGATGATCTCTGCCCTCGAAGCGGCATCTGAAATCATTGCCACCGTCTAGAAGTCGCAAACTCCCCATTCTGTAGATATTTAGTCACACCACAATGTAGTCTTATATTGTTGCATTCAAACGTATGTAGAAGAGCGTGCCTGATAATGACTCTCAAGGGGATGTACGGTCATCGTCTCGAGCCCGTTTGCGGGAGGAACTCGTCTCAAGGCCGCTTCGTTTAGCACCACGCTTGGCCTCGTCGAGAAATTGGTCAATGGCAAAGGGATCGGTCGTGTCCTTTTCGAATTGCACAGGACCTGTACGTGGAGCGCTAGAGCCGCCCTCATTGGATTCCTGAGGATCCGCTCCTTGGAACTTGGACTGACCCAGACCGAAGCGATCGTTGTTCTGAAGCTCTTCTTGGAAACCTTCGGCAGACCCACCGCCGTAGATATCGTCTGCTCCGCCCTTGCCAGCAGGACGACGGTAGATGGCAGCCGCAGCGGAGCTGCCAGAGAACAGCGGCTTGTCGTACAGATTGTACGAGTCCTCGTCGCCGTAACCGGCAGCCAGTGACTCGGATTGGTTAAACAGCCGACTGTCGGTCATTGACTCTTTGGACGCTGTCGGTTTGGCCAGACCCAGCGCGACCTTTTCAGAAACATCGCGATTCTGCTCCTTGAGAAGCTGTTTCGCACGCTGTTCGGTTCCCATGTTTGACATGCGCAGCTCGCGTTCTCGCTCCCGACGTCTTTCTTCACGGATGCGATCGCGCTCTCTCGCTCCCTCGTCCTCGTCATCGGAACTACTTGACGCATCAGAGCCTGAGTCAGAGCCATAGTTGGCCAACATGTTTGAGACGTTACCCCGAGTTGCACCAGAAATGCGATCGTCCATGCGAGACCCTCCAGGCATTGAATCTCGTTCATCTGCTGACACCGGCGTGGCCGACGAAATGCCTGCACGCTCATCGCGGGCACGTTGGGCGAGGTTGCGCAGATGTTCTTCTCTCGCGGCTTTCTCCTTTGCGGCAAGCTTTTGTTGCATGATGCTTCGTTGGCGCACTTCTTCTCTCGCATGTCGATCGGCAAGGTTGAGTGCCTCGGATAATTGAGCAAAATTGTCGTTGATCACAGTCTCTTGCATGCCACGAGCGTCTGCAGCAAGTCGCTTGTCCAGTGGGATGGTGTAGCCCTGGTTGTTCTTCCAATTGGAGATACTTGGTGGGATCATCCAGTCCTTTTGCTCTTGTGCTGTCACTTTGCGTGGGGGCGAGCGGAGGACTGGTGGGGGCGGCGAAGGTGGACCCGGTGGCAGTTTCTTGAAACGGTGCCTTGGAGGTTCCAACGGATCTCGCGCTGCTTCTGTCATCTTGATGATCCGTTGAGTGCCATTGGCGCCCTGCTGTCCCGGTGTGTATCTGATGAACTGCGCCTGTTGCTGGCCTCCAGGTTGGGCGATGGCTTTCGGTGTTGTTGATTTGACCTTGCCTTGGGTGATTCGTTCCAATGCCAGCCTTGTCCGCTCGGCCGTGCTCATCACCTCCTCTTCAGAGGGTCTTTCTAAGCCAGACTTGCGTTGCCTCTCTGTCAAGTCTGTTCGCTGGCTTAGCGGCACGAGGTCTTTGAACTGAGATTGCACATTTTGGCCTTCGCGAAGACCTTGCTTGACGATGGCGTCGTATCTCCTATTACCATCTGCGTCTACGCGTATCGCGAGCTTGTTTCCAGCACTCCTTTCACGACCCATTTCGAGAGGATACTGCGCAATGTGACACTCGGGGTAAGCGCCTCCTCCGCCAAAGTCGGCCTGAGTTCGAGGCTTCCATGCCGTGCGCTGTCCATATGAAGGAACAGCAGATGACGAAGGACCCGCTTCAGCCTCCTGTAGCTCCTCCTCCGCCTCCAGCTGCTCTACTGACGCCCTTGGAAGATTCCGTGGGGCCGGCAGCACGCTTTGCAAGGTCGTCGACATGTGTGCGTGGGTGGTGGTGCAGAGTGCGACACAAAATTTGGACCGCGAACCGGAACGAATCCAGAATCTGGAATTGCCCGATATCCCGATGAAACGATTCGCGCTCCTTCTAAACGTCGTTCCGGCTACGCACCATACTTCTTGATTGCATCGAGTACACGTCGCACTGTCTGCAGCGACATTGGGGGAGAGCTAGGGGTCATGTCGAAACTGCAGCGTGGCACAGCCGCGTCCAGAGGCTTCACAGTCAGCCACCAGCGTGTGGTTCTCGACCTTGGCTTTGATGGCACAGTCGCAGGATTCACAGAGCTCACCATTGTCCCCACTGACCCTCACCTCAGAGTCGTGCATATCAATTGCCGACAAGCAGTGGTTCTGGCAGTGTCGTGCAGTGGTCATGCGGCCGATTTCTCATACACTGATCACTTGACGGCTGCGTCCGTTTCAGACACTCGCGATGTGCATCGATACCCAGAGCTCAAACGCCGCATCTTTGCAGCTGCCTCTGACGGTGCCAATGGTGAACTCAGCATACTCCTGCCAAGCGAGATTCGCATACAGTCGCAAGCTGTGGGCGGTCGAGCTGCAAGTCAGGAACCCTCGTCGAGCGCGTCGAGCGAGCTCACTCCCATCACAGTTCGCATCGACTACTACCTCAAAGATCCAACGGATGGCATGCAGTTCATGCGACCAACAACAGACAACCCGTATAGAGTTCCGCATCTGTTTACGGTGACGTCGTGTCCCGATGCTGCCCGGTGCTGGGTGCCATGCATAGACAGTCTATGGGAGCGATGCACGTGGGAGTTCGAGCTTATTGTTCCCAAATCACTTGTCATGACGGATGATGACGAGGTAGGTTCTTCCGCACAAGCTACGGAAGAGCTTGATGAGGCAGACTCGCAAGTCGTTGTCATATGCACAGGCGACCTGATGGAACAAGTAACCCATCCCAACAACTCGTCCAAGACCATCTTTTGTTATACCCAACCTATTCCAACATCAGTGCAGCACATTGCCATCGCCGCCGGTCCTTTCCACGTTCTCAAGGTCGAAGGAGGCAGTCGTATGACTGGCAACAATCACGAGGCTACTTTGACAAGCCTCGACGATGCGAACCAGCCTGAGATTATCGCTTTCTGTCTGCCGGGCCGGGAGCAGGAGCTGCGCAATTCGGTCGGATTCACTCGACAAGCGCTAGACTTCTTCTCGCAAGAATACGGGTCTTACCCTTTTGGCGCATTCCGCTTTGTATTTGTCGATGAGCCACCACAAGACTGCACTACCCAGTCCATGATGGCCATCTGCTCAAACGACCTGCTCCACCCTCCGTCGGTCATTGATCAGGCGATTGAAAATCGTCAGGTGCTGAGCCACGCTATCGCATTTCAGTGGATCGGCATCAACGTCATTCAGGCTACGTGGGCCGATACCTGGCTCATCAATGGTCTGAGTTTACTCATCAACGGTCTCTTCTTGCGTCGTCTAATGGGCAACAACGAGTACCGGTTCCGACTCAAGAAGGACCTCGATCGACTTTGCGCATGGGACATTGGTATGCCGCCTCTGTACGAAGCCGCTGCATTCGAGCCTCCGGACGCGGCCACGCTCCCCTTCATCAATCTCAAGGCGCCACTCGTCCTTCACATTCTCGATCGTCGGCTGCGCAAGATGGGTGCGTCTGTTGGTCTCGGTCGAGTCCTACCAAAGATCTTCTTGCAAGCTATGACAGGCGAAATGAACAACAACATGCTCAGCACTCAGCACTTTCTCCGCACGTGTCGCAAAGTCAGTGGTGCCGACCTGCGCCTGTTCACAGAACACTGGATTCGAGGCAGTGGATGTCCGCGCTTTATCTGCAGCGCCAATTTCAACCGTAAGAAGCTGCTTATCGAAATGCACATTCGACAGGAAGTTCCGGCCGCCCAATTTGCCGCTGCAAGGCCCGACGACTCGCTCGCTGCAAATGCGGTCCCCTTGTTCGAGGGTCAAATGACAGTACGAATTCACGAGGCTGATGGTACACCATACGAGCACGTTTTAGAGATCAAAGGTCCGGCCAAACGCTACGAGGTCCCATTCAACACCAAATACAAGCGTGTGCGTCGAAACACGAAACGATTCCAGGCTCGCCAAGCCGCTGCAGCCGCTGCAGCTCAGGGAGATCAAGAAGCTCAAGAAGCGATCGGTCTCATCGATCTCGGCTTTGGTCTTGGCATGTGGGAAGACGAAAAGGCTCGTGAAGAATGGAAGGTAGCCGATTGGACCGAAGAGGACGAGGAAAAAATGAGCTCGGCACCTTACGAGTGGATTCGTATGGACGCTGACTTCGAATGGCTTGCAAGCATCCACTTCGAGCAGCCAGACTACATGTGGGTCTCACAGCTGCAAAGAGATCGCGATGTGGTTGCTCAAGTGGCCGCCGTACATGCGCTTGCACAGATGCCCTCACTCGTCACATGCAGTATGCTGACGCGCACCGTGCTTGTCAGCAAATACTTTCATCGTGTCCGCACGGAGGCAATCCATGCTCTCGTACACTGCGCGATCCCACAGCTCGACAATCTCGGTCTGTTCCACCTGCTCAAGCTATTCCGATCTCAATTCTGCCATGATCCACCGGAACAAGCTTCCACCGACAATCCTTTGGACGTGCCGTGCATTCCAAGAGCCAACGACTTCAGTGATGCGGCAGACTACTACATTCAGCGCGCTCTGGTGCATGCAATCAGTCGTGTTCGCAATACTAACGGTAGGACTCTCCCACAAGTCAAGCGATTTCTCGTCAATTTGCTCCGCTACAACGACAATTCGACCAATCAGTTCGTCGATGATTTCTACGTAGCTGGCATCATGAATGCTTTAGCCAGCGCGTTTATTCCTGTCGAATCCGCCGTCCATGGAGGATATGTGCCTGCTGACGAAGACGCCGATGCAAAAGATGACGACTTCCTTCTGCTTCACGCCATCGGCGAGGTCGAGAGGCTCCAAGAGCTAGACAGGCTCGTACCGTCGTATCACAACGTAGTCACTTTGGCTTCGCTAGACTTCCAAGTTAGTCTGATGCTGGCCAACCTCAAGCCACGAGATCTGCAGCTGTTTTTCGGCTACACGCGACAAGGCAATTTCACGCCTGTGAGGGTTGCCGCCCTGAACTGTCTTCTCCTCGTTGGCAGCTTGGACCACAAGGTCATCGCCCGCTACTGCTTCTCCTTACTGCGATGGGACGAGAGCAGGACGGTCAAGCGTGCCCTTGCTCGAGCTTTGTGTGAAGGCTTAGCTGTTGCTCTGAGCACTGGTGTGTTTGGTGGAAGCGGTCTTCGCGGACCCGAAGCACTTCTGATCGAAGAGGGCAGCAACCTCATGGGCTCTTCCGAGAGAGCGAGAGACTTGCAACTGGAAACGATGCTCAAAACGCTCAAGAAAGAAGTCGGACGTTCTGCCAGCGTGCGTGAGGGGTACCTCGCCGCTCTACTAGCACCTGCTGCTGACAGCGATGCACGATGGGCTCTGCTCAAACTCGGAGAATTGTTGTTTAGACCTGCTGAAGAGAAGGAGCTGCCGCTACAGCCCAAGGTGCAAGTGCGCGTGCGTATGCCCAGCTTCCAGGCCAACATGGACTCTCCAAGCGTTGAATCTCCGAGCATCTCAAAGATCAAGCTTATCCGACAGCCGTCGCTTGTATCAGACGAAACGCCGTCTAGAGCCTCAGCGGCACGTGTCGCCTTTGAAACTCCTGAAAAGATCACCGGCGCACCTTCAGAACCTCCGGTGTCCTTGAAGCCCAAGATCAAGCCGAAGAAGGTCAAGCCGTTGGCTCCAGGTCAAGCGTCCGGGATGTCATTTGCTGACCTGACAGCCTGCAGGAACACTCTCAAGAAGTTGATGCAGAACAAGCACGCTTCTATTTTCTTGAACCCTGTAGACCCTGTGCGTGACCAGGCGACCAATTACTTCGACGTGATCAAAGAACCCATGGATCTTGGGTCTATGGTGAACAAGCTCGACAGCGGTCAATACAAAGATCGTTTCGGTCTTCTGGCTGATTTCGAGCTTGTGATCCACAACGCAAAGACATACACGCCGGATCCAAAGGCGTGGGTCCACAAACAAGCAGTCGGTCTGGAGAAGGTCTTCCAGCAGCTTTGGGGCCGCATGGAAAAGACGTTAGAGCAGTCTGCCGCTCGTCAAAAGGCTGCCCATGAGGCATCCGTCTTCATCGATCTGAGTGATACTGGCCGCAACACTGTTCCGGAGAAATTTTCGCCCGCTCTGGATTCTAGCGCGCCTGCGCAGCCTGTGTCGGCTAGCACCTCGACACCAGCGGCAACGCCTGGCAAACTGGCTGTAAAAGTCAAGCTGAAGCCAAAGCTTCCTAGTGCTACGGCATCTCCCGCGGTGAACACACCTCCTGTTGTTGCCCCGTCTGTCGCCGCTACATCTCCCAGTCCCATCTCTTCTACGCCCTTGCCGCCCAAGTTCAAAAAGCCACTACTCAAGATCAAGAAGGGTTCGGAGCCCGGGACTCCCTCTCCTGCGCCACAAGTCAATCAGAGTGTTGACGACGATATCATGGCCTTGCTGGATGACGAGCCGCCGAAGCCTAACAAGGTCAAGCTGACGAAGACCCCGGCCAAGACTAGCGCCTCTCCCGCGCCTGCCACACCTTCGACGCAAGCAGACGGTGCGACGACAGAGGCCGCACTGGGCCTAAATTCAAGCAAGGATAGAACCTCACCAATCGCCGTGAGAGCTGACGCGTCGGTAGTTCTTTCTTCTCCGGCCAAAGACATAGCGAAGCGGGCTGAGGCGGACCCGGTCGGTGCTACTGCGGGCATGCCTATGAACGTTAAGAAGTGCAAGGTCCTTCTGCAGACTATCAAAAAGTCACCGTTCTCGATTTTCTTCCGCTTTCCCGTGGACCCTGTTGCAGATGGTCTGCCGACGTATTTGGACGAGATCAAGCACCCGATGGATCTGAGTACCATGGAGAAGAAGACCGGGCAGGGGCGATACGATACTATGGCAGACTTTGCCGCTGATGTCGAACTGATACTGGCCAATTGTCGGCAGTTCAATCCGCCAGGGACAGAGCCCTGTCAGCATGCGGATGAGTTGGAGAAGCTGTGGCGGAAAGAATGGGCACGTACCGTCACACCGAGGCTCGAGGCCAACGAGAAGCGTGCCCTCGTTGCCCTAGTGAATCGGCTCAAGACGCACCCGTCGTCCATTCTGTTCCGCGAGCCCGTCGACCCCATCGCATTGGGCATTCCTACCTACTTTGACGTGATCCCGCGCAAAGACGCGCGCGACTTATCACTCGTTGAGACAAAACTCAAAAGCGACAAGTACGACTCGTTCCCCGCGTTTGACGACGATGTCCGTCTGATAATCAAGAACTGTCGCACCTTCAACGTCGCAGACCCGGCAATTCTGGATCTGACGAAATCCTTCGAGTCGTACTACAAAAAGGAGTTCAGCCACGCAAAGCAGCAAGCAGGCGTTAGTGCGTCGCATACAATGTCCCCCGCGCCATCCGCCAAGCGCAAAACCCCCTCCGGCACACCCACTCCAGACGCACACGCCACACCTCCTCCATCGTCTACGTCTCCCAGCAAGAAGCTCAAATCGCGTTGACCGACCTGCAATAAGACATTTCTTTCCAAGCTCGTCGTTTGATGATATCATGGGACGTTGTCACAGGTGTAAGCGCAGGGCATTAGGCGTGGGTATTGCGGAAAGATAGGCAGGGTTGCTGCTATAATTCAGTCGCCCTTTGGTGCGTCAATGTGGTGGTGGCCAGCCGACTCGTTCGCGGCTGCTCGAGATGATTTTGGGCGAAAAGCAGACGAAATAGACGACGGGTTGGCTAGATTCCCGAACGACACAGTGGATGATGAAGCGGATGACGGTGGCTGCACGGATGAGTTCATACTGAAAGGCAACGATGATCCGGACGGCAGACCAGACGTCGGCGCTTGGGGACCGCTAGCGCTGCCTACGTTTGGAAGGAAAGCGGAAGCGCTTGGTAAGTGGGCTTGATCGGCACTGGCACTGGAACGGAGTGGATCCAGCGATGTCAACTCGTGCTTGATCATCTGCCGAGCCAGCACATCGAGTTCCTTGATCTGCTGATGTATGGTCTTCTTGATTTTAGCGTCTGCTTTCAGCATTAGCTCCTGCGTGACGGTGCTCAGTACAGTACCCTTCTCACCAGTATCCGAAACAGTCTCGGATGGAAACAAGGTCGAGCTTGGCGAGAAGGTCTGGCTGTGATCTGTGGCACCGGAGGACTGAGGGGGCGACTTGCTCCACGAGGGGTTAGCAGAGTCCGTTTCTCTGGGCAAGAATGCGAGCATCTTGTAGTAAACTTCGCTTAGCATGTCGCAGAGCGTGTAAAACGTCTGGAAGAAGTCGAGTTGGAAGGGCAAGTTTGGCGTGATCAGATACGAATCAGAAGTGGAAGCCGGACCAGGTGCAGAGTCCATGCCGCCGAATTCGCTGATAACTTGAGTCGCTGCGGACCGCTTGTTCGTCTTTGTGCCAGTCTTGAAAAAGTTGCGCACCTTTGGACCACGCTGAGTACTGCTCGAAGATCCGCCTGCACCGCTTGTGAGGGCTACCAATGCTTCGTCCGCGTAGCTGTCGAGCTCATTAACCAGTGAGATGATATTTCGTGCCATATCGCTGGGCTGAGATATCTCAAGGATGCTGGACAGACTGAGGCCAAAGAGCATGTAACGCAATGTGCGTTTGCGCATTCGTTGGCTATCATATGCGCTAGCCAGCTCTTCAGGTGCAAGGTCGATAGTATGGAACCAAGCCTGCTTGCTGTGCAAAGAGCGCTTGAGCGTATCGAGACTCTGCAGACGTTTGCGAAAAAGGCTGCGTAAGAGCTCAAGGCCGCTCAGACCGGTTGTGTTAGACGACGATACTGGTTGTCCTACAAGCGTTGTCGTTGACGCGCTGTACGGCGCGGAAGTGGAAGCACCAGGGTGGGTTGACGCAAGCGGATCCCCTCCAGTATTGTAGACTGATGATGGCGTGGAAGTTGTGTTCGAGTTAAAACTTTGCTGCGCAAGACTTGGAGACCAGGTGGTCATGTTGTCTATATGTATATGTGGCTGCTGAAGGGAGAGAGCAACACCGACACGAGACACGCCCGTCTCGAAAGACCCTGAGCGGCCTCCTGGGCTGTCAAATCGGATTCGATCGGGCAATTTACGCGCAGTCGCTCAGCCGTGATTCAAGATGAACGTGGGCATCTGTAACGACAACGCCTACTCATCACATCCGACCGTCCTCTGCTTGGCCTCACCTTGCGTCTTCTTGCAGCGCTGTTCACCCGAGGACGTTCTACGCTAGGATTTCGCTCCAGCTCTGGCATTGGTTTTTAGCCAGAGACTGTGACTCAGCTGTGGTCTTCGGATTAGCCGACCGTGGTCAGCTTTGGTATAGCTGAGCTCTGGTCGACATCGAAGACAGGTCAGCTGCCCGCTTTGCATGGTCGCTCCCACGCTCATCGATTGCTGGCATGTACGCGATTTGCAAAGATTTCGCGCTATACTCAAAGGCGGCACGTCCGACAGGGGCTCGTCAGCCTTTACAGGCGCCGGGAGTGCTGGCTACTCTCGATCGCCGCATAGTCTCAAGGACTCTTCGGGCCCGTGTCCACCCTCGGAAGTGAACCGACGTGACCACTTTGGCAGAACTGTGCTTCATCTCATAGCCTCCAACACAGAGCCATGGAGCGTCGACTACCTTCACGCTATTCTGGCGCATGCTAGTGTCAACGTCAATCTGCAGGATGGCGAAAGTGGCTGGACTGCCCTTCATCGGGCGCTCTACCTAGCCAACTTGCAGACGGCCATTGTGCTGTTGCGTCGCAATGACACAGATACTCGCATCAAGGATCTAGAAGGCTTAACTGCCTTTGACCTCTACAACTCTACCGTTAATGGTACAAATCCACCTCCAGATGCTCTCTCTTACGATCTGCCGCACCATGCTCACGGGCGCACATTGACGCAACTCTTTACATGGGGCTCGAACCGGAACTACAATTTGGGTCTCGGCGACGGAGACGATCGTCAATTGCCCGATCGAGTCAACCTGAAGCGTTCCCAGCCAGAGTCTGAACTAGGCGACAAAGCAGTTCTGCCTGCTGGCAAGAAATTCGATCGCATTGGGATAAAAGACATTGCCATGAGTCGTCTGCATACCGTCGTTCTTACTGACGAGCCTATCTCTAACGTATGGATCTGTGGTTTGGGTGGAAACGGTCGTCTTGGCAGATCGCCTCAAACACAGACTTCCTTTGAGCCTCTCAAAGATTTTGCGGAGGCGGCACGTCTCATCGCCGTCGCTCACGATCACACTCTCATTGTGACTGCATCGGGTGCAGTCTTCTCGTTTGGACTCAATCGGTTCGCTCAGCTGGGCTATGTTGTCGAACAGGGATTTGGAATCGTTGGCTCCACCTTGGGAAAGGTCGGCGGCGGCGCTAACATAGCTACCTTTGGTCAGACGGCATCTACCTCACCGGAGCTGGACATCCAAGTCTCGCCACGTCGAATCGTTGGACCGCTAAAGAAAGAAGTCGTACTCGGCGCTGCTTGCAGTAGGCTCCATTCCGCCGTTTTCACTGCTGAAGGGCTGTACACTTGGGGCACAAACACTGGCCAGCTCGGATACGACAGGAGCGGCACAGCTATTCAAGTACAGCCCAGACGGGTCACCGCACTCGCAGCTGGTCCCGGCATTCAGCAGATTGCTGCAACCGAATTTGGGACTGCGTGTCTCATGGAAGGTGGCAACGTCTTTCTCTGGCACAATGATACACACATCCGAGTCAGCTTCCCTCTCGCCAGGTTTTCCAATGGTTTCTCAGATTCCCGTATACGGCCGGGGAACGCGCAGCCCAAAACTATCATATCAAAACTTTCAAGCAGCGGCAATACTTTCTCTGCTCTCAGCGATGTTGGCGATCTCTTCACATTTAACCTTGAGCACCCATCAGAATATGGTGGAGCAGGAGGTCGGACAACAGGCAGCAAGAACTCTGCCGCGCTCCTGGCGCCAAAGCCACAGCTGGTTTGGTCTGTGCGCAAGAAATTCACGGCCGTACGAGACGTGGCCATCGGACCAGACGGCTCGGTGGTTCTTTGCACTGAGAGCGGGCATTGCTTTGTGCGTCCGCAACGTAGCGACGGCGGAAGTGGCTTTGGCAAAGCCAGCGGAAAGGGCTTCAAATTCCAGCAGATTCCATACCTACAACGGGTTGTCAAAGTGGCTCTCAGCGAAAGCGGAGGCTTGGCTGCTATCAAAGCTGATCCAAGTCTACCAGACGTGCGAATCCGTGGCAGGACTGTGGAAGAGGCACTTCGAGACCTACTTCCTCACCTAAAGGTGCAGACGATAACCGAAGATGCTGAGCACCAGAAAGGCATTACCTCGAAAGTTGTGGAAATTGTCGAAGCTCGAAGCGCCACAGACTCCGATAGCGACTCGGAGACGGAAGGTGTTGATCACGCTCATCGGTCCAGCTCAAGTAGATATCTACGTATGGCATTGTTGATCTTGGAAGCGTATAAGCGCTGGGCTGCTGGAAGAAACATGTACAGCTCGGAATCTTCTGCCTCCCTCTCGGCGGGCCAACGCAGGGGCTTCTATGGACCTCATAATCTGAATCCTCCTTTTGGATGCGATGCTTTCTTGATAGCAGGCGGTCATTATCTACCGGTCCACCGAACGATTCTCGCAGCTCGTGTCACGTGTCTTCGACAGGCTCTTGCGACACCCTCTGCTAAGACCAAGGTGCCCAATGGCATCAAGATCGTCGCTGCAAACGAACGCGTTGCTACAGTAACTCTGTCATATTGTAATCTCGCAACTGCTCTGTTCTTCTTGCACTACGTCTACTCGGATGACCTACCTCCGATCTGGGTGCCCAGCGTCGGCCTGGCAATAGAAAAGGAGCTCAGGGCCGCGAAGATTGACCGGACACAAGTGCAGGAGGAGCTGATAGCTCTTGCCGAGCTACTTGAGCTTCCGGCTCTGACGACAAGTGCAAAGGCGAACATACCTCGTCAACCGGTCCCAACTCTACGCAGCAATATGGAAGAACTATTTGTCTCAAGCGTCGACGTCGAGAACCCAGACCAGTCGCTTTTTCACGATGTTCTCTTACGATTCGAAGACCGGACAGTGCCAGCCCATTCAGCGATCCTGCGTCGAGCGCCGTTCTTCTCAGCGCTTTTTCAGCCGCATTGGACCGCAGACCGGTGGAACGAAGATTACGTTATCACGTTGAATATGCAACACATTCGCTGGGAGGTGGCTCGGATTGTTCTCCTGCACCTATATACCGACAATGGCGAAACCCTCTTCCATACTTGCGATGAAGGGCGTACACTCGAGCAGTACATGGATTTTCTCGTCGAGATCATGGCAACAGCAAACGAGCTGCTGCTAGACAAGCTGAAATTGGTTGCTTCTTCACTGCTTCGCAAGCGCATCTTGGCCCACACTTGTGGTGCGGTGATGACCGAGTCGGCTTTCTATCATGCCGACCAACTGAAGGAGATAACTATGAACTACTGCACCAGGAACATGGAGACGCTTTTGGAGGGAGGCATGCTCAACGAACTCGAGTATAGCGTACTCAGAAGTCTGACGAACTATGTCCAGAGAAAGCAAGATGAGAAGCTGCATCGCACGATAGCAAGCGATCGACTTGCTGCCCTTATCGAGACGCACCGGGAGTACTACGATGATCTTGACATTCCGCCGCCAAGCTTGCATCTGGTGGTCAACAAGGTACAGCCTAGAAAAGGCTTGCCCAGATTACGATCTCCACCGCTTACGCCCCACAATGTGAAAGGGAGAGCTGCAGTGCGATCAGGACTCATGTCGCCGACTACCCCCACCATGCGACCAGCCGGACTGCCTCGGCCGTTATCGTCAGCTGGAAACGACAACCCGGAAATCTTCTCCATGGACGAGGAAGATGCGGTGATGCCATCCAAAGAACGTCCTTACGGAGGCCGAACGGCTTCCGTGGGGGGAGCGTCTCCTTGGGGGCTGCTACCTCAGGTCGCGCAGCTGAACCTAGATGATTCGTCTGAGCGAGCCGCTACGCCACCTCGAATTAGCAGAGACGTTCGCACAAGCAATGAATCGTCTCCGGCCCTCCGTCCTGTTGATCAGCCAGGAGATCTCCGCAGCATCATGGCCAGAGAACAGCTTCGTCAACAGCAACCTCAAAGCACCTTGGCCCCAACTGTCTCTGGCACCAGCACTCCGGTTCCTCGCACTTTGCCGGCTCTCGTGAACGAACCGTCAGCTCTCGCCACGGTGAATGTGCGAATGTCTCAGAAGGAAAGGAAACGACAGCAGCTGCTGCAGCAAGAATCGGCAGCAGTCACTACTGCAGCTCAAGCGATGCCGGTCAAGACTCGAACTCCGAGCTCGTCCTCACCGTGGAAGATCGGCGCCAGCCCATCTCCACCAAACGTCGCAGCATCGCCATGGAGTCTGAAGGCGGCCGGAACCACGGCCATGGCACTGTCTGGCTCGCAAGAAGGCGCGCTGTCAACATCTCCCTTGCCCTCTTCTGTTCGCATTCCTGCCGCTTCGACTCCGTTATCTAAAGGAACGGGTGATGCAGCTATTGCTGCTGGTCTAGGCCCTACATATACGCCTACACGATTGGGAGCAGCAGCACCCCCTAAAAGGATGCAAAGCGGCAACGACTCTGCTTGGGCGACTTCATCAACCGTTGCGCCCTCTGCCTCAAGTAGTGCGGCTTCTTCAAGTGTAGACAAGGCTCGCAGCGTACCTTCTGTGGCTCCAGCCTCGAACTTGCAAAGGTCTCGCTTACCGGCTAATGGAGCCAGCGTGACCGAGCCAAGTCGGCGCAGTAGCTCGGCCACGCCTGCAAGTCCGGCAACGCAACTTACATTTGCACAGATTCAAGAGCAGCAGCGAATCGCCATTGAGCGCGAGAATAATCAGTTGCGTGCGGCAGCCACGGCAAAAAGAAGCTTTTTGGACATCCAGGAAGAAGAGCGCAAGGAAGAGGAACGTCGACGCGAGGAACAAAAGCAAGCCGCCGAATTTGAGAAGTGGTTTAAGGAGGAGTCGAAGCGCATTCAGGGCCAGAAGAAAGGAACCAAATCCAGCTCGGCTGCGGGCGAGAAGAGCAAGGCAGCGAAGAAGCAGAACCAAGCTTCGGGTACGTCATCGACTGCAAAACAAAGCAAGGCAGACAGGGGAGCAAGTAGCAGTAAAGCTGCGCCCAATAAGAACGGAACAGGAAAGGCTAATGCAGACGACAGTAAACACGGTCAAAGTAAGGCGAGCGGCACAGCAAAGACTGACCGGACGACTCGCGATGCCAATGGCAGCCAAAGCCAACAGAGCAGCAATCCAGCCACGCTGCCGCCCAAGCCTGTCGATACGGTTCTATCAGCCGCCGCCCCCACATTCCAGCCCCGCTGAATGGCTGAAAGCAAAGAAGGTTTGTAGCATAGATAAAAAAACCAGATTTGAGCATTCATGGAATTGCAATACGTACCCTGGACCTGCCGAAGTACGTGCGGGACGAGCCCATGGTGGCGTATGGAAAACGTGCGGTTGTGCAGGCGGGAGCCGGATTACGGGCCAGGCAACCTGAGATCTGTGTGAATCTGCGCGAGGATATGGCGGTATTCAGGCTCGTCATCTGCAGTGATGTGACCGTGGCGGATGAGGAAGTCGAGGAGGACGAGGACGCAGTTTGGTTTGAATCTGCCCTTCCGCATTTCCGCATTGACTTGCGGGAGGGATAGGAGGGCGAAGCTCTGAACTTCTCCGTCTTTGGGTGCGAGTGTGATGGAAGATGGGAGGGGGAGGTCGTAGACGTATTCCACTTCGGGTTGAATCCAGCGATGATGCGGATTGGGGGATGTGCGGTAGCAGTAGGATAGGACGCCAGTTTGGCGAATGTACTGTTGCGTCGTGTTCGGTGGTAGTGCTGCTTCTTCCTGGCATTCGCGGATGATGCTTTCCATAGGTGCGTCACCAGCTACAATCCCGCCAGCAACCGAGTTGTCCAAGTAGCCAGGCCATGTTGATTTGGTAGCGCTGCGAGTGGGCACCCAGACCATAATCTCGCCGGCACCGTTGTGTGTATACGCAGTCAGGTGGACGCCAAACGTGGCAAAGCCAAACAGCGCACACGCCGAGCGTTCCAGCTTAAATGCCATCTCGTGCAAACCTGACGCACCCGCTCGACGCGAGCCGTAGATGGCGTACAGCTCATCGCGCCAGCCATCGAGGGGATCCGGGAACAATTTCTGTTGACGCCAGCGTTGTGCCAATTGATTGATCGCTTCGGATCGCGAGTCGATTGTTTGGTCAACCTGCTTGCCGAAGGTCAGACCCAGCATCGGCTCAGACAGGTCACGGCGCTGAAAGCGGATCGAGGTGAGCACAATCGGAAGACCCTGAGCTTTACGTTGCTCTCCGTCTCTGAGACAAGCTTGGTAAACGACGGGCGGCATGAAGCCAATCTGCGTGTTGTCGAGCACGAAAGGGTGCAGAGTCGGGTCAGACCATGGGACAAAATTGTGACACTGATGAACCAAGTCCATCAGCGTTGGCTCTTTGCTTCCGTTGAGCACATCGGTCCGCGTTTCGAGTGACCTGTCTGGGTCAACGGCTTCCATCACCAAAGGCGAGTCAATCTCCATGTCGTCTGTGGATGCACCGCCGAAATTGGACGAGCTAGCTGAGAAGATAAGCTGCGTGTCGTTTGTGGATTGCGATATGTTATCGTGATCGTAGACCTGACTGAAAGCAGGCTGTGCTTCGTTACCGAGGACGAGCTGGGCAGCTGAGCGAGAAAAGGCTGCTGCAATCTGTCGATCCCGGTTGCGTTTGGCTTCGGAAGGAATCGCTGAGGCCTCTGGCTTCACAGCGCGATGCCGACTTGCTTCCGACGGTGATCCAGGCGACCGAAGGGTCTCTGAGCTCTTTGCGAGGGAGTCTTCACGCCTCCTGTCAACGGACGCTGTTGGCTCTGCTGTTCCAAGAAATAATAAAGGGGGAAGTGGAAGGTGTCAATTTGTGCGACGCACAGACGCGAGTTTTATTCAACTTACCTCCACCACCGGCGTCTTGAGCGGTGCTTTCGGAGTCGGACGTCAAAAGTAAATGTACCGCCTCTTGAAGCGACATGAACGGCGTGGCTAGCCTTTCGAGTAGTCCAGCGGGCTCGACGCTTGGCGATTGCTGCACGGTAGCTCCGCACAAAAGACGAAAGTTGGTCTGCGCTAAGGCAAAGTCGCCAGAGGATGCAGCCTCTATACCGTCGTCGTTGGGCAATTTCGAAAGGATCGTTTCGGTTTCTATATAACCTGGTAGAGCAGAGTGAACGACTGCAACGACGCGCGCTGAAGCGGCCAGCAGCTCAACCCCAATCTCTGATAGGGAGTTTGCAACGAGATTAGCAAGCACATTCTCGAGAGCTCGTTGATCGATTCTGCCGGCTTTGATGTCGGCTTGATCGGTATCGCAGAGCAAATGAGCGACCAGAAGTCGGCCAGCATCCTGTTGAGAGGTTCTGTGACCCTGCTCAAGCTCTAGTAGATCTTTGCAAAGCTGTGTGCGCCATTTTAAGCCCATTATCCGAGTTGTTACTGCAAATTTCCCAGCTGCCGCCGCCTGCTTTTCGTCGTTTGGCTTGAAGACACCCAAGATGAAGGATGTAGACAAGGCCTGCACCAGTCTGTGTGCATCCTCGGTCGAGCGATTATCCTCATCTTGAACCAACAGCAGCATTAGAGAAGCTTCTACCATTTGTTCTCCGAGTTGGAGCTGCTGCGCTGCGCTTACTTCGGCAATTTCCGGCGGAAGCGACCCATGCTTGACTAGGTGTTCGAACACAGGATCCATCAGTTGCGCCTGATGAAGTCGGATCAAGTTACTGTCGATTCTATGGAGTAAGCGCAACGCACGCTTGCGCACCGTATCGTCCTTGTGACTGACTAGTCCCATAAGCTTGCCCATCTCGGCTTCGTTCAAGCTGAACGGCGGAGCTACGGCACCTTGTTGATTGACAGGTTCATGCCACTTTGTCGGCAAGAGAGCATCGAGAAGCTCGAGGGCGGCAATGTTTCTGTTTGCGTTCGTGCTGCCCAATTGAGCCTTGATGTGAACCGCCAATGTCGTCCAAAGTTCTGCGTGCTCTTCCAAAGGAGCGCTGTAGATGGCTCCAATGCACTTGGCTGCCGAAAGACAGACCGCGAGACTTGCTGCCATTCCACCGCAAGCTCGCGCATAGATGCTGAGTATTGGAGCCAGTAGATCTTGAAGGACATGATGTGTGTTGGTTTCTTTGTTCGTGCATGATGCAATATGCTGAAGACATCCGAGACAGGCACTGACGAGCCAGGGGCAGTACAGCCCATGATAGTCATATTGACGTTCCAGCGCGCTACGATTACGAGAAGTGATTCGAGATCGGATACTAGCAAGCTTGAGGTCCGCATTGTTTGCTAGGTCTGATGATCTGAAGGGTGTCGATAGACTTGGGTCGACGTAATTTACAGCCTGAAGAATCTCGACGACGTGACACGCAGCTTCGTGTATCGAAATCATACCACGATCGTAGCAAAAGGTTACCACCCGGAGACAAGCCCGCAGTACGGAAGGATCTGGATCTGCTCGGCGTTCGATCTCAGCCAATATCTGTCCGTGCTGTTCCTCCAGGCCTGAGCTGGGAGTAAAAGAGTGTGTCGATGCGAGCGTCAAACGTGCTATGGTCAAGACAGCATCGAGCATCTCGGCTGGGTAGCTCTCGTATGTTGAGCACTGTAGCATAGCTAGGATGGCCTGCTTACGTATAAGCGGCTCTTTGTGGCGTGTAAGTTCGACCAAGGATGTTGCAAGAGAGGAAATTACGGACGGTCCAGAAGGCACGCCTTGTCCAAGTGAGAGCAAAGACTGTGATGTATGCAAGAGCTGCTCTGAACGCGGCTGAGCCCTACTTAAACTCTTGCCGAACGTGTTGAGCAGAATAAGGGATGACGTGGACGCTTCAGCTTGGCGCTCATCCGCTGAAGGATCCGACGGTGGTATTAGGATGTGTAGCAACTGATAGGCAACAAGAACATGTTTCCACTTTGTTGCTATGCTCAATAAATGTAGCGTGGGCAGCAGCGCGAAGTCGATGTCAGCTTTTGGAGTGGTGGTGGAGGCGGACGGATAATGCTCTGAGCAATGCAGCACTGTCAAGAGGATGGAAGCCAGCTTCGCGGGATCGGAGGATGAAGCCGCATTAGAGATACGAGTACGTGCATCTTTGAGCGTGGCGTTGATGATGTTGACGCATTCCCGTGAGGAAGATGCATCTTCAAGTGCCTTTGCCAGCTGAAAGTGGAGCCGTGAGGTGCCACTTTCGAGCAGGGTGAAGCCATCCGCCGCCATGGTGTGAGCAACTTGTACCTTTGACGGCAGCACGGGTCCCTGCATAATGGACGCGTTGGGTCACGCCGAGTTCCGAGTACTGTGTCTGGGCCGAATTCCGAATACATGCATAGGGCAAAGCTTCCACAATCTGCGCTTTGTGCAGCATATGTTATTGACAAAACAGCTCTCGCGGTCAATAGTCTACAAGAGAGCAGTGCGCTTCATACATTCAAGCATGGTGCCCGATACCGAGTTTACGCAGGCCCTGACGAAGCCGCTCAATGTAGTACAAGACTTGTACAATAAGGCAACGGACAAGTCACCTACCGCCGTTGTCAAGCAAGTCGAGTCCCATTTCAGGTCGACCTTCGGCAGCGACGATGCGCGAGCCAAGATCCCTGTCCTTTCTTCGTCCAGCCTGAGCTCTTTGCTGAGCTCAGCTTCCACTTCGCCACCCCTCGTACGTTTCCGATGCATGGTTCAAGACACCGGATTGGGTACCGAGGTATTCTTGGCCACACACAGGCACAATGATACCACTTACACTGGCCTCTTTGGCAACGAAGCACACGCACAGATGTCAGAGGAGGCACTGTCAAGCGAGAATCTGGCGGACCGCACCGCGATGTACGCTGTATCCACCCCAGGACAGACCACCTGGGCTGCCAAAGCGAATCGGGAGTCTGACCGCTCTAACGACTTGGCCGAGGTTGAATCTGGAATGAACAAACTCTCAGTACAAACACCGCAGTCTCCTGTCAAGGTGCAGCAGGTGCGAGACCGGATCCAGCGAGCAGCCGAAAAGGCCAAGGCAATCGGTTCTTCGGGCAAGGTACCCCGTCTGGTGGCCATCTCAAAGTTACACCCGCCCAGTGCCATTTTGGCCGCACATCAGCAAGCCAACCAGCTCCATTTTGGCGAGAATTACGTGCAGGAAATGGTCGACAAGGCAAAAGTGCTTCCACGCACGATCCGATGGCACTTTGTCGGTGGTCTGCAGAGCAACAAAGGCAAACTACTCGCATCCATCCCCAACCTGTACCTTCTAGAGACGCTGGATTCGATTAAAGCAGCAAATGTGCTGCAAAAAGCGCTCAGCTCTCCAGACGCAGCCGAGCGCGACGAACCGCTTCAGGTGTACCTGCAAGTGAATACGAGTGGCGAGGAAGCCAAGAGTGGTCTGCCCCCCATCTTGCAGGCGGAGACGGCAGATGCGGATCTTTTGTTCGACTTGGCAGTGCATGTCATCACCAAATGCCCGCTGCTGCGCTTCCGAGGTGTCATGACGATCGGTGCTGCGGCAAATAGCTCCAGTGCTGAAAGCGACAAGGCTCAGTCTATCGACGATATTGTCCAGGCCAACCCAGATTTCAAGAGCTTGATTGAGACGCGGTACAACCTCGTGCAACTCTTACGGTCAAGCCAAGAGATCAAGTCGAGCGGCGAAAGCCATATCAAAGGAGCGTACGCAGATTTGCTTGACGGTGACGACCCAAGCGGTGGTCTGGAGCTGAGCATGGGCATGTCGGCCGACATGGACGTCGCTACCATGGCTGGAAGTGACAACGTGCGTGTTGGAACTGACTGCTTTGGTCAGCGACCTGGCACGAGAGACGAGGCTATGGCTGGCATGAAGCGCGAGCTGGAAATTGGACCTGAGGCTGCCCTAGCGGAGCAGAGACCATCCTCTGGCAATACACGGACTGCGGGACCGTACATTCAAAAATTACCCGTGCCAGAACAAGCTCACGTCGGCGCTTTGCTCAAATTCTACGATATCCCGGCTGCGGAAAAGTTCAAGATTGCCGAATTGATCGATGTGATTGGAGTGCTCGACACAGCCGGCTTGCCTCACGCAGAGTGGCAAGACACTGGTGACGATCAAGCAGTGGCTAACACCCCACAAGCCCCTTGCGTCCACGTCATTCTTGCCACTTCCACCGACCTCAACTCGATCGAAGCATTTGCGGATAGCAGAAGTGCTCTATCTGATAGCAATGTTCGAGAAGAGTTGGTCAAGTATCTGGCAGGTGCTCTGGGTGGCGATCTGGTCGCTAGCGAGATGGTGCTCCTGGCAGTGATTGCGCGCATACATGCTCGACGCGCCAACCTGTGCTTGGGCGCACTCAGTGTGAACTTGTCCAACTTTTCTGTCCCGTCCGGAACACCGAACACGGAGCTTTTCCGGAGATTATGCCAGATTCTTCCGTCTGTCGTGGATGTGCCCATGGACTTGGACTCGCTCAACGACACGTCCAGATCTTTTCAGCCCAAGAGTGCTGGCGAAGGAAGCGGACTCGAAGCAGGACGGCTGCAACTGCCCGATGGAACAACATTGCTCATCAATGAAGGCAGTATGCGAGAAGGTCAGCTCAAAGACGCTGGCATTCGAAACATTCGCGCCCTCACATCCGTCTTGGAACAGCACAAATTGGCCTATGCCTTCCCATACTCGGAATTCGAGTTTGACACGGACCTCAACGCCATTATTCTGAGCCAGGGAAAGAGCTTCTTGCCCTTCGATATCCAGTGCCCACTGCAGGTGGACGACGCCCACGCTGATCTGTATACGTCCTCCAACTCGGCATCTGAGCAAGTTCCCGAAGAGAAATTGGCGCGATGGAGAAAGGCATTACTGCGCACACGAAGTTTGACCACTGCGCGATCGTTTGACATCCCAGAGGATGTAAGCCAACACATCCAGCACGAGTTTGTCGAGCAACGACGAAGTGCACCTGTCAGCGAGGACGGTGCCAACACTGGTCAGACCGATCTCCTGCGTCGCATGGCTCTCGTCCGTTTGCTTGCGCTTTCTCGCGGTCAAGCGACCTTGTCAGTTCAGGACTGGAATCAGGCGGTCCAGCTGGACAAGACGCTGACTGATCGGATCAAGTCTGCACATCCGCACGCCGCCCCAACAGCTTCTCGCTAAGAATTGGCATTTCAAAGCTCACGAAAATTTTGCGCCAGAAAAGTCCATGTTGGGATTCGAGGCTTGGAGTCGTTCGAGCATCTGTTGTTGCTGGATTTGATCAGAGGTTGGCTTGTTCATCGCCTTCTGCTTGTTATCAAACATCATTTTCTCCACCATTGCTCTGTGTGTGTGTGTCCTCACGTCAGTGTCTGAACCATGCGCACCTCATGTACCTGCTACAAAGCCACAAAGCTTACCTCGTTTCGGGATCTAAATCACTGAGTTTTGAGTTTTGAGGCACAATCTTTGTGGTGTCAATCTTGGGGTGGTGGGTGAGGACGTTTGGCCACCACTGACTCTGGTTTCTCTTTTCGAGATGGATATCGAGCATGCAGCCGTCGTTGATGGTCCAAGTCGAATCATCCTGCTTGATTTCATACGCCAATTGACCATCCACAAGGCTATCTGATGCGTTTTTCAGCGATACCTTGATGTGCGTGGGGGTCATCTTCACGACGAGGTCTTTGCCCCTGGTGCCTTGCGGGATGGGAAGTGAGATTTCGATATGGTCGAGTTCCTGAGTCCACTTGTAAGGGAGCTGCGCCTGTTCAGCGTCTTGAGCTGCTTTTGCGGCCGCATCGTGCTGCGCTCGCTCGTCCGGAGACAGGGCGTCGTACTCTTCTGGTGACATGGTGAAAGTGTAGAGGCACAGGAGAGAGGGAGAGTGTCACTTCTTCGCATCGCTTCGCAAAGTTGCAAAAAAAATGTGTCAATTGTTGTTAGAGCTGCGTTTTTGCCATGCAACCGTACAACCGTACAACCGTACTACCATCATGACAGGTGTCGCGCAAGCAAAGAGCAGTAGACAAGCCCGTTCCTAGCGGTAAAGCAGATCAGCATGGCCGTTAGGACGCGCAAGCCCAGCAGGGCGGCCTCCACGCGCATCAAATTTACTTCTTCGCCGCCCAATGCCCAGATACGGCACAAATCGGCGGGTCGAACTGTCCCCCGCGCGCTGTCAAGTGGCGATCAGGACCCGGAAAGCCCCATCGGAACGTTCGCAGCAACAGCAAGGTCTACACGCTTGGCAGGCAAAGAAAATCGCTCGCCAGGGCTCAGCTCGCGCCAAGTGGTAGTGGCGGCGAAGAAGCAACGGAGTCATCTCCAGCGTGTCCAATTCCAGCCACGTCCAGCCGAACCTGTGCTCACCGAAAGCAATAAGACCAGCGCCGACGGGTCGAGTGGAAGCTGTGTCGACATCTCGCTGTTCCCGACTGCTCCAGCTGCAGTTGTCGAGGAATTGAGCAATGTGCCGCAAGCATCTCCAAGGATCCTCGTTGACCAGACAGTGTGCGTCGATGAGGGGCCAGGTCTGCTCGAAATCCTGTCACAGTCAGCGCGATCGCGTTCCCAATCGACCGCACAATCTCAGTACAGGCAGAGTGACTTGTCCCGATCCCGGCTGAAGCTGCAAATCGAATACCCGACCTCGTGCTATACCGTCACGCAGGCACAGAGGATCGGCAAGTACTTGGCATCGACCCTCATACAGGCTCCAACTGCCGGAAGCAGTACGTGGACCAGCCTCACTCCAGATACGCTTCGACACCGGCACAAAACAGTCTCCAAGGCAGCAAGACATCTTTCCACGTCACAGAGACAGCTTGTGCAATATGCTACCACGCCGCCTTCGGCTCGCAGTGTCTCCACAGATATTGGTATGACGCGCTGGAGGACGCCGTCTCCGCAAGTGCAAGATTTCAGACACGGATCGTCTGTCGCTTCTTTATCTCCAACCCAGCCCAGATTCCAACGTGCCTTTGTCCATCGACCAAGATTCGCTGGGTATTTGCACAGTCCCACAGAGCCATCAAATTTCAATACTGAACATTCAGAGCTCGCCGATGCCGCAACAATAGCAAGCGGACCTAAACAGATCGTCAAGGTCATCATACCCTTTCAAGGCACGCCGTTCCTGTCGGCTGACCTGGTCACTTCCGCAGACTTTGTACACCTCACAGCCACTGACGACGACAAGGACACCCAGATCGTCACAAGGTCAGACTCGAAAGCAACACGGTCGGTGCCAGCACGCCTAGTGTGGATGCAAACCACCGCTCAAGCCTTTATCCTCGCGCTGGAAGAGCTGCTCCAATCAGCAGAGGATCAGTCGTGCTTCGGTCCTATTCTATACTACACTACCTCGTCACCACCCACAGCGGCAGGCGAGTGCGCTTATGTCACACTATACATACATTCAACCCAGATTCGTCAAGCACGCGCATTGCTCGCCACGATCGATGTCGCCACGCCGAGCACCAGTCCCCGTCGCCCTATTTACCCTTTCGCTAGCACGCATGTCTCCCTTTTGGTTCTCAGTACCGCCTGTCACCCTATCGGTCTTATTTAAACTATGCAGATTGTATCACGTCGATGCGTGTGAAGCACAGGGCTAGACCTGGAAGCCGAGCAGTGAAGTAATGTGTGCGCGGTGGGCTTCCTCCATCTCAGACGCCAGAAGAAGCAGCGCAGCGGCACGGGAGCTGATACGCGCTCGGAAACGATCTTCCCTTGTCTGATTCTGCCCAGAGCTGGAAAGCTCAAACGTGCGACGAGCGACGAGCAATAGCGGACGCAATTTGTCGCCATGACGCTGCACGAATGCGGCCATACTGTCCGCACCCGCTCCACCATCAGCAGGGTACAGATTGTGCCTGAGCGTGACGAGGAACAGATTCAGTGCCGATGCAAGGATTGGTATCGTATCCGAGTCTGTCGCTGCATCCATTTCTGCATATTCGCCATCCAGTAGCAGCGCAGAGACAATTTCGAGGGCCAAACTTGTCGTGTCGAACGCAAAGGAAGGTGTCGAGGCGGCTAGGTTGACCAGAATAGTCAGTGTGTCAAGCAGCGCAGCGATGGTTTCGGAGCCAAACAGCGCTGACATGCCTGCTCCAGCCGACCGCCCACGCGTCAGTGTGCGAGTTGCGCGGAAGCTGGCATAGTATGCCAAAAAGCGGTTGATCAGCGGGAAGATCAAGCTTGGGCCAACAGTTTCCGCCCATGTCTGCCGGGGGATATTTGTGAGCCCGAGCGGGGCTGACATGGCGTGCTGTGTTGGCAGTTGCTGAATCAATGGTCCGGTGCGTCGTGCACTGCTGTTGACTACTAGATTGCGCTCGCGTTGGATGGCAGGGACTTTTGCTTCGCCATGATGTTTTGTCTTTGTTGCCGCAGCATCGCCTAACGCCCTCGCACTGCTCTCGAGGATATGTGCGTGTGGGCCAGACGATCTATCGCCATTGGACAGTTCGAGCGCGCCTTGGGCTATTGCTGTCAGCATACCAAACCGTTGGGCAATACTGTACTGACTCCCGAATACTTGCTCCGTAAGCACCGCCGCTGTAACTTTCGGACTACCGACGAGTAACGCCACCAAGGCCTCCAGACGCCTTTCGTCAAACTTGCCAATCGAGAAATTGTTGTGCAGAGCAACCAGACTCAACCCCAGATCGACGGCATTCTCGTCAATTTCACCGCGACCACCGCTGACCACGGACGATTTGCGTCGGATGAGCACAGCCGCATTCTTGAGACCGAGTTTGACAGAAGCTCGGTCATTCGACTTGAGCAAGGGCGCGAGTTGTGAGATGTACACGGGTGGTCGGGCTCGCTTGTCGCCAAATGTAGGCGCATGTGCTTCGCGATCCGCTTCAAAGTCGGTAGCGGGTGCACGCGATTTGGGTTTGGTCGACTTGCTCTTAGCAGCATTCAAAGCAGATTCAGCGAGGGTACTAGCTTCGGACGGATCTAGACCAGCGAGATCAGCCGCGAGTTTGTGCATTTCGTTCGGCCCTCCGTCCTCATTAGCGGAGGAATCTGAAGAGTTGCCATCGTCGTCGCCGTCTGTAGACGACACGTCTTCATGATCGGACAAAGAAATTTGCGCAATGCTGCGAGTGCGTTTGTCGGAGGCAAACATTTTGAGAACAGGTTTCTCGTCTACGGATTCCGAATCGAGGTCTTCCGTCGTCTTGTCATCGTCTGACTCTAGCAGAGTAATGAGAGGGCGGGTTGTGGCAGCAGACCGAGGCGGCGGGACTACGCGTGTAGGCAGCTTTCGCGATTTCGCAGGCTGTCGTGCTTGCTTGCGCTCAGTCTTCGCGGCGACTGCCAATTGTGAAGCAGGTGACTGCTCCGTCCCCATCCCAAGTGTCGTGAGTAGTGTTTTTCGGTCCATCTGCTTGTGCAACGTGCCCACAGAAGCGAGATGGTAGCTCCACCCGTCGTGTAGTGCTCTGAGGACTCGTGCTTCCTCGCGTCCCTGTCCATTGCCGTCCCATATTCCACGTCCAAATTGCAGC
The DNA here is from genome assembly GCA_023212645.1 of Farysia itapuensis. Lineage (NCBI taxonomy): Eukaryota > Fungi > Basidiomycota > Ustilaginomycetes > Ustilaginales > Ustilaginaceae > Farysia > Farysia itapuensis. Next base: position 393,786 of record JALBYC010000006.1, on the reverse strand, counting down.
CCTTTTGCACCTTCCGCTGTCGTTCTTGCGCTCATGAGTTCAGCGATGAGCATTCCTAGTCGGCGTATTGTTGGATCGGGATGCTCAAGGTGTCTCGAAACGCCTTCGAGCAGAGCCGTGGACCTCGACACGTCCATCAGCGTTCTTCCTTCTTTCTCCTCTGGTAGAGACGAAGTTGAAGCGAGAAGACATATAATCAGTGTAGTGATATACTGTTCCTGATCCAGCGTCGCGTGCTTGATGCGGGACTGATCAGCCCAATGCTGCAAGGCCCTTTCCAAGAGCGATATAACTTGCCTCGGTTGGTCATGGGTCAGGACGAAGCCCCACGCCCAGGCCATCACGGGAGCTTGCGGCACAGATGAGAGTACCAAATCCAGAAAACGTGGTTCGTCGTCTTCATCATCTTCGTCGACGCCCCGCGTCAAGAAATGGTCGAGGATGGTCCAAGCTGCTGCAATGAATGTGTGTGTTGCGAGAGACAGGAAGTTGACGCCCTCAGAGCCAGGTTTAGCTCTCTCTGCGGGGGCAATGATCGAGTTGCCGACGATTCGCCGCGCTTCACTGTCCATCATGCTCATGAGGCTGTAAGACACACGAGTCTGTGTTTCTTCGCTCAATTCAGTAGCGAGTAGCTGCCATTGTCTGGCAAAAGCGTCTTGATCACTGACTGTGACAGCATTGCGCAGGAAGACTGGCCAGAAAGCATAGTCGGCGCCAGTAGACGGAGAAGGAGCGGCCGTAAGGTAACCTGTTCTGTCGAGCCTGGAAACGACCTCACTCATGAGAAGCGCTCTCTCTTGCTGCTGTGCTGACTTTGTCACCGCTCGTAGGGCCTGAACAAGTCCGGTGACCAAGACGTTTGCGTACCATTCTTCCCTGCCTAGGTGATCCGGCACTTTTCCGAGCATGAAGTTGGCGATGCGATCGGGGAAAGAAGTCAAGAGACGCATTGTGTCGGACCAAGATACACGCCTACGTGCTTGATTGCGTTCCTCCAACGCTGCTTGCATCACGGCGTCGAGCGAGAGCGAGGAGACTGCTCGACCACATAGATATAGTAACGCATCATATGTCAAAGGATGTAGCGCTTTACTCGGAGCGTCAGATGTGCTAGAATGGTTCACTCCAGAAGATAGAACTCGTGACACAACACGCAGGCCGCACTGTTGAAGGAGACCTCGAGTCGAACTAGCTGTACTTGGCTCTGCGAAGAAGCATGCATCGAGCAGGTTTTCAAAGACGCCTTGGTGTTTCAAAGCATCCTGCCAATCGATAGCCACTTTGATTAGCAAAGCCTCTTGCGCCGCTTCGATGACCGAGACTACAGGTAAGGGAGCTGTAGCAGTAGAGCTCGAGGCGAGGGGAAGGTCGAGGACCTTGGAAGCAAGATCATCGCCTAGAAGCGGTCGAAGTGGCTGTACGAACGTCCGCAAGACTTCTTCGACCGAGTCAAAGCGATGAGAACCATCCTTTATTGCATTGAATAGCTGGCGCTGCTCAGATTGCGGCAAGTTCAAGGACATTGCCTGCAGCTGCGAGGATGAACAACACCAACAGGAAAGCAGGGCTCGCAACAAAATATACGTGGAGTGGGTGTCTTCTACCCGAGATCCGCGTTTTCCCACACCACACGCAGACAGCTATTCAGAATGTTATGGATTTGATGTTGGCAAGTAGAGTACATATGTGCAATGCAAAAGGGGAATTGATGTCTAGGCGGAGGCGGAGATGGGTGCTGGAAGGGCGAGACGGATCTCAGGTGTGCCGGTCCCGGAGGGAACAGGTCGACCGACGACGAGGTTGCTGGAAGGCGTCTTGAGCATATCGACATCTCCATGCATGGCAGAGTTGCCAATGAAAGCCATCGTCATCTCGAATGACGCTTTGAGCAGCGTCGATGATGACTCGGCAATACCGGATCGGTTGAATGGGCGGAAACCACCGGCTGCGGTCTGGTAGTCTGCGATCAGGAACAAGTGTCGAGGAGAGACAGCGATGCCATACGTATCAAAAATGCCCCGCATCTCTGCGACAATGGCGGCTCGAGCCGCTTCTACACCATACGTGTGCAGAACGGCGCCAATATCGTTGGTGTAGAGGTTGTTCAGGTCGACAACGCCAAAGCCAAAGTCCCACAAGTCTTGGAAATTGATTCCTTCTGCAGTCAGCGAGACTCCCGTCTCGCCGGCTTTCGCTGGCGGCTTCATGACTCGCGAGATATTGGGGATCTCGTGTATCACGCTGGTCTGGCAAGCTTTCTCGACCAAGTTGATCAGCAACAGCTTTTGACTCTGGGACTCGACTGCCAGATCAAACTCAGCCCAGCTTGCCTTGACCTCGTCAAAGCGGAAGGCAACAATGTATCTCGAGTTCTCTTGTAGTGCGGAAGCCAGTGCTGACGCTTGCTGGGCCCAGTCCTCGTTGATCTCGCCCTCGTCGACAGACGTGGAGTTTACGACACCATCCTGATCCATGGTGGAATCATTGCGGAAAGCTGCTTCAATGTCCTCAGTGGTCGTGGGTACTGCCATATTATCCTCTTCGTCGTCGGCAGCGTCGTCGTCTTGGTATGAGACATGCGCAGAAGATCGGGACTTTCGCTTGGCATCGTCTGCATCTCCATCTCCGACATCCGTTCCGGCGTCTTCGTCGTCAGAGTCAGCGTCATTACCATCCTTTCGCGCTTTGCTCGCTGCAGCGTCCTTGGAAGAACTAGGCTCTGCTTCGTCCGCTTCTCCAGCCTGACCGACGTCGTTGAAGCTTTGACCCTTGCCTATGGCGGCAACCTGCAGCGCATGCTCCCGTCTGCGTCTTCGCAGCTCTTGCACAATACCGTTCTCGAGGATTCTTGAGAATGTTTGCTCCAAGCCGCGAAGCACATCTTGGGTAGTACAATTGTACTCCTCCTGGTACTCTTCGGCAGGGTAGAAGTTGAGGCGCACCGTGTACGTTTTTTGACGCTTGTAGCCAGAGGACTCCGACTTGCCCGAGACCTTTTCGGTGACAAAGGCCTCCTCGACAACCTGACTGAGTACAAGCCGGCTCCCGTCCTTGCAGAAAGTCTTCATCTGGTCATTGGTGATGCCATCCAGGACCGGCAGGCGCATGATGGGTGTCTTGATTCTCTGAGAGGCAGTCATGACAATTTCACGCAGTCGGGGGATACCTAGCGTGACGTTGGCAGCACCGTGTCCAGCAAAGTGGAACGTGTTGAGTGTCATCTGGGTTGACGGTTCTCCAATACCTTGAGCAGCCAAGAGTCCAACTGCTTCACCTGGATCGACAAGACCTCGGTGATAAAGCACCTTGCACATTGCGCGGAATGCCTCGACTCCGAGCTTTTCTTTGGCGAATCGCAGCTTTTCCACGGCCGAATCCAAGGCAGTCTCGTCGTCAGCAGCCTCAGACTTGCGGTGCTTCTTCTTCTTGCGCTTTTCCGCGAGGAGCTTGCTTGGGTTCTTTTCGATGTAAGCCTCGATTGCCTTTGCGTACTTCTCCGACATTGAACCAAAGTGAGTCGAGGGTGAGTACACGCTTAGTACTGGATCATACTTGTGCGGTTTTTTGAGGGCCTTCTTCATGTGCTCTGATGCTTTTTCGGCTTCGACAACCTCGCCGAGTTGCTTTGGATCGTATCGTTTGTTGTAGTTCTCGAAATTGGCCGCGGTGAAGTCAAACTCGCCCATGTACTTGCTCTTGGTCGTGTCTAGAGCATCTTCGCCGTATGCAAACTGGAGGACCGAACCATCAGAATTGCGGACGGTGTTGTCGTACTGGATGTGGACACCCTCGAGATGCTTGATCAAACATCGTTGCAGATACCCAGAACGAGACGTCTTGACAGCTGTGTCGATGAGACCTTCTCGCCCAGCCATGCAATGGAAGAAGTATTCTTGGGGACGAATGCCGGTCAAGAAACGACCACTGACATAGCCACCGGCGCGTGCTGACGTCTCAAAGGGTCGGAAGGAAGGAAGAGACTTTCCACTGACCATTAGTGGAACACGTCGGCCTTCGAGCGCCTGTTGGCCAAGCAAGCACGAGATCTGTGACACGTTGACGGCTGACCCTTTGGCACCAGAACCAGTCATCATTTGCATGTTGTTCTCTGGGAACTTCTTGTACAGGCCAGAGGGTAGACACGCTTCGATGACGCTGGAGGTCAATGCGTTCGCCGAAGCCATCATGTCGCTGTCGAGTGCTGCCAGCTTGTACTCATCTCGTAGCACTTCTTCAAGACGAATGCGCAAGTTGCGGTCCGTGTCCGAGTTCTTGGTGTCCTCGCCTTCAAGTCCGACCGTCTTCATGGCCACATCTTTGCCACGTGCCTGCGCTTCTTGAAGCATGGAGCGTCGGCTCTTGTCACCCGCCTCGCTGAGCAGCAAATCGTCCATTCGACACGAGAAGGCGTTGGTTTGCAAGAATTTGGTAAAGAGACGGGAGAGGATACTGAGCAACTTGCCAGCAGTCTCAGAGCCGTAGACTTCGAACACGGCATGCACCAAACCGAATGCGGAGGCGCCAAATGCTGCTTTGTCCAAGACGCCGGTGAGCAGCTCGCCATCTTCGATAATGACCTTTTCTTCGCTGGCATGGTCAGCGCCCCACATGCGACCTGCAACCTTAGCCTTAGACACGAGATTGAGGCCAGCAGCTTTGGCTGGCTTGAGGTTCAACAAAACGGTGGAAATGACCTGTTTGCCAGTCCAGAGTGGCTCTGGTTTGAAGATGGCAGGCGGTATCGTGTGGACGTGGCCGTCACCGGTATACCTTCCCTCGGGACGCAGAGCGCCATACAGCATCTGTTGGTATTCTGCCCGCGTGTAAAGAGTGTTCTTAGACGTCATCCAGACACCAGCGACAACATGATCTTGAATAAGACCTCGAAGCGGGTTACCACTCGTTGGTGTTAAGTACTGGTTGTCCGTATTGGCGACATAGTAACATTCTGCACGAGCTGCTTGCGATTGGGGAAAGTGCATGTTCATCTCGTCTCCATCGAAATCGGCGTTGTAGGAATTGCAGTTTGCGTAGTGCATGCGGATTGTCTTTTCACCGACCAAGACACGAGCTTTGTGGGCCATCATCGAAGGTCGGTGAAGCGTAGGCTGTCGATTGAGGAGCAGGATATCGCCGTCGCGCAAATGTCGAAGAACCTGCTTGTTGGCTATCGGTGTTCTAGTCGAGCTGCCAAGGCCAGCGAAAGTGCCACGCGCCTGTCTTGATGTGCTTTCTTGTGGAGTGAGGAGCTGATTTGCAAGAGCAGTGCGCTCTTCGACGCTGAGCTTCTCGAGCAGAGTTTCGGTGCCATCTTCGGCGCGAACGGCAACGGCACCTGGATACTTGAAAGGGCCGTTGATCACCAGCTGTCGCATCAACTGAACATTGTGAACGGTGACAGGCTCGGGATACGTGAGTTTTCTGGCGAAGACTGGCGGGACACCGATTTCATTGGTCTCGATGTTGACGTCAGGTGAAATGACGGATCGCGCTGCGAAGTTGACACGCTTGCCCATCATATGCTTTCGGAAGAGACCTTCCTTCTTTTCCAGACCTTGCTTGACACCTGGAGGTGGAAGTTGACCCTGACGCAAGGGCATGGGGTTCTTGTCGGCGTCGATAAAGGAGTTGACATCCACCTGGAGCTGCATCATAGAGTTGAGCATCTTCTCTTGTGTATCACGTTTTGTTTGAAGCAGTTGTTGTTGTGCAGAACGGTACTCTTGGTCTGTAGCGTCTGGTCCAAGTTCTGGAAATTCGCGCTTCGAGGACAAGCGTTTCAGATCCTCGCTGAAGCCGCGAACGGCAAAGGTGGTCTTGAGGACATTGGTGAGCAGCTCGTTTTGCGAGTTCTCGAAAGTCATGTCACCCATGACGCTGGCTGGGCGAAAGCGTGTAGGCGGCACAGCAATTACTTCGACGAAAAAGTGGTCAGCGCTGGCGCCGTCTGGGGTGCACCAAAAGGCTTGGGGTGTTTTCGGCTTGACCTTGCCCTCTGAGTTGCCAAGTCGAAATGGTCCATGACGGCCAAATAGAAGTGAGCAAATAGGACCTTCGTTGTGGAATAGAAGCCGAAGGTGGGCACGGCATTCCTCAGCTGGGACGACGCGATATTCATTGTCGGTTTCCTTCGCGTCTTGACTTTCGGTCACATCAGCCGCTGTTGAGAGCTGCTCATCGACTTCGGTGACAGCTCCGTTCGGCTTGGCTGCTGATCGGCGTTGAATCTGTGCGAGTTGCTTGATGGGCGAGATACGTCGAAAGCCTTTGTGCTCGTTCGCAGCCTTCTCTTTGGAAGTGGGGGGACGTTCCATGACCTTGAGGAAACCATCTCGACGAAGACTCGAGCTGATGCCGGTGCACTGTCCACACCTGCGTTTGTTGATCTCGGTCATAAATTCGGCGACGCATTGCTTGCGCACCGTGTAAACAATACTTCCAGGCTCGTGACTATCTGCAACCTTGCCGCTAGCTTTTGCTTCTTTGATCAATTGCTTGACCTCTGCGTTGATCCTCGTTGCGAACTCGGCGGCGGTCTCACGAGGATCGTTTCGCGGAGTACGATTTGTTTGGCTGCTCTTTTCAGCTCCTTCCTCTTCATCGTCCTCTTGCTCGATATCCGCATCACTGCGCCCTAGGACACTCTTGGGATCGTGTGCTCGAGGTTCTGCGGACCTGATCTCTTCGGCAGCATCGACAAGCCCATACTCGAGTAGTCTTAATCGCCCCATGAGTTTCGTGATAACTACGAGTGAAGCTCTGAACCTGTGACAATACAGACATGTGCCTCGCAGCAGGTTGAACATTGGTCCCATGAAGAGAGGGTGAAAAACGGGTGATGGCAGTTCGAGATGTCCAAAATGACCTGGACATTGATAGGAATTGAGTCTGCAGGTAGCGCAGATGTCATGGGGACGCATCGGCCCGTAGGCTGGGTCGTAGAGGCCTCCAGCATTAGGGTGGTTGGTGGTGTCGAGCAGAATAGGATTGACTACCTGCTTGACCGAAATTCGTCGAATGTCCTCCGCCGTGAGAAAGGCAAAGGACGCCGAGGCGATTGTGGACGTGATGGGCTTCTTGATGTCCATCGCTGACCCACACTTCTTCCGGAAAGGGGGATTGCGCTTGCTAGCAAAGGACAAGGAAGGGGCAACAAAAGTTGGAGTGATTTCGCTTCTTCCCAAAACCAAAAAAATTGTTTGCGGGTATTACGTAAGGCTGACAATGCCTGCTCCGTGTCCCGCACGATCCACTTTCCAAGGTGTTTCACCGGGAATTGCCGATACCTCTACGATAGCACCCAGTCACACGTCACGAGTAACAGCATGTCTGGCAAACAGCAGACGACTGACGGTGCAGTCACAGCCGCACAAGACTCTGAAGCGGTCGAACAATCCGCTCTCGATAGCGGAAGCTCAAGCCCGAACCAGCCGCATTCCTTCTTTCACCATCGTCATTTGAGCGGTGGACCTGGGGTGGGACCGGGCACGGCAAGTCGCTACAGCGACATTCAGGCACAGCAAGTAGCTCATAGGCTCTCACAGCGCGAAGCAGCTCTAAGGGAATCTGCAGTCCAGGCCAGTCGCCACGGTGGGAAAATTGCTGTAGGTCTGGATCCTAGTCTGTCTCGATCTACGTCGGTACGCTCACAGCAACGCAAGGCATCTGGTGGTGCGAACAGCGGAGCGGCTCCCTCGCCCCGACACTATTCGCAGTCTTCTCACGGTCAGTCTCGTCCCGCTCCGTTTCCACAAGCATCCCAACGGGAAGCTTTCGACGTTGCGGTAGCTTCTTCCAATCTTGCGTATTCCTCTGATGGTTTGCAAGCCTTATTGCGAGATCATCCCGAGCTCGTATCCAGTAGCTTGGCTGCGGCTGCCGGTCCACAGCTTGCAAAGACCGGGACGGTCAGCACAAAGTCTGGAAGTCGAGCCGGGAGCAAGTCTGGTAGTGTGCCAGGCACCCCGTATGGCCAAGAGAGCCAGGATGAAGTCTTGCCAATGGGTGCGTCCCTATCCAACTCTTACCACGCGAGTCAGCAACAGCGAGAGACGGTTGTCTCACCCGAGCTCTCCGAAAGTCGCGGGAGAATCCTCAAGGATGCTCCCGAAGTGGGCGAAGGTGGGCGCGCAGTCTCGCAGAGCGGACTGGGTGCAGCTCTTGGACTAGGACATGGTATGCGTGCAGGTGTTGCGACCCCCAACCTCGGTGCTGCAGGCGCTCGACCCGACTATTCGGGTGCGAAAATCGTAGTATGCATGGTGGGACTGCCGGCACGAGGCAAGAGCTACGTTGCCAATCGAGTGCTCAAATACTTACGATGGCTCGAATACGATGTCAAGGTGTTCAATGTCGGTCAACTTCGACGTGCGCTCGCTCGAGCCAAGTACAACTCCTTAGGTGTCAAAGAGGATCATACTTCCTCCTTCTTCGACCCTACAAACCCGTCTGCTTACAAGCTTCGTTCCCAGATGGCGGAAGAGTGTCTCGAGCAACTCATCGGCTGGCTAAAACGCGGTGGAAATGTGGGTATACACGACGCTACCAACAGTACCAAGGCGCGCAGAAAAGAGATTGCAGATCGTATTGCCAAGGAGCCAGACCTCAAGCTTGTGTTCCTCGAATCAATTTGCACTGATCCCAAGGTCATCGAGGCCAACATTGCCGTAAAGGTCAGCAGCGGTGATCCCGACTACGCCGGCATGACACCGGAGGCAGCCAAACGTGATTTCTTGGAGCGAATTCGCCACTACGAGGAGACTTACGAAGCTGTCAACCACGACGGCAGCGAAGCACACTACAGCTATGTCAAAGTCACGGATGTGGGCAAAAGCGTCACCATCAATCACATTCAAGGCTATCTGGAATCCAGAATTGCCTTTTATCTCATGAATCTGCATCTCACTCCGCGCAACATCTTCTTTTCGCGACACGGCGAGTCGCAATACAATGTCGAGGGTAAGATTGGCGGTGATTCCAATCTGTCAGAACGCGGTTGGATGTATGCCAAGGCCTTACCGCAGCTGATCAAGGACCATATCGGTGACGCTCCCCTCACCGTGTGGCACAGCACGCTGAGACGGACCGGGCAGACGGCCAGCTACTTGCCCTATCCCAAACTTGCCTGGAAGAGTCTGGACGAATTGGACGCTGGAGTGTGCGACGCCATGACGTACGAAGAAATCGAAAAGTACTTCCCAGAGGACTATGCAAATCGTGATGATGACAAGTTCAACTACAGATATCGGGGTGGAGAGTCCTATCGCGATGTCGTAGTCCGTCTGGAGCCCATCATTATGGAGCTGGAACGACAGGAGAATATCCTCATTATTGGACACCAGGCCATTATCCGAAGTCTGTATGCCTATTTCCATGCCTTGTCGCAAGAAGATCTACCCTACATCAAGATTCCCCTGCACACTGTCATCCAGCTGACGCCCAAAGCATACGGATGTGATGAAAAGCGCTTCCAGCTGCCCATTGAAGCAGTAGACACTCACCGTCCCAAGCCACTACGCCCTGACATTCAGGACGACACACAGCCACCATCTCCCCCGCTGGACCCTCTAGAAGCCGCTGCGACTTCTCCGCCTCCCTCACAGACCAAAACGGTCTAGATTCTACCAAACTCTATTACCACCTGTCAATTTGTCACTTTGCATGCTGCCGATGCGGGCGGATCGGGGATAGGAGCGGGAAAGCACCGTAAGCGAGACTGGAAAAGGGTCCAAGGTCGGATCTTGAAAAAAGAATAATGATGACGTGAGCTTCCTTGCGTTGTCCGTTCCGGCGGGCATGGCAAAACACCATACTGCCCGACGTACGGCTGAGTCGGCCGACGATAGCCATTACAGCAGCCGGAAGAAGATCAGACTTTTTAGAAATTGTTCTCGAGGAGAACCAATAAGATTGTGGGAGCAGTCGTGTCTCAGGTGAGAGTTTTGCGTTGTGTCATCGTTTGCTGTCCACAGCGGCACTAGGCTGGATGTGAGTTTGAGCGCGTGGCTCCAATTCGATCGCGATGAACAGCTGCTGATCGCTTTGGGCTCCATCATGCTGACACAGACGATAATCTAAGGCGGCAGTCTGGGCTTTACCGGCGGGAGGCTAGTCATGCATGACGTAAGAAAAATTGGATGTTTTGTTTCTCTGCCAATTGAGTAATATTGTGGACCCCTCTAGCTCAGTTGGCCAATCGGTGATAGTCTCATGACGCTGTCGCGACACAAGTTTATTTCGATTGTTTCTCGCCGTGCTTGTGCGATAAGCTGACCAGAGTGATGCAATCGCAGTCAGATGGCCTCCAGGATCCGTGGTACGGTCATCGCCAGCAGTGGGTCTTTTCAGGAGCAATATAAGAGCACGCTTCTGTCGCCAAGTGTGAACGCATTCCATCCTACTCGTATCCCTGTTCTTCGCTCTACCCTACACTCCTCGTCACCCCACTACCCTTGCAAAAATGCAGGCTGTTTCAGAGATCTTCAAGCGAGCGGGCAACGATGCTTTGAGCGTCAACCAGCCCGTCGCCGATATCGACATCACTACTGCCGGCTCCGACTTCTTGTGGGCCGTCTTCTCCGTCATGGCGGCCACCGGCCTGGGAACTATGATCTGGTCGCTCAAGATGAGCCGTGGTGAGCGTGCTTTCCACTACCTCTCGGCCGCTATTCTGGCAACCGCCTCGGTGGCCTACTTCTCCATGGCTTCCGACCTTGGTGCCGTTCCCATCCGTGTCGAATTCCTCAACTACGCCGCCAACGCTGCCGGTGGTGCCCGCCCCACTCGATCCATCTGGTATGCCCGATACATCGACTGGACCATCACCACTCCTCTTCTGCTTCTCGAGCTCCTCCTAGTCTCGGGTCTGCCTCTCTCCACTATTTTCATTACCCTCTTCTTCGACATTGTCATGATCATCACTGGTCTTATTGGCGCTCTGGTCGAGTCGAGCTACAAGTGGGGCTTCTTCACCATGGGCTGTGTTGCCATGCTCTACGTGTTCTACGTCCTTTACGTCCCCGGACTCAAGTCGGCCTCTCACCTTGGCCCCGAGTTCAAGAAGGCATACATGATGTCGACCGGCGTGCTTACCTTCCTCTGGTTCCTCTACCCCATCTGCTTTGGTCTCGCTGACGGCGGCAACGTTATCAGCCCTGACGGCGAGATGGTCTTCTACGGTGTTCTCGACCTGTTGGCCAAGCCTTGCTTTGCCCTCTTCCACCTGTTCTCCCTGCGCGGCTGCAACTACTCGTCCCTCCACCTCAAATCGGGCAAGTTCTCTGACTACGAAGGTGTCGGCTCCAACGGCGAGACTGGCAACATCAAGGCTGCCGAGGCTAACGCTGTCAGCCACGCCACTCCTGCCAACAACGAGACCCACCACGCCACCCAGTAAACATACCTCCGCCTATAATTGCCGTTCTCTGGTAACAGCCTGCTCTCATCCTATTAATCTCTCCTCTCATCACGCTTATATCCATCTAGCTTTTCCGCGCTTGATAACCTCCCGCGAATTACACATACCTTATCTACCCGTACATGGTTGACAAGCTTGCGCTGACTCTGAGTTGTGCGCAGCTTTGGATTCGGGTATTATTTCGGCGGAACGGGTTTTTTTTGTTTTGTCAGATGTCCAACAAGGCTTGGACGGTTGTACCACAGAATTGAGCACAAAAACAGACATGTCGGAACGTTTGACGGAGCGTCTGTTGGCGCAAGAGCCAGACTTGTTACAACAAGCGACTTCGCACGCTTTTCTACGCAATGCAGGAGCAGGTAAGCTCCAGCAAGCCCAGCTCGAGGCGTGGCTGACGCAGGATCGACTGTACATCACCTGCGGATACGTCCAGCTCATGGGTGCTCTCCTGCAGAAGCTCTCTCCAACCGAGCAAGGTCCTTCGCATTCCAGCTCGACAGGTTTCAGCACCAAGTTGCACATCCTCACCGCTGCTCTAACCAATATCGAGCGCGAGCTGAAGTTTTTCGAAGATACGGCGGCTGAGAACGGTCTTCGCCTGGACGTGGCACCGTCGTCGGCTTTAGCTGGTGCTGATCAACCACAAACAAGTGTCAGCAGTACAAGTCTCCTACATCCTGCGACTCGACAGTACATTAATCATATTCGCAAAGTGTCGCAGCCCGCAAGCTCGTTTAATGACGCACTTGTTCTGTTATGGGCGATGGAGATCATCTACCTTCAGGCTTGGCGTTTCGCAGCTTCTCACCGCCTCACTCGCCCGACGTCACAGCCCAAGCCGGGTATGCAAAGAGCACTGGATGTGCTCATTGACAACTGGACCTGTCCCGAGTTCGAGCAGTTTGTCGATCAACTCGGCGCTCTCGTTAACGAGATCGGTACCGGCTACACAGGCGCCGACCGCATTTGGACGCAAACCTTGCACTTGGAGATCGCATTCTGGGAAACGGCACGAGTATAGCTTCCCTCGCAGACACGATAGACACACATGTACGGAAAAGTGTACTGACATTCGAGAACAACGTGGGAACAGCAAGAACAAGACTGACAACAAAATGAGATGCAAAAAGGATGTGAAATGTGAAATGCAGAGGAAAGCAGGAACACGTGCAGAATGGAGAAGCTGAGCAACTTGCTCAAGACCAGTCCAAGACATCGTCTAGGTCAAGACCAATGCCAAGTCCCATTGGCACTTCAGACGATACCTGTCTATGCTTGCTGGCACCATTGCCAGATGAGACAGAAAGGGAACGCTCGCCGAGGTGCGAGTGTCTGCCAGTCGGCTCGCCCGCCATGGCTTTGTGCAGACGTGCTGAGGAGCTGCTAGAAGGCAGGCCGTTGCCCAGGTGGCTGGGATGTCTCTCGTGAGCATCTCCGCCAGGGTAGCGCTGCATGAATCTCGGGCTGCCAAAGTCAAAAGTGGGTGTGCGCGGGAACGGTGACGATGACGGCGGAACGTCATCACTGCTGTCAAAGCGTCCCCGGACGCATGAGGTGTAGGGTTGTCGAGGCTGCAACTCTGGCGTTTTGAGTTGTGCGCTCGACCACGGCGTTCCCAAACCAGACGTCTGGCGGGCTCGGACAGCGCGAGTGGCAGAGGTGGGCGATTGCATTTGCCATGCTCGGCTGGTGCTGTAGTGCTCGCTGCTACCAATGTGCTCCTCTAGACCCTCGGCATAGCCACTGCTGTAGATGAGACTCGGCATGCTCGTCGAAGGCTCAGTCGCAAAGGCGCTTGACAAAAAGTCCCGGCCAGGTGTGAGCACGCCTCCGCTGAATGAGTCCACTCGTTGATGCCGGTTGCCGGAGCGCGAAGGCGTCAAACTGCCTGGATGTGGCTGCTGCCCGCCGCGATAAGACCAAGCTCCGCCAGAGGCCAGGCGTGAGGGGGTGGAGAAGATGTCGGCATGCGCAGCTTCTTCGTCCATGAAGCCAAGCGACAACGTTCCACTTGCTTTACGTCCCGAAGTGTGACGACTAGGCGTGTTTATGCCGGCGAGACGCGGTGAAGGCGTCATAGGTCGTTCCAGCAAGCCTTTGCCACTGCTGCCACTGGTGCTTCTCAGCGAGTCCCAGCCGGCCAGCAGACTTGAGCTTCCACTTGGTGCTGTGAAATCGACCTTCGTGGGTGTCTCTGATACAGTGGGTCGGACTCCAGCGGAGCCTGTGGTGCTCTTCCGGGCCAATGGAGAGCCAGGGTCGTTGATTCTCCAACCAACTCGCTCAGCGCGCGAACGGCCCAGGCCCTGTCGCTTGACTGTGCTGCGTCCAGTGGGGTCACCCACGGCGATGAGAGTAGGGCTAGGAGCCAGTGCGATCGAGGAGGATACAGCCAAACCATGACGGTGTATGGGAGTGCCACTGGGCAATGTGAAGACAGGCTCTTGGCCAGACAGCAGCGCTTGTAGCCCCTCTGGTGTGGTGAAGTCAACGTAAGATGTGGGGAGCGAGGAGGCTGGTGAGAGATGCTCTGTCATCGCAGCATCGCAACACGTGTCACAATACCACTCGTCGTCAAGGTCGTTGGAATTGTTGATGCCGACACACGGCAGATGAAGCCAGTGCTTGCAATTATCGCATTGAACCATGATAATTGCATCATCCTCGATACCGCATTTGCAACCGAAAATGGCTGAGCCATTAGAACGAGCTAGACTCGCGCCGGTAGCAACCGACTTGCGCGTAGATGTTACAGAGGGTGCCGAGACGCGGGGTTTTCTTCCTCGTCGTTTCACCGGGGAGGGCACCGCGCTCAGTCGTTTGGCACGCTTGGGAGGAGATGCGGGAGGTGGAGCAGCAGTAAACAGCACAGACTCTTCGCGCTTGCGCGCTCGATCGAGGAGAGCTTTAGCAACCATCGGATGATGTTGATATGCCGGGAGCGCTAGTTGAGCCTCGAGTTCGTCCTCCGTGTCCACCTCGAGCCATCGTGCCAGATTTTCCTTGCGTTTCTGTTTTGCGTCGACGACGTGCTTGCCCGCAGCGGACCAGGGACCGTGAGGTGAGTCCGGCCAATCCAGTGTTGGGAGGCTGTGTGTGGCCCTGTGACCGCGAAGCCGTGGTCGCCAACTAGCAGATTCAGCTTTAGAGGCTACTTCAGCCGTCGCCAACGTCTGCTTTAAAGCCGAGAATCCTCTGGCGTCTAGAGTGGTATCACCCGATGAATCCAGGTCAGATCGCTTTGCTGGCGAAGAGGGCTCAGATGTCGGGAAGTGGGAAGAGAGGGAGAAGCTTGGCGAGATCCCGGGGCAGGGTGTGCCGACAGAAGTTGGGTCGGTGGATGAGCCTACGTCGCTGGGAGCGGAAGAATCACCGGAGTCAGATCCGCGGCACAAATTGCCAGATGAAGATCGCCGAGGCGGTGCTAAGCTAGTGACAGGACCATGGTCGGAGATCTGCTGTGCATAGTCGCGATGGACAGCGACCCGACCTAGGCCTTGAACGTCCATCGGTACAAGTTTGGGATCCTGTGGCAGAAGAGGAGAGGCAAAAGCAGCAACGGCATCTCTGATCTCACCCGAGGAGATCAGGCTGGGAATCTCGAGGTCCCGAGGCGAGAAACCGGGCGAGCTCATCAGCTCGCGCTCCGTTAGAGGCACTGAGCTCAGCATCGCAGCCGAGGCCCAGCCAGCTGTATCGACCAAGCTTCGATGCGACGTTTGCAGTTCGGAAGCAAAGGCAGTAGAAACTTTGCGCTTGGAGGGTGAGGCATGGATACTTTCGTATCCCTGGCGTGGCTTGCCCTTGGGAAGAGTGTGAGGCACAACCATGCGGGCATCACTATTGTCAAACATGGGCGATCCCCATCCCATATCGACTTGACCAAGTCTTCGACCTCGCCTCGGGGTCAAAAGAATATTGGTGTTCGTTGATGCAGCAGGTAGATCAGGGTTGTCGTCTGTCGGCACATGTGGTACTACTTGCACATCGTGATCCGACGGGGCTTGGGAATTCATGACAGTGTCCATGATGCTGGCAGTGCTCGAGATTCTCTTCATCGTCCTACTCCTGCCGGACTTGCGACGACTGGGGCTCTTGGCGGGAGCAACATTTGTGTAGAGAGCAGTGGTGTCAAGAGACTTCTTAACCATTTTGGTGAAGTTGAATGCACCCGTCAGATGTCCAGCATCAGTAGGTGTAACTTGTAGGTTGGTGAGAGATGGCGAAAGAGCCGACTTCATGTCAGCCTCGAAGAGAGGATTGCAGAAGGCAAAGAGAGTAGATGCTAAATGTGCACAAAGGAAGGTTTTGAAGAGGCAAAGACAGTTTCGGCTTGCTGCTTATTGTGTTAATGAAGAGGTATGTGACATGCAGGTGTGCTTGCAAAGTGACGAAGAAAACGAACCGGATCAGCCGATGAGCTTGTACGTGCGTGAGAGAGTCTGAAGTCACAATTTCGAAGGCCAGAAGTGCGCAATGCAATTGGATCGGATGATCCGTGTGAGGGCAGACAGACAGATAGCCTATCAGAAGACGATCCTGAGTTTTGAAGAAGTATACGACAAAGAAAGTTATTGGTCGAAGCAAAGTGCGATGCTGGAAAGGAGACTGCCCATAAGATGACGAGTAGAGGGGAACCAGGGATTGCGATGATGCTCTGAGGAGTCAGATGTGGACAAAAGACAACGTAAGACGAGGCGGTATGAGGTTAGTGCACCCCAGTATCAAGGGCAAGGAACACTGCAGGTCAATTCACCGTTCAGAAAGCAGTGTGAGCGGAATGTAGATGCTCAACTGTCGCTGCACACGATTTCGCGGTAAGGCTAGGGCGACCGCTCTGTGCCAGAATCTGCGGAATTCACCAGTCACCCAGGTCTGACAGGCAGGCGAACCGGTCAGGGAGAAATGAAGTCGCTTGTCGTGCACTTCTGTGCGTTAGTGCAGCTCGGTTCGCTCCGCTCTGGAAGAATCTGGGCGTGCTCACTCGTTTCTTCGGTGACCGTATGAAAGCGAGTCTTGCTCGCCATATGCAAAACCCGAGCGAGCGGCTTGCTTCCGTGCATGAAGCAAGCGCGCTCTTCAAGCCGCAAGTGCAGCAGCCCAATTGCTATTTTTTAAAATGCCGGCAAAACCTTCCAAAAAGCTTCAAACTTTTGCTGTACGCCTCCTTGCAAGCCCAAGGATGAGCGAGTGGCTTGCAGCAGCTGCAACTTGCGATCTGACTGTGGATCGCTCGACCGCTCACCTGCTTCCTACCAACGTCCGGTCTATTCCTAAATGATGATCGAATAGACACAACCTTCTGGATCTGCTCAACCTTAAATTGTGCAGAATATTGTCTTAGAGCACTCGCATGAGATGATGGAAAAAAGATAAGCTGCGATCTCGAATTGCAGTAATGTGTATGTTGCAACGCGCTGCACCGCGATGCGATGCAATGTGGGGGAATGCATTGCATCGCCAAATTTCAGGTTTTCAGGTTTAGAGTTCTGCGCTGAGCTAAGGATGCACAGTCCACATCAAACGCGTGAGCTCGCGTCGCGTCTTGAATTTTGGCTGCCCGAACCCCGAGGCGTACATGGCCGTCGCCCGCTCCCAGCGTCTTCAGGTGTCTCTTTTGGCTGATTGAGGATACCACCCTGTGCTTCGACGGCAGATGCGTCGACAGTGTATTGCCAAGCTGGCAAGAAATCCATTGTTGAGGCAGCACGGATCGCTAAGCGCACAAGCGGGCGGAAGTAGAAGTTCGACCCGAGGCCCGAAAAATGAAGATTTCAGAATTCCCATGCAGGCTTGAAAGATCGAGAAGCGCGTAAAGTACTAACCTAACTCAGCTGGGTCGGGCTGGGTCGGCATTCTTGGACCAATCGTGCATGGGAGCCGCTTGTCACAGCTGTCTCTTGACAGCATGGCCCCTCGCATTTAGCATGAAACAGAGCCGGCCTCCGACCGTCTGACCACTCGTGTGACGGACGGAAGAATCGAGTCCGCTGAATGACGGGCCAACTTCTACGGTTATCGCCGTTCCTTATCTTCTTCAGAATTGCGTGACAGACAGCGCAATGGTATTAGGCTTGGAGCTTGGAGTCTCTAAAAATACAACGGAGGCGTGCCTTGCGCACACAAGTGGTGATACAGTAATTAGGGAGAATGCTATATTGCGTTGCGAACCTTGGCCTGGATGTCGCCGACGACTCTGTTGCGTTCAGTGGCTGCTTTGAGATCTTTCTCGAGCTTGCGTCGGATTTCTTCAAGCTCGGCAACTCGCTCTTTGGCACCTTGTCGCTCTCGCTTGACGCGCTCTTCGGCTGCCTTACATCTAAGCTCCAACTCTTTGACTCGGGCCGCCCACTTGCCCTCGCCCTCCCCATACTTGACTTTGGCTTCCGCTAAACGATCTTCAGCCTGGGTAGCCTGTGAGACGGCTGTAGCAAGTCGACGCTCAGCAGTGTTGGCTCGTGTCGTGAGTAATGTCAGCTTGTTGTTGTCTCCTGGGCTAGAAAGAGACGTACGAGTCTTGAGCGAAGATATTTGTTGCAAAAGTTCGGCATTGGTTGCCTTGACTGCCTCGAGCTCGCTTTGCTTGCTGACCAGACGCTGTCGCCATTGACTCTGCTTGTCGGTTGCTTGCTTGATCGATGCTTCGAAGCGATCGATTTGGCGGAAGCGAGAGTCTTGCTGCCGCTTGAGAGCTGTGTACTTCTCGGTCAGCTTGGCTTCTACGTCTTTGGTCCTTTGCTCTATGCCAAGTTGCGAGTCGAAGACCTTGCGCAATCTCGTCAACAAATTTGTGTGGAAGACCTCGAAGTTAGTAAACGGCTTCAGATCGGCTCTCGTCGAAGTCGGATCACCAGCAGATGCCAGGATCTTGCCCATCTGTTGGTACACAGTCAGCAAAAGAGTGTTGCGCTGCGTCAGAGCGTCTCGTGTGGCCTGCTCTGATCGCAGGTTCGTTCTTTCTCCGTCATTGAGCTCGTATTCGAGTTGTTCAATCCTGCCGTTCGCGGATTCAAGGTCTTTGCGCTCAACGTGCTGTGATGAGCAGGCTTGAGACATGTTCGTGACCTTGGCCTGGGACTCGCGCAGGTCGGACTGCATTTTCAGCAGAGCATCTTCCTTCTGCCGCAGAGACTCGTCCTTACGCTCCAATTCCTTACGAGCACGGTCGAGGTCGCTTTCGCATCGTGCCAGATCCCGCTTCAGCCGATCAATTTCGAGATCGAGACTGTACTTGTCATTCGCCGAGCTTTGTCCCATGCGGAAAGACTCGTTCTCTTTGGCCCTCAAGGCGTCCTGAAGATTCTGTACGTCTTGTTTTCGCGTGGCAATCTCCTTGTCCATGCTGTCGAGCTCCTTCTCCAAAGCAACTATGGTGTCCTGCTTCTCCTGCACCAGACGTGCCATGCGCCTTTCCGTTTCGTCAATCTTGCGATCCCATTGAATCTGTGCGTCATCAAGCGCTTTCTCTTCTGCTTTGAGGTCCTCTACAACATCTGAGATCTTAGCATCAAGTTTTGCATTGAGCTCCTCGAGACGACTCTTCTCGTTGGTCAAGTGCTCAACCTCGCGAGCATAGTTATCCGCTTCCTCCCGCATAGCTTCGAGTTCGTTGACAGTTGCTTCTAGCTGAGTTTGCACCTGTTCAAAGCCTGCCGTGCTTGTCGCCAACTTCTCCCTGAGTACGGAAGTGTGGCGTTCGTGCTTTTCGTCTGCTTGATGTAGGGCATCTTCGACCTTGAGAATCTCTTCATCAAGCTGCTTGATCTCGTCAGCTCTCGCTTCGAGCTCTTCTTCCAGGCTGTACATTCTGTTGGACATCTCTTGCATCTCTTTGTTGGTCTCTGCGAGATCGATTTCCTTGGCCTCAAGGACAGCCTGCAACTCATCGGCTTCAGCTTTGTACGACTCGGCTTCTTCTTTAAAAGCTTGCACTTGGCGATCTAGTTCATCTGCCTCCGTTTCAACGGCTTCGAGCTGCGTCTTTTGTTCTTCTAACAAAGTTTCTGCTTGTCGAAGCTCATGTTCGAGGTCAGTCACCTTTGCAAGCTGATCCTGTATTTCGACATCGAGCTTCTCAAGCTCGGCTTCCTTGTCGTCGATCTGCAACTGGGCAGAAGCAAGCTCGTCCCGCAACTGATCAAGCTGGTCCTGATATCGTTCAGCTGCACGGTGCTCGGCCTGTGCAAATTGCACGGCATCATCTTCTTGCGTGATATTGGCATGTTCCAGCTTCTGCTTGGCGACGTCGAGCTCACGCTGTAAAGCTTCTTCAGCGGAGCGAGCCTCATAAGCCTCGTGCTTGTGCGTGTCGAGGTCACCTAAAAGTTGCGTTTGCCTGTCCAGCAATTTGTCGTTGTGCGTCTTGTGAGTGTTGAGCTGCTGTAGCAGGTCGTCGAGGGTGCGCTGATGTGTAGATGCATTGCCGGGAGAACGCGACTGCAAGTGGTCTATGGTGTCCAGAGCTGCTTGCAGCTCTTGTTGAAGAGCGTCTCGCTCTTGCCGCAGTTCAAATTTCTCATCTTCGTGCTCGTCGCGCAATGCATCGATACGCTCCCGAATCTTTGTGTTGTTGCCAATAGACGTTTCATCGTTCGCGGGACCTCTACGCTTTTCGGCCTCGTCTTGCAAGCGGCGGCACTCCTGCTCGTTTTCGTCAGCCTTAGCATTGGCGGCTGCAAGCTTGTTCTGCAAGTCTCTAAGCATGATCTCATACTGAGCCGGATCCTTGCCTTTCCACTGTTGCTGCTCTTTTTGAAGCACTTTGATCGCACGATCCTGTTGCTTCAGCATAGCTTGTTGGGCAATCAGCTTGTTGGTGTAGGAGAGCTTCTCCTTCTTGAGCACGATCAGCTCCGCGAGACGGTCATCAGGATTGACTTTCTCGCGCAGAAGGTCAACGACAATTTTCAGCTCGTCTCGCTCCTGCGTTAAGCTGTTGATTCTTTCCTGTGCCGACTTCATCGAGACACCGGCTGCGGAACGTCTGCGCATCGCCCGAGACCCCCATTGTCCAGAGTCATTCACGGGTGAGGCGTTCAGCATCGAGTCAACCCCCTGCGATAGATCTTGCTGCATTCGTTCAAGCTCGTTGTCATTGGCACGCTGCAGGCTGTCTTCGAGCTCTTCCAGTGTGTCTTCGTCAGCTATACGAACGTTGTATCGGCGATGCGTGTCCTGTTTGCGCTGCGTCGAAGGTGGCTCCTCGAAACGAGTTGGTGCATTCTCTTTGTTAGAGGAGGTAGCTGAAGACTCTTGTGGAGGGGGTGTCTGCACCCTTGGACGAAGATCGTTCGGACCTGAGGTGATTCTTCGCGCGCGTTCGTTGTTCTTGGATCGACCGAACGTACCAGTTAGAGGCTTGGATGTTGGCAAGTCCATCTGGATGCTGGCGACGGTCTCAAGGCCTGGAAGGTCGTCTTTGAGTGCGGTGGCAGTACTTTGCTCCATAGTGGAGTCATAATTGGAGGCAGCGTCAAAGCCGGCGAGCGCAGCAAAGCGATCGGCCATGACGATGACAGATTAACAAGATAAGCGCCAAAGTGGTGAAAAACGCGCTGCTTTAAACCATATCGTCGACGCGATTGATGTATGGCTGTATGCACAAGAGCAACAGCAACGGCAAATATTGACAACTTTGTAACGCGCGCGGTGAGCAACACTGCAATCACGTGCTCTTACACTTTTCTCGTGCGACATTAAATCTGTAATCTGGAGACCTGTGGGCTGTGACTGTGAATTTCGAGACTAACCACGAACGTGATTTCGTGTGAATCACCTCACAATCGTGAATGAATAACGTGAACGAAATGTGCTTCATTCGCGATTTTACCCCCCGTCATCCTGACCTACATCCATCTTTGCCCCGTACACTTCGGAGCCTCTATTCGTGCTTTTCATTCTTGAAGGGGCGTGTCGGAAATGGCGTCTAGCGGAAATGGATTCGACGGCGGCGCTAATGGCGCAGGCCCCATCCGCAACCACAAATCTGACGACCGAGATCGAAAGGGTCCGATCGCCGCCCCGGTAAAGAGTGCTTGCACATTTTGTCGGTCTCGAAAGTCGAGATGTGACGGCAACAATCCATGCTCGGCCTGTATCGGCCGCGGTCGAGTCGATGATTGCATCTATACCGTGTCACGACGTGGGGGCAAACCAAAACCAAAGATGGATCCCTCTCAGGACCTTCAGAGTCATCTGAACAAGCTCTTCGCTCTCACAGACATGCCGTATGCATTTCGACGACCGGGCGGATTGGCCGGTCCGTCCGCTCAAGGCCCCGCAACTGGTCTGGAAACGGCTGTCAATGGCAATCAGCAGGGGCAACCTCAATCCAACGTGTATGCCTTGCCCGATCAATTTCAGTCGTTTTCACAACCGAACGAAGCTCTGATGGTTGACTCTATGCAGTCTTTCTTGCCAGGAGGATTCGCCCCGTACTTGCTAGATGCTCAACCAAGGCAACAGCAGCAGCAGACGTACCAACATGACTATCAGCAACAGTTTCAGTCAGTACCCAGCACGCACCTGTCTCAGCATCAGCCACAACTTCTCTCTCATCATCTACAGCCGGAAAGCATGTCTCCCAGCATTCTGCATCCGTCTTCGTACAACCAATCCGTGTCTCCCCTTAGCCATAATCAGCAAGGCGGCCTCCCGACATCGAGTCCGCAGCAATCAGCGATGCAGTGGTCTTCGCCGGACACTTCCTTGGCAGCTTATCATGCCAGCTCTGTATCTGGCGTGAGCCCGTCAAATGCGTCGAGTGCCTCAAGACGTCAATCCGTCGACACTCTCATTGATCCGAGTAGAATGTACACCCCGCCTATCCCTAACAGTGAGCCTGCAGTATCGGCAGGCGGTGTTCGGCTTCTTCTGGTCGATTATTATCGCTATTTGTACCGCTTCATTCCGGTGCTTCCGCCTCCCAAGTATATCGATATCTTGGTGTCCTACTTCAAACCTGATTCAAGTTTTATCTACGCCCTGCAATGCATCTTGCCGCTCTTGAGAGACGAAATTCAACCAATAGGTGCCTTGCACAAGCTGGTTGGCAGCGGTATCAACTTTGGTTCAGAAGAAAAGAAAGCTGCACTTCGAGAGCGCACGCTCAATTATGAACGCAAGGCCAATGCTGGTGTCGAACGCTTGCTCGAGCAAGCTGACCGCGACAGATCAGGGCAAAAGATCCTGGAAGCCATACAGACACTCAGTGTGCTGGTCGTCTACGAGTACGGTAGCGGTAGGCCGATCAAGGCTCGCTTGAAAGCTGATCAGGCACTCGGTCTAGCCATGTCTCAGGACTTGCACAAGCTTACGAGCAAGACAACTGCAGGCTCGGTCAATGTTGCGCAGCACAACTTCTCCTATGGCTCAGATTCGGGTCTGCCGAGCGGTATCGAAGCGCAGGACATGTTTGAAATGCGTAAACGCTGCTGGTGGTCGGTGTGGAGTTTGGTGCTATGGGCGGCTTACAATACCGGCAGAATTCCCACTATCCGAGCCGATGACCCGCGCGTCAAGAGCGAAGTTCCCATAGCATCTGATCCAGACGTCTGGACATCCAACATTGGCTCCTTACAGGCTCTACTACTAGTCCAAGATCGCGTGCTGGCCCTCGCCCATTTCGCACAGCCAAATGTCGTCAATCCTGAATATCAACCGCACAGGCAGGAGACGTACACTTCGCCAAAGGAGGCTTTGTCGCCAGAAACTTCGCCCTTTTCGTTCGGACGTCTTGGCGTTCAGCGCGCTGCCTCGGTGACCAGTGACGATGTCCCTGCCACATTCTCCACTCTGCCAACGAATGCCTCGCGCCAAGAAATTCTCGACAGCATGCTGGAAATCGACAATTTCCTGCAGGACCAGATTCGTGACATCGAGACGCGAGAAACTCCAGACTCGCCTATGCCAAATGAGGTTCCGCAGACTGGCAATCTTGGTCACGTAGATCAAGAGCTCGAGGATTCGTTGAGGATGGGAGCAGCGGTCCAGCTTTACACATCGTCGCTCACCCTGCACATAGGACAGGCATTCCAAGGTGCTTCTTTGTTTGAGCGCAAGCTTTGCTTTCTCAATTCGACTAGTGACACTCAAGATGGCCAGGGAATCTCTGTCTGTCAACAACCCATGGAGCAGTTCGCGCAAGACGACTTCCTCGATATGGCTCACTTCGGACTTGGCAACGATGATACCCAAAATTGGAACATCTCTCCTTCGTCAGCTCCGACAGACGCTCCAGCTGCTTCGCTCACGCAGCAGGACCTGTATGCTCGAGGACCATTCTTACCTCGTCTGTCATTGCAGCGCTGTGTGCACGCCAGCCGCAAGCTGCTCGATATTGCCAGGCGTCGACATGGACAGTCGGTCAACCCGAACCCGTTCAACTGCTGCAGCTTCGTGTTGATTAGCTTTGTATTGCTCATGCAGGCACTGGCAGTGCACGGTGGATTTGCTGGCGGCAATGACGAGGTCGGGGAGGCTGACATGGAGAACAGCCCCCACGAGATGGACGGGCAGTATGCCAATGACAGCCTCCAAAATCTGATCAATCACGGTTCCTCCACCGAACCCAGCTTCGACAATGGTCTGAACCGTTCCAGCATTGGCAGCAGCGACCCCATGGGCAGCGGTATGTCTTCCTCACTCGATCCTGTCAAACAGGCCAAGCTGCGCGATATTTGGGGTCGCGTCCGCGAGGCACATGAAACCCTTACCGATCTCGGCAAACACTGGGAAGCCGTCGTTCCCATGGCAGACGAAGTCAGTCTTTGTCTCGAAACTTCCCAAATGCTCCTCAGCAATCACTAGTTTGGAGATCGTCTCTCTTCCGTTTCCTCTCTAATGTGATGATCGTCTGTACAGTCCCTTGTCGTGTTCATTCGTTCGCATCTTACAACGATTCAATAACGGGCTTTTGTCTCTTGTTTCTAACGCAGCAGTGTCAGACAGAATCTGTGGGAGTAGAGATGAGATTGCAAATTGCGATGAGTTTGTTGCATGAGTGTTCAGTGTGTATTTGTTGATGATGGTTCGGCTCCGAGTCCACGACGAGCGAGCAATTCACGAATGTCACCCAGGTTGTCGAGGTTTCCTTGGGCCACAACGGTGGCTTGGCCGGTTCCTTTGGTCGTCAGTCCGCCTGTCTGCATCTTCTGCGGTCGCAGGACTCGACTGGCAACCCTGTTGAGCGTCTTGAGATCAACCTGGTCGATTTTCTCGCACATTTCTTCCACGGTGACCTTCTTTCCGTGAGCGTGGATCTGTCGTCCGAGGTCTTCGACTTCGACAAGTCTTGATTCGAGCGCCATGACGAGCGAGCTCTTCAGCTGGTTCTTGGCCCGATTGAGCTCTGGTTGGGTGACACTGCCCTGGTAGATGGAGCTCGTGCAAAGTTCGAGCTCTCTTGCAATCACGTGAACAATGCTCGAGTTGAACGAAGGGTGGACCGAGGCGGAGATGCCGAACAGACCCGAATCGCTATAGCAGTGGTGGAAGGCGGCACAGTAGTCAACACTGTGATGCTGATTCAGAACATTGGTGTACAAGCGCGAGTACATGCCCTTTCCGGGACCTCCAGCAGAGAAGCTTCCGCCTCCACCAAGCAGCATCTGTAGAGTTGCAAGTGCATAGATGTCATCATCGTGGATGCTTAGCCCTTCAAAGGCGACATAGACGTGGGTGAACTCAAGATCGCGTTGTGGCAGATAAAGCTCGCCTCCAGTGTAATGCGATGGTGCTGTTGTCATGCCGACAGGCTCTGATGCCGGTTGAGCGGCGGAAACAGAAGATGTCGAAAAGAACGACGAGGATCGTGAAAAGACGGATGATGGTGAGCTTGATCTGGATGACGAACTCGAAGATGACGAAGCCGAGGATCGCGAACCATCGGAGGACGAAGATGTTACCGATGGTTCCAAACTACCAAATAGCTTCTCTGACAATTGTACCAGCTGCTCGTGTGGCATACCTGAGCCAGCGACAACAATTCGCTCGGGTTTGTACCACGCAGACATGAATGTCCGCAGATTGTCCGCTGTCATCTTCTCCAGACTTTCGATCGGACAAAGGAGGGGATTGCCGAGAGTGTTGCCTTGATAGGCGGTGGTGTGAAGAAGTTCTGGTAGGATGAGCTCTGGCTTGCTCCAGATCTCTTGGATCTCGTAGGCTGCTGCTTCCCTCTGCATGTCTAGCTCTGCCGGACTGAGTAATGGATTTAGGATGGTATCGGCCAGGATCGACAGTACGGCAGGTACGTCTTTGTTGAAGACACTAGACTGATACATGATGGTCTCGCGGGACGAAGAACACATAACATTGCCGCCGAGTGCTTCGATCTCGGATGTCATTTGCTGCGAAGAACGGTTACTCGTCGACTTGAATGCCATGCGATCTAGAAGATGTGAGGAGCCCGACTCTCCAGGTACCCACGGCCGCTCGTACCGTGAACCGGCATCTATATATACTCCAACTGCACTGAAATGCCCTGGTGTCGCTTCAGTGGCTACACGAACTTTGTTGGGCAGCGTAGTGACGTTGATGAGATCGGACTCTGATACGGGAGAGGCGTAAGCGGATGAGGACCGGCCTTCCGAGCTGATGCTGTTGACGCTGTTGACTGTGGATATGGACCGCGCAAGCGCAGTGTTTCGTACCAGTTGCGCCTGCTTTGATGTGTTTGCAATAGAAGTGGGCGTGGCTGCTGCCTTCGGGAAGGCTTTGCTGGACAAGGATCGCAGGCTGTTAGAAGCAGTCGGCACGAGTTGTCTAGACGAAGAAGCGATACTGCGCCTCGGAAAGGACCGAGCGGCGGCCATAGCTATGGCTGACGAAGCCGAGGGTAGTTTCATCCTATCTGCTCGTCCAGAGGGCTTTGGACAGAGTGTTGCTAACGGTGAGTAGGACAGTGGTCGGCTGAGTCTAATTCACGAAACGACTGCGAATCACTCACGATTTCTTTCGGAAAAGTTATTCGCCGCTCCGATGCCCGAAATTCTATTCGGCCGTTACATTTGAAAAGGTCTTTGACATGCTGCCATTGCTGCGACATTCGCCACTCGTGACTGGATGGCTGGATACACTAGGATTACTGACAGGGCATGTTGCGCTCGGCGCCACTCACAGCTGCAACATTATCTGACAGAGTATCATGACCAGACAGGGCTTGTGTCAACAGGCTCTGTTGTTTCCAGACAAGATAAATGCTTATTCCGTGATTGTGATTGCGCAAGAAGAGAAGACTCATATCGCAGAGGAAGATCACAGAATGGGTCGACTGTGCGAAACGTCATGCGGACATAGACTAATGTTTATGAGGGTAAAGAAGAAAAGGACGAGTATCTTCTCTGTAGTCCCATGCATGGCGATAGAGTCTCTTCTCGCCTGTGGAATCTATTTCCCATCCCTTAGAAGGCTGAGAAACCCTGCTCCCGAGCGAGAGCTTCTTGCTGACAACGTCAAAATCGACTGGCGAGGATTCGACGGACGTCGCGCCATCTTCTTGCAGGGTCGGAGTGGGAGAAACGGTACTGCATGAGCTGTCTGAACTTGCATCAGTCCTTTCTTCTTCGTCGAACAGTGACCGAGCTTGACTCTGTTCGCTGTTGACGCTTACGTCCGAAAGATATGATGACATTCGACGAGCACGAGGTGGTTTCGCTGAAGCTCTTTGGCACATCCATTCTACATTGTCCGCGATCACGGTGATCCTGCCTGCAAGATCATCGTGTTGTGACTCGCCCTTTTTGTAGATAACGTGCTGGCAGACAGGATATACCTCATACCTCTTGTCATCCGAGGCAAGATTTCGCATCCAGTCTAACGCCACCTCGTTGTCAGCCACAAGATCTTGACCACCGGCTTGAATGTAGATTGGATGTCTGATCTCGCTTGCTCTTCTTTGCAGTTCAGACATGCCCTTTGTGATGCAGTACATGTGGCTGAGACGGAAAGCGCCTTGATGAGAACGAGGATCTTGCATGATTAGGGACTCATACACTTTTGGGTCCTTGTCTACAACCTTCTTGTGAGGTACAAATACCTCAAGCCTGTCTAGACGAAGCACAAAGAGCATAAAATAAAGCGTCCAGAGGAACAGCGGACTGAGATGAACGCCTTTGCGATTGCGCTCCACCATGGGCCCTACGCCCACAATACCGTCGATGGGGATCTCGTCCTCGATTGACTCCTCGTATCTGTACGAGCCCGGGAAATGAAGAGCATAGGAAAACGCAACCAGACCGCCGAAAGACAGACCTAGCATAAAGGTTTTCTTACGCTCCTGCTTTCTGAGGCGAATGTGTGGGAAAGCCGATTGAAGCTGATCCCGACGTGCCACGTCATGCAGAACAGCATGCAGGCCAGACGTATAGCCGCGAACGTCGCTTTGACAGACATGCAGTCCCGAGGAGTAGCCATGTGAAGGGAGATCAGGGACCAATAGGCGGAATCCTTCGTTCAGGTATCTGCGACATTGGCTCGCCAGAGTCCCAGAATGAACGCCTGTACCATGGCTATGATTTTGGGGCAGAAAAAGTGTAGGTCAGCAAACAGCTCTGGTCGAGCTGGCTCAGATCTGACTTACACAAAAATCATGTCTGAGTTCCTGCCTGTTGTTCTGGTTGCAACAGGATCTTGCCATACTTGGTACCAGACCCAATCCTTACCGTTGTCAAGTAAGACTTTGTGAAATGTCACTTCAACGTCAGTGTTTTCATACAAGCGTTTTTCCATTGACGAGAACGGTATTCTCCATCTGCCATAAGATCTGTCTGGAGTCTCGTAGATACCAAGAGATTCTGCTACAGGTTCGCCATATACCTCCCAGAAGGTCTCGATTGGAGAGAATAGACGCATGTCGTTTGATAAGCCGCGAGGATGGAGGTGTTGCAAAGGCGGGGAAGTCTTCAGGACTTGCACGGCTTATGACGGACCATTTAGCTACTACGTGCCCCTGACTAGGCATCATTTGCTGACTGAGCTGCTCTGGTAATACCGAGCGATACATCGAGAAAGGGAACGCGCTCAGCTGTCGTCAACTTGGCAAGGCGCTTTACGAGCGATGCATAGTAGAGGGTCTGAGCAGAGAGTTGTTGTTATGAAAAGTAAGATGCTCCAGGAGCACGCAAAGCGAACGGGAGCCGCGCTCAATAGGAGCAAATCACCAGCAGGCTGCTGAATCGCTTTGTAGGTCTGCATATTGTCTGCGCCGATCATGGGGG
This sequence comes from Farysia itapuensis, assembly GCA_023212645.1. Classification (NCBI taxonomy): domain Eukaryota; kingdom Fungi; phylum Basidiomycota; class Ustilaginomycetes; order Ustilaginales; family Ustilaginaceae; genus Farysia; species Farysia itapuensis. The sequence continues at coordinate 365,151 of JALBYC010000006.1, read as the reverse complement.
TAAGGCACGGGAGACAGTGAGGTCTGTCAATGGCAGCATTAAGGGTCAGGCAAACGCTTCGGCACAGCAATCAGGCTAGTCCGCACAGTACAGAGCTTCGCTGAGTGATCTTGTGTTGTAGGATCCTCTGTCATGTGAGCAATCAATCGAGATGAAGCTTACAAAGGCGCTTGGACGCTGGAGCCTCGTACATCGTCGACTTGCACACGCCCAATGCAACATGCACACTCCCCTCGTCTCGAGCAAAATTCACGCCGCCGAGATAGTTCGGTGGCCGCGGAGTGCTGAGAGAGATGTCGTCGCACTCACGCCTCTCTTCTCCAATGAAGCTTCTCCACGAACGAAAAGGTCGTAAACATTCCGACCTTCTCTCAGCCGCAACGCGCTAAAGCATTCGGCGTAAATGGGGCCCACACGATCCGTACGAGCTGTGTTGCCTAAATGTATGATAGTACTCGAAGGCGTGAATGCGTGCGATGAGAGTCAGGCTCGGTATTGCACAGACGAGCGAGGCTGCACTTCAACTGTCAACAAGCTTGACGCCCACGCTGCGCCCTAATTAACTAATTCCAGCTCCCGGGGAAAACTTCAAAATACGCGTGTCAATTCCTTTGTTTGACAGCTGGCCAAAGCCTCGACGCAGGTTGTCGAGTACACGACTTAGGCCTTGGCAAGACAGCAAGAGCAAGTTGACAGGATCCGAGAAGTCCTAGAAATCTTCACTGCAGCTCTTGCTTCCCTGTGTATGCACCGGACACATATGAACGGGTGCACAGATCGCTAGCGATCCAGTATGCACTCCTTTGCATGATCGGGTCCCCTTTTCACGACCTCAGCAGCAAATCATGGGCGCGCTTTGATATTACTTGCACCCTCTTGCCTGCATCGTACAGGACAGAATGAACATGCTATGCTCCTATAGCGAAAGGGGAGCCGTGTGGCCGCAAAGACTTCGTAGTCTAGAACAATTTCGCGAGGCTTTAACGCTGAGCTTTTGTTATGGCTGGCCTAAGTTGAAGGGAGACTGGCTTTGCGTTGCTAAGCAGATCACTGTGCTTGACAATGCGTGAGCTTTCCTTTTACAACCTTCGGTATACAGACTTGATGTCACTCGTCACTTCCACCGGCAAAAAGGAACTTGGGAAGAAGCTCATTGAGATTCATCCTTCTTACTTCTTGGACCACACACCTGACGGACTCTTTTCAAGACCCCCGGTCGTCAGACACAGCTGATCCTCAGTTTTCTTCGTTCTGTACCAGATGTCGCCGCTTCGACACACAGCATACCCCGAACTGTACAGTCCGACTCTATGCGACATAATCATTGAAACAAAGACACCGGCCGATATCACTGCTTCGACATTGATGAAGCATGGCTTACATTCAGCAGATGGCAAAAAGACGTTCAAGTTCTGGATCTTGATCCTAGCGTTCTCGATCACTATCATTTTGACTGCTCTCGATATGACTATGATCTCGACTGCACTGCCTAGCATCGTTCAAGCCTTGCCGTACTCTGATGTTGCCGGTGGCTGGATCACGTCAGCGTATCTGCTCACTGTTACTGCGTCTCAGCCTGCTTTCGGTGGATTATCCTGCGTCATCGGTCGACGCTGGTCGATTGTCTTAGCCATCCTCCTTTTCATCGGTGGCAGTGTCCTATGCGCGCTGTCCAAGAGTGTGATGATGCTTGTCATCGGACGCGGGATCCAAGGCGTCGGTGGTGGCGGTATCCAGGCCGTCGGCGAAATCAGCGTTTCTGACATCACCACTCTTCGAGAAAGAGGATTTTTCGTGGGCATCTTCGGTCTCGTTTTTGCCGTCGCCTCTTTTGTAGCGCCTGTACTCGGAGGTGCATTCAGCAACAGCAATTGGAGATGGATCTTCTGGATCAACGTGCCCATTGGCCTCGCTGCACTCATGATGGTCATCCCGATCATGAACTTACCAGTACCCACCATGTCGCTTAAAACAAAGATTGCCAAGATGGACATGTTTGGCAATATCATGCTGCTTGTGTCTGTAGTCGGCATGCTCATCGGTATCACGGAAGGCGGGATCACCCATCCTTGGTCAGACCCCAAGATTTACGTTCCCTTCATCCTTGGTCTCTGTGGCTTCGTGCTGTTCTTGGCGATCGAGTTCATTCCGAATCCTCTGGCACGCGAGCCGGTGTTGCCTCTTCGTCTGTTCAGCAATCGCACTGCTTGCTCTGCTTTCTTTCAGACCTTCTTCCACGGCGTCGTCACCTACGGCGCTATCTATGCTTTGCCGCTGTATTTCCAGGCTATCAAGGACGAGAAGCCACTGAAGTCGGCGGTGTCTACGTTTCCTTCGACCGCCCCTACGGCCCCCTTTGCTATCCTGGCAGGTGTCATCATGGCCATCACGGGCAAGTATAAGGTTCTCACTTTTGTCGGCTGGATCTTCACTGTGGTCGGATTTGGCCTGATGACGAGGTTCCAGACACATACTCAGACCTACGAGCTAGTACTGGTTCAGATGGTCGTAGGCCTAGGCGTAGGTATTCTGTTTGCTGTGACGTTGCCGCCCATTCAAGCGAGTCTCCCCGTCGAAGAGCTTGAGACAGCGACGGCTGCTTCCGCATTCTGCCGCTCCTTTGGTTCTATTTGGGGCATCGCTATTACCACGTCTGTGCTGACTGCTACAGTCAGTAGCAGACTCGAGTCTCTTCCTCAGGCGGCGAAATTTGGTCTTAGTGGTTCTACAGCACTTGGCTTTGTCGAAAACATCAAATTGCTTCCTTCGCCGATTCGCGCACAGGTGCGACAGATGTATGCAGACGGCTTGCAACGGGCCCTCAGCATTTTCGTACCGCTTACTGTGCTGGGATTCCTGGCTTGCTTTGCGCTCAAAGATCTTCCCCTACCCGACTTCATCCGTGACAAACCTTCGGAAGTTCAACCCGAAGAAAAGATTGAGCCCGTCGTCAAGTCGGCGATGAGCACGCTACCACGCTCAAAGCAGAGCACGAAAAAGAGCAAGAAGGCTCATTTCGAGGACACTGTTGACGATTTCATCGATATGTATGACCGTACTGACATATTCGAGAAGCACATCTCCATGGACGATTCTGCAGGGCAGAGTCTGGATCTGCCAGCGTACAGGTTGCGCCCAGAGACCAGTAACGATTCTCAATTCACGATCGCCTCGTACGTCACAGCCACTGCTGTGAGAAACGGCTTCTTCTAGTGTCTTTGTTCGTGATCAAAAGAAGTGATACACTGTCATCGACATGCGCCGATACTAGCTGCCCGATGAAGCCGATGGTTTGACGCCAGATTCACGATTCACATTATTATGATTGTGCTGTTTGCCTATTTGGGTGAGTGTGTGGAGGATTGGCAGTGGACACGTTCTGTGTTGAAATAAACACTTCTCCACCATTGCCAAGATGCCGGAGCATGTCGCACTGTACATTCTAGCCGGTTCTTCAGTGGACGGGACGGCGGTACTTGAGGAGATCAGAGCCAGTGATTTCATCGATGAGATCAATAGTGGCGAAGGTCCACGCGAGGAATGCGGCCTGTATTCACTCGTTCAGCTAGTCACACCTGCCGACTCGACCACCTTTGACAGCGAGGCCGATGTCTTGGCATACCACGCTAAGCTGGTTAAAGGCGCCGTCTCAACGTCAGTCGAAGCGTCGTGGAATACAAACTGCATCATCCTTGCCGATAAGTCCAAGTCGAACATTGTGCACATCCTTGAACTCGAACATGGGAAGGTTCACGACAGACTCAAGGCCAAAGCCAGATCCTCCGTCGAGGTGGTAAGCACACATGCGCGCTTTCAGACAGCCTCGTCCACAAACTCACTGACTACATCTGTTTACAGGCTTCGAACGTTTCAATCGCAAACATGTCGATTCAAGAGGTGAGTTCGGCTATGCTTCGTACAGGAAGAATGCACGGCTTGGCTTACACAGCTTCTGCACACAGTACAAGGACAATAGCGGGAACAGTGAGGTCTACGATGCTTTGCAATAACGATCGTAGGTCTCGTCACAGTATATAAAGTAGTCGAAGCGAAGTAGCAGGAACTTTGTGCGGCTAAACACCATCGTTGATCGGGTTCTTGGCCGATCTTTGCGAGGAGTAGGATTCGGACCGCGAACCTAAGCTTGGTCTCTGGGGCAATGTGGGAGGGGCGGAAGCGCTGGAGATGGAAGGCTGCATCGATGCTGATGCTGGTCGCGCGGCTCCCATGAGCGAAGGTTTGAGAGGAACGGGTGGAGGAGCTGCCTTGCTTTGGGCTGCTAGTGCCGCTGGCCCCGACGACACCCTTCTCTCGCTTGAGGGAGAAAGAGCGATGCCTCTGCCAAGGGTCAGTGGGGGAGTGCCACTTCGGAGTGCGCTGCTTGTCGTTGTCGCTTCGGCGTTGTCCGCTGCTTGTACGTCGGCCGCAGATTGGCGAAACGACGGAAGTGCCGCTTCGTCGGGCGTGACGTCGACGCTGGTCGTGGGTCTGAAAGGGTTGACCCGAGTCCAGGGCTCACCGCTCTCGTCCTCATCTGAGTCATATGTGTCTGAAGCAAACGGATCAGATTCTTCGGCCGCTTCGTCTTTACGAGATGAAGAGCTGGGTCCGAGTTTCGGCTTTGCGCTGTACCACCAGGGACTCTGCTCACTGGAAGGTTCCGGCAGATCGGTGTCGTTATCGGACTCGGACGACACCGAGGCATTGTCGGCATGAGTGGACAAGCCATTCGCTGCTTTACTATCTTTCAGGAGCTGTTTGCGGATCGAATCACGTTTCAGATGATCAATGATTCTGACAGGGCCCGTGAATGAGGCGTACACGGGTCGATGGTCACTCGTCTTGAGTTCGGCACGGAAGTAACTCGACTGCTTCAGACCGAGACCTCGGAATAAGATGCGATCGGTCCATGATGGGATCCTCTGTTTTTCGGAGGAGTCGTACTGGTCCGAGCCGTTGTCGTACTTGTAGGTCGGAGGAAAGCGGATGACACCTTCTTCGTATCCGTGGAAGACCATACCTCCCTCACGACTCTTGGCTAGCTGATCGCGGGCGGTCAGTCCAGCAAGGTCGTCTCGAGCTGCCATCTTTCGCACTACGTCGTTCGGCAAATCGATGCGGTAATTGAAGTCACCTAGCCAGATGACATGATCATGGTTGCTCACCGTCTTGCCACGCCCAAAGGAGAGACCTCGCGTGATGGTCCAGTAGTCTGCGTTTCGCTCTTCGAACGCAGCATGCCCCGCGGCAAAGTGCGCCGTCACAAAGCAGATTGAGGTGTCGAAATAGTCCATTCGAATAGCGACTCCACCCTTGTTTCCGCTGATGCCCTTGAGTCCGGTCTTTCGCGTAGCAGCTTCTACCAGCCTGACGTCGTTTATATTTTGCTCCTTGATCAAGACCACCAGTGCCGTACCTACAAGCTGCTCACTACGCAGCAGGATATAGTCTGCTGTTTTCTTAGGTCGCCTCGAGAGCGTCTCCATTATCTTGGCTTCCCAGACTCGAATTTTGTCGGGATCGGTCATCAGGATCTGCTGCGGTGTCAATTGCACAATTTCTTGGAACCCTAGAGCAAAGATGTCGGGTTCCTGATCCTCTCCTTCGGGAAACAACCAAGGAAGTAATGTCTCGCCCGGCGCCTTGCCATTGAGGTTGTACGTACCCGAAAAGATGGAGATGAAGCGGCTAGACGAGTACTCGTCCACACGTGCGTTCAGCGTGGCAGTGACGCTGTCCACAATGGGATCAAAGACTGTCACCGGCTTCTGATTCGCCATATTGCCTAACAAGACATCAATAACATTCTGTTTGCCTTTGTCCTGAAAATTGTTGATGTACATGCGCCCTGCGCTTTTTGCTGCATCGCTCAGCATGCCACCAAAAGTCTTTTTGCCGGTCCGAGTGTAGCTAGTGTTGAGTGCTCCGGTGCCAGCATAGATCTTGGAGAGTGCGTCGCCGTTCTCTGCCCACAAGTTTCGATGGCCTGTCCAGATGGGATGTGTTTGGGCTGTGAAGGAGTCATAGCTTGCATCGCGCCCTACGGCGGCCTCAAAGAAGCTGTCGAGCATCGAGCGCGAGAGCATATCTTGCACAACGTTGGTGCGGTCTAGGCAGTCAAGACAATTCGTGCGAAAAACTCCCTTTTGACGGCAGAGAAGAGTCTCTTTCGTGGCGTCAATCAGAGTGTACCCAAAGGCTTTGCGCTTCAGCTGCACAGGACCAAGGTATCGCAGCTCGTTCCGCACTCCGTCAATTCCGCCTGCGTTGCGTGACACGGAATGGAAGTCAAAGTTGGTCAGACCGACGCGCTCCGAGCCATCATCCAAGACGTCCTCCCCAGATAAATTGTCGTCGGCTGGCAGCACTGCAATTGCTTCCGCTGAGCTGTGACGGATGTGTTCAGCATAAGCAGCACTAAGTACGGTCTCGGCATCTCTGGTACCCAGCAGATTGAGGGCATGAATCTTCGAATAATGTGAGATCAGGTCGGCGAAGTGGCGATCAAAGGCTGGCTGGGATGCTCCGCGCGACCTAGTCACCTGGATTCTAGCATTAAAGGCCTGCAGGCCTTGTTGCTCCCAGAAGAGAGGAACAGAGCCTCGAATCTGAACGAAGCTGAACGTGATGTCACCGTTGCTGAAGATTGTCTCTGACTCGACAAAATTCGCGACGTTTCCGTCATCGTCGATACCTCGCGTGTTGAAACGCGTTCCTGCGCGCTTCCAGCTGAGTCGACTGATGAGTGCCAGATGACCGGTAGATGGTCCTTGCTGAGGTGTCATGGAAGTAGATGCCGGCATAGACGGATTGCTGGATTCAACGACACCGACGTAGCCTTGGATTGCCAGAAGTAAAAAGCTTTGAGCGTCGATTTTGGCGCGGTCAGCAGGTTCAAGTCGATCGCGGAAGTTTATTAGCGGTTCGATCATGTAGTTGTTCCAGACGAAGCGACTGTCGTACAGGGAGATGTCTCGAGCAAAGCTTGTGCCTGTGCGAACCGCATCGGCTAGACGTTGATCAAGTCGCGTTGAGATGTCAAAAGAGCCATGCTTGGCGTAGTAGAAAGTACCAGTGCTGAGGAGTTTCTTGAGACTGGTGCAAGGATGCTCCAGCACGCTTGGTTGAGTCACAACACCATCGTTTCCGGTGCCATGGGCGTCATACGGCTCCAGTTGTGATGCTGATAGGTCAGAGACCAGTGCGTCATCCCAAGTAGCTCGATTGACGCAGTAGAAGGCTATAGATGTGATCCTCATCACCACTTCACCTGGTCGGATGCATCCTACTTCTTGTGATCCGGTGACGACTGCGACAAAGAGGTCTTGTCCAACATTGATAAGTCCCAGGCATCCTTGTATAGGTTTTGTACTAAGTTTGTGTAAGGACAGGTTTTCAAGCTCTCGTCCCTTGACGACCTCGACTATTGCACGTGTTGTGGGCTGATGTGCAGAAGTTGCGCCTTGAGCTGCTCCAGCCGATGACGGTACAGCGGACTGTGAGCTGACGATGATGCCGGTGGAATCATCGTTCGCCAGCTTTTCGTGACCGAACGAGTCGCTGTTGTCGTCGGGACTAGCAATTAGAGCGATGACACGTGGTGCATCTTGAAGATAGACGTGCATCGCATCACGTAGTCGAGATGGACCTCGGGAACGGCTATGCTAGGTGTGTGATCGCTGGCATCCCAGGTGGGGCCTTTACTCGGTTTGGTGGTGGTGGGAAGAAGTTGATAGCCGAGCGGTCTAAAAAAGGGTCTCGTGTGGCGCGTGTGGAGGCAACTCGCAGGCGGCCGCTTTGGCACACCTATAATCACAATGACAGTTGCAGAGACGCCCAACACTGCCATGTCAACGTGGTTGTGCTGCTGCACCTACATGGTATAGCAATAGCTCATGTCAGAAGAAGCGCAGACTTTCTGTTCAAGCAAATATGAACGATCCAGCTCAGCGTTTGCCCCCCGAGACCTTTGCTCTCGTGCTCTCCTTTCTCGGCCCAGCTTCCCTGTGTCGGTGTGCACAAGTCAGCAAAGGTGAGTGCTTGGTGGACTCGCACTCCGTCGGTGATCCACAGCTGACTTTCTCTGCTGTGTTCTTGCAGTCTGGAAAGAGTCGTGCTACGACGAAAGTCTCTGGAAAGCCTTGCTGATACAATCGCGCTATGTCTCCCCGTCCCAAGCGGCATCGGCTCTCGTCGCAGTGACGGGGACTTTGCAGCTGCTTGATCTGCCGACCGAGCAGCAGGAAACGTCTGAAAGCCATCTGCATCAAGCAATAACGAGGTACAAAGAGCGAAATGTCACGTCATACTTTGACAGCTGCGATACCTTCCGATCGCTATGCTGCCAGCTCTGGAAGCTAGATTGTAACTGGAACGCTCGTCCATACTCTGCCGAGCACTACGCTGAGAGCTCTACTCACAAATTTCAAGCGAATGAACGACCATTTCGCTCGGCCCATGCCTCTACGATACCCACGACGTCAGCCGCACAAGCATCTGGACTAGACCCGTATCAAGAGACCTTTGAGCTTCCGAGAGATGGGCCTGGCGCGTGGAGGCTCAAGCTAGACCCCATCGAGGGCACCATCATTACCACCGGTCAGAGTGGTGGAGTGCAAGTCTACGACCAGGCCACAAAGGTGCTCCTTTGGCACATTCCGAAGACCGCAACCCGGCCGAGCCCGCATCTCGAATTCTCGAATGGCTACATTATCTTTGATCGGCCTGGCTTGGGTCATTTTGAGGTATGGCGTAACGAACGCCTGGTGCCAGATCTGGGTCGACCCCCAGATCGAGGCCATTATCAGCGTCTTTGCGTCTTGAGCTCCACAAGACCAATTCGTGCATACCGATTCCAGTATCCTATCCTTGCTATGGCATCACAAAGCGGATTCGTCGAACTATGGAATGTACCCGACCAGACTCTGATGGAAACCATCAATGTTACCTCAAGTATCCACAGCAGCGGCAACATTACCTACATTGACTTTGATGATGAGTTCGTCTTTCTTACTGGAATGGGCGCAAAGTCGGTTTCTGTCTTCTCGCGACAGTCAAAACAGATGGCTTGGAGCATGGGACAATACTTTGCCAACGGCGGTCCTCGCCCGACAACCTTCGGCATAAGGCCGAGAGAAATCACAGATGCGGGCTCGCGTGCAATGTTTGAAGAGCAGGAGCTAGTGCCAAAGTCACCCAACTTATGGCAAGACGGACCAAACACAATGAATCTAGCGCAGCTCACCATGATGCCATGGCAGATTTGGTCCGCAGTGCATCCTGACATCAAGACCAAGACTTTGCTTATTCTTGGGCAAGGCACAGTTCTTCTCATTCGAGATTACAAGACATTCTTCCAGAACCCTGACAGACCACCTCAGCTCTTTGTCGAGATCGAGTTGTGGAGCCTGCTGGACTACAACAACAGGTTGATGTACCAGCTCCTGGTGAACCAAGGGTATGCAGAAGAGACTGCATTGGTCAGGTTCGTACAGCCAGACTGGAACACCCGCAGATTGTGGGAGCAGATTCCAGAGGCGCAAATGACCGTACACGAAGGAAAGGCGTTTATCATCAATGTAAGTGTACAATAACTCTCGATCTCGAATTGGACGCTGGCTGACGTTCAATTTTCGAAGGATGTCCCGTTCATTCTCAACCTCGAAGGTTTGACAGCCACGGCTGCCTCAACATCACAGCCGGCTATCAGAGTTTGGAAGGATCGAGAATCAGATGTGGAGATCAAGCAAGACGCCTGGCACATCTGCAGCTGTGTACAGATGGACGAGGTAAGATACTCGCTGCGTCTTTGAGCGAAGCACTCAGAGCTGACCATGAGTTTGACTTTGCAGACGGGCCTTTACTACATAGGGGAGCTTGACGATCCAGTGCCACTGATAGTCGGCCCACCGGTGCGCCGAACTCGCATCATTCGCCATCTCGACTTCACCCGGCGTGGATCAATGCAGAGTCAAACATCGCGGGGACAGAGTCCTTCCGCAATCCTGCAGACTCACAGATCTGCCGTCTAGGATCAGAACCCCTCATTGTCGAAATTAACAAGCTGGATTGCGTTTGAGACGGGATATTGTACAAGTTTGGGTTGCGTTGGAGAGTCTACGAGCATTTCTTGTGCGTCAATGTGCGAGAAAGCGCACGTCTGATCTTTTCGGCTCTGCAAGATGGAGCACGGCGGGAGATGGCGATGATCAGCGAAACAAGATCATCAAACGCACCGATGGCAGATATACTTACTGACGATTGGATGAAGCTGAGCCATGTAGATGATGAACCACATAAGGTACATGCAAGTCAACGCGAGCACTACAGACGTGCGAATAAGACTGTGTTCAAAGTGGAAGTCGTTCAGCTGATGTCGTCGCGGTGAAAGAGCTATAGATCACTTACACTTGATTAGGGCCCTTTGGCGTCGAGACCCACGCACCACTGCTAGCGCCGACGACGATGAGAAGCACCCATATTGTTGTCCAGCCCGACATGACGGCTGTCGTTCTGCGATAGCTTGGTGAGATGGCTAGATTGCCTGGCTATCAGCGAAGGAGCGACGTAAGAGGCTATGCACCGAATGAGGCCTACTATAGGGGTGACCGTACACGTCGAGATTTTACAGAAATGAGCGAAAATTCTACTCTAACATGCTGTCGGCCAAACGCTGATCTGTGCGCGCATGACCCTGCGTCATCAAGCCGCCAACAAGAATATGGAGAAAGCCCTTCCTTCCTCCACCACTACCTCTGCTTGTCCATCATGTCACTCGGAAGTGAGCTTGCCAAAGGCAACGTCAACGTGCCTTACAGCACGCCCAGCACACCTCATCCGCAGCATCAGGTAGGATGGATCGGTCTCGGAAACATGGGCAAAAGGATGGCAGTTAATCTAGCCAAGCACATGCGCAACATGTCACCGCCCCTGCCACCCCTGCTGGTCTTTAATCGCACCGCCTCGAAAGCCAAGGCGCTCGAGGAAGAGCATGATGGCCTGATCAAGGCAGTAGGCTCTGTGGAAGATATTGGTTCTCGCTGTGATCTCATCTTCACTTCGCTCTCAGATGACACCGCTGCTGAAGAAATCTACGACGCACTCATTGCCGCCGAGGAGAAGCGAGTTGGTCACGCAAGTCAGGAGCGTATCTCTTCGGGCTTCACGACCCTTTTCGTTGATACCAGCACTCTCTACCCTGAAACGACGGGCAAGCTGGAGCGCAAAATCTCCGCGCAACCCAAGAGACACTTTGTCGCTGCGCCTGCATTCGGTCCACCACCTATGGCTGAGACAGCCAAGCTCGTGTTTGCCGTAGCTGGACCATATAACTCGAAAAAGTTTGCCTCTCAATTCCTTGTACCGGCCATGGGACGCAAAATCATGGATTTTGGCTCGAATCCAGAGCGGGCAGCCAGTTTCAAGCTGATTGGTAACTCCATCATCATCTCCACCATTGAGATGCTCTCAGAGGCCATGACGCTTGCCGACAAGACCGGAGTTGGAAGCGATCGTCTGTATGATTGGCTGGAAGAGTTCTACCCTGCACCCTCGGCGCTGGGTTACGGCAAGAAGATCCTCGACAGCAATTTCACCGGCGAGAATGGCTTCACGCTCAGTGGAGGCATCAAGGATGCGTCGCACATTATCAAGTTGGGCGAAAGCGTAGACTGTCCACTGCCTATTATCGATCTGGCCCGGCAGCACATGGTTTCGGCACGCGCTATTGGCGGCACGGGTAACCTCGACTGGAGCTCTCTCTCTGCCGGATTCCGTGTCACGGCCGGTGTAGAGCCTTTCGGACGCAAAGAGATGCTCAAGAAATGGTCTCAGACCGGTGAAAAGGCCGAATCCTCACAATGATACACAAATTTACTTAAAGTCGCTGGAGACAGTCAATGCTTCATATCGCTGTACGATGCTCTGTACATGAGTTTTGGAATTGCAGATGCTGTAGCGCTACAGAATGAGAGGCACAAGGAGATGGGTAAAAAGACCAACGAAAAAGGCCGGAGGGTAGAAATGAATTTGTTTTGACTAGCTTGAATGATCAGGCTGTTGAAGTGGCGTCTGTCGCGGACTGCCACAGATTGTCCTTGGCAGCGACTTTGATATCGCCATAGGCGTCGTCTTGCTGGAGACGGACGCAGTCTTTAGTACCAAGGACAAGCATCTCGAAGAAGAAGCCGGCAGCGGCTCGGCGTGAAGCGTTGCTGGAAATCTTCTGGAAGGAAAGCGTCTTCTCGTTGCTCTCAGGATCGAGCTCGATGAAGCGAGAGGCTGCTTGAGATTCAGTGGTCGTGTCGTCAGCGGGCGTAGCGCCGAGTTGAGATCGGACGACGCGAAGTGCACGTACAGTGCTCTTTGACCAACCCTGATTGGATGCCTCCGCGTCTTCGGCAGCTGCCAATGCCGCTTCACCAGCTTGAGTCTGTCGGTCTTCCGCTGGTCGAACGTCAAACACAGCGAGGGGGTTCGAAGAGCTTACCTGCAGCGAGTCGACGTCGTCTACAAGTTCGGGGGTCGCCAATCGCAGTAGGGCCGGCAGACGACCCGTCTCAGCCTCGACGCCTTCGCCTTCTGCGCGCATTTTGCGTGAAGATCGTCGCAATCCAGCAGCGTCCTCGCCAAGATCAAGTCCCATCGACACATCCATACCGGGCACGTCGAAGCCTCCGTCTCCGCCCATGCTGAAGTCAAAGGCGCCTTGATCATCAGCTCCGACATCACCAAGCCCTAAGGACTCGCGTCCCTCGTATGCACGACGGGCGACACCCATCTCATCGTCAAAGTCGTGCAGGCGCGCTCGCTTGTTGGGGCTGTCCTCAATACCAGCCGCCCGTCGGCGTCGCATGGCCCCAAGATCGAACGTGAAAAGCTCGCTGAGCTCCGGTGCCAGACTGCTCGAGCCTGGGAAGAGCGACGTCTTGTCCTTGTTCGAAGGATCGGCGAACGGCAAAAAGTGGGAGAATGGATCTTGTCGAATCGTGAGGAGGCGGAGGTAGGCGCGGGAGCGGGGCAAGTAGCGTTCTTCCGTCAGGATATCTTCGAGGTTGGCAGCTTGCCCGGCACCTCCAATGCCAGCAAATCTGTTTTCGGGAAGCTCGGTGCGAGCATCGACAAGCTGCTTACGTGCTTTAGCCTGCTTAGTTGCTGCGTCGTCGAGTTGGCGCTGTTGTGCGACGTCTCGGATACGTGCAGCAGTGTTGGGTGTCATGTCTGCCATGGCAAGTGCCATGCTGTTGTCTCCGGGAGGCGGGGTCACCATGCGATCGAAGCGCGTAAATCCATCGTCGAGACCGAGGTCCAGCCCTTCTCCGCCCATATCAAAGTCGGGCATTCCCATGCTTGGTGCGCGAGAGCCGCTGGCAGAGCCCAGGGTGTTGTCGCCTTCCATACCCAGGTTGAGCATAGACGCGACGGACCGTTGACCAGCTTCACTCGGAGCATCTCGCCCTACACCGATGCTGAGCGAATCGTCTTCCATGATCACATCTCCGTTCGCGTCCACCAGCTGACCTTGTTCATTGCGGCGTCCTTCGACTTCAGGGAAGTCATCTTCAAGACCGAGATCGAGTCCGCCATCAGGATCAAAGTCTTGTGACGCGATGCCGTCCATACCAGAGGTGATATCGAATGTATCGTCAAATGCGCCGTAGTCGATTTGTGGCAGTGTGATGTCGGCAGCTCGAGCGGTGTGTGCTACTGCACTGTCGGCCGCCTTCTTCGACTTCTTGGCGGCGAGGCGTTCAAAGTCAATGTCAAGATCGTTCATGGCGTGATCAGGCATGAGAATGTCGAGGTCAGTGCGGATATCTGGTAGTGTGATGGCGGTGCGCGAAATGCTTAGCTGGTCGCTGGTCATATCCACTGCGCCAGATCGGAAGGCCATCTTGATTTTAAGCAGTGCTTCGTTGCAATCGTCGAGGAGGTACTTGGCTTTGCGTGAGTAAATGCGCACGACACCCAGTAGCAGCTGACCTGAGAGACGAAGGGCCATGGGTACGACTTCTTGACCCATGATAGCGGTGACACTCTTCTCGATGCTGGTTTGCAAGAACTGTGTCTTGCTGAGCTTGCGTTCCCAGTGCGCTGCGAGCCATACTCGGGCCAATGGCCCTTGTTTGGCCAAGATCACGTCGCTGTAGAACATTGCTGGATATAGAAGTGCTCAGAGCCGGAAGGTGCGCCTGGGCGTCAACACTGGATGATGCAAAGCAGAGTCGTAGGTGGACAATTGCTGGCTGAGTTGAGCTTAGACAGAACAGAGGACGGTATCTTGCACTTCGCCTCGTTCAAATCTCATGAGCGGTACTTCCACCTGCTGAGTTGCTCGTTTATGTGCCTAGACGGATAGCGCACAGCACGCGAGAATCACGGAAGTGAGATGGGCAGTGGCGTGTAGAAGGGATGACAGGTGCGACGGTCTGCTGCACGCACAATCAAACTCTACTTTACTTTAATTACACGCGAACCGCGTTACTTCACGCTTCACGTATCTTAACGCGACGAACTGCAATATGCAATTGTGCAAGTCGTGACGCGATTCAAAATGTTACATTGAAGAATCGTCTTGTTCAACGCTACAACGATCAACGATCAACTTATCAACTTTGTAGCAACCTTGCAACCTTAGCTATCTTGATACCTGAGCTACCTTTGAGTGGCTTGAGTCCCGACAGGATGACGATGGTCGTGTTCCTTTGACAGAGGATTACGTGAGAGGTTGTTGTATAGATGAACTGGTCGAGTGGACGACGAGCGCTGACGTTGCGCTCGGTCTTCGCTCTCCCTTCTAGCGTTGTAGAGTTCCTTAGGGGGATTCGTCGGCGAGGGTCCAGAACGGCTTTTAGATGCCCTTTCCTTACTAGGTCTTGTGTGGCCAGCATCCTTTGGACGACGTATTTGTTCGCCATTCCCTGGCTGTGGATCACGATCTGCCTTGTCCTGCGAACGCACGCGCGCTTTTGGCTGGTCGATGCTGTCGAATTTTCCAGCCGTGCTGGCAACCGGCGGCAGAAAGGATGGGACAGGACGGCGAACAGGTGGAACGAGAACGTCCGTCTGCTTCTCCAGCGCTTGCTGACTAGCTGCAGGGGGTTTTGGTCGGTCGTTGCTGGGTGCTGGCTGGGGTCTGATCGTGTCTCGGGCCTGATTTCTGGACGTGTCTCGTTGTTGGTTCCTGGACAGTTCTCGTGTGGAATCTCTGCCTGGGGAGACTACGCTGGCCATGCCTCCCGGTAATCCTCTGGCCGTGTCTCGCGCTTGTGACCTGGACGCATCTTGCGGTCGATATTTGACCGCGTCTCGCGGTGGAGGTCTCGCTGCGTCTCCCGTTGAGAACCTAGCGGTATCTCGTGGCTGAGCATTGACAGGATCTCGTGGCGGTCTCGAGTCCCGTGGTGGACCATGAGTCACGTGCCTGGCCTGACTTCCTGCCGCGTCTTCCTCACGAGGTTTACGAGTCGAATAGGCCCTGTCGTGGATAGCATTGCCGTTACTCTTGCTCGGTAATTGCTTTCGTGACGAATCACCGCGTTCAGTGCGATCGGTAGCTTGGCTTGTCTGCCTAGTAGGCTGTGACGAGGGCCTTCGTTCGGCGTAAGGACGATGATCCTGCGAGATCGTTGCTCTGGAGAAATGCAATTCACCACGCACATCTGCGCTGCTGTCCGAGGCGTATTTTTGTCGACGAATCGAGCTGGATGGCGTGTTGAAAGCAACCTTTCTAGATGGTCGCAGATCGTCGGGCTCAGCCTGCAAAGGGACGGGAGTAGTGGATGGACCTGCGTTGATATACTTGGAGCTTCCGCGGACGTTCTGAGTATTTTGCGGGGTTATGTCACGCTCGTTATCTTGGGATGCATTCTTGATGGCAGCTTCAAAGGCGGTCTGTCCACTCACGCGTTGTGGTGGATACGGCTTGTAGGCTGCAAGTGTCTTGCTTTCTGCTGCTGGTTTGAGGGTCTTGCTTTCTGCCACTGGCTTGGTGTTGAGCTGATTATTCAGTGGATTTGACGTGCTAGACAGGGTATTTGTGGTAGTAATGGCCCCGTCGGTGTCGTTCGGGGTGCGACCGAGCAAGACCGCGAAAAATCCCGCCGATCCTCCTCTCTGTTGCATCATTTTTGGGACAGGGTCCTATGGACGCTTTCAACGCTGCATCGCTTGGCCGAAACACCCGACCTGTTGGATTTAGAGCTGACGAACGACAAGGATGTGGGTGTCAGGCTTGACCGTAGAGATGGGAACGTAGATGTCGAGAAGGAAGAAGAGCGTGCAGGTGGCCTTTGACATAGGGGAAGTTCGCATACGCGCCTATTCTCCGCACATTCCGCTGGATTCGTTCATGCTAGCTGCGCGCAAGAAGAGGACCTTCTGAAAACGTGCGCTGGGCCATTGTCGAGGGGGTGGGCACTAGAGCATTGGAAAAGCAAGCCCGTCTTCGGAACAAGTGCGGAAGCTGTCATCTCGCGCAATAATTTCCTCGGCAAAGGGAACGAGATCAATCAGGAGATTTCGAGGGTCTAGACGAGGGCAAGCAAAAGCTTGGCTCGGAATGCTCGGAGCGGCCTGCGGACCTTTGATGTCATATTTTCGTCAATTTTCGTCTTTCAACAAGACCTCGCTGTTAGGCCCCGCACAGCCTTTTTTCTTGCCCCATTTTCAGGGTAGATTTTCTTCATTTTTTCTAGACAAATATACAAATCAGCGCAGAGTGAACGATGGACCCAACAGCCCGGCGACTGCCCAATTAGCTCGAGACAGGTTTTTTTGGCCGCGTGATCAACTCATGACAGATGAATTCTGAGTGCTGCGAAAGAACGATCACGCTCATGAAAGGAAAGGGGGTCGCTACACACTATCGTAACAGCTGAGCTGGTTAGAAAGACAAAATGGCATGCTCCACCAGGCACGTGATGGAGTTGTGAACAGCGCGTCCCGCCCAGTGCCAAAGTGCAATTAATCACAGAGTGTTAATTTATGATGAAATTGGATACACCCAAGAGAGTGTGCCACTCGAGACCCAAAAGATCCGGATGCGCAATGCACAACGTACATACCGCAAGCATCGGACGTGGCTGCTCGGACGCTGATGTCTGTGCACACGCTTACTGGCTTCGCCCACATGTGCACGGCCGTGACAACATGGACTGATACTGCTCAAGAACCTAATTCCAACCCCTCGATGGCCTCGAGTTACAGCAATCATAAGTGATATACGCTGAAGAAAACAGATCGTTGAAGCCACGAGCTCTCAGATCTGGTACAGAGAGCACCTTGACCGGGCCCAGAGAGGCGCATGCTGTGGATATGGCTGTCGAGGTTGAACTCAGATTGTTACGAATCTTCTTTTTGGACCTCGGAAAACAGAGGGAGTGCGTGTGACAGCCGGGTGTTTGAAATTCATCAATACAAATGTAGGCAAAACAACAGACAGCGAGAATAACACGTCATCGCTCTTGCATTGAAATCAATGTATATCCTGACGTCGGCCACCGCAACTGGCTGCAGCCGCAAATCGGTCTTCTGGCCACTTTAGGCGATGCGTTCACCACGCACCCAAGAGCTTGTGTTTGTTCCTCTGTCGTTTGGGCTTGACGGCCACCCGCTGTGTCGCCCCACTCTCTGGGTGTGTTGTATTGGGCCGGCGCTCGCTTGCTGTGTTTATTTATCCTCCTCCTTCCCCTCCCTGCGGCGAAACTTCCAGAGTTGCTTGGATTGGGCTGGCTGTTTCCAAGCACGCTTCCATACCTCCGTCCGCCGCATCTCACCCGAAGCGGAGAACACTTCTGCCTGCCCAAGGTGTATACAAGTGTCCTCGTTGTCCGTATACAAACATCCAGAAGTTTGACATTCCATTACAGAAGCCAGCTTTCCCCCTAAGCTGTTTGGACTTGTCCGCCTCATCCCGCACATCTACTGATTCTTTCGCTGCCAACGTTGTCGGTCTACCTTTGCTTCCATCCTTTCACCATACATACTGCTTCACACCTTCCACCACTCCCACTTCCCTGTCCCCACTGCTCGACACCTCACACTCTTTTTGACGCCCCACTCCTTCCACTGCTTCTAGCTGCCCTGCAAACACGCTCCTTTCTTTTCTCCCTTGACAACGTACACTCGTTGCGGCTACTTCTCTCGCACATCTTACCTCTGACGACAAGACCTCCGACAGCATTTGCTGCTTCAAGTCATCTCCTTTCGACTTGACTGGCACATAGATCTCGCTCCTGCACCCTCTTTTGCCGAAAGCATATCCTAGCTTAAGCTCTCGACGTAGCCACACTGTCTGTTTGGCGCTGGGCTGCTCCTTCCATCTCACCACGGCGCTTCCAGTTCGATCTCCTACGCATTGTCATACCTCGACCTTCATTCCACGGTGGCACAACGAGCCACATTTCCGGATCTCATCTGCACCTCTTTCTAGCTCCAACTTTTTGCATGTCAGCAGCGTTGCTCTCCTAGCACACACGTACATCTTCTCCCCTCTACACATTTCATTCTCACCATGGCTCAGCCCGTAGTTCGCGTAAGTACATCTTTCTTTTTCTTTCTCGCAAAAAACACTCCAATGCTGACCTTTCTCTGTTCAGCAACCTCTGGTGAACCGTTCGCGCAATGGGAGGCCGGCGGACGAAAGACTCCATCTCACCGAGGCTTCCTCGAGCCAACTTCTGAAGGGCAAGCCAGCCAAGACAAATGGTCTCAATGGTGGGAAAGTCAACGGCGGAGTGCAGCGGCAAGCACTGGTCGATGTTACCAACCGCAACAAGTTGCAGAGACCACAGGATTCCAGCAATTCTCTCAAGCCTACGGCAGCAGGACACAGTCTCCGAAGCTCCAACACGAAAAGCATGACTCGTCTTCGCGAGCCCCAACGCAGCATATCCGTAGAGCAGGAAAGCGCTCTCAAACGATCCATATCCGAAAACAATGGACTCGTCAACGCTAACCTGCCCGAGCCTCCTATGGAGGTAGAGATTCTCCTTCCCGCTCATTCCATCCATGCACCAGCTCAGCGCAGCGCAGAGTCAGACGCTTACACAACGGAAAACATCGACGCTGATGACGAAGACCTTGAGGACCTGGCTTCTGACGACCTCATGTCGGAGGGTGACTCAACCTCTAGCAGCGATGACGGCACCGCTGAGGAAGCTGATGCAGCTCCAGGCAACTGGCTCGAGTCAGAACGTCTGGGTGTCGATATGCGGCCAGAGAGTGTCACTTCTGCCGAAGATGGCGATGCCTTGGACTACAACATTGATCCTGAAGGTCTTGTCTCTTTACATCCCGAATTGGAAGAGGCAGCCCGCCGCAAGGTGGCCTTGATCAAATCTCGATATCAAGAATCCGTTATACAGCCTCGCGCCGTCAGAGCACAGAGTCAACGAGCTGAAGCTGTCGCCGCTGGCCAGCTGACGGCCGATCTGGCCGCTCACGAGGACGAGCTTATCATTATGGGCCTCGACCCGGACGAGGTGCGAGACACCAGCATGGTTGCCGAGTACGCTGGCGAAATCTTCCAGTACATGAGCCGATGCGAGCGCGAGACGATGGCGAACCCCAACTACATGGAGTTTCAGAGCGAAATCCACTGGCACATGCGCGCCACATTGGTCGACTGGCTTTTGCAGGTACACATGCGGTACCATATGCTACCAGAGACGTTGTGGATTGCCATTAATGTCGTGGATCGCTTCTTGAGTGTTCGCGTCGTCAGCTTGGCCAAGCTGCAGCTTGTCGGCGTGACCGCCATGTTCATCGCCGCCAAGTATGAGGAGATTCTGGCACCCAGTGTTACAGAGTTCGTATACATGACAGAAGGTGGCTACTCCAAGGAGGAGATCCTGAAGGGAGAACGAATCATTCTTTCGACGCTCGACTTCAACGTATCCTCCTACTGCTCTCCCTACTCGTGGGTGAGAAGAATCTCCAAAGCAGACGACTACGATATTCGCACACGTACTCTTTCAAAGTTCCTTATGGAGCTGGCGCTTCTCGACCATCGCTTCCTGCGCGCTCGACCTAGCTTGGTAGCAGCTGTTGGCATGTTTCTGGCCAAGAAGATGCTTGGCGGCGAATGGGACGATGCTTTTGTCTACTACTCTGACTTTACCGAGGAGCAACTCGTGCCGGGTGCCAATCTCTTGCTGGAACGACTGCTCGACCCTGGCTTCGAGGAGCAATTTGTCTACCGCAAATACGCCAACAAGAAGTTCCTCAAGGCCAGCGTTTTCGCAAGAGATTGGGCTTATCAGAACCATAGCGCCCTGATGGCTGCTGCTGCAGCCGCGGCTGCCGCCAACACTCAGGGGGCGCAGTGATTCTTGACCCTGCAGGATATATCTACCTATGATTTTCTCTCTCTATCGTCTATCCAACACTTTGATTCGCTCTACTTTGGTCTCTCAGCATACCTATCAGCTACAGCAGCTGGCACCACAACAGCTTGCACCGTTCTCTTTTGCCGCCCCATTCGCCCGTACTTGCATCTCAATACCTTTTGTGTAATTTTTCATCTTGTTCACATTTGCTGAGAGTTTGTGTCCAGTCACTCCAGTGATCTGTCAAGGTCTTCTAGAAGCGAACATAGAAACACACACTACGAGGCCTGTTCCAAAAAAAAGAAATCTTGCTCCCTACAGGCATCGAACCTGTGACCGCTTCCGTTTTCGTCGAACGAGGATGTAAAGGAAGCGCTCTGCCACTGAGCTAAGGAAGCGCGTAATGCAAAGAAGATCCAGCCCTGTCGATAGATGGTGTAGCGTTGTGTTGCACGCAGGCCGCGGCTGCTCGAAGATGAACCTGAACCGTCGGAACTCGAAAGACCTGTACACAGTGTACAGATAAATGCCAAGCCTTTCTGCACCCAGCTTTCAAAAATCGACTGTGCTATTTGCAACTGTTTTCCGCACAGGCCCACGGCAACCTAGAGCAAAGGTCCATGCACAGCCTGCACACGACATTCGTCGTGTCCCACAGTGATGGTCGATGAAGACTTAAAGCAACGCCTCAAACTCTTGCGAAACTCAGCTCTCCCCAAGCCTTCAGCTCCTCCTACCAAATCCAAAACAGCCCAAGCAGCACCCAAGTGTCTTGACAACGAAGCAGACTCGGCTCTGTTCGCTCGACTCAAGAATCTCAACCCAGCTTCCCCTGTCACTTCATCAAACAGGCCTGTGCCCCTGAACCCAACGTTGCGAGACGAGCACGACGACATCGAAGCACTTATACAACAGACCAAAGACCAGCTAGCTGCAGAAGGCTCTGCCTACGAACCGCCTGATTCCGAGATTTCTGACGAAGAGGGTTCGGATCCCACACAAGCTCTCACCGAAGAAGCAGAGAGAATTGTCAGCATGGCCCAAGACGAAGCTACTTTAGAACAAGAGATGGGGCTCGAAGCTATGAACAACTCAGAAGATGTCGTGAAGCAAGCTGGAAACCGCGCTGTGCATAATGCCCATGCCACGAATGACGGAAGCAGCATTGAGGACGCCCTCGCCGATGCAGTCCAAGACCATATTACTCTGCCAAAGCAAGACACGATTGTGTCATCGGACAAAGTCGCAACGACATCGCACCGTAGCCGTGGCCGCCGTCCAAAGTGGCCTGGTGGAGGCTTCTTCTTCTTCGTCACATTGACGCTGGTCATCCTGGCGCTCTCGTCCCTGCCCGGTGCCTACGCCTTTGGAGCTGGCAACATTCCCTCCTTTGCGTACATGGAGGGAAAAGCTTTTCGTCACGGAGATATAGAGGACATCTTGGAGGAATTGGCCAAAAAGCTTGGAGGTGCAGGTGCCATCTTCGGTGCAAGCAAATTTGGCGGTCTTGATATCAAGCGGATCTACTTTGGCAATTGGCTTCGAGACTACAGTCAGGCCATGGACGTTGCTGCTCTACAGAAGATGAACAAGCAGGCTGTGCTTAACATCGTCATGGTGCTCGGGTTTTTAGCTCACGGTTATGCCACCGCCGAGTTCCAAGTCACAGACGACAGGCTCGGCGTTTATCTTCCTGAAGAGCATCTCGACAATCCCAAGGGATACGCTGACGGAAAGGATGCTAGACAGTATGACCCTCGTCTACGAGAACCTGTCAACCCGCAAGAACTCGAGATCGACCCCCGCTCTGGCATGAAGAATTACCTGGCCAACGAATCCGGCAATTGGCGAACTGGTTCTGGACTTATCCGCCGGACTCTGGTTCGTGTTATTGAAATGGGGCGACGAGCTCGTCAGAGCGGTCGAGACGAGGATTTGTTTGAGGCATATCGCCTTCTGGGACAAGGTCTCCACACGCTTGAGGATTTCTCCGCACACAGCAATTGGACCGAGCTGGCTTTGCATCGTCTTGGTCATCACCAAGTCTTCTTGCATGTGGGGGACAATGTCCGCATTCGAGCTCCTGACGGCCAGCAGGTGGCTCCTCTGGTGACCGGAACCTTTGGTGGCGCGGACTTCATGCACTCACTGCTCGGTGAAGCGCAGGACCACTTGTCTGAAGCCTCTATCTCCGACCTGAACAAGACGATGGAGAACGCTCGAGTAGCATCTTCCGGCAACAACAGAAGCATCGTGCAAGACCTGCTCGGCATGCTGTCCAAAGTGCCAGGGGGCGGTGGAAGCAACGTTTCGCGAGATCTCGAAGAGGTGTCACGCGGCCCGGTCGCTGATCCGGCGACCATGTCGCCGCAGGAGATGTACTCCAATCTGTGGAAAATTCTCGAGCTTCGCGATCGTATTATGAAAGGCATTGAGGGAACGATTGAGAAGATTCCCGGTCTTAGCAGCCTGGTCGAAAAGCTGACCAACGAGCTCAATGTCTTCGTCTTCACGCTGATCGAACCCTACGCGAAGCCGATCATGCAGCAAGGAATGGGCGCTCTCAAACTGGGTTCGGGCGCCGTCATCAATCAAGCCGCCCAATTTGAGGTGTTTGACGATCCGAATGCGTCTGACCCCACGCACTCCATGCTCAGCAAGGATCACTTTGGCCTTATTCTCAATGAAGTGGCCGGCAACGTTGCCCGAATCGTTGTCAAACACACTGTGACGAAGATTGTCAAGGCGTGGGATGACCAGAGCCATGACCCTCGACGTGTTGCAGACGAGTGCCTTGCTCCCATGTTCCATCCATACTGGTTCAATGGGCAGGCACAAGTGCAAAAGGAGATGATGGACTATGTCGCCAGTTGGGCTCAATCACACGGCAACGAAATTCGACGCCTAGACAAACAGAACGTTCGAAACCACACAAACACTCGGAGCGGCAAGGCTGAGCCGCACAACCACGGTGGCGATCAGCCCACTATCAGCTCCTTTATGGGTGGAGGCAACGGTGGATACCCCGGCAGTGGTCATGGTAGCCATGGCGGCGGTGGAGGTATGGGGTCCAACATGGCTGGCTACGCCTCCAATTATGTTTCGAACCAAGTCCATGGCTTCGTCGGCGGACGCATTCCTGGCGGCAACAAGTTATTCCGCGACGTTGACGGACAGCCGAGCGCCGAAGGATCGTACGACCATGCGCGCCCTCAACATGGCGGAGGCAACGATGACCGCCGCAACCAGCATGGCGGAGAAAGCAGCAGCTACTATAACAGTGGCGACGATCGCCGGTCTGACAGTACTACGCACGCTCTGCCAGCCCGACAAGACTATGATAACACCAACGACGCACCCAGATTCCCCGACGCTCAACCAGATCGATACGGCGGTGGTGGAAGCGGCTATGATGGCAACAATTACGGGCCTCCAGGCGGCTACGGTGGTCCCATGGACGGACCTCCACCCGTACAGATGCCCTACGGCCAACCTCCGCCAGGCAATTACGGGCCACCGGGTGGATATGGCGGCCCTCCAGGCCCAGGCGGGTACGGCGGTCCGGGCGGTCCAGGTGGATACAATGCACCACCAGGGCCCCCCGGCTACGGCCAGCAATATCAATACTCAAATCAATGGAACAATCAAGGTGGCGGTGGCGGCGGCTACGGGGGAGGCTACTAGGTGGGCCCCCGACACATCATTAACAGACTTCCGGGCGCACGGCTGCACCGTCTTTCAGTCAGATCTCTGGTACATGGGGATGCAAATCAATTATTGCAGACGTCTTTAGCGTGCGCGTAACTTTAAGTGAGTGTAGGCAGGACGTGGTTCTCGTCTGACGCAGTGAAGAGGTAGCCCTCTGAGGTGAGTTCTTCCACGGTTTCCCTGATCTGTTCTGGATCGCCTTTGAGAACGCGGGCAAGATAAGCGACGTGGATGCCGTCGGCCGAGTGATTGGCGGCTTCGGCGGTGACAAGATTCATGATTTTCCTACCTAGCGCAGGCAAGTGTTGGAAAGCGTCGGCTGCGTTCTGATTGACGTTGTTCGAGTAAGCGCTCATGTCTGCGCTTGCGCCTGCGTTAGCATGACTATGTCCGTTTGTATCAGACTTGAGACCTTTGGTACGCTGTAGATGATGGTGGACTGCGTCCAGTCGGTGGTACATGACCTCGTTAAAATCCACGACAGGTCGAATGTGGCCAGCAGAGACCGATCGTCGATTCTGGAAAGACTTCAGCTGACCAAGGATTCGCACGTAGGCGTTTTGTCTAAAGGACATCTCCCGACGTCAGAAATGTCAACACAAAGTTATGCTGAGAAATCACTTACTGGATACCTGAAGCTTTCTCGGTGTCGTCGTTGGAGCTGTCAAGCCACTGTCGTACCTCAATCTGTCCCGTACCATCTTCGACGCTATAAGCAACGTTCGTAGCGTTTCGCGAAATGTTTCGGACAACGGCAACAAACGTGAGCTGTTGAATCTCGCCGCCATCTAGCATGAAATCGGCGTCCGGGTGAGGCTGTTCGGCATTGAGGATCTGCCTAATAGTCACCGGTCGCAAGAAGTTGTTGCCCGCCGACTGTTGCAGAGATGCAAGATATTAGCTTGTTGCACATGTGAGGATTGCCCTGGAAGAAGACTTACTTTGGTACTGGGGGAATCCGATTGACTTCCTCCAGCTAGGAAGCCGCCGCCGCCAGCTCCTCCACCAGTGGAATAGTTCTGACCGTATGGGTTGTCATCACCACCTTTAAAACCTAAGTGCAGGAGGAAAAAAGAAGACGGGATCAACATTCTGTCACGTTCAGCATGAGTTGTCGCGCGTGTGTACTCACCCCTGTTGCTCATGGCTGTATACTTGAGTCCGGAACGTCGAAGATAATCGTAGTATCTGGAAGCAGAACGGTGGCGTTCGTGTTGGCTTGTTTCGAAGAATGGACTGAGCCTTTCGGAAGCAACACCTGCGCGCTCTCAAAGCGCAATTTACGCGACCGCGTCCAAAGACAGGTGTTGCGTTCAATCAAATTTAATCCGCGCGAGAGCAAAACTTGTCCATTTCATGCTTGTCAAACAGCGCTTTCGTCAGAACCGGTCCCCCTCAGCTGGGATCTTGACATGCAACCGGCAGACAAAACATGCGTCTCGGTCTCTGAGCCAGGCCCAAGCACAGTGCTCGAAGCCAGAAAGCTGCTAAAGATCCAGTACGAGGCCCGTTTTCCTCCTAAGTCTGGTCACTTTCGCTGGCCCAGCAACACAATTCTCCTCTCAATTCAACACTATCTCGATCATGACCTCTTTCAGGTCCAGCCGCTACGTGCAGCGACGCTCAAATATCAAAGATTGATGCTGAAACAGCTTTGCATCAAACTCGAAACCGCGGTCGAAGAAGAGTGCAACAGCCTACGTTCCAAGGGAGTAGCAGAAATTGAGTTCCCAGAAGTAGATGCCCTACTACTTCAAAGATACTCGGAGCTGCTTGCTACAAGCTCGACTGGTCCCGGGATCACCAGTAATGGATGCGTTCCTGAAGAGGAGTTCACGACACACTACCTGCCCATAGACAAAAACGGCTCTTCACTGACATCGGCGAGCGACGTAATGGAAGGATCCGTCAGAGTGACTATCAGAGAGGAAGGAAGCGCCGTCTCTAAAGGTACCACAGGACTGAAGACGTGGGAGGCTGGGCTACGTCTAGCTGGCCACATTGTACAGCATCCAGATCTGATCACCTCGCCTCAAACCCGCGTGGTCGAACTAGGTTCCGGCACTGGATTTCTGGGCTCGGTGTGTGCCAAAATTTCTGTAGCCTCACAGACTCAGATTTGGCTAACAGATATGCCAGGTCAAGTCATGGCTCGCATCCGTGATACACTTGCCCTCAACCATCTCGATGACTGCTCGCATGTTCGTGTTCACGAGTTGGACTGGCTCGAATTACAGGAGGAGCGACAACAGAGTGAGCAGCCGGACGATCTGCCATCCATCAAATTGCTGCAAGACATGCGTCCCACTCTGGTACTCGCAGCCGACGTGGTGTACGACCCAGACCTTGTTGGTGCTCTTGCAGAAACTATCCGTGCTTGTCTAGAGACAGGTCAGCGCAATTCTTCCCAAGCACTGGTGGCTAGCACGATTCGCAATCCCACGACGTACGAGTCTTTTAAAGCCGCTCTTCGTAAGTTCCGGCTGTGGTCACGCGACGAGTTGCTGAATGATAAACTGACATATCTCAATGTTCACATGCGGCAGAATCTCGAGCCTTAACAGCGAAAGTGATACCACTGGCACGCCCGCAAATGATAACTCCTCAAGACAGCGTCCCGCCAATCCCGGTCTTTCCTTCAGCACACAACCCGCTCACAGACGGCGTCGTGGAATTGCTTCGCATCACAATCGCAGAATGTTGAAGCTCGAGATGGTCTGCCCAAATGCTACTCAGTAAATCGGGATGACTGGCCACAGAGTGACAGAAGCTACAGCCTACAGAACACGGCCATGCCCGATGAAATGAGGGATCGGGCGATGGGGTTTTCCGTTCTCGAGTCTTGACTCTTGATTGACGAATGCTGTTGTTGACCGACGCAAAGTTTATTATTCTACTGCGGTCTAGACGGTCAACGCATCTGTGATTGGCTGCACGACAATGCAAGGATCTGCACCGATCGACACTTGCTGATCCTCCCAATTCCGCTTTCAAGTGACGAGGCATTCGGCATTCTCTACTCAGACCGCTAGCGCTCATCGTTAGCCCTATGTATCGAGTTTTGCGTGCCAAGCGGACATGTGAAGTTCTTCCAGTTGTGCCGTAGGTACGGAACATGCGGATTTCCCGGAAAGCGCGAATAAGATGAACATGACGTGCCAACGCGTTGACATGACATTATGCCAAACTCAATGCTGACGGACATCGGCACGTTGCATATCGGCCCCAGCCAGCAGACCGGTAATCCGATTGTCCGAAAGCGAAGGAAAAGTACGCAAACAGCGCGAGTTTTGTGATAAGCTGGTCAAGTTGGCAAGATTCGAAATTTCGGCCGGATGCAAAAATGAAAACATGCACCTGGAAAAAGGGGGCATAGGACGAATCCGGCCGATCTCTTGTGCTCATCTTGCCAGTCACGGTAGCCGAAACGATCACGACCAGAGCTGTACGACCGGAACACGCTCAACTGTAGAGTGCCTACGGCTGTTTACAGTTTTGAAGTGCGGAGTATGCATTGCGATGCGGGAACGATCATTCTTCCTTCGCTGCAGTGAACGAAAAACATCTACAGTGCAGACCGAGTGAGAGCCAGATCTACCTCGGGTTTGTTGTGATGCCATGTTTGCGGGAAGGACCGATGGAAAACAGAGTTAGGACCGGTAATCTGACGCGGCAAGGGAAAGAGGGTTTGTAGTTTCGCTCTTTCGCTTTTATGCCCGAAATGGTTGAGCCTGACGCAGAGATGCATGCCGTGGTTGCTTCCTGGGTGTAGACTTGGGAGGGGTAGATCTGGTTCGATTAATGTGTGCGCGCGCGCATCTCTTTGTAAAGGTAGTATTGGCCGTGCGCAATGCGGCATGAGTATATCTGCCATGGCTTAATAAAATTATGGCTTCTGGTTGCCAATTTTTAAAGCGTCGCTTACTTTTTGTAATTGGAATATCTCTTCGTCTCAGAATCCCAACGTTGGTCTGCATCTGGCAGAGCTTGGTCGTCCCTGAGGCATTTCGCCTTGCCTCTATTCTGCCGGCCATCGCATCTTGATAAACAAAGGTCCGTGTGCGCCCTTCTCCCCCATACTAGTAATCGTCCAGAATCCTCCTTCCCTTTCCTTCTTCCCCATCATCATCCTCAAGACCCACTCCCACACCCCTCTCCAACACTCACCGCCACTCGACAATTGTCTCTGTCTCGCCAAGAGATTCGAGCAGCAATTGCGCCATCTGAGGAATCACAAGTCGGCCCACTAATCGTACAGGTAAGTCAGGGCACCAAGCTCGTCGATCGGCGTCTTCGCCCAAAATCTCGCATGATCTGACCTCATTCCTTCTCTAGTCAATAGAGTAGCTCGACTCGCACAACAACATGTCCGACAGCTCTGCTACCCAGGAGGGTAGAAACGAAAAGAGCACCGAGGGCGTTTCGGAGGAGTACGCTCAGCTCATCGAGTTCATTCGATCTCAGAAGGGAAACTCCGACGACGATGAGGGAGGAGATGAGACCCATGTTGTCAAGAAGCGCCAGTGGCCCTTCTTTTGGCAGGTCAAGGAGATCCGCGTCAACAAGAACGGGGAAGCCGAAGAGGTTGCACAAAAGGTGCCTTCTTCATGGCTCGAGACCGACATGCTCAAGGGTGTGAGCGAGGCTGATGTCCAGAAGCGTCGCGCCATGTTTGGCTTTAACGAGCTCGAGTCCCCCAAGGAGAACCTGTTCCTCAAGTTCCTTGGATTTTTCCGAGGCCCCGTTCTTTACGTCATGGAGCTTGCCGTTATTCTTGCCGCCGGTCTTCGTGACTGGATTGACTTCGGTGTTATCATTGCCATTTTGATGCTCAACGCTTTCGTCGGTTGGTACCAGGAAAAGCAGGCTGGTGACATTGTCGCTCAGCTCAAGGCCGGTATTGCTCTTCGAACCACTGTCGTCCGAGACGGCCACGAAGTCGAAATTGAAGCCCGTGATCTCGTTCCCGGTGACGTCGTCGTTATCGAAGATGGTAAAACTGTTCCATGTGATGGCCGAGTTATGGCTGCTTACGAGGACAAGGACGGATCCGAAGCTGCTGCCATTCTCGAGAAGGCCGCCGCCTCTCGACGCGATGGCGGTGACGACGATGACGAGGGTATCGACAAGGGCCCTGCGATCATCGCCTGTGACCAGTCTGCTATTACCGGAGAATCCCTCGCCGTCGACAAACACATTGGTGACACTGTCTTCTACACTACCGGATGCAAACGAGGAAAGGCCTACATTCTCTGCACTGACATTGCCAAACAGACTTTCGTCGGCCGCACCGCCGCTTTGGTTCTCGGAGGCGAATCCGAGGGACACTTCCAGAAGGTCATGGGTTCCATCGGTTCCGCTCTTCTCTTCCTCGTAATCGTCTTTACTCTTATTTTCTGGATCGGAGGCTTCTTCCGAAACACCGGTATCTCTGGCCCTCCCGAGAACAACCTGCTCATCTACACCCTGATTTTCCTCATCATCGGTGTACCTGTCGGTCTTCCCTGTGTTACTACCACCACCATGGCTGTCGGTGCCGCCTACCTCGCCAAGCGACAGGCTATCGTTCAGAAACTCACCGCCATCGAGTCGCTCGCTGGTGTCGATGTTCTTTGCTCTGACAAGACCGGTACTCTTACCGCAAACAAGCTTTCCATTCACGAGCCCTTCACTTCCGAGGGTGTCGATGTCAACTTCATGATGGCTGTTGCCGCTCTTGCCTCGTCGCACAACATCAAGTCGCTCGACCCTATTGACAAAGTTACCATCTCGACTCTCAAGGACTACCCCGGTGCTCAGGATGAGCTTGCCTCCGGCTGGATCACCCACAAGTTCATCCCCTTCGATCCTGTCTCCAAGCGAATTACCGCCGAGGTTGAGAAGGACGGAAAGCAGTACATTGCCGCCAAGGGTGCCCCCAACGCCATCCTTAAGCTTTGCGCTCCCGACGCCGAGACTGCCGCTCAGTACCGAAAGGTCGCTGGTGATTTTGCCTCTCGTGGTTTCCGATCCCTTGGTGTTGCGCTCAACACTGACGGCCAGTGGAAGCTCCTCGGTCTCTTGCCCATGTTCGACCCTCCCCGTTCCGACACTGCCGCTACTATCGCCGAGGCCCAGTCCCTTGGTATTGCCGTCAAGATGCTTACTGGTGATGCTGTCGCTATCGCCAAGGAGACCTGCAAGATGCTTGCCCTTGGCACCAAGGTTTACGACTCTCACCGACTGATTGGCTCTGGAGGCATGTCCGGCTCTGCTATCCACGACTTTGTTGAGGCTGCTGATGGTTTCGCCGAGGTGTTCCCTGAGCACAAGTACCAGGTCGTAGAGATGCTGCAGCACCGAGGACACTTGACTGCCATGACTGGTGACGGTGTGAACGACGCTCCCTCGCTCAAGAAGGCCGACTGTGGTATTGCAGTCGAAGGCGCTTCCGACGCTGCTCGATCCGCTGCTGATGTCGTCTTCCTGGACGAAGGTCTTTCCACCATCATCACCTCGATCAAGGTCGCCCGACAGATTTTCCACCGAATGAAGGCTTACATCCAGTACCGTATCTCGCTCTGTCTCCACCTCGAGATCTACCTGGTTCTCACTATCCTCATTCTCGATGAAGTCATCCGATCCAACCTGATCGTGTTCATTGCCTTGTTCGCCGACGTTGCCACCATTGCCATTGCCTACGACAACGCTCCCCACGCCAAGCAGCCCGTCGAGTGGCAGCTGCCCAAGATCTGGGTTATCTCCGTCATTCTCGGAATCTTGCTCGCCGCTGGTACCTGGATCATCCGAGGCACTCTCTTCTTGAACAACGGTGGTGTGATTCAGAACTTTGGTAACACCCAGGAAATTCTCTTCCTCGAAGTCTCGCTCACCGAGAACTGGCTTATCTTCATCACCCGTCTTGGCGGCGGTGAATCCGACATCACTCTTCCATCGTGGCAGCTGGTCGGTGCCGTGCTTGGTGTCGATGTTATCGCCACGCTCTTCTGTCTCTTTGGCTGGCTGTCGGGTGCCCCCAACCGCAACCCCGTTACTGCTCCCCACGGTGGATGGACCGACATTGTCACTGTCGTCCGTATCTACGCCTACTCGATCGGTGTTACCGCCGTTGTTGGTGCCGTTTACTACGCTCTCAACAAGTGGCAGTGGCTCAACAACCTCGGACGACGAACACGTTCGCAGAAGAACCCCATTCTCGAAGACTTCTTCGTCAACCTGCAGCGCCTCACCATTGTCCACGAGAAGAACGCCGAAGGCGAAGAGCTCTGGGCCTTCCACCCGCGAACGGAGATTGAGGACGAGTAATTTTCTCTCTTCCCTCTTTCCCGTCTCGTCTGCATACCACTTTCTTTACCACGCGCAGCATTGTCGCTTGTGCTAGTCTCGCCTTTAATACACATCGCACTTGACTGGAGACTGAAGCTGCCCACGACATGGCTATCCCAAGTCAGCGCTCGCTCCTCTCCCGTCCCGCTGTACTTTTTTCGCTTTCACCTTTTCCCGGCTTCCAGAACGCACCCGAATCATGCTCTCTTCTTATTCCGCTTCTGACTCACGTTCCGACCCATGTCTTTTCGCTAGCCTATGAAGCTCTCATCCAACATCCTTGCGCTGAATGTGTGCACTGCAAAGAGTGCCGGAATCACAATGAATCACTGTGGATGTTGATCGCTTCGGGATGTGATCGATTTTTTGAACTGATGATATAACACAGGAAGGACCGCACTTTTCCGCGCTTTCGCACGGATCAATTTTGCATCGGCTTCGGCAGGCTACATGCTTCCCTGTTTCCCTCCTGCTCATCAAAACAAGCGTCACTGTGACTGGACCAAGGCCGACCGAGTTTGCCAATCATGGAGCAAATCGCACAGCAGTTTACCGACTTTTACTACTCGACGTTTGACAGCGATCGTAATCAGCTCTCAAACCTCTATGTAAGCTTGACCAGACCAGAGCGGTGAAATCGGAGACATTACTGACATTCTGGCGGCTTTCTTGGCTTGGATAGAGAGGTAATTCTATGTTGACGTTCGAGGGAACGCAGCTACAAGGTGCTACCGCCATCGTAGAGAAGCTTGCGGTGAGTAATGTGGCGCTTTCTAGACGCTTCGACACAGCTGTGTATAGGTTGATTCTGACGCTGTCTTGTGTTTGGACGATGATAGAGCTTGCCGTTTCAGAAAGTGCAGCACAAGGTAGACACGCGCGATGCACAGCCTACGGGAGACGGGAACAGCCTCGTCGTCCTCGTCACCGGCATGCTCGTCGTAGACGACGGCGCCAACCCGCTCAAATTCTCCCAAACTTTCACCCTAATGCCCGAAGCAGGCAGCTTCTACGTCTTCAACGACATCTTCCGGTACGCTTCGCCCTCCCTCTCTAGCTCACGTACACTCATTCGTGATCACTGACTTGTCTTCTTCGCACTTCAACAGTCTTAACTACGGTTAAAAAAGGAGCTCATTCAAACACTCAGAGAACTACTTCCTGGCAATCCATTTACACGATTTCACGGAAAAGAAGAACCAAGCGAGCATGTGCATTCTCCTACGTGCTCGAAGGGCTGGTGATATTGTGAAAGACAAAGGCCCTCTAGGTGCCAAAGATATATTCTACCTCGTCAATGCCTCCAGCCTGAGGGTGTGGGAGCGGGAGGGACGGGAAGTCTTCGTCAGCATCTTCGCTTCCATCGGCCGCGATTCCGTCCTGTTCGCGTTGTGCGAGGAGATCCAAGCTGTCGAGTTCATCGTCATTCTTCCAGTCAGTCAGCACAGGGCGCAGAGGGCTGCTGTCTGAGTTAGAGCGGCTGTTGCGTCGACTGCCCGGTCTCGATCCGTTGCCCGAGATTGAGAACGGTCGAACAGGCGATCCTGGCGACATGTCGAGCGGAGAATTGCCAGATGGCGACAAGAGCGGCGACTGAGATGGCGAACGTTGAGTGGCGCTGCCGTGCAGAGAGATTGGTGAGGGTGAGGACGGAGACAGCACGCCAGACGTCAGATATCGCATCTCTTTGGGCGAGAGATGCTCCCAGTCATTTCGGTTCTCGTCTCTACCGTCGGCATCAGTATCATCCGCCAGAGAGTCTCCGCCGTCACCCGAGTTGCGGCGGCTATTGTCGTCGGTGACAGACTCTCCCAAGATCTCGCCCAATCTCGCCCATGCAGTAGACGATCCTTCCTGAGTGAGACCCCACTTGCCCGAACTCCAGCCAGAACCTAGCACAGATCCAGATGAATCACCATGCTGACCATCAGCCGTATGATGGTAAACGTTCTCGCCAAACACTTCTCCAAGAACATCTTCGTACGTGTCCAGGTAGCCCTCAACAACATCGTCAGGGATGTAGCCACCCGGGGTGGATGTGTGATGACCTCGACGGAGCGGGGGAAGAATGTCGGATTCGAAGAAGGAAGGACCGCTGCCCATTCGTGTGGGCGACAGAGCAGCTGGATGGGCCTGTTCGCCGGAGCCTCCGGCCCCGTCACCGTTGCGCTGCTGCTGTTGCTGCATTTGCTGTTGCTGCTGGTGCATCTGTTGCTGCATTTGTTGCTGCTGTTGCAACTGCTGGTGCTGTTGCTGCTCTTGTCGCTCAGCATTAGCGCTGATTGATCGTCTATGTGCATGGCCATCACCTGCATGCCCAATTCCAGCTTGTGGGGGTCCAAAACGTGTGTTGTTGTAGAATTTCACGAGTGACCGCAAGGCCTGCTCCTGTGGGAGCGAATCCTCGACGTCCGACTCAACGTCAGATCCGCTGAGCCACTCGTCACGAAGGTCAGGACGACAATTGAGATAGATACTCGTGATAACTCGCATGTTGCTCTGTCGCCATTTTCGTCCACAGAATGGAATCTGACTCTTGATAACCTTCAGCACGTAGAGTTCCAAGCCAGAATGAGGCACTTTGAGAGACCTCTTCAGGATGGCAGAACTCTTGTACTGAACGAGCAACAAGATCCGATGCACCTTGCGCTTGGTCAACTTTTGCAGGATGCGGGTGAAATTGATAGAGGAGAAAAAGTTGCGCCACGAATATTCGCTAACGATCTCGATCTCCGTTCCATCTGGCATCGTTGTGGCCCGCCCAGGTGGTGGAGACGTGGTACCAGGGTTGACCGTGACGGGTCCAATGATATTGTTCCGAGACAAGAGGGAGTCTTCTGCTCTCACTCCCCGTCCTTCTCTTCCTCCGTTGAGGTAGCAATAGTTGAAGAATTGGAAGTTTTCGGCTTCGTTTCGTGTCTTCACAGCATGCGCAATCTCCTGCAATCCAAAGATCTTGAGGATCAAGAGCAGAACGTTACTGTCGACCAGAACTTGTGACAAGTAGTTGAACTTCATGACATGACTTGCCTTGAACCATTTGAGACACAGGAGAAGGATAGCAGACACTGTCTTGGTCAGAATTTCGCGATGACGAGCCACGTCAACGTCTTCCAGCGTGGGCGGTGGAGCTTCGTCTATGGCAGCACCTTCGGCGATTGCCGCAGCATGTGCCGAATTAATGTTGATAGAAGTGACTGTTGCTAGCAGCAATTTGAGTAAGACAATGACGGAGGTCTGGAGCTGAGGCAGTACCGATCGATAGAGAAGGTCAACGCGTTGGAGACGACGAACATCAGCTCTCTTCTGCGCCAATGTGTCCAGGAGCTCAGTATGCCTCGGATTGTCGAGAGCGGCGAGCATATGATCTCCTTCAACGGCACGAAGCTCTTGTTCGATATCTTCTTCGATTTCAAGCAGATGCTCGTAGGTGGCTTCACCCTTCATCTTGAAAGTCCGGTCGGAGTTGCCGCGCGGCGGAAACGATGTGGGCGCTTCAGTGCTCGTAGGGCTTCGACTGCCCTGAGAGGAAGTAGCAGCTTCAGTCCTGTTCGCGAACGCCGCACCGCTTTCGCCTTTGGCGACGCCTCTGACGCCGAGACCGATTTTGGAGCCATCGACAGCACTGCCAACACCGCTCTCTTCCTGTATGCATTGCTCGCGTACTCGCCACGTTTGCCACAGTTCGAGACTGACATGCATGTGCTCTTTGAACAAGGAGGACGCCTCGTCAATGCTCTGCGGCACGATGCGGTTGCCCTGTATGGATCGACTATAAGGGAAGATAAAGGGCCGGGTCTGATCGGTCTGATACTTGGCCTTATTCGGTTTGGGCGACGGAGGTGGTGATGGTGCGGGCGTACCCGGAGGCATTGCGTTCGCATTTTGTTGGGGACCTGTGGAATGATTGACACCATTGGCACCGTCAAGATGGCTGCTGAAAGGCTTTCGAGCAGGGATCGGCTGAACAGACCCTGCAAGCTTGTCTAGCGGCAGATCACTGATCTCCTTGTTTGGTGGGTTGTAGGTCGGATATTTTGCAGAAATTTCTTGTTGAAAGTCCTGAAAGTCGAGCGGATTAGCTTTCAGCAAGTTCCGCTTGGTGGTTCTATCACCAGGGCCGAGGCCTTCAACCTCTCGTGCAAGATTTTTGCATCGATTGACATCCTTGATCCCGCCAAGGCAACACAATAAAGACTTCCACAAAAGTAATAACAACTTTTTGACCGGGTAGCCCTTTGCGTTCTTCTCCCTTAAGGAGGCGACTAGGCCAAACAGAAAGATGGGCAAGGGAGGTTCCAGGCTCATGAGCTCGTCTCCCCATTCTTCGTCTCCACGTGAGGATTCCAGCAACGAGTAAAGCTGTGCAAAGTGGAGAGCTAGCTCGAGATTGATCTCGTCGAGGTATTCGGCCTTTGCGTCCGGGGTTAGCAGAGGGGCGTTGGCACATCCTTGTTGTCCGGCGCTGACGGGCTCGTGAGCAGGAATGTGATCTGGCAACGAGCTGAGGTAGTCATGTTTCCAGCTGGCGAGCTTGATGGCGGCATAGATTTCACCGAGTCCGCCTAGCGTTCGCACCATGCGAGCATTCTCGAGAAGCCAATGAAGTTGATGTTCGGGCCCCGCTGTATCAGCAAAAGCTCCTTGGAGCAGATAGAGAAGAGCGCGAGAAGCACGAAAGCGCGCTTCCGGATCGCGTACTTCCAAGCTGGACAGAAGGGACTGAAAAGTCCTACGTCGAATGG
Organism: Farysia itapuensis; assembly: GCA_023212645.1. NCBI lineage: Eukaryota > Fungi > Basidiomycota > Ustilaginomycetes > Ustilaginales > Ustilaginaceae > Farysia > Farysia itapuensis. Next base: position 329,045 of record JALBYC010000006.1, on the reverse strand, counting down.
AGGAAGGTAGGGTTGTCCATTCACCAACTACTGACTCGCTGCGCTTCCTTCGTGAGCCATGATCGCCAGCTTCGGAGGAATGACCGTCCTCGCTTGTCGACAAGCCAAGACCGAGAGCGTGTCCATTATCCGGTCGAGCAGCTGGTGGTTCATTCGCTTCTGAAGCTGAAGTGAAACCCACGCTCTGAGCATGAGCCGGAAGGGAGCACCACTCTTCCCACGCCGTTCTGTTCTCGACAGTCTGAGGAGCCTCTACGTACGAGTAGAACTCATCAATCTCGTTGCGAAGATTGTCAGTGTCTGCATCAGTAGGAAAGTCATACTTGCGGGCTTTCGGCTTACTGAAGTTGACGAGATGACGTAATTGACCGAGAGTCACTGAGTCGAGGGGGCCTCCTTGCTGCTGTTGCTGCTGATGTTGATTGACATTGTCCTGATCACTCTGCAGCTGTTCAGCCATGTCTGGGCCTGGTGCCGCAGATACTGCACTGAGAGCTGATGCAGATGAGGAGATTTGCTTTGCGGCGGAATCTAGATCAATGTCCCGCCCAGAGCCAAGTTGAAAGAGGACTTGCCTAAGGGCAGGGTTGTCCGCGGTGTTGACAGAATGGTCCGGTGTGCGCTCGGCAGAATCGAGTGTCGAAGCCGAGGTGGGTTGCTGGGTAAAGGACTGATGCTGTGGAAATTCTTCCTTCGCTTTTATTACGCTGCTTTGGGACCCTAGAGACGAGGAAAGAGCCTGTGAGTCAGATGAAGTTGGGGAGAGACTGAAGCGGCAGTTGAGAGCGTCCTGCAGGTTGGCACTCTGTGTTCTGCGTCGACGAGTCGGGATATTGTGTGGATTAGACTGAGGTTGAATGTTGTACGTGCTTAGGACTGGCGCTTGATCAAGAGCGCACCAGTCAGATTGAGAACAATGAGCGAATCAACAAGGCCCGAGCGCAGGGACGGGAAATGCTGTCCCACACTTTGCCACAAGGTGTGACAGCCGCCGAGTCAATAGTGTGATGTTACAGCGGGCCAGTGTGAGTGTTGCACTGTTGGTCTTTTCCATCGATCATAGTGCCGACTGAGATTCTGCCCCGATGACGACCAATGACATCTGCTTCCCGATCTACTAGATCCGGCTGGTCGGCTGGTCGGCTAAAATTGCACGGCAAAGCAAAATGCGGCTGGACACCGCTCCGTCAGAATTTTTGTTTTGCCAGCTTTCTCACACACTCACACTCACGCTGATTGGTTGCAGTTCAATGGTTGAGCGGAGGAAGAACGTGTAGCATGCCCGCCGAGCTTCCGCAAGATCGTGTAGGCTTCGTATAAAGTCGAGGAACACCACACCGAGATACGCAGAAGCCCACCTTTCTACCGGCTAAACACTTTTTTCTTTTCGTAGGATTGCCCTCCGCTTTTACGCCATAGCATCATTTTACCCGAGAAGGTCAAAATAAATCACAGTCGCTGGTTGCCGATATTGCCGCTCTCTCTTTACCATCATCGCGTTTGTCCATCGAAGCAGACTCACCGAACATGGCCACAGACACGTCAGTCGGGCCATCCCCACGCACCAGTATGTCCGAAACAGCAAGAGCCAGTACACGGTCTCCATCCCCAGCACACAAGACTACCCAGAAGACGAGTCCAGATGTTGAGGCGTCACCGGTCACGCCACCTTCACAGGCGGAGAAAGAAGCGACGCCAGAGCGCGATCCGAATCAAGTAGTGTTTGCAGAAGGTGATCCAGACTTGCCCCTGAACTGGTCTCGACGAAGCAAACTTACCTTGTTGGCCGTTGTCTCAAGCTGTGCCTTTGTTGTGACCTGCACCTCGTCCATCATCAGCAATGCCTACGATGGCATTCAAGCCGACCTGCATGTATCTAGAGAAGTCGCCATTCTCGGTCTATCGCTGTTCGTCGTTGGTCTCGGCATTGGCCCAATGCTTCTTGGACCACTCTCTGAATTCTATGGGCGTAGGCCAATCTACCTGGTTTCCTTTACTGCCTTTGTCTTGCTCGGACTGCCCGTCTCCTTCGCCAACAATGCTCCCGTCTTTTTCATCTTCCGCTTCTTGACAGGCTTCTGCGGCTCAGCCTTCTTGAGCGTAGCCGGAGGAACCGTATCAGATGTCTACTCGGCAAAGGACATCTTCGTGCCCATGTCCATTTATACCAACAGTCCGTTCCTCGGACCCGTCTTTGGTCCATTGCTAAGTGGTTTTATCAACCAGAACACCAACTGGAGGTGGACATTCTGGCTTATCAACATTTGGTCCGCGGTCATGCTGGTCGTGCTTCTCTTCTTTGCGCCCGAGTCGTACGCACCCATCATCTTGGCTAAGCGGGCCAGGAAGCTGCGCGCAGAAACAGGCAACGACCAGCTCTATGCTGAACATGAGAGGGTCATGGGCGGAAAGTCGATTCCAAAAACAATCATGACATCAACGACTCGACCTTTCCAGCTCCTTCTGAACGAGTACATGCTGCTGCTTCTTTGTATCTGGTCCGCACTCCTTCTTGGCATCTTGTACCTGCTCTTTGTTGCATTCCCAATCGTGTTCTCGCAGCACGGCTTTAATCTGCAAGAAATCGGTCTGGCCTTCCTAGGCATTGGCGTAGGTATGATGATCGCCGTCGCAACCATGCCTCTGTGGGCACGACACTACACAAACCTAGTCGAGACCAAAGGCAACGGCGTTGCCGAGCCCGAATTCCGTCTACCCGTCGGCATCGTTGGAGCGTTCGCCATACCGGTTGGCATGTTCTGGTTCGGATTTACATCCTATCCATCGGTCCACTGGATCGTTCCGATCATCGGATCAGTACTGATCGGCCTTGGAATCTCGTATGCGTATATCGCAATCTTCACGTACACGACACATGCTTACAGGCCTGTGGCAGCCTCTGCTATGGCAGCAAACTCATTTACTCGAGCAATGTGGGCAGCAGCATTCCCACTCTTCGCCAAGGCCATGTACGACAAATTAACCCCACCTGGCGCCACAGCCCTTCTTGCCGGTCTCAACGTCCTTATCATTCCTGTGCCCATTCTGTTCTATAAGTACGGCAAGAGCATCCGAGCGAAGAGCAAGTTTACTCTCTCATAGCGCACATTCATTTGCATTACATACATAAACCTACACCTCCCGGAGCAATATTTACTGATAAATCAAATGGATCGCATAGCCTTCCGCTGCGCGTCTCTCCGATGTCTTCGAACGCTCGGATTGCTTGCTCATCACGGGATCGATGCTAGCTGTCTGAGTGAGGTGCATGTCGATGGGTGAAAACAATTGACCGAGGAAGCGTCCGTGCTTTCGGAATTCGGGAACTGGAACTCTAGAAGATCTGATGTCATGAGTCATGACTCAAGGATCAAGGCAGCCAAGACAGGTCTCGCCTTGTGGCTCTCTGCCTAGACAAATTAACAACGATGGACAAGTCGCGCATCAACTACTCGGTCTACCTAGTCACAGGTCGGGAGCTGCTTCCACCAGGTGTTGACTATTACGAAAGCTTGGACCGTTGCCTTGGAACGCAGTCAGTTACCCTCGTCCAGATACGAGAGAAAGATGCCGACACCGCTGAATTCTTGGAGATCGCACGACGATCGCTGGCGATCTGTGACAAATACGATGTACCCATGGTCATCAATGACAACCTTTCGGTGTGTCTGGCACTGCCCGAAAGAGTAGGATTGCATATCGGACAGCAAGATCTTCCACTGTCAGAAGCTAGAAGACTGCTGGGCCCGAACCGTCTGCTTGGCATCTCTGTCAACAATATCGAGCAGGCAAAGGTGGCTAGAGACAGTCAAGCTGCAGATTATGCCGGCGTAGGCCCATGCTATGGCACACAGAGTAAAGCTGGCATCACAGAGGACAAGATTCTTGGCGTGCAGGGAGCACACGCCATTGTTGCGGAGCTTGCAGCTTCTGCCGAGTCTCCTCGGCTGCCTTGTGTCTTGATCGGTGGTATCAACCAAAGTACAGCAGCTCGGGCACTTTTCGGAACGATAAGCCCTACGAATAGGCCCGACGGTATTGCAGTGATATCTGCAATTATGGCCAGAGCAGATTCAGACGTTGCTGCCGCCGAGCTCAGCCATATTGTCCAGGGTCTCCTCTCCAGCTCAAATGCCGTCGGAGCTTCTGGCCACAACTCAGACGTCAAATCTGCTTTCCGTTCTGTAGAGCAAACTTTTGTCTCGGAGGACTCAGCCCAGAATGCTTTCATCAATGCCGCCGCTGATCTGCTAGCCTTCCATCGCAAAGCCGAACAGGGTCCCCCTTTGATCCAAACGATCACATCGCACGTATCTTCAACAATGTCGGCCAACCTGGCGTTGGCATTTTCCTCATCTCCCATAATGTCACATGAAGCGGAAGAGGCAGCCGATCTCTCTCGTGCCATAGGTGCACTCGTGCTCAATATCGGTACCATCTCTGAATCGAGCCGACAAGGTATGCGCGTGGCAGGCATGTCGGCCAACAAGAACCTGAAACCTGTCGTGCTCGATCCTGTCGGCGGAGGAGCGACAACGTTTCGTAAAAAGGTTGTTCGCGATATTCTCAACCACACTCAGATCACTCTGTTGAAGGGAAACGCGGCCGAGCTCGCGAGCATTGCCGGAAACACCGAGGTGCAGAGTCGCGGCGTCGATTCTGGCGCAGGAAGCCTGAAAGATCCAGTAAAGTTAGTCACCACCCTCGCGCAGAGAGAGCGATGTCTAGTTCTTTTGTCAGGAAAGACTGACTATCTGACCGATGGAGTCACTGTCATTTCCAGTCACAATGGGCACCCTTTGCTGGGTGCGATCACGGGAAGTGGGTGTGCACTTGGAGTCACTATAGCTGCTGGTCTGGCGGCTTCTTGCAATTGGGGCAAAGTGAGGGGTAAAGCAACAACGACACTTGGCAACCAAATGGTCGCACATGGATCCTCCGACTTGCTCGTCGGAGCACTGATGGGACTTCTCTCGATGACCATTGCCAGTGAAAAGGCAGCCGAACGTACGGACGTTCACGGGCCAGGCACGTTCATCGCTGCACTTCAGGACGAGCTTGCGTCCATCTCATCAGAGGACATACGCGAACGCGCCAAGCTAGACGTCTCCACAGGACACTGAACCGCTTCATCCTTTTGCACTCATCATACTAGACAACGCACTGTTTCATCGCAATCTTGCATCTATAGACCAATGAAAATATCAAAATCAAGGATCCTGTTTACTGAATCTCGCCACTCTCCTTGGCCTCCAGGAAGTCCTTGTGTAGTTTGATTTGTTTGTCCAGATCCTTTTCGAGATTCTTCCTCCTCTTTTTCGCCAATTCTGCGCCCTCGGCATCCTTGGTGGGCACCCCTTTGACATCCCATTCCGTGTATTCCGCGGTTCGGAAGAGCTGTTCGGGTGGAGTCCTGCCTTTCTCGAGCGCTTCGATACGCTTCAGGCGGGCCTGTTCGGCAGCTTGTTGTTTCCGGGCTTGTTTTTCGGCGACCGCAGCCTCTTTCTCGCGTCGGGCTGCCTGAAGTTGTGATGCGGGGACAAGTTTAACGAGGGCACGTCCGTCGTCCGTGTCTTCCAGCGCCACACCAAGATCCACAAGATCATCGTCGCGGAGAGCGTCTGATAGCTTGAGATATTCGCTGGCTGGGGCGCCCGATCGAGCCAACGCGCGTACTTGATCTCGGAATGTGCTGAGAGCACGAAGATAGGGCATGAGTATCTCGTCCTTACTAGCTCCACCTACGGCGGCACCTTCTTCAGGAGCGACGCCCCATCCAATCTCTTCAGCTGCTGCCGCTGGAAGACCTTCGCCCAAGCCAAGCATCTTGAGCATGTCGCCGACATACCGGGCGACAGCCTCGAGAACACCCACGTTGACGTCGCTTCGCTTCTCCTTGCTCTTTTCATACACGTTGGCTTTGCTCACCAAATCCAGTAGCACCTCCATGCCCTTGGGCGTGTCGAAAGAGTCACACATGGCTTCTCTGAACGCGTGCTGTCCTTGCTCCAGTGCTTTCATCAGCGCCTTCTCGTCGGCGCCATAATGGTGTTGCCCGTCCGAATAGGCAAGACCCAACGCCTTAACCTCGGCGATTTTGGCTTTCGTGCCCACAAAGAAGTTGTTGAACGCAGACTCGGCATTCTTGACTTCACCCAGAGCCGAAGTCTTGAAATCCATTCGCCCGTGCCATGGTTGCAACAAGAAAGACATTCGCAGCTGTCGCGCAGAGTACCTCTGCAAGGCTTCGTCGATCGAGATGAAGTTCTTGAGCGACTTGGACATTTTGAGGCCTTCAATGTGCAGGTGTCCAGTGTGCAGGAAGTAGTTGACCCACTGTCGGCAACCGTGATGAGCCTCTGACTGAGCAATCTCGTTGTCATGATGCGGGAACATCAAGTCACTACCTCCCGAGTGAATGTCCATAGTTTCTCCCAGTACAGCTGAGCCCATAACTGAGCACTCGATGTGCCAACCTGGTCGACCTGGGCCCCACGGAGAATCCCAAGCAGGCTCGCCTGGTTTGGACGCCTTCCACAGAGCAAAGTCGGAAGCCGCTCTTTTTCCTGCTGTGACTGTTGCAGATGTGGAAAGGGAACCTTCACCTTCCTCTAGCAGTTCCCGATTTCCCTTTGACCATGGCTGAAGTTTGGCGTAAGAGTGTTCAAAACTGCCGTCTTGACTTTGGGCACCGTCAAAGGCACGTGTGTCAAACCAGACGTTGCTCTTGTTGGGATCGGTACCTTCAGCATAGGCAAAGTTCCGCTCGATGATCTGCTGAATGAAAGTAATGATTTCGGGTACGTACTCGCTGACTCGAGTCAATGTCGTCGGTGGCTCGACGTGCAGTCGCTTCATATCGTTGAAATATTGTGCTTCCCAAAAGGCAGCCGTTTCACGGAAGACGGTTGGGTCTGTCACTGTACTGCCAAATTGCTTGTCCAGAAAGGCGGCAAGGACATCCTCTGAGGCGTCGATAAGGTCCTTGGCTCCTTCGGTAGAGGCGTCTCCAGCACCCACAGACATGGCAGCAGCCACTTGAGCATGGCGAGACTTTTCTAGCGCTGCGAACCACATGCCGAACTTGGCCTCTTTCTCCACAGCTCTTTTGAGCCATTCACTGTCTTGCCTGAGTCTAGTCACTTCTTCGAAACCTGCCTCTCCGGCCCTCGCCTTTTCCGCGTCTGCCACCAGCCCATTCTGCTGTTCCTGTGGGGGAACGGGCGGTGCGAACTGCTGAAGGTTCTTGGCAAAGTAGGCAGACCATGCATCCTGGACAATCTGCAGCAGAGGCTTGCCAAGGTGCGTGTACTGGGATCGAAATTGTTTCAGCAAATGGGATTGACGTGCCTTGATGATGATCTTGTCGTCAATGTCCGTAATGTTCATGACGAAATGCACGTCGTAGCCGAGATAGTCACGCAACACTCTCCGAATGATGTCCTGAGTGACATAATTTCTTGCATGACCCATGTGACTGGTATCGTAAACGGTCGGCCCACAGTTGTACCAGGTGACACTCCTACCCTTTTGAGGAACAAAGGGGGTTTTGGTTCGGGTCAGCGAATTGTACACCTTGAGCTGGGCTTCTTCCACCTTCTTTTGAGGGATGTGCCATGCGGGCTGCGTGATCTTCTGAGTGCTTGGCGCTGATCCAGACGGATCAGAGTTCATAGCAGACATCACGATTCGAGACTGATGACTGCAATTGTGGACACGTTGCGATACGCCAACGGCGAGTCTGTTCTGGCAGGTGATCTGGAAAGCGCGTAACAACAGGGCTGATGGCGCTGGTCGAAACATGCAATGTCCATGCAGATGCAGGCAACTCGCTTTGCGTATCTGGGGCGAGAAGGGAGAGGACTACGAAGAAGCAAGCTTGACCAGATGCAACTTTGAATCGACTCGGAATTCGGAAAACAGAAGAACGAGTTGGAGCAGCAAACCGATTTGATCGAGGGAACCGGGAACCAATCACAGACTGTTCGACCTAGCATCCTGTTTTGAACGCAGCGTTTGCAGCTGTTTTCTCTTCGACTGGTCACTTTGACTGGCAGGCCAGTCAGCTCCACGACAGATGGCAAGCGCAACCGCAGCGGCTCGCCCCGCTGACACAGTGCAGCAAACCTCGATACCCAGTGCTTCAGGACCGACTGCGGCAGAAGCACATCAGCTACCTGAACCATGGGACGGTCTCGATACGCGCGTTCTCACCGATCTTGCTCGTAGAGGACTCATGGCGACGCTTGACACGATCAAGGAAGCCAAAACGCTCATGCTCGACCCATCTCTCGCTGGTCCTCTCGGCCTGGTCGCAGATGTATCTAGTCTAAAGCAACACGGCGTCGAGAAAATGTTCTGGCTCGAGCAAGCATCTTCTGCTTTCGTATCCAAGCTTGACACTCAACCATCCCAGAGCTCAGTGAAGGCTTCCCTCAAGAGCGTGAATGCTCCCACCAAGTCCGTCGTTTACATCTGCAGACCAGAGATTCGCTGGATGAAAGCAATAGCAGGTACGTCGTTCACCATTCCCTACCCTTCCTTCACACCACAAGACAGAGATAGCTTCTGCTACCAGCTGTTTGGACTCAATTAGCCGAGCCTAGCCAGTATATCATAACGCTAGACATGCGGTCAGTCTATGTCCATAGAACGAGAAGATCTACCTGACAAGGTTGCTTCCAACGAAGACCCTTCCTTATACAACTCTGTCTTGCTATTGCTTCCACAAGTCAGAGTTGTGCCGGGAGGCGACATTTCACCCTCCGTCATACTTATTTTTGCACTCTTGTGCAATCGTACTGACAATCGCTTCCTTGTGTCGCAGAACACTTACGTGCCGATAGAGCTGTTCGACCAACATCCTCACTGCAGCACACGTATACCATTTCTTTTGTCCCGCATCGCACCGAACCGTGCTTACAATTTTTGGACCAAGAAGCAGTGCTGTCCGACATTTCTCTACTCGATTTTGGCCTCGAGTTCGTGCCCCTGGACCACGACTTGATCAGTCTTGAAGACGAGACGGCGTGGAAAGCCATCTACTGTGACGGTGATCACACCGGTATTTTCCGCTCGGCCCAAGCACTGATGACCTTGCAGCACGCCTATGGCCTCTTCCCACGGATACTTGGCAAAGGCACCCTGGCGCGACGCCTTGCCGATCTGCTGATTAGACAAAGAAGAGAACATCTGGCATCCGACCCTTCAAATCCCGCTCTGATGGCACCCAGTCAGTCCATCGACAGTCTTGTTATCATCGATCGTGCCGTGGATCTGGCAACACCGCTATGTACGCAATTGACGTACGAAGGGCTCGTGGATGAGGTCATTGGCATCAGCAACAGTCACGTTGAAGTGGATCCATCTCTGCTAACTGGCCAGCCTCAACAAGGTGGCCCTCAATCGCAAGCCTCTGGAAGCGGCACGCTACTGCACATGACATCGACACCGAAAAAGCGCAAACACAAGCTTGATGCCTCTACCGACTTGCTTTTTGCCGAGATCCGAAGTCTCAACTTTGCTGTGGTCGGTGACAGGCTACACCGAGCAGCAAAACGGCTGAACCAGGATTACGAGGGACGTCACCAGGCCAAGACAGTATCTCAGATCCGAGCCTTCGTTGGCAAGCTGGGCGGATTGCAGTCCGAGCACGCTTCTTTGCGGCTTCATACTGGTCTCACGGAGAAGATCATGGAGTGGACCGCCAGAGAAGAATTTAACCGCATGCTTGAGATTCAACAGAACGCGGTAGCTGGTCTAGATCTGGCTGCGCAATATGCGGCCGTAGAAGACATGATCAACGAAGAGCGCGATTTGATGGGCGTGCTAAGACTACTCTGCCTCATCAGTATTGTCGGCCAAGGTGCCGGCGGTGGCGTCAAGCCGAAGAACCTGGAATTTGTCAAGCGCGAGATTCTTCAAACGTATGGCTACCAGTATCTGCCGTTGCTGTTGACGCTGCAGCGGGTTGGACTATTGACGCGCGCCACAGCTACAGGATCGTCTGGCAACGTCGGCGGCGTCAGTCTTGGTGCGTTTGCCAGCGTCGTTGGCTCGTCTTCGGCACAAAGCAATGCAGCGACCGGCACTAGCTCTGAAGGCGGAACAGGAGGATTCGCTTCGGTGCGCAAGAGTCTCCGCCTTATCAATGATGATGTCGACGAGCGCAACCCGACTGATATCTCGTATGTCTACTCTGGCTACGCTCCCTTGTCGGTGCGGTTGGTGCAAGCTATTGCACAGAAAGAAGCCCTGCTGAATGTCCAGCGCGACGCTATGGGTACTGCAGGTGCAAAACCGAAATCGATCATGGCACGTCCACGAGCCCACCCAATTGTAGGCTGGCGAGGGTTTGAAGACGCCGTCAATCAACTTCCTGGCGCGACCTTTGATGAGATTCAGACTGCGCATGTAGCAAACAACGCCATCAAGAGTGGTGCATCAGCCTCAGCGGGGACGCCAAGCAACAATTCTTTGTCTTCGCTGTCACCACCTTCGGATCCAGACGCAGTCACAACGACCCTTGTCTTCTTCTTGGGCGGTGTCACTCACACGGAACTCGCTGCTCTACGCTTCATGAGTCAGCAAACGCGCAACCGACGCTTTGTCGTCGCCACCACCAACACAATCAACGGCGATCGCATGATTCGGGACCTTAGCTTCAATACCCTATGACATGCACAGCACTCCATTTCTCCTTATATACCCACGTCAAATTTTGCAATGTTTGTTCTAGATTGCCTAGCTAGGTGCTTGTCTACTTGGGAAGATATCGGATCCCAGTCGCGGGACAATTGTTGTTCCGCGTCAAAGGGTCGGTCTGAATGAATGCTTGCGGTGATGTGCTTCTGCCGACTGTGTGGAAATACACCCATGCCTCGTTCAATTTGCCGGACCTGCAACGGAACGTGACTTGATGACCCCACGCGTTCTGTGCGGCGCTCTGAAGATCGCGAAGAGTGTAAGTCTTCGAGGTGGATGGTTCGATACCAGCAGCGGAAAGGGCTTTGTAGACATTGTACTGTTCAAACAGACCAGTGGTGGTGCGGAAGAAGTCAACAATGTCTTGATGCTGAGTATACGCGGACTGTGGGTAGCATTCTGGGCGGAGAGTTGATACGCAGGTTCCGTGCTTGTTCCACTCGTGCGACCAGAGCTGGGCGTCATTCCCATTGAGCGCTAGCCAGTATCGATTCATGGTGTCCAAGACATCACTTGCATTGTTGTTCTGCAGGATCGACGCGATCTGGTTGCTGTTGCGCGAAGAGTCGCAGTCGGCGTCGTAGGCTCCCGAGCACAGATCTGGCCACAAGCCATGAATAGTCCAGCTGTCATCCGGTCCTATTGCCGGTGAAAAGTCCCAGAATTGCGTCAAGAGCAGCAATCCGCCGGGAGTGTTGCTGGCACATGCGTCTTGTGCCGCGCATGACGTGCAGGACTCGCAAGCTTCGGTCCCACCGTTCAGCTGAGATGAAGCAACCTCCGGGCCGAGCTCGACCGGGAATTGGTGACACAGCGTCCCAGCAACGCCAAAGATCGCCAAGAGAACAGTGATGCTGACAAGACTCTTCATGCCGATCAGGACAGGTGGACGTGCAGAACGAAAGGACGAGGGTGTGCATGCAGTCTTAAGTACGTGTAACGGAAATCAGGGTCTAGTGCATCAGCGCAGCGTGATCCGTGCAGACAGCCAAAAGCCGGTGGAGAGGCAACACGCACGTTCACGCAGAGCACTAGCTCGACAGGTCATCCTCCATTTTTACATTTGACACAGGGGCGCAACAGGAGTGCATACTAGAGCTTGGACTTATCAACAGCTCGAAGATCAAAGTTGAGGCGCGGGAATGTGGCGAGAACGCCTTGACCGCCCTTTGGACTCTTGACGCGAATGGTGATGGAGGAGTGGTCCAAACCTTCCAGAGCGCCGATTTGAGGTACTCGACCAGTATCCACAGGGGTGACTGCAACGGTCTGACCTTTTTGGCCGCTCAACCAACCACCTTTGACAAGCGGGTCCTCGCTGTCTACTTTGCCTTGGAAAGTGGACCGAGCTGCCTGCTCCTTGATAGCACGGGCGCTCTCTTCGGCATTTCCTTTGGTGCGAGTTCCCTTTTGAGAGGCAATGTGGGCCCGAACGGCCGCCAGCCAAGTAAGAGTGCGTGGGAAGCGAGACTTTGACCAGTCCTGTTTGGCAGCATCTGCTTGCACAGGAGGCAATAGATGCTCCCCTGCCTTGAGCTGAGTCTGCACCCAATTCAGAGGTGTGAAGAGCGCAAAATCTAGATACTGTGGCTTGGAAGACAACAGGAAAGTGCTTGCGTTGGGAGTAGACAAGTGCTCTTCAATAGCTTGCAAGTTAGCCACTAGTTGGGACTGTGTAAACGGTTTGTTGGCCCTCATCTTGCCAGTGTCGAAACTTGCTCCTGGCATAAAAGACTTCCTGTCGGTGATGAACTTTTCGTCAAGCGGCGCATTGAACAGATGACCAGCGGCCAGACGGAAGATGGAGCTTTCGGCCCACGTCACTGCCATCTGCAGCTGGAGTGCTGGGAGGGTGGAGAAGAGGGCTTTGTCAGATGATGTGCCAAAAGCTTTCTCGAGAGCAACGACAGCAGCGCTAGTGTCGATGTAGGCATGTCCATCGACAAACACAACCGGTACTCGGCGGTAGGTGATGCCCAAGTGCTCACTCAACTCTGGCCGGGGCGGCATGTTGGCAACATTGACCACAGTGTACGGAACACCATAATGCGCAAGGACAAAGTTCATTTTTTGGAAGAACGGAGATGACGAGTAGCCGTAAAGCACTACCCTGTTGGAGGCGGTCATGATGATGAGCAAGTGGCTGCAAGCTGACGAACGGACTTGAAGCTTGTCGTGGACGAGACACAGGTCGACAGACTCGTACAAGAAGGAGAGAAGGCTCGGCAATAGAATTGAGTCACCGGCTTAATTCAGCACATGTACCCGGTCTACAAGTCAGTGCCTCAACACACCCCAACATCCTCCGAGTAAGTGATTTATCGAGAAAACAAGAAATGCAGTATAGTGTACATGTGTGGGGATGAGATAAGGCCAATGAGGGTATACAATTGATGCTGATATGGGTTGGCTGAGCCAGGCGGCAAGGGACTAGTCATCATGGATGTTGTGTTGTGCTTTAAGCTGGGCAAGCTCTGCTTCTCTCTTAGCCAAATCTGCCTTTGCTGCCAATCTTGCAGGCATGTGATACAGCACTAAAGAATCGACAATGCGAGCAAGAGTTAGCAAGAGACCCGGTACTGCGAGGGGGAAGAACAAACTTACCAACAATGTACCGCTGGTTCATGTGAAACCCATTGAGATGGTCGAGGGCACGCTTCGCATCTGCCATTTCTTCGAAGACGATATATGCTGTGCCTTTGGTCTTTGGTCCATCCCCGAGCCGGGCTTGACGTATCGCACCGTAGCGGCCAAACAGCTCGTATAGTTCATCTCCAGTGGTCGCGTAATTCAAGTTCTTGACGAACAAGATTCGGCTAGACTGCTGCTGCGTCGCCATCTCTGCGCGATCTTTGGAGAATCAGTCGTCGATCCAACGTAACGGCGACCAGAGATGAAGGCTTACCGAAGGCAAGATCATCAACAATGAAGGTGCATCAGTCTCTAGATCCGCGGCGTCGCGGCGTCGCAAAAATTCTCTCGTGGTCTAACATCTTTCGCCCCCATTTTTTTTTGATTTTCCAGACTTCCTCTTTTTTTTTTATGGATCTTGACAGGTCGATCATATGCAGTCTTCCTGACTCACTTTGCCTTACTTCACTGCCCACCATTTCGTTTCATTTCGTTGCGCTACGAGGTGCAACTCGTCGAATCGCGAGAAGTAAGTTTTCTCAGGATGCTTTTAAAGTCTTGAAACTAGACTGCTCAACCGCTGTCCCCTATGACTGTGTCATCATTGCAGGTTATCACACTGAAACTTCTCAGTCAAAGTCAACCTTCCTTGGTCTTGACCAACTCAATTTGCTCCTGAACGAGCTAGCAGCTCCGAAACAGTCCAACCTCTCTGTGCAAAGGTCTAGCGAAACCGCTTGCAAGAAGTCTCAGCGCAAGGCTCGATTTGACTCTCTATTAGATACTTTCCACCAGGCCACTATCTGTGATTTCGAACCAGGTGCCTTTCGACACTCTTACCAACTTGCGGCCTCAAATCTCCAGCACAAGTCCCAAGCCAGCAAAACTGTCGCTTGGTTCCAGGCTAACCCACAGTTCCGAGGTACCCGCCCAAATATGACGGAATCTGTACAGCAGCAAACTGCAGCTAGTGACGCCCAAGCGCAAGGCAAGCTTGTTCAAGCTTCCGGCATCGCTGCGCCATTCCAGGAAGCTATCAAGCAAACTATCCAGGCTCGCATTGACGCGGGCAAGACACGGCCCAAGCTAGTCGGTATCCTCGCTACGCCCAGTCCTCCTAGCGTTGCCTACGCTGAGTTCACTCGCAAGGCATGCCAAGCTGTTGGAATTGAATTTGACATCTGGAAGACGTGGGACGACACCGTCGAAGTCCAAGAAGAGGACAACAAGGGTTCAGCCCCTGACTTTGACCTGGAGGCCGACGTTGAAGACCTCATCATTGCTGCCAACGCCGACGACAGCGTGCACGGCATCATGGTCTACTACCCCATCTTCTTCGGTCGCCAAGACACGTACCTGCAGCAGATTGTCGATCCTCGAAAGGATGTCGAAGGCTTGCACTTCAGCTACTGCTGGAACATGTACCACAATGTGAGATGGATCTCACCTGCCAAGCTCGGTAATGCTCCAGGCACTAGCCGCGAGCTGCCCGAAGAAGCGGCAACGCGTGAAGCGACAAACGATGAGCAGGTTCCGCCCGGTATGGCCAAATCTATTCTCCCTTGCACTCCTCTGGCTATGGTCAAGTGCTTGGAGTCCATTGGCGCCTACGATCGAAACCTTCCGTACGGCGATCGACTGTTTGGCAAAACGATTACTGTCATCAATCGATCCGAGGTCGTTGGCAGACCTCTGGCAGCATTGCTTGCCAATGACGGAGCCACAGTATTCTCAGTTGATCTCGACTCTATCCAAGAGTTCAACAAGCGTGTACCCGACGCTCAGTCACCAGGAGATCAGCAGCCAAAAGCCGCAAGTGGACGTGCGCGCTCTGAGATTGTCAAGAAGGCTCACGCTCAAAACACTGCATCTCGACTGCGACCACATCACGTCGTACGTAACTGCTCAATGTCCGCCGAGGAGTGTGTTCGCGCCTCGGATGTCGTCATCTCCGGTGTTCCATCAGCCAAGTACAAGGTGGAGACCGAATGGATCCAGCCTGGTGCCGTTTGCATTAACTTCTCCAGCGAGAAGAATTTCCAGCCTGATGTGCGAACGAAAGCATCCATGTACCTGCCCGCTATTGGCAAGACCACGATTGCCATGCTGCAAAGAAATCTGCTCCGACTGGTTGAGTACAGGGAACTCGAATCTTCGTCGTCCCAATAGCTTTCAGTAGCTTCTATAGATGCCCTAATGGCCAAACCGGCCAAACGGCCAGTACGGCCAAACTTTGATGAATCAGTTGTTATGTCGTAATTCACACCGAGAAACCAATAAACCAAAAAAGAACGCGAGCGTGACTTTTGTGCGACGCGCAAATTTTGATTTCGCTCTGAAACTCCACAAACGGCGCGTTCGAAATCGGGATTTTTACGGCCGGGAAGAAGTTTGGCAGCGCGGTTGCTCCTCGAAGTGGGTCGGACTGGCTTAGAGATGTCTTTGCCCTCGTCTTCTGGTCGTTGTGAGCGCTGAGCTCGACCCGAGCCGCCCGCTCAGCACATTCTCTGATTCAACTCTCCTCTTTCCTCGCGATTTCTCTTTCTTTGCTTCCACACTCTTTTTCGTGTCGCTTCCATCGTTGCTCCTCACGCCGCTTCTTTCCACCATGGCCAGTACACCGAATGGCGCCAATGGCCATCTGAAACCATCGGGGCTGCCTCCCTCTATGCGAGATGCCAAAAATTGGGAAGATCAAGATAAGTTGTCCGACTACATCCCTGTCTCTGCTGATCTCAGCCGTGCACCCACTGCCTCTGCCTCAGTGTCTCGTGCCCAGACCCCTCCTTCCCTCTCCACACCGCCCAATCACCACGCTTCAGGCGATGATTTAGATGAAGACGAAGATGATCAACTCGAGCCCGATGGTGATGTCTCCATGTCTTCTCCATCCAAAACAGCTCGACAGCTGGAAAAGGAGAGAGAGAAAGATCAACGCGCTGCGGTCCGCAAACAAGAGCGAGCTGTTAAGGTCGCTCAAAACGAAGACCTTGCCAGCACGCGTGAAGAGATGAGAAAGGCCAAGCTCGCGGACAGCATGAAGCGATTCTCCTATCTGCTTGGCCAGACCGAGCTCTTCCAGCACTTCATTGACATCAAGAAGGAAAGGGACGAAGAGTTCGCCAAGATGCTTGACGCCTCTATGGATACCACACAAAAAACTAAGAAGTCGGGTGACAACCGTCGTCGAAAGACCGAGAAAGAAGAGGACGAAGAGCTTCTCAAAGAAGGCGGCGATGAAGATGAGCCGTTTGTATTCAATGAATCGCCACCCTACGTCAAAGGAGGAACGATGCGAGACTACCAAATCCAAGGTCTCAATTGGATGATCTCTCTCTTTCACAACGGTATCAACGGCATTCTTGCGGACGAAATGGGTCTCGGCAAGACATTGCAGACTATCTCGTTCCTCGGTTATCTTCGAGACTACCGCAACACGCCTGGCTTCCATCTCGTAGTCGTGCCCAAATCCACTTTGGACAATTGGAAAAGAGAGTTCGAGCGTTGGGTTCCCGGCTTCAACGTGGTCACTCTCAAAGGATCCAAGGAAGAGCGAGAGAAAGTCATCCAGGATCACTTGCTGCCCCAAGATTTCGACGTTCTCATCACAACGTACGAGATGTGTCTTCGAGAAAAGAGCGCGCTCAAGAAGCTGTCTTGGGAATACATTGTGATCGACGAAGCCCACCGCATCAAGAACGTTGATTCCATGCTGTCACAGATTGTTCGAGCTTTCAACTCGCGATCAAGACTCTTGATCACAGGCACGCCACTGCAGAACAATCTGATGGAGCTCTGGTCGCTACTCAACTTCCTTCTGCCGGACGTCTTCAGTAACTCCGAAGACTTTGAGTCCTGGTTCAAGGGCAAAGGCGACGAAAACCAAGATCAGGTCGTCCAACAACTTCACAAAGTGTTGCGGCCTTTCCTTCTTCGACGAGTTAAGGCAGACGTCGAGAAAAGCTTACTGCCCAAGAAAGAGATCAACATCTTTGTTGGCCTTACTGACATGCAGCGAAAGTGGTATAAAAGTATTCTTGAGAAGGATATCGATGCAGTCAATGGCAGTGTTGGCAAGAAAGAAGGCAAAACTCGACTACTCAACATTGTCATGCAGCTTCGAAAGTGCTGCAACCACCCATATCTCTTTGACGGTGCCGAGCCTGGACCACCCTTCACGACCGACGAGCATTTAGTCGACAATGCAGGCAAAATGGTCATTCTCGATCGACTCCTCGCAAAGATGAAGGAGAAAGGCTCCCGCGTTCTTATCTTTTCGCAGATGAGCCGAATGCTTGATATTCTGGAAGACTACTGTCTTTTCCGAGAATATGGCTACTGCCGCATTGATGGTTCGACTGCTCATGAAGACCGGATTGGCTCGATCGACGAGTACAACAAGCCTGGGTCGGAAAAGTTTGTGTTCCTACTCACCACACGAGCGGGAGGACTTGGTATCAATTTGACATCGGCCGACGTTGTGGTACTCTTCGACTCCGACTGGAATCCGCAGGCTGATCTGCAGGCCATGGACCGAGCTCACCGAATCGGTCAGACCAAGCAGGTGTATGTGTTCCGATTCGTCACAGAGCACGCAATCGAAGAGCGCATCCTGGATCGTGCCGCTCAGAAGCTGAGACTAGACCAGCTGGTTATTCAACAAGGTCGGGCGCAGCAAGCTGCGAAGGTTGCTCAGAACAAGGAGGACCTTGTGGACATGATCCAGCACGGCGCCGAAAAGATCATTGGCGACAAAGCCGACATGCTTATCAACGAGGACATTGACGCCATCATCTCCAAGGGCGAAGAGCGCACACAGGCCATCCAGGCAAAGTACCAAGGTCTCAACTTGGACGACCTCAACAACTTCAAGTCAGATACAGTCTACAATTGGGAGGGCAACGACTTCTCGGAGCGCAAGCCCATTGGCCAATTGTGGATCGAGCCTAGCAAGCGGGAGCGAAAGGCCAACTATAGCATTGACAACTACTATCGAGACGCTATGCGTGTTGGCCCCAAACCAGCGCAGCCGAAGGCGCCACGAGCGCCCAAGCAGATCAACGTCAATGACTTCCAGTTTTACCCACCTCGTCTTTCCGAGCTTCAAGACCGTGAAACCGCGGCCTACCAGCGCTCCATTGGATATCGCGTCCCTCTACGGGAGCCTAGCGCTGACGAGACTGCGGCTGATGTTGAGGCAGAGAGACAGAAAGAGCAAGACTTCATCGACACGGCCGAGGCATTGACCGAAGAGGAAGCGGAAGAAAAGGAGGCGTTGGCGCAGGAGGGCTTCTCGACATGGAACCGTCGAGACTTCCAGACTTTCGTGCGTGGCTGCGAAAGACATGGACGAAAGTCGTTTGCGCTGATTACTTCCGAGATGCCGGACCAGTCTAAGACGGAGAAAGAGGTGCGCGAATACAGCAAGGTCTTTTGGGCCCGTGTCGAGGAGCTGGCCGACTACCAGAAGCTTATCAGCCGAGTCGAAGAGGGCGAGAGCAAGTTGGCCAAGCAGCAACACCAGGAGTCCGTCCTGAAGCGCAAGGTGTCACAATATCGAAACCCTCTTACGCAGCTTAAGGTCTACTATGGCCAGAACAAGGGAAAGTCATACTCGGAAGAGGAGGACCGCTTCTTGCTGGTGAAACTAGCGGACTACGGTGTCGGCGAGGGAGACGTATACGAGCGCATCAAGAAGGACATTGCCGTGCACCCTGGCTTCCGCTTCGACTGGTACATCAAGAGTCGCACGCCGATTGAACTTTCGCGTCGCTGCACCACTCTGCTGCTCTTGGTGCTCAAGGAAGAGGAAGAATTGAACGTCGGCAAAGGCGGATCCAACAAAAAGCGTCCAATTGACACTCTGTCCAACGGCACCAACAGTAGAGCTGGGACGCCAACACAGGCATCCAAGAAGAAAAAGAAATAGATTGCTTCCCTCTTCCATCTGGCGCTCCCCCTTGTACTATTTTAACACTGTTTCGTTCATTGCATAATCGATTCACACTCCGGAGCCTGCGCGATACGACAGCGAGATGATGTGTGGACTAATCTGAAAGCAGACGCACATGTGGAAAAGCATGACTTGCATCACTTGCGACTCGAGTGGCATCAACAAAGCGAGTGCAAGCTTTTCGCAAACCTGACGATGATAGCGACAGCTGTGTTTAGTGGATTAGCGCGGATCGCGTGATTTTGCGTGCTGCTTGCACCGAGCAAGCAATTTTCGATTTTGGCTCTATTTGACAGGTGCGCCGCCGATGATGGTGTCATATGGAAGCTTGACATCGTCAAATGAACGCTCGCGTTTTGAAAGCGTTCGCTTCCCGTGCTGATAATGCACAGATTCTCTTGTAGCATTCCCAGCGCAATGGTGTCCCCAGGCCCCAGGGACAGAATCAGGCACCAAACAGCAACTACTCCACCCGGGAATGGCGACATAGCGCCGCGACAGACGAATGCCGCTGTCATGTAGGCCAAGCGTATCTCCTCTGATATAAAGCGGACACTCAGGTGCCTGCAAATGAACAGTTTTCTCATCTTCTCGGTCTGTCCAGTCTGTTTGACGTCCTCGTAAGCCAATGTCGCAAGGTCCGCCTTTATCGCAAGGAGCCGGTTATGGCGTCGTAGTCGGCTTAGGCGCTCTCTTCGCTATCGTTGTCGTTGGAATATCTCGCTCTTTGGTCAGGTATGCCGGGATCTCTAAGGATGCTGAGGAATTCTCGGTAGCTCGCCGCTCTCTGGGCACTGGTCTGACGGCTGCCGCTGTGATATCGAGTTGGACCTGGTCAACGACGTTACTTTCGTCCGTGTCCACCGCTTACAATTATGGCGTCGCTGGCGCTGCTCTGTACGCCTCAGGAAACTGCACGCAGATTATTCTCTTCTCGACCCTTGCCTTGCAGCTAAAACGTCGTGCTCCTCAAGTTCACTCCTACCTCGAGCTTGTTCGTGTCAAATACGGCGTCCTGCACCATTTGACGTACATGTTCTTTGCTCTGGCCACCAATATTCTGGTTTGTAGCTCCGTGCTACTCGGTGGCGCAGCTGCCATCAACTCCATCACGGGAGTCAACATCTACGCGTCACTATTTCTCCTACCCGTTACTGTCATTGCATACACGCTTCGAGGTGGTCTGCGGAGCACGATTTTGGCAGACTACCTGCACACGGTCATTATCTTTGTCATCTTGTTCACCTTTTGGCTGCGAGCTTACACCACGTTCCCAGAGATTGGCAGTCCAGCAGCTATGTACAACAAGCTGGTCTCGGCTGCAGCCAACGGATCGGTGGCTGGCAATTATGGCGGTAGTATCCTTACACTCAAGACCTCCGGTGGTCAGCAATTTGCCTGGCTGTCGTTTATGGAGTATACCGCTGTTGTGTTCCTCGACGTGTCGTACTACCAGAAGGGTGTAGCTGCGACACCTGAGGCGGCGTTCCCCGGCTACTTGATTGGTGGCTTGGCGTGGTTCTCGATCCCCTTTTGCCTGGCAACGACTGCAGGATTGGTCGCTCTTGCTCTCGAAATTACATACCCCGGTTTCCCTACATACCCCAACCGTGTTCCGACCGCAGATGTATCGGCAGGTTTGGTGCTACCTTATGCAGCACAGGCGCTGCTGGGCAAAGGAGGTTCAGCTGCTGTACTTCTACTGATGTTTATGTCGTGCACGTCGGCTATCTCGGCCCAGATGGTGGGTGTATCAACAATCCTATCGTACGATGTTGTCAAGACGTACCTGCGCCCCAGTCTGTCGCCGCAAAGCCTGCTTCGTGTGAACCAGTATGTCGTCGTAGGATTCGGTCTCTTCACCGCCTCGTTCGCCTCGCTTCTTCACGGCGTCGGTCTCGACCTTGGCTTCGTGTACAACTTTACAGGCATCTTTACAGGCGCAGGTCTCTCGCCGCTGATCTTTACCCTGTTCGGCACGCGCTTGCACCCGCTCGTCGTATTTCCTGGAGTCTGGATCAATTTTGCTGCCTCAGTCGCTGTCTGGCTGTCGGTGTCGTACCACGAAGCAGGCGTGATTAACATTGCTTCCATCGGTGGTGTTACTGCGTGCTTGTCGGGTTGTGCGACAGGTATTGGCGTTGGTCTTGTTCTCTCGCTCGTCTCGGTGCTTTTCTTCCCAAAGACTATCGAATGGTCTGAAATTACCAACAGGCTCGAGCAGGAACAGCAACGCCATCCGGCTCCGGTAGCTGAAAAGACCCACACTGCAGCTCACAGCACGAGCACCACCGATACATCGACCGGCAAGACACCGACTTCGACCGAGTTTCAGCTGGACCCGCAATACGACCAGACCAAACTCAACCGGACCTTTAAGCTGGCCCTCGCGACCGGGTTGACGTGCTTTGCAGTGATTACCATCATTTTCCCCTTCTCACTGTATCGTGACTACATTTTCACCCGCACCTTCTTCGTCGGCTGGGTGGTGGTTAGTTTCATCTGGGCAGTGCTTGGATTTATCGGCGTTGGGATTTTCCCCTTGGTCCAGGGACTGCCTGTGGCCAAGGTGATTCTCGACAAGTTCTGGTCCCAGCACTTTGGCGCCAAAGGAAGCAGGAAGCATCAATCGCCCCTTCGTACGGGCTTGGAAGGGTCTTCGCCCAGCTCAGGTGCATCACAGACATCGTTGACAGACAAAAGTACTGCGCCCTCACCGTCGGAAGGCTTGTCGCATCTGGTGCATCACATTGCCTAAACATCAAGTCCCCTTCTCATCCACGCAGTACACACTACAGATAGATATGCGAAACTTCTAGATTGTTCTTTGCTGTTCATCCTTTCCAAGAGCCTCGGAAGAGGTGGACGAGACGACTGAGGCCTTTGACCTGGTTTCTGCGTGGGTTGAAGCCCAGAGACGGTAAGATAATCACGTCTCGGATCTGGACTGGTTGCTTGAGCAGCGTTAAGTCTCCAGGCCGGACGCCAGCGGCGGCGAATAGATAGCTAAAGGTTGCATCCGTGAACACGGCGGGCCCAGTCCATTCTTCTACGGACAACGTCTTCCACCCTAGTCTCCACTTGCCAGCCTGCCATTTCCAGGTGTACTTTGCGTGCTCCCATGGGCCAGAGATTCGATGTTCGTGTGCACTTACTTGGGCCTGTCGGTGACTCTCGGCGTCTTCCATCCAGCCCCAGCCCTCAGCTAGAGCCTCTCGCTGCCACTCGATGACATGTGCTTGATAGACGTCGGTCGCTTGCAAAACTCGTCGAACGACATCCAGAAGGATGGGGTGATGAGGTGCACCATGAAGAGACCACTGCACGAGCTGTAACGAACGATGTCGATTCAAGGGAAGGATTCGCCATCGCTCAAGCCAGTTGCGGAAGTAATAGGTCTCGTTTGGATCATTCTCGATGCCGATGACCATGCGTACTGGTTCGGTTGCGTTGCTGCCTAAGTTGGCGCCGGTGAGGGAAGCTAACGGCACAGCGTTGCTTGTCCAGTCTTGGCGATGCATAAGAGGGACTGTGTCCATATCGCTCCAGGTCCCGCCTTCGAGCAGTATGAGCAAGTAGCGAAGCAGGTCTACTTTGAGAATGAATCGTGGCATAGAGTTCCACATCTGCTTGATGGGAGTGCCAGCCCAGTTGTCCTCCACCCAGGCTTCGGCTGCAGCATCGTCTAGGAACTTGGGATCAAAGCCCATCTCCTTCCATTTGGCCGCCCATGAGCTTGGCGGTGGCTTCTTGTCAGAGGACCAGATATAGGCGGGTATCGAAGAGGCATTTGATGACACGGCCGATGGCAGTGGACTATCTGAAGGACGTCCCGAGACGCTGCTGGGCAGCTGCTGCAAGCTGCTGAGCAACGCTTGGCGGCTCTCGGGTTTGACGATGCATGTGTTGAGCGTTGCGTTTAAAGTGTCGACATACTGTTCTGGTGGGAGGATGATGTAATTAGGTGGACGGAAGGCTGTGTAGCAGAATATGTAGGCTAGCAGCAGGACCAAGCATGCGGCTGTAATGAAGCGGCATCTGCGGCTCGAGTCTCGACCCTTTGTGCGGGCAGAAGCTAGGAACCCGGCAAAGCCGCGAGGTGGAGAAGAAAAGGACGCCTCTAGCTCCTCAAGCGTAGCGAAAGAATGCCGCCTGGTCGAGGGACTGTCCGAGAGGGGTACATCGTAGGCAGCGTCTTGGGATTCGGGCAAGGCCGAGTAGGCGCAGTCCGACGAAGGCGTACTACTGGAGCTGGCGGTACTGAACGGTCCAACTTTCAAGTCGTAGCTGGGAAAGAAGCGAGGTTGCTGCGCTGGAAGCCTGCTCTTAATGGCATCGAGCAGATTGAACATGATGGTTGGAAACGCTCCCGAGAGCACCCTTCAAGCTGAACGTCTATGTGTGAAGTTGGAGGTCGGTCGCACCGAATCCTCTGGGCGAGAAAGAAAGGCGATCTCTGGCTATCGCTGCATCGAAGTCACGCGGTCAAAAGCAGCTTGTGATCCGACAGTGCGACGTACGACGTGTGTGTATGATCGTAACGGAGTGTTGACAGCGTCCGACTGATGTCTAGTCTCGAATGGGAGGGAGGAAAGAAGTGTTGAGCTAGGTCATTTGACCAGCATAGCCAGCCTGGCAGTCGAGCCCAAAGCTCAAACCGAGTCTATCAATTTTGAATCAGAGTCCAACACGTTTCTCTTTACCCTTTGCTAACTGCAATACAAAGTAAGGCTCACTGAATTAAAATGCGACACGCTGTCGGGACCTGTCATTAATACGAGGCTTCCCATCCGCAATTCCGGAGGCAAAAGGCGAAACGCGGTGTTCCGCCAGACAATAGCACACCAGCACCGGCACCTCCGAATACTGCATGCTCTCATTCATGGTCATTTCGGTGGTCCGGTCGCACCGGATGTTTGTCTGCTGAGCGTATGTATTCACTCGACTGACCATACTGTGACTAGCGACTACCACGGCCGCCTCCGCCGCCCGTGAGGATAAGCTTCTTCTTGACCTTCTTGGATTTGGCTGCACTGTTGGGGCCCGTGGCGACACTTTGACTTTCGTCGCTGGCGTCGGCTGGTGTGTCTGACTGTTTAGGTGTTTGAGCTCCACTGGACACAGCGCTGTTCCGCTGAGTTGAGCTCCAGGCATTACCCCCGCGCTGCTTGTTCAGACCGCGTCCTTCCTTCATCGCAGCCGTCGGTCGTCGGCCTGAGCCGGTCGAGCCAATGATGTAGTCTTCCTCGAGCTCGTGCCATGCGTCCTCCATCTGATCATCCCAGATGCCGTGAGCATCATTTGACTTGCCTTGAATCGCGCTAGCGAAGCTGGACTTGGATGACGGCGTGCCCCACACCGTCTTCTTGACCGGCATTGCAGGAGTCGGGCGCCGAGTGTCCGCATGTGTATCCTCGTGACTCGTGTCGGCTCTATGTCCACTGAGAGAGTCTGGAAAATCTTCCGTAGCTCCTGCTCCAGGGTGGATAGGGTAGTCACGCTCCGCTCCAATCAACGCGGACTCCCGGAAAGAGGGCGAGAAGCCACTGCTACCTCCGCGTGGACTAGTAGACATTTCCGACATTCTCGCATCGTCCGTTAAATGTCCGCCACCTCGATGGCTGTCGTAGCTCCGCGACAGACCGTCGGATGGGAAGTTGGACTCGCTTGTAAAAGCCGCGAGCTCTTCTTGTCTCCTGCGATAGGCGGCGGCAGCAGCTGGACCGCCTTGACTCGAGATCGATTCAGCTTCTTCCGCTCGCGTCTTGGCGCGATCCTCTCTTCGTTCCTTGTCGCGTCTCTTGTTCTTGCGTTGTCGCAGCGCCTGTTCGTAAGGCTTCAATGTGGCTTTGCTGATCAGGTCCATTCCTTCCCAGTCCACTTCAATAAACACAACGTCGGCAGCCATCGGGATGTGATTGAGATACTTGCACCGACGTCGCAGATCCTCGTTCATGCTCCCCTCGTCCGCTCCACCAACCTTAACAGCAAGATTGGCGGGAAGGTTGGCGTAGGCACCGAAGTGCGAAAGTAGAATCTTGATGTCGAGAGGATGCAGAAAGATGCTCTGGCCCGATGCGGCTTGGTAAAAGACATAGGACGACGAGCCCGGAAGGGGGGGATTGACGTTCTTTCGCACCTTGGCATTTCGGTTTGTGTGCGCAGCTGGGGCATCGCTTACCGTCTTGTTCTCGGTGTGCGCTATCGACTCCACAGAGTAGGCTCCTCCCTGACTCTTGGCCCGCAATGCCAAGAATTCTTCTGTTCCCAAGGATGCTTCCGGCTTGTCACTCTCTATTGATACCGGCGCAGCTGCCGATGTAGTGTCGCTCTCGCCACCTGCACGGTCCATTTTTTTTCGTTGTCTTCGGCTGAGATCAGATCGCAGGAGCTCGCCGGCATGAGCAGCTTGATGTTCTTTGAGATCGTTCTTCGCTTGGCCAATGATGCTCCGGACCACCGGCAGGTCAAGCTCGTTCTGAACCTTCTCGACCTGCTCAGACACTTTCATCTGTGCTATCTTGACAAAGTGTAAGCCGCTGTCGTCGGTACCGAAGCTTTTGAGCACGTTGATCTCCTCTCTCAGCTCGTCCAGGTCTTGTGTCAAGGACTCGATCAACATCTCCGGACTGGCGAGCATGAATTTAGCAAAGCTCATCACGTCCGGCTGGAAATGCCAGGGTGCCGAGTGTGCAGCTATCAAGGGCTGGTCCAAATGCGATGCAGGCCAGGTGGATGATTGCGGTAGAGCAAGCGTCGTGACATGTGGGCGTTCAATGAGTCGAAGTGAGAGCGTATCAGGTCCTCGCAGAGGCGTCTTCGCCAACGCAGTCTGCATTGCAGCGTCAGCTTCATCTCCTTCGCTGAGGCGCTTGGCTTCTGCTTGGCACTTGGCTTCTTCAAGCTCGAGATCTTCTCGTAACTTTGTTTCGTGTTCTTGCGAGGCAGCGCGGGGATCCCACCAGCGAACAGCTTTCAGGTCTCGTGCATACACGGCGTCCCAACAAATCGGACAGCGTCGCCACTTTTGACTAGGCGGTGGGAGACTTGTCGACGTACTTGGCGTGTTGCCATCTGTCAGTGTGAGGTAGTGCAAGATGCATGGATAACAATACACATGTCCGCACTTTGTCATGCGCGGTGCAGTGGGTGGTGAAAGACATATAGGACAAGCGGCGCCTTCATGCGCCGGTTCTCGCGGTTGATCGGTGATAGGGGCAGAAGAACCGACGCCGGAAAGAGCCGATGTCGTGGGGATGATGACTTGAAGGATGTCTGCCCAGTTCAGATAGATGTCAGGGTCAGCAAAGTAGGCGGTGTAATCTCCAGTCGGTTTGACCAAAAAGCGGTACTGTGCGTTGACGTAGCGTTCCTTGTTAAACGGTGCTCCTCCGCCGGCTCTGCGCGAGCGGCGAGCGGGGCCAGCCAGCGGAGGTCGACTGCGTGGCGGCAATGTGAAGGAGAGGAGATGGTTAACGTTTTGCCCGCCGCGCTTCGCTGCCGCCGCGTCGCGGGCGCTGCGCGAGCCGTGGCGACCATTCGAGGCAGGCTGAGAGAAGTCGATGTCTACTTTATCGTTCCCATTGTCAGTCATAGAAAGTGCGTCGAGTCGCAGGGTGCTCATGTACGATAAACAGGTCAGAGGTTGATCTTTTTGCTGGCAACAACCACAGCGAATCCTGTGATTTCAGCAATCTGGTGCAGACCCGTGAAGATGAAGCAACTCGCAGAGCAAGAGCGCGAATTGTCCGCCCTCTGGACAAACTGGTTAGGTGGGCTGATCGTGTAGGTGGTTGAGCGGTAGACTTGGACGGTTAAGCAACGTGCAGAACCGTTTGGATCCCGATCTGAAACGCGAGAGCGCAGCAAGAGTTACAGAGTGGAGGAAGCTCTACCCAACGGACCGACCTCAAAAAAGAAACAAATTTGGTACACTCGATTTCAGCTGGTGCACATGCTGTCAGGTTCATACTCAAGTGTCAGAGTGTATTGAGACGGGATGATGGCTATCTAACGAAGATGATCAAGGCTTGTAGCCAGCCTCTGCCAAAGCTTCCTTGATGCTGGTCAGGAGGTGATCGAGATCTCCGCGCTCTTTGTCGTTGATGACAGTAACGCCCATGTGTCCGATGCGGAAGTACTCATCTTTGACCTCTTTGTGCAAACCAGCTGCCACGACAATGTTCTTGGCGACGAGCTTGGGTAGCAGGTCGCTGGCCTTGATGCCCTTGGGGTAACGCACGGCAGTCATGCCGTGTGCGCCATCCTTGATGCCATCACTAACCAATTGGTCCAGGCTGAGATCCTTTGTGACAAAATTCTTGACGCGATCCGAGGCAGCCACGTGCATCTTGAAGCGCTGATCCAAGGAGACGGAACCTTTGGTGATGGTAGCAAGACTGGTGTGGAGCGCATACACCAGGTTGGTGGGGGGAGTCGCAAAGTAGGCGCCGGTTCCAGCCTCATATGCCTTCATCACAGGGAGCCACTTGGCCCACGAGGCAAAGTAGCTGTTGGGAGGGACACTGCGCTTCTCGAAAGCGGCAATGGCCTTCTTGCCAGCAGCAAGCACCATCATACCGGGCGGGCATCCGAGACCCTTTTGGGTAGCAGTGAGCACGACATCGATTCCCCAATCCTCCATGCGAATCTCTTCACTTCCCACGCTGCAAACGCCGTCCAGGACCAGGATGGTCTCGGGGCTGACACGCTTGACGAGCTCTCCGAGGCCTTTGGCGTCGCTGAGCACACCGGTAGAAGTGTCAACATGAGTAAACGTCAGAACTTTGTAGTGCTTTTTCTTCAGCGCCTCTTCCACTTCCGACAAGGTAGGCTTTGATCCAATGGGAGCTTTGATTTGCGTGACTTTGGCCCCGTATGTTTCCAGACATTCGGCGAAACTGTCTCCAAAGTAGCC
This sequence comes from Farysia itapuensis, assembly GCA_023212645.1. Lineage (NCBI taxonomy): Eukaryota > Fungi > Basidiomycota > Ustilaginomycetes > Ustilaginales > Ustilaginaceae > Farysia > Farysia itapuensis. The sequence continues at coordinate 300,840 of JALBYC010000006.1, read as the reverse complement.
CGAGTTGAGAACAAGGGCATCTTCGCCTGGCTGAAGGACATTGGCAGCAACATGGTCCCAGCCAAGGGTACCGGAGCCGGCGGTAAGAACGGGCTGACTGTTGGGCGCGTATAGAACCTCTCGAAGCATCCGAATGCAGTCTCCCAGCACTGGGACAAAGTCGGGCGAGACGTGGGACATGGCCGGATGAGCATTGGCAAACAACACATCGTCGGCAACCTCGATAGGACCGGGGATGACGAGCAGTTTGTGGGGGGCCTGTTTAAAGCTTTGCGTAGACATGGCGGGCACTGTGTCAGATATGTGCTGTGTGACTTGGGTTATTCTGCTCTTTGCGGTAGTTGATAGATGGGATGATAAGGGCATGAACGTTTCACGAGGACGACCAGCGGGGCTGAGAAGATCCCGGGGGGTGGGCCAACAGACTTGCCTGAACAGTGCGTAATGTGGAGACCGCGCCCGGCACAAGGCGGCCTTTGACGCCAACTCGCGCCGATCTCTAGCCGTACATTGCCGTAGCAATCGGGAAAGATCTACTCCCCGATCGCACCACTGAACACCACATGTCCGTGCACCATCCGGCCAATCAGGAACATCCGAGTTTTCCTCCTCATCTGTACGCTTGTAACTTCAACTTGTTCAGCAGCATGAGGTTCTTGACACTAGCAGCTTCGGCCTTGTCGGCGCTGCTTTCAGCTGCCATCCTGGTCAGCGCCCAGGCACATGACACTCCAGAACTCAGCATCGTGACCACGTTCCCCAACAACCCGTTCTCGAGTAAGTCGCAGACCCAATGTTGTCATCACACGATATCCTTCTGACCTTTGCCTTCATCTGCAGTCGTGAAAAATGGTCAAGCAAACACAGTCGTCTTTTCAATTACCAATCCTTTGAAGGAAGACCGACTGCTGACGCTTCAGTCTGTCACCGGTGCTTTCCTCAATCCCAAAAAGACGGATGGCCAACGAGGACGCGTTCTGCGCAACATGACCACGTCTGCCTTCAAATCTCGCCCGCTGCGAAGCGTGGGCGGTCGACCAGTACAGATTCCGTACAACTTTGTTCCTGAATTCAAGCCTCAAGAGCTGAGTGTCGAATTTAGCCTGCTGATCAACGATGAGCAGACGGGCAAGAAGCACCGCATCCATGCCTACCGAGGACAGGTCCAGGTCATTGAGCCTCCCAAGAACTGGTTTGATCTGCAGCTGATCTCGGTCTACTTGATCAGTCTCGCGACCATTGCCGGTCTCGGCTATATCGGCTACTCTGTCTACCTCAAGCCCGAGGTTAAGGACGTGTCTGGCGCCAAGAAGAAGTTTGACAAGCCTGCCGCTCCTGTTGTGCAACAGACTGGTGTCCAGGACGAGTGGATCGTAAGTGCCGGTCTCGCGTGCCTAGTATCTGTGAGCATTGCTAACACTTTCCCTTGCTTCTTGCAGCCCGAACACCACCTTCGATCCCGTCAATCCAAACCCAAGTCTGCAGGTGCTTTGAGCAGCGGTGACGACGAGCCCTCAACTCCCAAACGACGAGGCAAGGGCCGCAAGTAAGCACCTCTCGACATGCCCTAGTCGAGATCCGGAACCAGACAGTGGCTGTCCGTGTTATAGCACGCGGGACTGTCGCTGTCAATGTAAAGGAAAGTACTCCTCTTCGGCATTAAATTGCTGCCGCCCTTCCATCTCCAATCTTTATCACACAACTACAAAGCTGTAGACTTTTATAGCACCGTCAATACAAAAAGAAGGCTTGCTTGCTCGCAAGCCCCGGACCAAGTTTGTTTGCCGCGTGTGAGTCTCCAATTTAGCAAACCTGGACCCTGAGACGCCGAGCATGCCTCCACTCATGCACGCCCGATCTTCCTGAACCTGTCACTGCACCGTTGATGAGCCAAGCAAGAACGAGAGATTGATGGGTGACCTGCTGGCCGTACAATTGGGTTGACCAGACACCACCACACAGGATTGCTACGTATGGTGGCAAACGGGACGCTGTCGCTGGACAGACCACCGTATCTGACTTTGACCATAACGCAGGCGTTGTCTCTGCCAGATCCTCCCCAACCAGAACCACGGCAGCATGGATCTGTCAACGCGCTACTCGATTTCAGAGCCCAGCACTCGCCGGACCGCATAGCCGCTGGCTTCACGCAGCTCCAGTCGGAGTCTTCCAGATGGTCCTGCAAGACCCTCACATATGCTCAGATTAAGCACATCAGCATTGGTCTAGCTCACCAGCTGCAAGAACTCTTGCCAAAGCAAGTCGAGAATCCTTTGTCCCCGAACGGGACCCCGCTTGTCGCTGTTCTTTCGCCCTCTGGGATCCATCTCTTTGCGCACATCGTCGCGCTCTGGCGGCTTGGATATGGCGTTCTGTGCATTGCTCCAGGCGCCCCACCAGACTCACTCGCGAACCTGCTTCGGACGACTGCTACTTCGACAATCCTATGCCATCAGAGCCAACATGACTCAGCTCTGTCCGGAGCTACTGCGGCTGCTACTGGAAAGGAGGATATCAAGGTCAAAACAGTGTTGATGATAGACGACATCACTCAGCTCTCCGAAGCAAAACAGACAGACTTCGAAGCTCCAGCAGTGAGAAGGAATTCCGGAGACGATGTTCTTGTCGTCATGCATACGAGCGGCTCTTCAGGTCTGCCTAAACCCATTTATCAGCTTCATCGCTTTTGGTCCAACTCTATGGCTTCAGCGCCCGGTGTGGAGCTGTCGGCATTCACAACCACGCCCTTGTTTCACGGCGGGATGTCAGACCTTCTCAGATCAGTTCAGGCAGGCTCGACGATCTTCTTCCACCCCACTGCCGATCCAGGAGCGCTATCCTCTGCAGCTATTTGTGCCGCAATAAGGTCGTGCCCAGTTACGGACATGTCGTACTTTCTCTCGGTACCTTACATCCTGGAGCTCTTGCACGCAGACTCTACAGGGCGGAAGATGCTACAATCCATGCAGCTGGTCAGTACGGGTGGTGCACCTTTACCGCAACATCTGGGAGACGACATGGTTCGGCACGACATACGACTGGTCAGTAGACTTGGAAGCTCTGAATGCGGCTTCCTCATGTCATCATGGCGGGATTTTGTCTCGGACAAGGAATGGTCTCACCTCCGTGTGCTTGACGAGCTCGGTAAGAAGCTGTTGCAATTCGAACAGAGCACGCCTCCTTCCACAACGACCGCTGAGGCGTCTCACGCAAACATGGGCACATACGAACTAGTCGTGGGAGCAGACTGGCCGACCAAGCTCGTCTCGAACCGCAAAGACGGCTCGTACGCCACATCCGACCTCTACGCGCCTCATCCCACTAAGCCAGACACGTGGAGATACGACAGTCGGTCCGACGACACTCTTGTGCTCATCAACGGCAAGAAGGTCCCGGCACTACTTGCAGAATCAAATCTCAAGCAGCTGCCGCAAGTCTCCGAAGCCATCGTTTTTGGCGCCAATCGCGCCATTCTCGGAGCACTCCTGTTTGTCTCTGTGGATGCGATGAGACAAGACGGAAAGCAACGGCGTTGGGACACTCCCACCAAAGTCAGCTTGCTCAAAGTTCTCCAGCCAACCTTGGCTGCTATCAACAAAACCGTACCGCCTCACGCGCAGCTCGCCGTTGAGATGATCCATCTCATGAGCCCTGAAGAAGCGGAGCAGATTCCTCGCGCCAGCAAAGGGACTCTGCAGCGTGGGCGTGCTTACAGCCAATACGCTTCCCTCATTGACCAAGTCTATACCGAATTCGAAGAAGGACGGTCCCTCCATCTCAACACGAACGATGGGGATCAGGACGGTTTCGCCACCAAGCAAGCGCTCTCAGGAGCAAAGCTGGTGCAGTGGATCACCACTACTGTCGAAAGCATGAACAACGCTACAAATCTGGGTGCGGACACGGATTTCTTCGTAGCCGGCGTCGACTCCATCCAGGCTGCGAGGATTCGTGCTGCAATTCATCAAAACATCGACTTGGGCAAATCTGATCGGTTGCTGGCCAAGAATGTGGTCTACGACTACCCGACTCCTGCCCTGCTCAGTGAGCACATAGAGCAAGTTCGCAATGGCAGTGGCGACAACTTGGCTGCATCGGACAAGGACATACAAGATCTGGCCTTGATGCAAGCTTTGGTGGACAAGTACAGCCCAAATTTCGAGAGCAGTGCTCAGACCCAGAACGGGCAAGGCCAAAGAGACAAGTCGGCACAGGACAGCAGTGAGGTAAATGGGGTGTTGTATTTTGTGACAGGCGTGACAGGCGGCCTAGGTGCTCAGCTCGTGTCGGAGCTCTTGCTCAACACGTCCAGTGACAGAGACACCGTAGTCTTGTTTGTTCGAGCAACGTCCGACCGCCAGGCCCTCGATCGGGTCTTGCAGTCGCTCTCATCACGAAACCTCGAGCAAGCACACGACACGATCGCATTATCTAAAGCATCATCAGAAAAGCGCAACATCCACCCTGATAGGGACGTACGGTGTTTGGCAGCCGATCTCTCCAAATCAGACTGCGGGCTGAACCCATCCGTCCACGACAGCTTGACTTTACTGGCCTCGCAGAGGAGTCGTGTCGTAACCATCCATGCTGCATGGGCTGTCAATTTCGTCATCGGCCTCAGAAGTTTTGAGCACTCCCAAATCAGTGGGCTGCGAAATCTGATCACTTTGCACGAGAAGATGGCTAATGCAAGCCACAGCAGCAGCGCTGGCGGTCGTGATTCGCTGCAAAGTTGTTTCGGATTCTGTTCGTCGACAGCGGCCGTCCTGGGACAGGCTGGGGGTGGAGGAGTGTACGATGAGGTGGTGGCGATGGATCCACGAGCGGCGGTCGCAATGGGGTATGCGAGGAGCAAGTGGGTTGCTGAACACATCGTCTCGCGTGCTTCTCAGCACTCTCCCGCGTACAGCGGCAGACGTGCCTCGCGCTATACGATCCTGCGCATAGGTCAGCTCTGTTCGGACACGCGGAACGGCGTGTGGAACGAGAGCGAGGCATGGCCGATTCTCATCTCGCTCTCCCACAAGTTGGGCCGATTTCCACGTCTCGGACCCACAGAGAAACTCGACTGGCTACCTGTCGACGTCGCAGCACGAACCGTGCTCGACATCGTGCAAGCCCCTCCCCACGCTGAGCTGGGTACCGCCGGGGTGTACAATATCGCCCTGCCCTCAGCCACTTCCCCGACAGAGACGGCATGCTGGGAAGATCTGCACACTTGGCTGACATCCCCCTCCTCCTCCCCCGCCTCTGGTGTCAAGCTCGACTACGTCACTCCCTTGGAATGGACCCGTCTAGTCCGAGAGCATCACCTTGACGATCGAGGACTCCTGCCACTATGGGAACGCAACTTTGCTTCACTCCCATCCGCCTCCTCCTCCTCCACTCCTCCGCCGCCAAAGAACACACCAGCACCGCCTCCTGCTGCGGTCTTTAACACCGAAGCAACAGACGCTGCAAGTCCAGAGCATTTCGTCAACTGGAAATCTCACGGCGGCGTCGACCAAGCTTTGATCACCAAGACCGTTCAGCGCTGGAAAGCCATCGGCTTCCTATAAGCCTTGTAGGGGACATCGTTCGTAAGGAATCTCACATCAAGGTGCAGCACCGTGGGGAGAATTGTTCTCGAATTGCACGTGTGAGGGAAGGAGACATGTGCGAAGACGTGTGCGACAGAGGGGGCGGGGGAGATGAGTGATGGGGTAAACGCAAACTCGCAGGTGTCGAGCACGTGGGAAAACGATTGTGTGGTGCACATGGTGGCATGTAGACGGTTTGGGTTCGAAGCGTCCTGACCAATGTGTAGACAAGCATCGCTCGTAGACTTAGGGCGAAGGCGAAGTGCCTGCTTTTGGTTGCTGCGGTGGCTGCGCTTGCTGAGGTGGCGGCGCTTGTTGCGGCGGCTGTTGCTGAGGCGGAGGCGGTGGTGGGCCATGCTGCTGCTGCTGATGGTTGTGCGGCGGTGGTACTGCCTGATTATGTTGCTGGTTGTAGTACACTGGCCCCGAACCAGATTGGTTGGGATGCTGTCCTTTCGCGCCTTGATGTTGCAGATGCGGGGGAGGAGGTCGAGGACCCCCTCCTGGTCCACCTTGTGGTGGGTGCATAGGCACAAAGTGCTGTTGCGACGCTGACGGAGGCATGCCCATCTGCGGACTGTACATGTTTTGTGGCGGAACGGGGGCACCATGTTGATGCATTGCAGGGGAGAAGGGAACTGGTCCCATGTACTGCGGAGGCATGCCGCCATATGGCATCGGCGGACCGCCTTGGACCGATCCAGGGCCCATCTGCATGGGTTGTGACATGGGCATCCCACCTTGTCGACCCTGCGGTGGTGGTGCTTGACCTCCATAGAAGTGATAAGGTCCACTAGCTCCATACGGCTGATAACCCATGCCGAACGGCTGACCTTGCTGGGTAGCATTGCCTGGACCTGGCATTGGCATCTGTCCTGGATGCACCTGCTGAGGGATGGATTGCGGTGTCTGCGCCCCAGGATGCATGGCCGGGTGCATAGCTCCGCCAGGAATGAACATGCCAGACCCGTCATCCATTGGCGGCCCAGCAAGGACAAAGTGCTGTCGATACGGCTTGCCGCTGAACGCCCACATAGGTGCAATAGACTTAGCATCTGGGACTTTGCTGACTTTAAAGGGATTAAAGTCCTCGCGGACGTGCAGATGACCGGAGCCTGCTGCTGGTTTTTTCAGCACCTGATTGCCATAGAATGGATTCGATGCAGTCGCCGGAGCAGGGATCGGGGAAACAGAGGAGCTGGCAACGGATCTGGCTGAAAGAGTAGCACTAGACATGGCGGCAGCTGGAGCTGGAGCGGGAGAAAGTGTATTGGAGGCAGCTGCGCTTCCGCCAGGTGTAAAGGCAGCGGCGTTGGGATTGAAGGGCTTGAAGGAGCTGGCTTTGGCACTCAGCTTGAAAGCGGATGTACTGGCAGGGAGCGTCGCTTCACCCTCTGCCTTTGGTGCAGCGGAGCTAGTATTGGTTGGCGCGCCACTTTGACGGGCCTTGAGCTTGTCAGGATTGAAAGGTGGAATCTTCGGAATGGTCATCTTCTGCAGCATTGCTTTCGTATCTGCCAATTCCGTTGCGACGAGTTTGGTACCCCCGGACGGGCTTGGTACGTTTGAGGCTGCTTTTGAGGATGGCTTAGATGTCGCTGCCTTGTCAGTCGCTACTTTGGCACCAACCAGCTGCGGGGAAGGACTTGCACTCTTCTGAAGATCTGTCTTCTCGTGGCTCGACAGGCCAGGAACATCTGCGGGCACGGGTGTTTTGAGGGTAAAAGAGCCGCCCCAGGCCTTGAGATCGGCAAGTCGAGTGTCCTTCTCCTTTTTGGCCAGAGCCGCCTTCTTTTTCTCCAGACGCTCCCGTTCGGAGCTCACGAATTGGCGGAAGTCGCCCATCAGCGGGTTGTCAGCATCGACAGTGGCTTTTTTGTTGGCGACAGGGGTCTCCTTGGTCTGCGGCTCTTGCGGCAGAGCGGGGCTGGCCGCATCTACATTGACCGTCGGAAGAGCCGGTGCAATTTTGGCGGGACCAGAGCTGACATCGGCTTCACTGACGTTGGTAGCAGTCGTGCTCTTGGCATTTGTTGGAACGGACCCCAGCTTGGTGACAGACTCTGAGCTGTTGGTTACAGCTTGCTTGCTTCGGAGAGCAGGCGGTACATAGGCGTTAGGGCTTCGAACGACAGCGCCATATTTGTCTTCTTCGTTGATACCAGAATCGTCAGCCTGACCCCTCTCTTCGGCGATATGAGCGTTCGAGGAAGCCTGGCCCATGATCTCGCGAGCTAGACGGTCCGCCTCTCTCTCTCGATCCCGGAAATCTTTTCCAGACTTGTCAAGAGAGGTAGTGTAGAGAGTTTCTTGGTAGTCTGATTTGATGCCAAAGCGTGCCTCGTTGGCGGCAAATTGGTCCCAAGGCTTCCCATTGGAGGATTCGAGTCCTCCGGTAGCGCCGTTGGCTGGCCCTGCCCAAGCAGGACTCGCGCCGACTTCGGGGAGGCCTGGATCGTCGGACCACTTTTGCAGAGCTCGGCCGCTGGCGATGGGATCAAAGGCCTTGGAGATCTCAGTGTCAGTACGGAAAGCTTCTTTCTCTCTGGCTTCTCGCATTTCTTTTGCCTGGTCCTGAACTCGAATTTCGGCAGCCTCGATGCTTTCAAGGTCTTTGGCGTTGATGATCAACATTCTCTTGAGTTCGCCTAGCTCAGCTTCAGCACCTTCTTTTGCCAAGATCTGTTGAGCAGAAGCGAGTGCAACTCCGAGATCCCCTCCTTCGGTGTTGGCGGCCGAAAAGATGCCAAAGAACTTGTTTCCGCCCTTGACGGTGACCGTGACTGGGTTGCCGACCAGAGTGACCAGCAGAAACATCATGCGGTCCTTCATGCGCTTCTGAAGGTCTTCCTGGGAAAGAGCGACGCCGACAGAAGGCGCAGATGGGGTAGCGCTGTTGGGTTTGACGGCGACAGGCTGCTGCTGGTGGTGTTGCTGGTTGGCTGTCTTTGGCTGAGGTTGTTTGTTGCCCTGCGCGCCTTTTGGTGTGGTCGCTCCCGAGGAAGAAGCATTGCTAGAAGGAGGCCCATTCCCCCATCGAGAATTTTGAGCGGGAGCTGGACGAGCAGGCGAGGGTGAAGATTTGTTGGTTGCATTGCCATTGTGAGTGGCAGATGCACGCAGTCCTGAATTAACGGGACCACGGTTGGTTGGGCCTTTGAGACCGGGATTGTTGTGCGCTGCCATGACGATCAGTCACCAGCTCTGGTTCTCAACGTCGCAGTTCAGGCGTGGCGATCCGAGTGTGAGCAACAGATGGAGCTAACTAAGGCAACGACCTTTGCATGCAATCACCAACGATAACAGCTGGTCAAGGATGAGCACCGCAACAGACTGCCAGCTTCGAGACAGAAGGAGGCAGTAGTGGTGAGATAGGGGGAGAGAGGAGGCGGGGGGAGAGCAACGACGAACTCTTGACGAGACGAGGTATAGGTCGACAAGAAGACAAGCGTCAGTAGCAAAGGGCATTTAGCGGAGGAGCTGCCAAAAAGGCGAACGCACCCGACATGTGCAACACAATTTCAATTTCCACTTTCTAAATCCAATCAGTTACCGATTTGTATAGTTTGCAAATCTAAGATTAGTGTGGGTTGAAAATACAATTGCGCCCAAGACTATACGATGCGTGGCTATAGCTCTGGTCGACTAGCAGACGAGCCTTGCCAGCGGATCCAGTCGGTCCAGCTGCGGATCTCTTGACTACTGCCGGATGCAGAGCCGGAAGGCGGTGATCTTGACCACCAGGCGGACGAGCTGTTGCCCAGTCCCAGAGTACTACCGATAGGCACTTTGAGGATTCTTGCGCAGACCCAGACAATACCACTTCCTCCAAGCACAACGACAGCAATGTAGCCCCAGAACTGCCATCGATCTGTACCAAAGCTGAGCGCATTCGGACCGACTCCACCTTGTACGGCGCCTTTGGGGTCCACGGCGATCGCGCAAATGAGCCCATACAGATCTGCCAGCTGCCCATCCCGAATGCTGATGCTGAGCGGCCCCGCACCCAGGCCAGGAATCTTGAGACCCAATTTGCGACAGTAGGTGTCTGGTTGAACTTCGTGCCTTTGCTGTGCGAGATCAAGATCTGCTTTGGTTGCCACAAAGAGCGATGGCATCGACTGTAGCAGCGGATATTGCTGCCGCAAGTTGGAAATGTAGCTGAAGGAATTCGTGTCGCTCGAGTCGTAGACAAACACAATCACATCCGCAGCCGACAGTTTGGACGAATTGCGCAAAACTTCTGCCTCGTACCGAGAGCCAAATTCTTGCAAGACGAGGTATCGTTCTGCGCCAGCTTGCTCGACTGTACTCACAACGCTCATCATCTTTTGCGTTGGCTCGTAGCCTGATTCAAAGCGTTGTCCAACCATGTTGCGCAAGATTGCCGTTTTGCCACTTCCTGCAGCGCCGAGCACGAAGCCGAGAAAGACGCTGCGCTGAACGGACCCTTTTTTCTTCTTGTCCGTCTTTCTTGGCCTTGTCAGCTTCAGCGCCGTGGTTGTCGGCGGTGGACTTGGGGCTTTGTTCCGAGATGGCCGTGAGCCTGGGGGTCCGGTAGGTGTCAGCGGCGCTGGTAATGGTGATGGCTGACTAGAGGATGAGCCAGACATAGGGAACGATGGGTAGCCAAGGTAGGCTAGGTAGGCGAGCGTGGTTCGATGATCCAGTAGCGTGGTCATACTCCACTGTGCCAGCCAGCCCTGGAGAGTGACAGCGCCGTGTTCATCGGTAATGGTGGACGATGGGAACCCCGTTCCTTCCCATGGATGCTTGTTTTTGGGAGCAGTAGTAAACATACTATGGAGCTCTTCCGGGCTCAAAGCGCCGTCGCGATCCTTGTCGTGTGCTTCAAAGATGTCTGTCAAGAATTGGTAGCCGTGTGGGGACAATTCAACTGAACATTCCGATGGCACTACGAATTGTGGCTTCACGAATGAGTCTTCCAGCGTCAGATCAGCTCCGTAGCCAAAAGTCCTGAGAACCGTCCAGGTGGTTTCGAGCCGTCCTCTTTGTATGAAAAGGGTGTGAAGATATAGAAACCCAGCCATGGTGAGGCTTCCGTCGCGCAGATGGGGATGATGGGAAGGTGCATCTCCGTTGAGGCTCGAGCTCGACGCTACTACGCTGACATTCTCGTGGTTGTAGCGCAGACCGGCAATTGGCGCTTGTAGCACGAGATCCTTGATGCCTTCGAGCTCCTGTGCTTGGAGTGGCGCGTCAAAGCATTTGCGTTGAAAGTCATTCAGCTCCGCGTCTATCAGCAGGCCATCCTTGTCGTTGTCACAGAGGCGGAAGATGCGCTTGAGCGCGTCGATGCACGCTGGCTTGAGGACGTGTTCTCTGCTATCGTAGAGGGGAGCAGTAGGATATAGGACGGCCTTTTGCGCAAAGTAAAAGACTTCGCTTACGTTGAGTGGAATCTTTGCAGAGCACTCGACGCACGTCTCCACCTCTTTGAACTCTGCCATGACTGGTGCCAGTTCATCTTCGAGCGCCGCGTTGGTCACATCGCCAGACCGGAGGTCGATCTTGTTTCCAACGAGAATCACGGGTACATTGATGCCCAAGGAGCGAATATAGGGCAGCCAATAGGTGGGAATGCGATCGAATGAAGAAGGTGCCGAGATTGAGTAGACGATGCAAATGACGTTGGCTCGCCGCAACTCGGCTTCCAAATTGTTGCGATGCTCGGTATTGGAGCTGGTGTCGACGATTTTGGTGACAACGGCTTCGGGTGCTACTTCTGGTGGAAGGGTGATGGCGGGTACAACCTTTTGCACCTTTGCAACGTAGGCTTCCTTGACCAGCGAGGTGATCAAGGTTGACTTTCCTACGTCGGAGTCACCCGCCAGTACGATGCGGACGTCCTTTCGCATCGTCTTGGCGCCTGAGCTGAGCAAAGGAATGTGCTGTCGAGTGTTTGAGATGGTGGGTCAAGTGTTTGCCGGGACAGGCAAATGTTGATTTTTTCAGACCCTGCCTGCTTAGCGCTTAGCCGGGGGCGCTCGAGCGGCTCGACGCTAGCGACGCTCGACGCTCTGTGGCAGAATCAGTAGCCTAACAATGTCATCGTGATCGAGGCCCTTTTTTTGGTGTCAAACTGAGCAGCTTTCCTCTTTTTCTTCTCTTCCAACACCTCTCTAGACATGCTTTCGGTCAGAGACATTCTCCCGTTCCAAGCCTCTTCAGGGCACTCTTGCCGTCGTGCTCTGTCACGATGCCATTGACTTCGTTCCTGCAACATGTTCCGGAGTATGACTCTGTGATATGTGGCAGGGCGGAATCAAGATAGAAAGCGAGACGAAAAGGATCGGGGTCTGTCTCTGAGCAGCGAGTCTGTCCCTGCCATATCATCCCCGCGCATAGCAAGGTAAGCAACATCTGCAGGTTCGACTCCCATGGCCGCGACTGGACATTTGCACCGTTGGCTTCCAGTCCGAAGGCCACCGTTACTCGCCATTATTCCGGCTTTTTGCCGCATGCGAGTGGGAAGGTCCGCGTACTCCTCCTACCTTTTCGGCCTACGTGTCGAGGTTGGTTTCCGATCTCGGAAAGCACCGAGTTCGTCGACGCCACTTTGCCTTTTACGAGGTAGGTGGGCCAGAGACGAGCTCGGGTGTCTTTCTACCATCTGCTCTAGCTGGGCGAGTTGAAGCTCAAAGGCGCTGGCTCCTAAAGTACCCTCATCAGAATTGACGTATGTCGTTATCTCGCAAAACACCTCCCCTGGGCTGGTTCCTTCCTCTTGCCTGGTGATGACGATCGCTTGCCAGAGTCGGCGAGCATTTGGTTCCCCGAGTATCAAAGACTACGGCTTTTTCACTTTGGCACAATGGCAGAGGTATGATGCAAAGCTTAGAGGTGGCAAGGCCCCAGCAATGCTGGATCATGCTTAGCCAGTGCGGGTTCTTCAGTTTCCCTTGCCCAGCCCCAAGACACCACCCTCTACGAAATGTAGATTTGGGCAAGGAAGAGGGCTGGCTATGGTCACTGCTACCCGTCTCTGTGCTCTTCATGCGACCGGTGTTGACGCTCTTTGGGCACCCTGGCTGTTTCGACAGTCAGTGTGGCTTCTTTCGAGCTTTGCACACCTTCCTCTGCCTTTGTCTTTAGTGAATCAGCGTCAGTGGAAGGACAGGTCTCTCGGTCAGGTGCTTGTCAGCTTCTGGTGCGAAAAGAGTCAGGCAACGGGATGTCGCAGTCACCGTGGATGGTCGAAGAGAATGGAATTGGGTCGCCAAAGTAGATCGGATTTGAGTCCATGTCTTGCTAACAGCAGACACGGGACTACAACTGACAGTGTCGGCTTTTCAGCTGAGCACATGTTCGGGGTTATGGAGGATGCTCAGCGTCTCTCTTTTCGCGCCGTCCTTCGGGATGGCGGGTCAAGATGGATGCGAAGGCTTGAGTGCAATCGGTGGCGTCCCTTTTCCCCCTTCGTGCTTTGCGGCAGGGGAGGAAGGGCCAACTCGACGCGAGACTACTCTTGGTCTGGAAGCCTCTTTCGGCTCTGCAAAACGTCCATTCGTGCTTGAAATTGGGAGAATCGTGCCATAGAAAGAAACCCTGCTTTTCGTGGTGTTGTCCCTCCGATGTCGCAGCTTTTCATTCCACCCCCACTTTTCGCCCTATCTTCTTCTCCTACGCGGGAAAGAAGCAAGCAAGTAAACACCAGCTTCTGACCCAGAAAGACTTATCGAGGCGAACCCCTTCCCAAGGGAGGGCACTGCGCATATCTCGCTTGAAGTCTCTCGCCGAACGGTCGAGCACATACCTCTCTTACCTCTTTCCCCCCCCCCCCCACCCCTTCTTTCCCCTTGGGCCGTATTAGCTCGTGCGAATATGAATCTTTTTGCATTGCTACTGGAACCGCCGGAGTCATGAATAAAAGTCAGAGTGTGTGTGGGTGTGTGTATGTGCGAGTAGGCCGGGAGAGAGAATGCGATTGCAGGGAGACAATCAGTTTCGGATGCGAATACCTTTATCCTGGACGACTGTGTTTCCGAACCTTCCAGCGCGACCAGAGCGGTCGGGGTGGTCAAGACCAAGAGCATCATCTAGCTGGAACTTGTGGTCGCACAGGACATCGTCGTCTTCCAGATAGGAGGGCTGCTTGTACGTGCTTGACTGCACCAGCGCAAAGCGATACTTTGCAAAGTCCTTTTCAGGAATCTCAAGGCGTTCTTGTAGTCGTCTGCGTGTGTCCTGGAACCGCTCGCCCGGTTTGACAACAAAGCGGAATGGCACTCCGTGAGTACGCGCCAGCTCTTTGGAAAAGTGGAACACGTTGATGAGTTTGTCATCCTCGTGCAGACTCAGCTCCTCTACGGGAACTTCCTCGGCAAACACTTCGGCATTCTCGCCAATGTTGCCAATCATCTCGACACCATTGAACTCTTTTTGCTGTCGTCCGTTGAGAATAGCCTCAAACAGTCGGATCTTCTGACTGCCATTGGGCGTCAGCTTCACCAGCTTGGCCAAGTGCTCTGTCAGCTCGACAATTGTTGCTGTCTTGGGCAACAGGAAGGAATGAACAGACTCTTCCTTGTTGTTGGCGCCGGTCCAGAACACCTTGAGACTACGCTTAGTCTCGAGCTCGATCAGGCTGACGTCAAGTAGCTCGTAGTACAGCAGCGACGCCTGACCTTGGATGTAACTAGGCGAGACAATCTCGTTGACCGTCTGATTGGCTGAGCGTTTCAACACTGTCTTGGGTGTCCCGTTGGGTCCATTTCCAGTGGTGAATCGAAGCTTGAAAGGATCGTGCTTGAGCCGCTCACCAACCTTGCCAGCCATGGGATCGTAGGTCATCTTCTTGCTCAGTGTGAGCTCAAACTCGGCCTTGTATTCTACGTCGTCGTAACGTGGCTTGAAGAGCACCTTGATCTGGTTTTGCAAGAAGTCGTAGTACTGAATCGGATTTGAGTAGAGCGACTGTGATTCGTAGTCATGCGCGTCCTTGTCCGAAAGCTCGATCTGGAAGCAGATCACGTCACCATCCTGAATCTCACTCTGGTTGAAAGTGGTCTTGGGCTTCATCTGCTCGATCATGCCCGGCTTGATCTCTTCAAACAGCTTGACTTGCGTTGTTGGTGGCCATCGCATCAATTCGTTGATGGTCGGCACCAAATCTCCAACCTTCATGTTTCGTTGGACATAGACACGCGATACACCAAGAAGAGTCTGTCTTGAGGTATCAAAGTACTTGAGGAAAATCATCATAGATGGGTTTGCCTCGTTTGTGGGAATGTCGCCGTTGATCACCTCGAGGAACAGGCGCAAGTCATGCTGTCTTGAAGCCATTCGATCGCGTACTGTTTCAAGCGTCAGATTGGGGTCGTTCTCTGGCACCACAGTGTCAGGGCGAACGGTCTTGTTCTGACGGTTGACGAGAACCCACATGCGGATTTTGTCTTGCGGCAAGCTGTATTGAGCAGCAATCCGCGATTTGAAGTTGAGGTAAAGCTCATTCTTGAGCACACGGAAAGTCGGAAGCTCTGTAGCAGGCAAGTTTCGCTCTTCGAACGTAGCCAGATCAAAGCCTTGATGCCCTCGGAATGTGTCTTCAGTGATCACCTTGACTGTAAGATAGAGGTGCTGCTCCTCGCGTTCGCGCTTTCGTGCCTCCATCTGTAGCCTTTCGTCTTCCAGTCTCTGACGCAAATGTGGGGGCGTGTCTTCGACCGCCATCGGCTTGAGTACCTCGTCAATGTCACGTTCCCGGACGTAGACAAGCATGTAGGCATTGGTGAAACGTTTCATAGCGCGAACAGGAGCGCGCGCGCCAAGCTGACCTGCAATGTTTCCGTTTGGGATCTCTCCACCGTAATTGTCCTCCAACACCTCCTTTTCTGTCACAGGTGTGACACGATCATCGTCGAACTTGAACCATTTGCCGTCCTTTTCCGGCTTCAGTAGGGCAAAGTAGTGACCGCCGTGAAGATCTCCGGAATGGACGAGAACACCATGCAATCGGTACTTCCACTGCTCTTTGGCCGCTGGTGACTCCTGATCGAGGTATGCAGCGAGATCTATATCGAGTGGGAACTCGTGACGGTCATTGATCTTGACCATGGAATCTTTCTCAATGTCGTATTCGAATCGCTTGAGCTGCAGATGCAATACTGGCGGGAAGTCTTCAAAAATGACACCCTTCTTTGCGTCTTGTAATCCGTACCCTTCAGCGTGGTATTTGTTGTCACCCTCGAGCATTTCGGTCTGAATGTAGTCGCGGAACGAATCTGCGAGATTGTTCATGCCCTTGACGTTGAGCTGAATATCATAAAAATCTTCGGAACGCGAGGACTCGTAGTCGACATTGACACAGCGCAGATAAGATTTCATCTTACCGACGAATAGGCGTGTGATGGCACCATCTGCAGCTGTTCCTTTCATCTTCGTCTCGAGTTTCTCCTGCAATACTCTGTTGAATTCTTGCACATCGTGTTGCAAGAAGCTGTCGAGCGATTTCCAGCCAAAAGACTTGGTCAGTTCGTTGGTGCCGACTGGCTGATCGGACGTTTGAAGAAGGTAGAAGACTCTCTGCAAGGCAAGTGCGACGCTCTCGGAGGGGATGTCGCCTTCGGTGGGTATTTGATAAACAGCCTTACGGAAGTATTGTGTGCAGTATAGAGATTGAAGCAGGGAATTCATGTAGCACGTTGCACCTTGGTTCTTGAGACCAACGTAGCCAGTCTCTTTCTTTGAGTCGTAGTTGATAAAATTATGCCACAACACGCCGGTAGGGTCTTTGAGAACACGGACGTAGGCAGTGACGTCGGCGCTGTCGTCTTCGATGATAGCTCGACTTCGACCATCGGTCGGTACGGCAAGCTTGCGAAGCTCATTGAAGCGGGTGAAGCCCCAGTCCATCTCTTCGGCGGTGAAGCGGTGATGTGCTTGACTTGTTGAAAAGATGGTAGGGTCGTGCGGATTTGAAATGACCAAGGCAAATTGGGCGCAGACGTGCCATCCTTCGGGACTGCCTTTTGGATCGGCATAGTCTAGGTACACTGAGACCATGTCATTCGGTTGCCCATTGGAGTTGCCAAAGGGAAAGAGAAGAATGCGCCAGCGGTGTCCACCACATTCGAATTCGGGGCCAGTCAGTCTCTTGTCGAGCTTGCGCCAATCTTTGACGTTCCACGTGCATACAGCAAAGGCCTCCTCCTCCTGACCAAGGTCCGCCAGATGCTTTTCAGCAAATGCTTTCGGGTCGCGGACTGAGACGGGGTCATCTAGCTCCATTGGGGTCGAGTTCTTGTCGAGGTTGGCCATGGCGACCGAGGAGTCGACATGGGGGTCCATTGCGCCTGTCTATTTGTGCGAAGTGATGAGTGTTGCAGAGTCTGCTAAGCGGTGACAGTGCTGATTTGGGCGGAAACGGCCGGCTTCTAGAACCGCAGCTGTCGAGTTGATTACGAAGCAGAGCGGAGCCTGAGGCAGTCTGAGTCTTTCGCAAAGTGCCTGAGCTGGCCAGGCAGGCAGAGAACGGATGTACGGATAGGAAAAACGGTCGAGGAAGGAAGGGATGGTCAGTGCTGACGACGATGGTTGAAACGCAAAAAACGGATTCGACTCACTTTGGCTGGGCACCGACCACTCAGATTGAACTGAGCAGCACAAAGCGCGCACAATCAGCACAAATTTGCATTTCCTGACCTAACAAATGCTGCTCAATTTCGCACGTTGCTTTTCTTGCTTAGTGATCGATCTGTCGCTGTCATGCTTATGTCATCATCCCACGTGATTTTCTGGCTCAAGCAGAACCTGTCGACTCCAGAGTGCTGGTATGGACTCGAGATAGTCGCTTTGTCAACTCTGTACGCGCAGAAGGTATTGCAGAACATGACAGATAAATGAAGCGCGACTTTGTGTGTCCATCAGGCCGTCAGGCGTGCAATTTAAATTCAACTCGAAAAAAAGGCACAAAAATTGAGACGATTAAATCGAGCGGCGAAGAACAGCAAAAGTCTATGCACGCTTTGGCATGGAAACAACGAAAGGTTGCCCGCACAGCCGGGCCAAGGTATCTAGCGATGCTGCACCATGTCTCTGCCAGGCTGCCAACCCCAAGCCCTTCACTACCCGATTGCAGCAACAAGTCACAGCGGTCGCCGGTCGGGCTAGAAATCATGGCCGGACCCAGTATGTACCTTTTAGACAGTTCCAGACGAACGCGGCTTCCATGGCTGATCGACAACACGCATCTTGCATAGGAGCATGCCGCTCCTGAACAGCGTCACTGTGATTGACGGCGATGTCCAGCACCAGCACGCGGCTGGAATCAACGATTTGCCAGCGAGCAGCGAAAGTTTATCTGTACTAATTTAGGATATGAATTGGTTCGGCGCGTCGGACGCTATTCAAATCTGTTCCAGGCCGAGATCCCAAATTAAAATGTAAGACCAACACCGAGTCAGATACGTGCGCGTGACAAGCACTAGACTGGAATGTCTGGGCCAATCTCAAGCTCAAGCTAAAGCTTTTGCTGTGCCACAACATCTGGTGTGACAATGACCTGAGGTTCAAGCTCGCACAAAAGCATGTCTTGTTTGCGTTTCTAGGTTCGAGGACTTGGATTGACATGTGTTGGGAGGAGAGGGAAGCGGTAGGGAGAAGTGGGCTGCTAAGGGTGGAGCTGTCAGATGTGCGGAGTTGATGCCCGCGCTGCGTCCGGGCGGCAGCACGTCTCCGCCCTTCCCACGCGCGATCCTGTTGCCAGTTTGGCGGGAAATCAGTGTCCGAGAAGCCGTGGGACGCGTCGCTACCTTTATGACACTCGGGTTTGATGCAGACTTGCCCGTCGTTTGTAATCGTGGCATTCGGCGCTCTAGCATTTCGACATGTGGCGCCGCCTTGATTGTAATCAGCCACGGTAATTGCTCAATTCCATGACTTTGACATTCGCTGGCTTTGGCGGCGAGTGTTGCTTGGCGAGCTGGCCCTGGTTGTCCCCTTTTTTTACCATCTCGCTTGAATGCTGCAGACGCGCCTAGCTCTTCCCATAGATCCCGTTCCCCCCCCCTTCCTCCCAATCAGCACCTGTCCCCTAACCACCACCCTTCTCCCCTACTCTCCCCCCCTTTTCCCAGTTCTTGTGTTTGATATCGACAGCGACGACGACGACGACGGCTAGAAGCGTATCTGCACCCCACACACTCTCTTTGAAACTTTCGCGTCTCCTATCAACGTCAAACACCTATCGCCCCAACTCATTCTCACCCCTCTCTGTCCAACGCTATCACCTTACCATGCGTTCATCATCTCTTCTCCAAGCAGCTGCCGTCGCTGCACCTCTTCTGCTCGCTGCGACCATGACCAGCGCGGCTTCCGACACCTGCATTAGCTTGCAAGGCAGTTCCATGTGCCCGTCGTTCCAGCAGAACTTTGTCCGACCAAGCAACTTGTCAGACAACTACGACTTCTTCCAAGCCGTGACCGACGTTGCGTCTTTCGACACCCTCTTCCAACACTACCTTTTGTCGTAAGTGGATATGCTGCATAACAGCACGTGCGTTCTCATAGCTGAACTCCTTCATCAATCTTCCACAGGCGAAATCAGTACTACACGGACAAGATTGAGCAAGGTCTGCAATGCAACACCACCTTGGCACAGAACGTCACCGTTCAATGGCAGCAGACCGTCTTCTGCTCGCAATTCTCTGAAGCCTCTTTCGAATCTGGCTGCACTGCCGATTCCGGCGACGCGCCAGCCTTGGTCTGCCAGGAGACTTGCGGCTACTACTCTGCCTCAGAAAACGACATTGTTGACAATACTGCCTATTGCCGAAACACGAACGAGCTGGACGCCTTCCAGCGAAGCGTCCGATCTGATACACTGTCCAACGACTACTACACCTGCACCGATTACGGCTCCACAGCCACTGCTAACAACGCAACCTGTGTTCTCGGTATTCAGAACGAAGGCAGCTGTGGTTTCGGGTACTCTATCGACCAGATGTGTGCACACTGCGATCCTTCAGGCGGTGTCACTGTCCCCTCTTGCTGCACTGACTCCAAGACCGACCTCTCCCAATGCCAAGAGTGGGGTCATCCACTTGCTACCACCATCCAGCCCACTGCTACTATCGCCACCAACGTCGGCGCTCTTGCCAGTGGCGCTGCTTCCGCTACTGACGGTGCTGCTTCTGGCTCGGCTACTGGTGCTTCTGGCTCGGCCACCATCACTGGAGCTCCTTCGCGCGCTACCAACTCTCGCGGTGCCTCTACTGCCACTTCCTCTGCTGCTTACGGAGCTGAGGGCATGACTCCAGAAGGTCAGCGACTCATCAACGACGATGCAGAGGTCTTCTCCAAGGGACAGCTTGCTGGAATCATTGTTGGATGCATCGTAGGTGCCGCCATTCTAGGTGCTCTTCTTGCCTTCTGCCTCTTCCGCAAGCGCGGCAACAAGAACGACACGGAGCGCAACACAGTGTATGGCAATGCCGGTAACGAAAGTCACGTCGAACGACCATGGGTTCAGAGCGAGGAGGCAATGATCAAATCGCCCGAGCTCAACCAGTCCAAGTTTGCTGGTGCTGCCGCTGCAGGTGCCGGTGCTGGAGCTATCGGCGCCGCTGCCATGGCTGCTGGTAAAACATCCGAGGAACGACCAAACAGCGCCATGAGCGGCGACACTGGCACCGACGGCCGTGGTACCTCGATTCCTGCCGTCAAGGACCAATACTCGTCGCACGACATTTGCCCCGGCGAGACAGTGGTTGCCATCTACCCATACAACGCGACGCTGAACGACGAAATTACCTTGCAACCCGACGACGTTGTCACTGTTCAGCGCCTGTACGATGACGGATGGGCGCTCGGTCGAACTGAAGCTGGTGTCGAAGGTGCCTTCCCCTTGGTTTGCGTCACTTCGACGAAAGGCGGCACATCCGGCTCTGGCGAAGGCGTTGGCTCCAACAGCGGTGTAGAGGGTAACGTCACATCATCTGCAGACGGTGCCGTCACGGCGGAAGAAGGTGGCTTCTCATCAGATGCTGCCAACCGTCGTTAGTGCAAAGAATCCGTCGTCGTCATCGTTCTCAAAACTCGTATCTCTATCTGCCAAACATGAACACTTTCATGTCTCGATCTTCCTCTTCCCAGCCTTGTTTTCCCCCTCCCTCCCCACCACTGTCTGCCCGAGTCAAGTGGAAGACAACACGGACGCAAAATTTGACGGTTGCTTGCAGGCCTGCGGCCCATCCCTCTTCTAGTGCAGGATGGGCTTCGTTAGCCTCTTCGACCATTGTCTTTGCGATTCTCCCCCGTTTTGGTCTTTCTTCCACTGACTTGCTCGGATCTTGGTGGCATGTCTCGATATTCGGCCCCCTCGTTCTCGTGCCCACTCCTCTCTCTCTCTCTCCTTCGCTTCTTTGCGCACCTGCTCTGTCACCCGTGCTCTTTCCCACTCTTCTGTTCCCAAACTGTAGCCCGTAGAAGCCTCGAAGTTCTGTTTCCCCGTTCCCCATGCCTCTGCCCCTCCTATGCTAAGGTCTATGTTCTCCCCCTCACCCCCTTCTTTCCTAGTGGTATCGAATATCATACGCTCTTTTACTTTTATTAGACCGTGCAAAGCGTGGGAAGTATACTTTGAGTTCCCGAAATCAGAAGTTGTAGATGGGCAGGATGCGGTGCAAGAGAAGCTGTTGTCTGCAGAGAGGACATTCGGGCTGGGAAGCGGGAGATGCAGGTCAGTATCATCATCTGGGCATACAGGGTAGGGGGTGGGAAGGGAAGACGCACCTTTTCGCGAGCCCAAGCGGTGATGCAGTCCCAGTCGAAGCAGTGACCGCATTCGGTGACGGCTGAACCGCCTTTGCCAGCCTTGTGTGGCTTGCGCGTGTCCATGCACAGCGTGCACTGCAATGTTGCCTGCGACGTCTGCTGAGCGGCTGACGTGTTGAGCTTGGCAATCGCGACCGAGTCGCTATCCGGCTCAACGCTGTACCCGCTCACCACTGCCTTTCCGTTCCCACCACTATCGTCGTCCTCTGGCAGATGTGGGTAGAGCAAATCAATGTCCTTGCAAGCGTCGGCATCGGCAGAGATGGTGCTGACCAATTGCGCTGGTTGCGAGGCGTGCGAGTAGATCTTGTCGTCTATCACCACTGTACTTGCAACATTCCCGTCATTAGAGCCACTGTGCGTGTATACCTTGTCATCGCTGCTGCTAGCTACATCGTCAGAGGTGGATTGCTTGTTGCGGTAGCCTTGGACAGCGAAGCCTAATTTGAAAGCCAGTTGAACGCCGAGCAGAATACCAAGCACTTCGTAACTCGGAGGTTGATACCCGGGTCGTTTGGGTATTGTGCTGATGTAGCGAATGCCAGTCAGTCGCTGAGCGAAGGAATAAAAGGTACCGCCGAGATAGAAGAGCATGAGATGCGATGCGGTCAGGTAGGCCATCCATCCGTCGGTGCTTTTGAGCACTTCGAGCGCCGGGAGATTGCGAGCTAGCCAGGCTAAGACTCTCCGCTGTACACCTGGAGCTGTCGCTTGGGTAGTCTGGTCGAGCGCTCGAGCGCGAGCAGCTGCTCTCTGGTCCTGCTGCGCTGCTCGCTGGGTATGAGCAATGGCATACCGCCGGAGCGACGCATAGAGCCGGGTCAGCATCCACGGACTCAATACGTGCAACAGGACGAATGCAAGTCGACGCGTTGTCGTCACCACTCGTCCGGACGCCGAGCTGATTGGGATGGTGTTGACGTACTCTTCACCAAGCGTCTGCCCTCCCCGCCCGCGATCTCGCCGATTTTGACCGCCAACGGATGGCAGACTCAGTGACGAGGTGGACAGCAAGTAGTACGCCAACGAGCCAAGCAGCGTCACCGATTCAATGTTACTATGCAGCGTTCTCGTCCCAAATAGCGAGCGAATCACATCTTGCAGCTGTGAGGTGAACAAGTCGCGGTAGTAAACGTCTTTCTGAAACGCACGCACAATCTCTGGCTGCGCAGCTGGCGGGAACGAGAAACGCTGTTGTGGTTGGTGCGGTTCAGACCCGTGGTCAACTGAGTCAGCAGCCTCCGGAGACCAAGGTATCCTTGATGGACCCGCATCGTCCGCCATTGTCAGCACGACAGACGTGTTGTTATAAAAACAGGGGCTGACAGAGGAGGGAGTTGAAAGTCAACCGGTTGACGACGTCAAAAAGAAGCCGAGTCCAAGACTCCAAATTGCGTCAAAATTGCCAAAACAATTTGTCTCGAATGCTGATAGAATTACAGATGCTGGTATGCTGAAATACATGGGATACAAAGTACAATGATGCGTAAGGAGAAGGGTCAGCCCATCATCATGCTGATGTCTTTGGGAGGGTAGAGGGTCTGCGCAAAGGTCATGAGCCTCTTGAGACTCTGGATGTACTTTCGCGAGACCTCGTCGTTAAGTACGTGGGCGACATTGCTGGAAAAAATCTTTTCCCGGCCTGAACGTTCGTGGATGCCGACCATGGTTACACCGATAGGCCAAGGTGCATTGCCGATGGACAGCTGCAGATACGAATCGTTGGCATGGCGATACTCTCGCTTCTGCACGTAATGAACAATCTCGGCAATGCGCATCAGCACGTCGGGCGAGAGCGCCCGTTTACGCAGCTTCTTGAAGAGTGGCTTGAGATATTCACCCGACTGGACTTGGGTAGCAGCTGCCATTCTGCCCTGCATGGTGTGCTTGACCTCATCTTGTCTCGCAGCAAGGGAGTCGG
Source organism: Farysia itapuensis (assembly GCA_023212645.1). Taxonomy (NCBI): domain Eukaryota; kingdom Fungi; phylum Basidiomycota; class Ustilaginomycetes; order Ustilaginales; family Ustilaginaceae; genus Farysia; species Farysia itapuensis. The sequence goes on along the minus strand of JALBYC010000006.1, from coordinate 277,545 downwards.
CCCAATCCTGCAATAGGCCTTTAAGAGTGTAGTAGATGATTGGGTATACGCGGTCGATGTCGGTCTTGATCAAATTGAGGTCAAGGACGCTGTCCATCCCGACACCTTCTCTCTCCCTTTTGGAGCTGCCTGCTTCGTCTTTGCCGTTCTCTTCATCTTCTTCGGCTTCTGCATTGTCCCGTTTCGCTTGCTTGTTGTCTACTTCCGCAGAGCCTTTGTTGGCAGCATCGCGTTTTTCCAGCAGCTCCAGGGCTGTTTTGCTTTCGGCACTTTGCAAAGCGCTACGGAAATCGTTCTGACCCAGAGATCCGCCTCCTTTCTCTTCAATTAGCTCAAGGGCACGTAAGCGCAAGCGCCGTTCTTTGTCCGACTCGCCAAACAGTCGTATTGGCTCTCCCTTGACTCTAAGCCGACGAACGGCTTCGTCATTCGAGACGTTGAACTTTTCCGTCTCCGCGACGAGCTTTGCTGCTGGTATAGGAGAGAGAGGTAGGGAGGCTGGTGTAGCTTGTGGACTACATGTGCGTTCTTGTGCGCTCGAGCTTGACGGAGCAGACGCTTTGGGCATTTGACGTTGCTGTTGTTCCCACTTCTCGCGGTCACCTCTTCTCATGTATTTGCTCTGCGGTTCTGGAGACGCGCTGGCGCCCTCGCCAGTGGCGGGTGAGGCCGCTTTGCGCTTGCTGGCAATCTCCGCCTTGAGAAAGTCCATGCTTGGACTCAGGTTGCAGTAGAATAGGCAGAAGGGGGGTACATGAAATGCGCAAAACCTGTTAGACTCAATCTCGCACCGTTCTCGGAGCTCGGAACCGAGCGATTTGGAGACTTGGCCCGATTTCGACCGCAACGCATTTGCCATATTATTGACATAATAGGATCTTCTCGCCATCGTCGCTATCAACTCTACCTATTACGATCGCCCAATCATGTCTGACTCGGAGTCAAAGTCCTTCACCCTTCAGACGGCCTCTTTCGATGCCCGATTCCCTAACCAGAACCAGACCAAGCACTGCTGGCAAAAGTACGTATGACTTCTGCAACTGGTGACACACACTTAGAAGCTCTTGCTGACCATCTGTCCCCTGTGTCTGCTATAGCTACGTTGACTACTTCCGCTGTGTCAACGCAAAGGGTGAAGACTTCGTACCCTGCAAGCAATTCTTCCGCGCATACCACTCTTTGTGCCCCAATGAATGGGTAAGTTCCACCGATTCGTCCGCAATCTGATCCGGTTGCGTGCATCGCGAGACAAAGTTTCACAGCACTGGCAGGAAGCCAATCTCCGTTTTGATTGCAAAAAGACTGACTCGTCACCGGCCTGCCTCTTACAGATCGCAAAGTGGGATGACCAACGTGACAACAACAACTTCCCCGCTTCGCTAGAGCCTTAATGTCTGTCTGGGAACCCTTCATCGTCTATACTCCAATCAATTTGACAAGAATTTCATCCACCTTCCAACAGGATCGACATTGCTGTCAACTCGCGTCGTACTGCTTTGAGATACACTGACTCTCAAACAGCGGACCGCCACGACGGAAGCACGTGGTCTGTCCTTTGGAAAAGCTCAGGTTGCTCAAAGCAGCTCGCAGAATTGGTCACAAAGACACAGAGTGAGGGAGGTCTATTATCATTGCCATGGTATAAGATAGCGGATCTAATCTTCGTAGTGTTTTTACTTGGAGCCAAAGACCTTGAATCGGTCGTCGTTGCTCATGTAGGTCTTGTCGCCGGCGGGGGCCTTGACGGAGCCAAAGACGAGCTCGGCGTGGAGCTTCCAGGAAGAAGGGATGCTGTACTTGGTTGCAAGGTCGCCCGAAGTCAGATTACCGTAGTGCTGCAAGCTGGCGCCGTACGAAGCGAGTTCGAGAGCGGTCCAGGTGTGGATCTGGGCCATGCCGCTAGCGTGGCCGGACCAGTGGGGGAAGTTGTCAGCGTAGGCTGCGAATTTCTCCTGCATACCCTTGATGGTCTCCTCGTCTTCATAGAAGAGCACAGTTCCGTAGCCGGCCTTGAAGCCGTCAACACGGCCCTTGGCGTGGTTGAAGCCTTCCTCGTCAGTGACCTTCTTGAGAGCGCCGAGAACGGTCTCCTCCCAGTACTTGTCGTGCTCATCACCCAGCAGGATCACGACTCGGGACGACTGCGAGTTGAACGAAGAGGGCGACTCGCGTACAGCCTCCTGGATCAGCTCAATGAGGTCCTTGTCGGGCAACACCTGGTCCTTTCCGATGGCGTAGATCGTGCGTCGGCTCTTGACGTCAGCCAGGAACTTCTGGGCTTTTTCGAGGGAAGCGCTTCCCGTGGGGGCCTGAGCCTTGGCGGGCTGCGCCTGAGTCTCGGGCTTGGGGTTAGGGGCAGACGTGTTGCCTCCGCTTGCCGGAGGCGTCTGCTGGGCCGTAGGCTCCTTCTTGTTCTTGTTCAGAAGCTTGTTGAATACGCTCATAGTGAATGCAGATGGAGAAAAAGATACAGGTTCGTCGAGAACGAGAGGGCAAAGCGGTTGTTTATATATGCATGATTCGCGCTAGCATCACGGCGTGCGGCGAGAGATCGATACGTCACCCAATCAGCGCAAGCAGCATGTCTGTGTACTTTCTAGTTTCGTGCGCAATCTTTGACTGATGTCGACGTGATTTTCGTGATTCTTTTTCTTCCGACTTCGGTCATAATCAGCGTAAATCCGGTCATCCGTGCCGCGGGTCGTAAAAAATGATCTGCGCGTCCAAGGCCGCAAATCTGACACCGTAAGCGACCTCAATCATGCTAGCTTGCGAGAGAGACTGAGCTCTCATTCTAGAGCGAAGGAGGCTGCAGATCACACTCAAGCCCAGATGAGGATGCGACTTGATCGCCCTGTATTGCAGTCAGGCAAACGCCGTGTTATAGATTGTTTTAGCGGCTGCCAAAGAGGTAGGCAGGGGACTGGCCCCTCCAATTAGCCTCTGGTTCTCGCAGGCCGCTGAGATGTTTGGGTGCGGGTAGAATCGTCTGGTAGCCCCTGGTGGCTAGACTGGACGCAGAGCCTGAGCGAGACAGCGGTTCTGTTGGTGACGATGCTGCGTGGTGCGATGCTTGATGCCTTGAGGCACCTGCGCCTTGATATGCTGCAAGAGGGTGGTGGTCTGTAGTGTTACTTTGTGCTTTGCGGGTGGGTGTGGCAGCGCCTTCATGACTGGCAGCTGCTGGGGTGGCGGCTCCACCAATCTTGGTAGCATCGGCCGCCGAATTGAGGGGAGCGGCATTTTCGGCATGCTTGTCGTATCCTCGGTCTTCGCCTCCGTAGTAGACAGACACGTACCACGGTCTACCTCCCATACTGAGTACTTCTCGCGCTGCCTTGACCCATCGACGTGGCTCTCGTTGATTCTTTTCGAGCGGAATAGCAGCTTGGAACGCGGTTGGGATTCTTGCAAGAGGCTGGACAGGTGGTCCGCCACGTGAGGAGGCCAAGGGCGGATACCGGAAGCCTGGATTTTTGGCCGTACCCACCCGGGCAGAGAGATCGCCAACAAAGGACTGACCACCTGGTCCAGACATGATCTTGACGGACGAAGAGCCTGCTGCTGCACCTGTCTGCTTTGCCGATGCTGGCCCAGCCTTTGTCTTGGCGGACGCTACAGCTGGGGACGCTCGTATGCTGTTTGTCGATGCTTTTGCTGCTGCGTCACCGGGAGATGCGGGGACAGCTGAGGCGTTGGTGTTGCCAAAGGTTGCCGGCGTGCGTTCGTGTGGTGGCAGCTCGTAGACAGGCTTTTGACCTTTGGTCAGACCTTTACGCCAGCCACGACCTGGGCCAGCGGCTCCTCTTGCTTTGGCCGACTTGCGACGCTTGGCGGCGGGTAAGGCATCGAGTTCCTCCACCGTCATTGACTTTGCTGTGGAAGATCGTGGTGCTGTGCCGGCTTTTCTAGCTGCTTGCAAACGAGACTGGGCTTCGGCCGACGTTGGGCTCATGGAGCCATCACCCATTGACGTCGATGGCGAGGGCGAAATCGTATCCGCACCGGGAGCGCCGTTGCCGCGAGATGACCGTGACTTGAGCGTGATGCTTTTGCGTTTGGGTGTCGAGGAAGAGGCTGCTGTGAGTGCTGCTGTAGCTTCCGGCTCGTCTTCCAGCTCGTCCATTTCATCCAGCTCGTCGGCCTCTTCTTCTTCCTCGGCTTCGTCCTCTTCCATGTCTTCCTCATCGCCGTTTGCGCCAGCAGTGTGAGCTACAGCCTCGTCCTCGTCAGAGTAGTCGGGTGCATTTCGGATCGGGTTGGCCAATGGCGAGGAGGTTTCTCGCACATGTCCTGCAAAGGACGGCACACGAAGCTTGACCTTCATAGTGACTGGCGTAACGAGGGCAAGAAAGGAGGGAGACGGCGTGGTGGTGGCGGCGTGGAAAAGGGGTCTGGTCGCGCTGCACGATCCAAGCTCGTGTCGGGCCCGGAATCTGCCTTTGCAACAACGCACGTCACAATCTGGCGGGAGAGCGAATAAGCATGGTCTGCTTCCTCCCCCGCCGCCGCCTTCCAAAATTTTCAACTCAATTCTCATTATCTGCGTGCTATTCCAAACGTGTCAGAGTACAAACGCCATTTCTACTATCGCACGCTGCACCAATGGTATGTCTTGACAAGAGGCAAGATGTGCTTAGTGACCAGGACGGTACGGCAAAGTACTGTGAATGGTGCGCGATGCTGCTCTGCTTAGTACTTTTGCCTTGTCGAGTAATCTAGCGAAGGAGAGTACGCTGTCAGTGAGCGTGTCCCGCGTGATAGGACCAGTACGCATGTGGAAACTTACCTCTCGGACTGACGACTAGACCACGTCCTTTACTGGCGCCTCGGTATACGACCTCGATGATGTCTATTAACTCTTGTCTCTCTGTGATTGCCCAATTGCTGTGAAAGAGGTATACATATGAGGCGTTAGTAAAGCCTTGCTGGGTATGGACTGGCGATGGCTGGAGCTCACATCTTGTTGTTATTACCGGTACCGAGGTCGATCATAATATGCTTGTTTCGGTAGAAAAACATGACTGAACAAGGATCGTACAGCTCGTACATCTAGCAAGTTGTAGAACAGCCATGAGCGTCAGTCGTCACCGATCGTGCAAAAAGAGAGCCCGTCCAAACGTACCTTATTGAAGTCAGGGACTTGCGTGATATCCACTAGGTAGACGACGGCAAAGTTCTGAACGGCGACCGAAACCTTGTACAGAGTCTCGTCCATCTCCATGCACACGGCATCGCTGTCATGTCCGAAGCGGATAATGACCACACGATCCTCTTCCGAGAGGATGGCCTGATCTACATGCCAGCCAGTAGGCAGATGTGGAAGCAGGTACGACATCTACCTCTTCCTCGGCTGCTCAAGCCCACAGCAGGTTGACTACTTTGTGCACGTTGAGGGCAGGCTCGCTCGACAGGTACACCAACAGGAGCTAATAAACACGAAGTGGAGCTTTCACCAAAAATACCACCTTCTGGCCTTCTGACCCGGATAAATTACGCCCTAACACCACGAATCTCGCAGAAGCGCAGAACGGCAGAAGTACAGATCAGTACAGCAGTACAGCGCTACAGCTGGGACAGCTAAGTACAGAAGTGCGTGGAGTACAAATGTACAGCTATTGCAGGTCTCTCTCACTCGATGGTCGCTAGATTACAATCTTTGTTACTGCGAGGCAAGACGGCTGCATACAATGGTACTACTGATAGATGTTGATAGGTGACCTGCTGCGCTTTCGTTCATCCTCTTTGTGCTTGGATACCGTGCGAGGATCTTCTGGTGTTGGAACAAGTATTCTGTGCTCACGACTCTCGCGTCGCTCGCGGTCTCGACGTTCCCTTTCCTGATCGAAATCGCGCTCACGTTCTGTTTTGACTGCGAGACCGTTGGTGGAAGACGGTGCGGCAGATGCATGTCCGTTGAGCATTTCTGCAGGTGCACCCATGGGTGCTGGGTTTGCCGTCCGTCTTCTTTCCTCAAACTCGGTAATCATCTCGCGTAGCCGCAAGTATCCCAAATGCATCTGTTTGCAAAACGAGGTCAAGAAGTCAGTCAGAGCTCGTCGTGCATCTTCTTAGCTTTCGCAACCTACCTTGCCACCAAAATGGTCAGCCAATCTTCGATCCGAGTCCAGGATACTGAGGTAGGCACCACAGACGTCGCAGACACGCAACTTTTGATGTCCAGAAGCACCCGAGTTCTCCTGTGCCTTGTGCAGCTCTTGCTCCTTTTGTGCCTTTTCCTCTTTGAGTGCTTCAGCTTTCTGCAGCTCTGCAAGCGATTCTTCAATCTGACCTTGTTCACCCAGAGCTTCGACCTCGGCCATGACAGCCGCTAATGCTGTCTCGATCTCTGCGATTTCACGATTCGTGTTGGCGAATCTTGCGATTTCCTCCGGTGTCTGCTCTAGTCGCCGCTTGTTGGACGCTACTTTTCGGTCAATGTCAGAGACAAAGGAGAAGATGTTGTGCTCATGTTCTCGCTCGAATGTCGGGAAGCGTTCACCGGCAACGAGAGCTTTCTGAAACTCGTTCTTGTACTTTGGCACATGTGATTTCGGACATGGCCCCAGATCGACTTTCTGTTATACACAACAGATGATTAGTACAAAGCCGTGTGAGCGCAACAAAGGACAACAACCTACTGTGTTGGCAAAGAGATCGTGTGGACAGGTGCCGCAGAGGAAATTTCGGCAGACTTTGGGATCAGTAAAGTGCAGATTGGCGGTTGGGATGCCCATGGCCTCGGGACCCATGAGCTTCTCCAGCATCATTTTTTGCACTTCTGCCTTGCGACCCATTGTTGCAGGCACAAGTCGTGCTCGGACGAGCTCGGGGTTCGAGGGAAGGCGTGTTTGGCTTTGAAAGGATTGCTGGGTTTTGAGCTGTTGTTCGCATGCTCGCAATTTGTGCTTTGGCTCCTCACTCCACTTCCGCTATCCGAGATAAAATTTGGTGTTCTCCGGCTATTGCTTTGCGTCTTGAGCTCAGCTACTTCGAACAAGGAATGGGCGCCTCGCAATCGTCTCAAGGTGGAGGCAAGGGCGGTGGTGGCGCCAATGGCGAACCGGTATTTGTCGACTACTACGAACTACTGCAGGTCGAACAGACCGCTTCCTCGGACGAGATTCGTAAAGCGTACCGTCGACTAGCGCTCAAGCATCATCCAGACAAGAACCCAGACAATGTCGAACAGGCAAACAAGACTTTTCACAAACTGCAGGAGGCGTACGAGATCCTGTCGGATGACAATGAGCGGGCGTGGTACGACCAGAATCGGGAAAGACTCATCAACGGCGAGGGTCCGGATCTGGACGACGAAGAAGTGTTTGAGGCTTTCCGGTCTGCAAGCAACCAAGATGTGGCACAGCCCACGAGCTCCTCAAAGGGCATGACTGCCAAAGCACTGCTCCGCTTCTTTGATCCCAGCCTGGCAAAAGATTTAAGCGACAGTGACAGCGGCTTCTTCGCCACGTACCAGAGACTGTTTGAGCGCTTAGCGCAGGAAGAGCGAGTGGCGGCACCGTACCCCGGGGAAGAAAAAGAATCCGTCATACCAGCGCCAGATGCGTTCCCACCATTTGGATTCAGCCATACCCCATACTCTGCAGCCCAGGTCGAGGTGCATCAAGTTCCAGTTAAACACTTCTACACGGTCTTCATGAACTTTCAGTCAAGAAAGAGCTTTGGCTGGGTTGACAAGTACGATCTGCGCGAAGCACCAGATCGCAGAGTTAAACGATTAATGGAGAAGGAAAACAAACGATCTCGCGACGCAGCACGACGTGAATACAACGACACCGTTCGATCCTTGGCAGCCTTTGTGAGAAAGCGAGACCCTCGCTTCAAAAAGTTTCAAGAGGATGTGAACAAGGTAGGTCCCGGCTCGGCGACGGACCTCGCCAGACGCAAAGCAGATGCAGAAAAGCTCAGACTAGAGCGAGAAGCAAGAGCACAAAGCTACCAAGCTCAAAGCTGGCAGCAAGCAGAATACCGTTTCTCGGATGACGAAGACGAGGGTGACTCTGACAAAGATAGCGAGAGCGGAGACGACAGTGAAGGATCCTCGAACGGCCAAAGCGGCGATGAGTCGCAGCAGCTAGCAGGCTGGGACTGTGTAGCGTGCGATAAGATGTTCCAGTCTGAAGCAGCTTTTCGCAATCACGAGAAAAGTGCCAAACATAAAAAAGCCGTTGTGCAACTGCAGCGAGAAATGCAAGAAGAGCAGGACGAGCTCGGCCTCGACGATCATCTTGCCGACAGCCTTAACGGAGTTGATCTCGCCGATACATCCCCTTTCTCCGCTGGATTCTCAATACCTTTCGCGAAACAAACAAGCGGCACGAGCACACCGGGCGAAACTGGAAAGAGCAAAAAACAAAAGAAGCAGGACAAGAAACGAAGGCAGATGGAAGAAGCTGCCGGACTTATACTTGACGAGGACGGATTCGTCGTGCAAGACCTCAATCGGAGCACAAAACCTAGCAAACCATCACAGCCTGAGCAGATCGACGATGCTGCACCGGAAGTCGGCGCGGAAGAGTCCGCAAAAGGCGATTTTGACCCATGGGCTGGTCTCGAAGATCCTTACATCCCGCCTTCAGCCTTTTCCCCCACAATACCGGGCCCTTTGGCGCCAGGCTCGCGACCGAGCGGCTCCTTTGATGTGTTTGGCTATGGTTCCCTGATCTTTAAGCCCCCGCCCTACGTTATCGGTGCGACGCCGGGCTACATCAAGGGATTTACGCGGCGCTTTGCGCAGCATTCGATCGATCATCGCGGCACACGTCAGAGACCCGGCCGAGTAGTGACGCTGGTCAAAGCTGATGATTGGTACAACCTCAAAGGCGCTGAAAAGGAAGGTAGCTCGCCAGAAGGCGATATCGTCTGGGGTATCACATTCACCATCGACTCGAATCACGCCGAAGTCGTGCGCCAATACCTTGACTTCCGCGAAAAAAATGGCTATACCGCTATGTATGCGCCAGTCTTTGGCTATCGCCAATCAAGCGACCAGACCGAGCGGGGGAACGACCAACCTGCTGCGGAAGCACTGCCGCAGAAACATTCGGTAGAGGAAGAGGTGATGATTCTTGACAATGCGCTGGTGTATGTCGGTCTACCTGACAATCCGGCCTTCGTAGGACCTCAGTCGCTGGACCAGCTCGCATCGCGCATATACTCGTGTCAAGGCCCGAGTGGCCGTAACGACGAGTATCTGCTCAACTTGGCACGAGCAGTGCGTCAACTGGCTCCTCAGTCTGTCGATCATCATCTGTTTGAACTCGAAAAGCGCGTCCTGCTGCTACAAGAAAATGGCGCTCCGCGAGAGTTTGATTTCACGCCACAGACGACGACAGCGAACACACCCACCAGAGGCGACACCGACTCTGGAATCGAGGATGCGACGCGGAGCGATCGCAAAGCCGAAAAGAGGGGCAGACAAAAGGCTGCCGCCAAAGAGCGGTGCAATGTGTGTTCAACGGGCTTTGATAGCCGCAGCAAGCTTTTCAACCACATCCGAGAAACGGGTCATGCCCTCGCTGAAGCACGGGATGGCACCAGTGGTGCCAAGAAGAAAGGTAAAAAGGGCAAGAAGATGTAGAGTACAAGCATCGCATCATAGAGCTGCTACCATATCCACCTGAACGCGCCCATTAACAGACTGTGCAGGGAAAACTTGTACCGTCAGTGAGCGGAAGGCGCGTACCTCTTTGGACTTGGTAAGACTCACTTTGCGGCGATGCCAAACATGATGGAGATCTGCATTGTTTTGGAGAAGACGATGTTGGCAGCAGTGTCTGACTGTTCCTGTTCGTACAAGTCTTGATCGTCTTCCTCAGGCTGGCCAGTGGGGCCTGTTGTTGGCTCCGCGCCGGTGCGTGGGAAGGAAGAAGGGTGGCTCTTCTCGCTGAAGAAGAAGAGTGGGAGCATGGGGGGAAGGAAGAATCCGGCGAGCAAACCCTCGAGCACAGTTTGGTAGGATGCCGAAGTGGCCGAAGGCAGATCGAACGACTCCATCCATTGATCTTCCATGGCCAGTAGATGTTCTTGCTCTTCGTGCTGACGCAGCGCCTCGCCCGAGCCAATGATGGGTAGAGTAGATCGGAACTGTGAGCGCATCTCCTCGATCTCCTGCGGGGAGAGTCCAGCAGCAACCAGTCGATCAAATCCTCGCTCTACATTCTGCGAGGTGGGGACCTCTTGACCTGTCTCTTGCTCTTCTGATGATGGCAGAGGTGCCAACGGGATGGCACTGTCTTCTTCTCCTGGTTGCAGCATTTCCCCCACCGAACACTGCAGATAGATTCGAGGGGCGATCCGTCGAGTTACAAGCACGCTGTTGGCATACCATTCGGGCTGTCTCTGTTTCTGCTTGCCTTTGTGCACGACTCCCTGATCGTCGTCTGGAGGCTCTAGGATGGAGCTGAGCACCACCGTCTTGCTTCGAATCTCGTCCTTCTCTTCCGCTGCCTCGTCCTCGTCCGTCTCGTCTTCCGAATCGGATTGAGCATTGGCGCTCGCTTCAAAGGCAAGGTCTTGTAGCGTCTTGCTCTGCAAACGACGATGTTCGTCTAGACCATCGAGCCACGAGACAAGTCGTATACCGTCCCGCAGAATTCTTCCAGAGTGAATGAGTCGCAAGCGCCGTCGTTGTAGCGCCGGTCGTTGGAGTCGTATGCGGTACTTGATCTCGCGAACCGTCTCTTCGCCGAGCACCGACTCTAGCGCGGCTCGTATCTGGACCAGGCTATCGGTAGCAACATCTCTGGCCTTGCCCTTGCCGTTTGTGACTGCTGGAGCCTCTTCTGCATCAAAGTCAAACAGCAATGCTGGTTCGGGGACAACCGAGGAAGAGCTTTCTCCGCCATCGACTGAAGTCAGAGCCTGTACATCGAGTGCCAAGTCCGATACGCCAGGTTCGGTGAAGCGGATTGTAACAGGTCGTACCCGCACTGTCGCATGCAAACCCGACGTTGACGATCTAGACATCACCGAAAAGGCGAAAACAATTAAGAGGAAGAGATGGTGGAACCACCCTTTGCTTGACGTGTAACTGCTCCTTTCTCCCGGTCAAGTCGCCGATTTGTGCTACTTCACTCTCCCTCACTCATCTCGGAAACTGCGTATTTCGACATGACTGTGGTATTGTTGGTCTCATGTGGGGCTATGGGTGCTGCTCTGGGACAGCTGTTGGTGCTAGGGGGTCACCGAGTGCTGTTCCCAGCCGTTGGTCGGAGTCAAGCCACCCTCGACCGCGCCAAAGCGGCAGGCATAGATGCCTTGCCTCTCACGCACCAACAGCTGTGGAACACGCAAGGAGCTCAAATCGAGCTGATTCTCTCCATCCTACCCCCCTCGGAAGCGCATGCTTTCGCATGTGAAGTGGCAAAGTACCTGCCCGTCGACGATGCGGGGGGGAGGACGACGCGGACGTTTATCGACCTGAATGCTGTATCGCCAGAGACAGCTGGGCAGATCTCGGCCGTGCTACCAGAGTCGTGCATCTACGTCAATGGCTCCATCATTGGCATGCCGCCCGTGTTTGAGGATGCACAGTGTGCGTCGTTGAACACGCTTGTGCACAATCCATGCGTCTACCTCTCGTCAACCCCGCACGCACGAACCCAGCTCCTCGCCGCACAAACACTCTTACGCACCTCCGGCTGGAAAGTCCGCACAATCGACCCCGACCTGAGCACCACTGCAAGCACACACGATGACACAGCTACAGCGGCGAAATCGCTCAAACTTTGCTACGCCTCCATCGCAAAGGGCGTCATGGCCCTTGCAACCACCGCAGCCCTCACAGCAGCAAATACCTCCCCCGCCGTATCAACCGCACTCGCAACCGAGCTCACAGAATCCCTGCCCGGCTTTGCAACATTCATCGCCAAACAGATGCAAAACGTCATGCCAAAGTCGACGCGCTTTGTCGGCGAAATGCACGAAATCGCCAGCCTGTCCCAGTCGACCACGCAGACCCACGAGGTCGGCGCAGTCTGGGAAAGTATCGCCGCCCTCTACCAGTTTCTTGGCGAGCAGAAGGCGACGGAGCACGGCACACGCATAGATGCTCAGCTTAACGAGTTCGGTCGCCTTGTTGCAAAGAGTCTACACGCCGATTAGACAGGAATGCCATCCATTGCAGGGGAATTATGGTTGTGTGGTTGGCAAAGGTGTGGGTGCGAAGATGGGCTCGCCCGAGATGAAGCTCATGTCACTGAACAGAGATTCGCCGAGGAAGCCGTCCAGCGTGCCGAGATCCCAGTTGAAGTTGTCAGTGTCGGCGGCGTGAGATGGTATGGCTTGGTTCTGCCCAGGTATGGCCTGCACTCCGCTAGGACCAGCTTGAAATTGCATCATTTGGCGGAAGAAGTGGTCGTCGGCCAAGCGTGCTTGCAAGTCGGCGTCGCTCGGCGTACTCGTCGCTGTCGTAAAGGTGGGCGTGTGTGGCCGTGCAGTTCCGTTATTCGCTTCACGACCAGCTTGCTGAGCCCCACGACCAGTGCCGGTGCTGCCGACATGCGCTCGCTTCTGTCTCTTACTGCGCCCTGATCCCACACCGTCAGACTCGTTCTGCTTGTCCTTCCAAGCCAGTTTAGCTTTGATCAAGACTGCAGCTAAAAAGGGCGCATAGCTACCCGCTGCACCTTGCCGATGCGCGGTGACATTACCAGCCTCTTCAAACACCTTGATCACCTTGTCCACCATTTCGAACGTGTACTCCGCATCAATGTCAATGCGTAAGCTCGTATCTCTCTCCGCAGAACTGCCGGTCGAAGGTGGCGTAATGACAGCTTTGCCGGACGACACGAGTCCGGTGATCCTCAGCGCAAAGATGGCGCAATAAGCTGGTGTGACCACTGTGGAATTGTGACCCCACAGCAGTCCATTGGGCACCATTGTCGCCACAAACAGCCCCAAGTAAGCCATAGCGGAAGCATATGCGTCCTTGTAAATCGGTCGCAAGGCTTCGAGTCCCAAATGCGAGCATTTGAGCGCTATAGTGTCGAGAATCAGCCGTGCATACCAGTAGTACAGCTTAGCCTTTTGCAGCCGTTGCGGCGGCTGTGAGTGTGAGTTGGAGCGTTCAAGCGAGTCAGGCGTCGCAAGAGAATTGGACTGCGTGACCCAGGTAGCGAGCCAAGTGTCGAGATCCGTAGCACATGTCCTGCGGAAGAGCTCGACCTGCATTCCCAAACTTTCGCCGTAGTGGGTGGACGAGACGTCAACAAAGTTCTCAAAGAGCTCAATGTTGCGTGTCATGAGCAGACGGAGCTGAACGACGGCGACCATGGCGGTGTCCTGGGGATTGGCAAAGCGGTCGAGATGCCATCTCGCACAGCCCATTACGACGGGATCGCTGGCGAGTGTAGGACGGCGGCCCATATGTTGACTCAGACTCGTTTCGAACAGCCATAGATTGAGCCAGGTCCTTTCACGGTTGCGCAAGCGTCGAACAAGCTCGGCTTGCGTAGAATTGGTCGACTTGCTGGCGATTTTGCTGTTCATGTCAAGTTCGGATGCAATGCGAATAGCATAGCCAACGTACGACCACGATCGGTCCTCTGCCAAAGTGGTGGTCGGGGGATGATAAGCAGCCAAGATGATAAAGGCTTGCGCAATCTCGGCAGATCGATACCCATCGAGCAAGATGGCGGGCAGCAAGGTGTTACGAATGTGTGCTTCGAGATCTGCAGCTGTTTGACCGCCTTCGATGCGATACTTTGCCGCTATCCAGCAAGCTGCACAGAGTAAAAACGAAGAAGAGGATCGAACGTACCCAAAGGTGTGCAGGTGCTCATCCAGCAGCGTGAGCGGAGGGTTGATGTATTGCATGTAGACCGCAAAGAGGGATTCTGCTTCGACCAGAGTGACAATCTGGCACCGGATAGGGTCAAAGTCAGGCAAGTTGTCGGGACGAGGAGCGAACAGCCCAACGCTGAAGAACGCTTTCCCTCGTGCAGGCCCGAAGCGAGAGGTAGACGCAGAGTCTCGAGCTATTTGCCGATCTGAAGTTGGGGAAGAGATTGAATTTGCAGCTGGCCGTGGTGCTGAAAGCGCAGGATCTATGGCCGACATGGACTCCAGATCGCGATCACGGGCGGAATCACTGGCGTGTGCAAGAAGCTTGAGCGGGTTCGACAATGTAGGAAGGCCAAGGTTGTCTGGTTCATCCGGGTCGTCTGGGGTAGGAGCTGTAGCGTGCGTCGATGGAGAAGGAAGCCAAGGCGATCTTTGCTGTTCCGAGCGTGATGAAAGTGACGCTTTACGCCAGCTACTTTCTTGTGGCGCTGAAGTTCGAGGAGCGGATGGATGCTCGGTGGTGGTCGTGCTGTGTCTTGAGAACTGCTCGAGTGCGTGGCTAAGCGACTCGACGGTCTGCTCCAGCTTCTGAATCTTGGAGCTGTCGGATTTGCGACCCCGCTTGTGGCTCTTGTAGAAGCATTCTTTGCCCAAGCGCCGACAACGTGAACATACATTACCGCCAGAACACTTAACCTTGGATGCGCGACACTCCATGCACGAGATCTTCTTGTCGACGGCTGCGGCCGCTGCTCCACTCGAAGCCACCAGCGCTGGACTGGAGGAAGCGGCACGCTGACCAGACGTTGATCGAGGCGATGCAGATGATTCGGCAGCAGTGTGTGCCAGCTGGTACAGCGCATCGTAGTAGGGATCCTGGGCTGACATTGCTGGATAGTCGTGGAGAGGAGGAGCAAGCCCAAAAGGGTCCTTTTGACACTTTCGGATCGCTAAATCTTCGCGTCGGTCAATTGTAGCACCGAAGAAAGTCCAAAGGCGGGCACCCAGCAACAACCATCTTGGCTTCCTACGACGTCGCACCAATGACGACCGATGCTTCGTCCGATGCCAAGAAGCTACCGCTAACCGGAGATTTGCTGTCTTCCTTTCGGCCCGCCAAGGTGTTTACAGCAGAAGTGACAAAGGGAACCACTGTCTCGTCCTTATCCTTTGACGACACTGGCTCGTACTGCGTTACCGCGGGGGAAGACAACTATGTGCACGTCTATGACGCACGGCGAGGCACACATGCGCAGAAGCTACCGTCGCTCAAGTATGGCGTTCATCTGGCCCGCTTTACACACGACAAGGACTCCATCATCCACGCAAGCACATTGGAAAACAACGCCATCCGCTACCTCAGCTTAAAGACCAAGATGTTCATCCGCTACTTTGAAGGGCACAAGAACAAGGTCGTTGCCCTCGAAATGAGTCCTGTTGACGATACCTTCTTGTCGGCGAGCGTTAATGAGACGGTGCAGATGTGGGATCTGCGCACACCCAAGACCATTGGCAGCGTCCACCTCGCCGGCCATCCGGTTGTATCGTACGATGCTGCCGGCAAAGTGTTTGCCATGGCCATCAACGAGCGTTCAGCAGTTCTGCTCTACGACATACGCAAGATCGATCAGGCGCCCTTCCTCGTCATTGAACTCGATGATTCTGAAGCACTGTCCAAGATCTCAATGCCGCCCCGCACGCCAATTATCACCTCACTCAAGTTTAGCCCGGCGGAAAACGGGCGAATGTTACTGATCGGGACAT
The DNA here is from genome assembly GCA_023212645.1 of Farysia itapuensis. Lineage (NCBI taxonomy): Eukaryota > Fungi > Basidiomycota > Ustilaginomycetes > Ustilaginales > Ustilaginaceae > Farysia > Farysia itapuensis. The sequence continues at coordinate 261,975 of JALBYC010000006.1, read as the reverse complement.
CGAGCGATGTGCACTATATCATTGACACGTTCGAGTACCAGGGTCAGGCCGAAGCGAGACTTGTAGGTCATCAAGGGTTGGAACGTGCGTCCGGCACACGCATGGGCATGGTCGCAGAAGCTGGCATCAGTGGGCAGGAGTTCAGCTGGACACCCGATGGCAAGTGGGTCATCGCAGGCTCAGGCGACGGGTCTGTATGCTACTGGCTCATTGATTCCGAGGAAGCCTCGCGCAACGAATTCCGCAATCTACGACCAAAGTACAAGCAACAAGGTCACGATGGTGCTTGCCGTGCACTCGCCTTCAACCCTCGCTTTGCCCGTAAGTGGAACGTGTCTTCCCCAAAACCTAGATGCTCTTGCTGAACTATCTCTACTGTCGTTCTTGTACCGCAGAGTTTGCCAGTGCTGGCGCAGAAGTTGCCTTCTGGCTGCCTGAGCAGCCACCAGATGCGTAGGCCACTAGGGCCTCTAGAGTGAGATCGGGCGAGATCGGCCAGCCGGCCAGACACGTGTTGCTACTTGCCCTAACAACGATATTAAAATTCAATTTGCAAAAGTTAAAGTTCGCTGTCAATTGTCAAACGTTCGAGCGAATGTCAATGCGTTGGTACATGCCAGCTCGTATCCCTCGCCACCACCACCACCACCCTTACTCGCCGCTACTATGTTGGGTTTCAGCTCAGATGTGGCGTCTACAATAAAGGTAGACTGGTCTCTGTACGGTGGAGCAGAACGCACGACGGCGCCGTCGTCGAGTGGCAAGTCGCGCAGCGTCTCGCCTGCAGCTTCGTCCTCATCTTCCTCTAGCCGCATCTTACCAGCATTCTCGGCGGAAGAGGACTCGACAACGTCTTTCACAGAGGATGAGAGCGAGCAGGAAGTGTCATTGGCTGCGGCGAAAGATGGAAAGCCGTGGCTGCCCAGAATTGCAGCGCCAGACGATACGGATTTCCTCTGGATGCATACCGAGGAGCCCCACCGGTCGCGCAGGATGGCCATCCTCAAGGCTCACCCAGAGGTGCGTCGACTGATGGGCTACGAGCCGCTGACCAAGTATGTGTCCGGTGCAGTGACATTGCTGCAACTCTCGCTAGCAGTGTTAGTGTCGCGGTTGGGATGGCACCCGCTCTCATGGCAGTTTCTCACGTTGGCATACGTCGTAGGTGGCACGGCCAACCAGAACACGTTCCTCGCAATCCACGAAATCACGCACAACCTCGCTTTCAAAGGCATTCGCGCCAACAAGGTCTGGGCAATCGTGGTCAATGCTGCCATCGGCGTGCCCTACGCAATGGCTTTCAAGCCTTATCACCTCGAACACCACAAGTATCTTGGCGAGGAAGGCGTGGATACAGACTTGCCGACCAAAGTCGAGCAGGTTGTGCTCAAAAACGTGCTTGGCAAGGCCTTCTTTGCCACCTTTCAGATCTTCTTCTACGCCTTGCGGCCTGGCTTTGTCCGTGCACAGCGACCGACGATCTGGCACGCTCTCAATGTCGCCTTTATCCTTGCCGCCGATGCGCTTCTTGTTCGGGCTTTTGGGTGGACAGCGCTGCTGTACTTGCTTTTTTCCAGTTTCTTCGCCGGAAGCTTGCATCCCTGTGCAGCGCACTTTATCGCCGAGCACTACATGTTTGGCGGCATCCAGCAAGAAACATGGAGCTACTACGGCCCACTCAACATACTGGCCTACAACGTAGGCTACCACAACGAGCATCATGACTTCCCCAGTGTGGCATGGACCAAATTACCAGCACTGCGCGCCATGGCACCCGAGTTCTACGACTGTCTGCCTCACCACACCAGCTGGCCCATGGTCACGCTCCAGTTCATCCTCGGCACCGACTCAGGTCTCTTTGCGCGCGTCAAACGCCCGAATAAGGACAAGCAACGCGAGGCAAAGCGGCACTCGCTCAAAAGCAACTAGAAGAAGCAATCCACACCAGCGCATATCACCGGGCCAAGGTTTCTTACTCGAGAGAAAAAAAAAGGTTACATTATTCACGACGACTCTCTGGGGCGGAAAGTGTGAAGCGTGAAGCGAGTGTAAGGGTGTACGATCCGGAACAGGAGCAAAAGGAGCGATAGAGAGGGTGGAAAGCCGGAGGGGCCCTAGAGGGGGGTATCGCAGGCAGCCAAAGGAAGCATTGCCTGTGTTGGGGGGGAAGGGGGCAAGGGGTTACTCTAAAGAATAAATGCGCCGGCGAGCATGGCGATGGAGAGGGCGATGGCGCTGACGGCGAGACTCTTAGTGTTGGCCGGGTGGAGATGGAGTGCTGCGTTCTGGGCCGCTGCATTGCTTCCTGCCGAGGAGGTTGACCTTGGGCCAGTGTAGGTGGTTGCTGCATTGGGGATGGTTGTGACTTGACCGTCGAGGACACTGCTTGTGCCTGTTCCGGTGAATCCGCCTGGAATGCCGGTGCTGATACCAGCGGGAGGCCCTGTGGTTGGGGTGGCTGCCGTCATGCCCTGCGAGTAGTGGGTGAGCAGGGAAGCCAAACTAGCCGACTCCTCGGCATTGGTCGCAACGTAGTACGTGCTTGGCGCGTTGGATTCCGCCGCACCGGGAGTGAAAACAGCCGTGGTACCACTACCGCCCAAGCCAGTCGGGAAAGTGGCAACTGGCGCTCCCGTCCCCGCATTCTGCTGGGAAGGAACACCGGCCGTGCCCTGGGCACTTGCGCTCTGCACCACCACCAACAACGCCACCGCCAGCGAACATACAAGCAAACGCGCTGACAATCCCTGCATCCTTTGTCGATCTGATCGTCGTAAAGTATATGTGTGAAGAGAGGAGAGAAAAAGAGAGATGGTGGTTTTCACACAATCCAAGGGAAAAAGAGGATGGATATTACAGAACTAGGATTGGCGCCCCGCTTAGGATTGGCGGGCGCGGGGGAAGCGGAAGGCTGGGCGATGTGCGGCTAAGCGAGCTGAGCGTTGTCTGCATGGATTGCATCGTTTGACGACACTTTCGCCCTTTCACGCCCGCCAATTCGTGTTCCAAATGCGAAAATCATTTTATTTCGCCGCCAAAAGCCATTCAACTTTTCGGTCTCCGCGCGCTCTCCTTAATTTGCGCTGCCACCGCTGCAACAATCGACGCCTGGTTTGGGTCAAAGGCCGTAATCACAAATCCCATCAGAAGCACCACGATGCACATGATCAAGGGCACGCTCCACTGGTAGAGACCTTCAGAACCGCGCACCGGTCCAAGCGCAAGCGCGTCGTAACACGCTTGCTCTAGCGCTTTCGACATGACGTGCGTCGAAAAGTGGGCCTGGACCCGATCTCGCGCCGCTTTCGAGAGAGAGGTGCGGTCTTGAGACGATAGTTGGAGTAGAGCAGTGATGGCCGAGGACCAAGCAGATACGCTGGGTTCACGCAGCAGACCTGTCCCCGACGTGGTAGGCGAGCCGTCCTGGTCCAATGCGAGATCGACAACGGTTTCAACCGGCCCACCCGTGTTGGTTGCCAAGACTGGCAAGCCACATGCCATTGCCTCAAGTGGAACAATGCCGAAATGCTCTCCCGTGGGGGTATAGAGCAGCATCTTTGAGCTCGGGTTGAGCAGTAGCGTGTGGATGAGTGGCATAGGCAGCGAGAGGAGAAAGACGACCGATGCCGATGACACTTCTTGCGCGGATGGCTCCGACACTGGTGGCTCGTAGGTCTGTCTGTTGTAGCTCAACGTCAGATGATTGAGCCCCAATTGCTTGGCCTGTGCTTGTAGCGCCTTGAGTGTGTTAATGTTGTCGTTCACTCGCCTATCGTATCCTCCCACGAGCACCAGTCGCATCTTTTGACCAGTCTCGCCAGTGGCAGCGCGCTGCTTCTGCGCATCGGCGAACGCTTCCAGTGCTAATGCCACGTTCTTCTTGGCCTCGAATCGGTTGATTGACAACAGCGTGGTTCGATCTTGATCCTGACAAAAGCGAGTAATGCTCTTTTGGAGTGGGTCTTGTGTACCTAGCTTCTGCACTTCTTCGCCCACTCTTGCCTCTTCGAATTGAGCCAGCTCGACGCCTGGATAAACGACCCTAGGCCGCCGTGACAGTCGAGGGAAAGATCGCACAAATTGAGCAGACGTGAACTCGGAGTTGACCAGGATCTTGTCCGCATAATCGGTGGTGACTTCTTCAAACAGATTGAACGGCAGTCTGTACAATCTGCGTAAAATCGATTGACCCGAGCCTCCGCGAGCTTTGGCTTGTTGTACGGCTAGCGAGATGCCGATATCTTTGTCTGGAAAGTGGCAGTAATACACCACCCGTGTTGCAAGCAAGATTTTGAGCCATGGTATCCCGGCCGGCAGCTGGTCGAAGAAAAACAGATCAAAAGCTGGAATCGGCGGGGATGAGCTCAAATTGCGTGTGAGGATCCCGGGTACCGTGCGAGGCCAGGTGAAGGATGCAATGGCTAGGATGAGCTGGAAGACAAGACTGAACTGCTGCAAGATGGCACACGGCAGGTGGAACCAACCATGGAACGAGCGTGGAATACAAGTCCTCATCACTTGCACTTTGAGCGTGCCATCGCGTGTTGGCTCGAAGCAGTGACGGGGGTCGTGATGTGAGGTAAAGATCGTGACTTCATGCCCGAGATTCTGAAGGGAAACGGCAGCGTCCACCACTAACTTCTCCGCCCCACCGATGCCCAAGTCTGGATGGACGAATCCAATGCGCAGCTTCTTGGCTGGAGCTGACGCAGATCCCGGCTTCTGTCTCGACGAAGACATTCAAAAGAGGGCCACCGGGTTGTTCTGCTTGCGTGTCGGTAGACAAAGCAAGCGTGCGTGTGTGTCCTGTGCGTCTACTCTCAAGACCTCCAGAATTCCAGAACTCCAGAATTCCAGAAGAACACTCAAAATTACGTTCTAACATTCTACTGCGATTTATTTCTTCTTAACTTCTTTCCTCCACATGCCGAACTGTGCGAAGCTTTCTGACGCCAAACCAGATACCAATGCCGCCTAAGAAGGGCACCGGCTCGCCTACAAAGGAAGCCAGCCATGCCTCTCGAGCTGCGGCACTGCTTGCAAAAGCCCGAGCACAGGCAACCGCTTCTTCCTCTGCCGGTGTCACATCCCGCACGTCTTTGACGCCCTCTCCGACAAAATTGAGCACCAGCTCGATAGAGGCAGCTATGCCGTTGCCGGACCTGCTCAAACAACTGACGTCCAAAGGTGGGCTGACCATGCGAGACGCAATGGCCGTGGCGGGTAAGCTGGTCAATGCAAGGGCCAACACACCTGCCGCTCTTTCCCACATCAGCCTCATCATGTTACAAGATATCGGCGTCACGTCGGAAGAACATCGCAAACGGACTGTGCTTGCGTTCAAAGGCAAGAAAGCGGCCGGCATCATACCCAAGTCTTCCGATGTATCTGGAAGTACGGCAACCCCGGCAGGGCTTGCTCCTGACTTTGGCGCATATCGCAAGAGAAGGCGTATCTCGGACGACGACGAGACTCTTAGTCGCGAATACGGCAACGTGCAGGCGCCCAGTGAAAAGAAAGCGGCACGCACAGCTGCAGTCGAGTTTGAATACACCTTCAACGAGATACTGGAAGAGTCGTTGCTCAAGGGTAGATACGCGGTTGTCAACCGTGCACCTGTCATGACAGCCTGGGCAGTGATCTTGCTCGAACGACTTGCATTTACACGCACAGAGGCACTCAGTCTAGCCCACTGCTACGTCAATCACACGAGTACCATGCGTGGTATCAGTCTCGGCATCATTCCAGCATCAGAGCGTGATAAAGCTGTCAACATTGTCGGACCCAATCAGCCCCATTTCGAGCTGATGGGAGTCAAGATTCCCGTCATGCACATGAAGGATGGCACCTACAGAGGAATCAGTGGAGGCGAGATCATCGGCCCGGAGAAAGCATTCAACTATCTGCGCCGGTCAATGGCACAAACGCTGCCCAGCGTCTTTGGTGCCCTGACACTGCTAGCGGACAGCTTCATGGAGCCAACTGCAGTTGCTGTCGAGGTCAAGGCCGAGAGCGAAACACCAGTCGCGCACGGCGCAGAGTATCTAAACTCACGAGGCTACGAGCTTTACGCCGAATTCAGGCCGTCGACATCTGGCGAGTGGGGTAAAAAGGGCCGACTGTGGTACGATAAGATTTTAGCACTGCGCCGAGACCACGAGCACGATCTTGAAGAATGGACGCGCAAAGAGCAGAAATTGGAAGCAGACGGTCCAGCCGAAGAAGAATGGTCCGAAGATGTCGAACGCCTCGTACAAGAAGAATTGGAGCGCGAAGCCCAAGCACAAGAACACACCGAAACCCTCAAGACCGAGGCGACGTAAGTATGGTATACACTGCTACGAGGGATCAGATCCTTCTTTTTACTGTCCTTTGGCACGATAGCCTGAAAAGGCGACGGCCCGTCTTGGGTCTGAGCTTGGCTCGGTGCTCGAGCTACCGAGACCCGCGCCGGCTCGATAGATCTTGGTCTCGATGATGTCAACTCGTCCCTGGCCGGAAGTGCCCAAACCCTGCCCCTGGCTCCAGCCCATCATGGCCAGCAACTTGCTTCCGACATTTTCGGCCTCAATCGGCTTCTCTTCCGCGGACAGCAAAGGCGATGTCTGCATCATCGCTGATGCTGGCTTGGTCTTGACGGCAGCTGAACTCTGTACATTCTTCTTGGATGTACCAATATTGGCACCAAAGACCGCTCGACGCTCTGAAGCACGATCGAGGTACGTGCTCCCGGGCTCTGTTGCAGACGCAGGACTGGCCGCAAGCTTGCGCTCGACACCTTCTCGACATGTGTCGGTGTTGGCGAGATTCGTTTTGTGCAGCTGCGATTCGTCGACGTGTCGATGTAGAGTATCTATGCTTTTAAACTTGCGCTGGCATAAGAGACAGGCGATTTGAACCTCGTCTGTGTAATCAAACTTCTCCAGATCCGTCTCGTCCACCGGGGCTGATGTTTCTGCTGCTGCAATGCCCTCCTCGCAATTAGGTTGACTAGATTGAGCGGCACTGGGACTTTTCGCGACATGCTCTACAGGGACAACATCACTCGTCGGGTCAAGCATTGCTTGGTGCAATTCACCCTGTTTCTGGTTCCATCGTGAGATGTTGGATACAAATTTCTTGGTCGTCGCTGTGACTGCGCCTTTGGGCAAGACCTTGATCGATGACGGTTTCTGCGTAGGTGTTTGAGATCTGGTCTCGCTGTCAGCTCGAGGTGCGGACGCTGCTTTGTCAAAGGTAGGAGCCGGTCTACCGCGACCCGAAGTGAGTTTCTGTGCAACGTGTGAATCGTAGCCATAACTAGACTGGGACAGGTCCTGCCTTCTCGTTGCCACGTTCGAGAGCGGTGGGGATCGAGACCGGGACTGCCGAAAACGTGGATCGTCCAGATCTCTATATGGTCGCGCAGAAGCTTGACCGCTTGGGCTGAGAGAGTGTGGGTTGTTGCCACTCATCGTCTGGAGGAGTGGACGTGGTCAACATTGAGCACACTTCACCAACCGTGGAAACCGCTTTGTATGTCGTCAACATGGACTTACTGAGGTTTGAGCGTAGCCCTCACCGTCGCCATACTGAGGGTGCAGCTCGAAGACTCTGAAAGACTGCCGTGCCCAGGTGAGCGGGTGCAAAGACAGATGATGCACGGCACAGAGAAAGGTCGAAAGGGTCTACTTGACTTGCATTGGCGCTGTTGACCGCTGTACCGTTAACGTATACACCGTTTTGCACCGTGAACGGCAGCATTTGACACTCTAACATTCATTCGCCAAAAACAAAACAAGATTTTGGCTGTGCAGAACAACAACACCACCACTCACACTCATTCACTGGGACCGTGACTGCATTCCCTCACCCCGTCCAAAGGTGTCGTCTCACATTGCCGAGCATGTCTGGCCAAAATGGTAGCTTAGAGTAGCTACTGCTCTGGAATCTCGTTCGTCACTGCTTGTGTCGCCAACCATGACTGACGTGCGTAGCTCAGACGTGGTCAATATGACGGGCGTGGGAGCTGGGCTGGCCGCATCCCGCTCCCTTCCAGTTCACCAATGGAACTCGATTCACTCAGATCCTCACCTCCAGCGAAACACGGCTGATACAGACGCGAATGCTACCTCTGCTCCACATACCGATACGCAGTCTACGAACAGCGACATTTCTACGAGTGCACATGATGTGCTTACCTTAGTTCGTCAAATTAGGGCCACTGCATCTGCCACTGACCCTGACTCGCTCGACACGCTTGATCTATGTCACAAGTACATCCAGACAGTGCCACAAGAGCTGGCGTCCATCATCAGAGAAGATGTCGTCCGTCTGGCGTTAGGGTACAATCTCATCACCCATTTACCGGACAATTTTGCCAACCTCGCCTCGTTACGCTACCTCAACATCCGCGCCAACAACATCTCACAGTTTCCCACATGCGTTTGCCAAATGCCCAACCTCGAGATTCTCGATCTGAGCCGAAACCATATCGATGTCTTGCCGCTCGAACCTGGACGTCTGCTTGCGCTCCGCGTCCTGTCTGTTAATGGCAATCGCTTGACACGCCTTCCCAACTGGGTAGCTAAGATGAAACAGCTGCGAATCCTCAAGCTCGACAACAACCCGCTCCAATGGCCACCACTGCACATTTCCAAGATGCCCGTCGTCAATCTGCCCAAGCCGACATCTTCGGGCAGCGGGGCTGTTGCAGAGCGTGATAAGACGAAGCGATTCGAAGATCGACAGATGCTCGTCTGGATCGCAAAGCTTCGATCCTGGATCAACGACCCAGCCAATGCTGTCGACCAGCAAGTCACACCACCAGAGCTCAGCGCAGCAATTCGTGAGCAAGACCAATCCTCTCCTCCTGACGACAGACTTCTCCCGCCATTGGTGCCGGTGCCTCCGCCATCCAGTGAAGCAGGCGCAAGCATGGTGACTGGCGAGTCCTCCTCAGGAGAATCAACCGGCGGCGCATTGAGCTCGGCATCTGTCCCCATCCACGCACTGCCACTGGCGAGCCCGTTTGGGTCAGAGCAACCACTTAGCATGGAAGTAGTGTCAGCACCTGATGCAAAGAAAACACATGCGCGCAACAACTCACACTCAGTCCTCCTCGACTCATCAAATTCGCAACAGCAACATTCGATCCAGTCATTGAAGAGCAAACAATCTCTTCCCGATCTTCGCCTTGCTGAAGACACAAAGGAGCGTACGTCGGAGAGCTCGCCTGTCGATGCACCGACGCCTGGTACGCCGCCAGTGTTGCCAAAAGCACTTGTGACACCACCCCCCTTCAATACGTCACGCCGAGCGCCGCGTCCACTACTAAGCAGCATTGCCATGCAACAGTCGCGCTCTACGCCAGGGACAGGTGATGAGCTCGGCTTGACGACTACATTGGGATCCAACACGAACAATTTTCAAGCAATGCCTCCCTCCTTTAGTGCCAACTCAGGCGGCGGCGGCGGTGGTGGTGGCTTACGCAAACTCAGTCTGCCAACAGTGGGGGCTACACAAGCAGCTGCCGATGCCGCCGCCGCTGCTCTCGCCTCTCGCTCCAACTACGTAAGCGGCAGCACGCCACCGCGCTTAGAAAACGGACATGGCCGAATGCCTTCCGACCGCGGCGAGGGCAATTGGCCATCGTCACCAACTAGTGCAGGAAGTCGCAATCCAGCCGACCAGGAGCGAAACAGCTATTTTCGCCGTCTGTCCACCCTTCCACCTACCACGGTCGCCGCCAAAAGTGCTCCCGTCACTGTGCTCAAATTTGTCGACGGCACCCGCGGCGTGCTCTTCGCGCTTTCCCAAATTCACGCCGCCATCAGCCAATTCATGACGCCAGTCATTGACGAGCGTATCTCTGGCCAGTTTCATCGCGTACTGGATGTCTCGAATGGGTCGATTGTCAGCCTCATCAACTCGCTGGACCGCTTTGACACGTTGTCCCGTCGCGGCACGCCAGATGCCAGTGTCATTCGGGGCGTGCTGACGACGTGCAAGGAATCCGTCGTCACCTTTCGCAAGCTCGTGAGTGTGCTTCAGCTGCAACTTCGAGCGCTGCAGAGTAGTTCAGACGTGCGCTATGCACGCACCCTGCTTCTCATGTTGGTCGGCAGTATGGCTGAAGTATCCAACAGCTGGACAGCAATGGCGCCCCTGGTCGAAGCTGTACAGCCCTATCTTACTCAACAAGATGCCCCTGTACCTACCCCTACGTCTACTGCCAATTCATCGCATCCAACGACAAGATTGGGTAGTGTTGTGATCAAAAACTCCAATACTGCCTCCACCCCGTCGCTGCCGAGTATTGCCGAGTCGGCGGCGCCGTTGAGGAGCGGAGGGCGTTCACAGGCGGCGAAAGGTCCGAGTCGGAGACGACATGCGGGGTCCTTTAGCGCTCAGGATTTGGCGCAGGGAGCGGCGATGGCGCCCAACACGGGCAATCCACCGCCGTTTGACCTCGGCAGTCTGCAGGCCGCCGCTGCTCAGGCCACTCCTGCAAAGCGCGCCAACGGGTTCCACCGATCTGAATCGATGCCCAGCAACGAAGTTGGTGCGGCGGTTGGTGTGAGTGGCGGCACGCCGAAAGCGCGTGGGGCGTACAGTAGCGTTTCCGGACCAAACACGCCTGCTCGTCCGATGCGGTCAGGGTCCAACGCCTCCTCGACTGCAATGGATGCCATGACACAACGAAGCACCCCCGCCGCCGCCGCCGCCGCCGCCGCCGCCGCCACTGCAGTGACGTCATCCATTGCACACCGATCGCGGCCCTCGCTACCGAACGCCGCCCCTGGACACTCTACTGCCTCGCAATTGCCACCGGCAGAGGGCAAGATGGTCGTCGATGACCACTTGCTCAACATGATAGACCAGATCACGCAGCTGTCCGGCCAGGTTTGGTCCATGCTGTTTACTCACCTGCAGTCGAGTGGCGTTGGTGTTGAGGCCGAACAAGCAGGTGTCGCGCCGCCGTGGTCGGGCGAGGAGGAGTCTGCAGCACCTGCGAATGGCGATGCGACGGTCAAGCCCAGAGACGTCCAGCTCCCCGCCACGATCCACACCGACGCGACTGTCGGCAAACTGCACGACTTGCGCGAAATGGCGCACAACACGGACGAACTCACAATGCAACTCCGCTCCACCTACCTCCTCGTCCGACAGGAGGAGCAGCAACAGCGAGCAGCAGCTGGTCTGCACGAACGGTCCGCTTCAGCACCCATCGCGCTGCTACAAGGTACCGACTCAACCACCACCATTACCGCCGCACCTGCTGGTGCTGGTGCTGTTGGGGGTAAGACGGACGGTGGGCAGACAGCGGTGGCAAAGCTGTTTGACCAGTCGCACCAGTTTGTGCGTGCCATTGTCGGCACGTCGACCTTGATGAAGGCAATTTCCGAAACGCACGAGTTCCCACGTGAGCTGCGTAGATCGCTCGGTGAGATCGCTCAGGCTTGCTCCAACCTCACTGTCTACCTCCTCTGGCTCAGCCCACCCTCCCATGCTTAGTATCACTCCATAACTCAGCTCCACTTGCCCGCCCCCTTTTCCGCGCTACAGGACACTTTGCTCTCTCTCTCGATACCGTACTTACGCATTTCTACCGTGCTGATTTTTTGATTACGGTAAAAGCGTGAGGTAAGTGAGCTAGACCATGACGACGCCGTTTCCGCTTCCGACATCGGCGGGGTTCTTGCTGGCTCTGTCTACCAGTTGGCGAGCGAGGCTTGGGTTGGTGGATTGTTGAGCGGCTGCGATGGATTTGGCGTGTACGTGTACTGGGTCTAGCTCTGACTCGCCCGGTCGTCCACCCATCCCGCCCGCGACTGGCTTCGTACGCCAGTTGAACAGGTAAAAGCGCAAAAACCCATCGCCCGGTCCAAACTTCTGATCGGCGAGGAAGAGCGCATTGTCCATGACGGTGAGACAGTTGACGACGTCAAAGTTGTGCTGCTTGGCAATGATGAGCAGCGTGTTTGCCAGCTGGTTAAGGCGGGTTTTGAGCGCGTGTTTCACAGTGGCCGGTTCAGTGTCCCAGGTAGGGACGTTTTGTTCGTCGAGTAGTTCCGAGGGTGAGAGGTTGGTCAAGTCGTTGCACTGCCAGGCTTCTTTACCAGTGGCTAGGGCGCTGGCCCGTTCAGACAGGTTGGTCGAGCTGGACGATTCTGCCAGATCACCACTGAGTGGCGCGGGCTCTGCAGGCGACGCGACCGCCACTGTCGAGTCCGCAAAAGCGACATCAGTGGCATAGTAGAACAGGTACGCTGCATTGAGTGAGTCATGCTTGTCATTGTCCAGGATACTGGAGGGAAGCGAGTAGAAGGAAAACATGTCGGTGATTTTGCCTTGCTCGTTCTCGACGACGTAGGTCCAGGTGACCTGGCCTGTTCTCTTGCGTTCGCCGGAGCCAGCTGCGCTGCCAGTACTGCCACCGCCGACAGATGTATCGGCCTTGCCACGACCACTCAGCAGGATATGCTCCACTTCGTGGTCCGAAAAGCGTGGTGCCATGTCAAAGCGTTTCATGTAGCGACGCAGCAGTTTACCGACAGCGGCAACGTCTCGCGTCTCCATCTCCCGCATGCCTGGCAAGTTGGCGTGAGCGGGGAGCTCGAATCGACGAACGTGCGACTCCATCGACATGTTGTGCGGGACAGCACTGAATCCAACCTCGACGAGCTTCTTGGCATTGATAGTACGGTGGTAGTACCGAGCGCACGACAAAGGCGTGGGTAAGACCTGACCAACAGTGTAGATAGCGTGGAAAACGCCGGTCAAGTGGCACTGGCGCGTCACTTCCTTGATGAGAACAGGAGCGAGTCGTTTCGAACGCAGCTTCTTGTGGACACACAGAAAGTTGATCTCGGTGGACTGGTAGGATTTCTCGCGCACTCGAAGCTCGTGTGGAATGCCCGAGATGAAAGCAACCAGCTTTTTGGTCGACACAACCCGAACGCCCAGATGCCATGTCTTTTGATAGCCGGGATGCTTGAGCACCCAATGCAGAAACTCTGGACTGTAGTTGAATCGGAGGGTAGCGTCGTCATCTTCGACATAGTTGGCCGAGAGCAGGTCGTACACTTCTTTCAGCTCGGATGGGCTATCGACATCAATCATGACCCACTGGAAGTCGTTGGGTAGTGGGTAAGCATCTTGTCGGACCTGAGATGGTGGTACGCTGGGCTGTATACTTCCTTCCTCGTCGGCAGCGGTGATGGGTGCATCGGTGGGTTTCATCACCGGCTGCGTCTTCCAGAATTTGTGATCGACGATCGCTTTGGATGCGGCTTTCTGCTTTCCCTCCTGGGACTTGAGTACAGCATCGCGCTCCATGTTCATCATGGCCATTACCTTGGCCAGGTTGGCGCGGGTGACGGCGTTAGCAGCTGCTGCGCCGTGCTCTTGCTGTACAGCCTTCTGCACCTCGGAAACAACTTCATCCGAGAGTTTCCCGTCGGTAGAAGATCCAGAGGCTAGTAGCTTCCCGTCGGGGTGCTCCTCGGCATTGCTGCCTAGACCGAGCTTCTTGCGCAGCTTGGCGGCTGCCTTTGACTTTTTCTTCTTGCGTTGCTTGGCGTTTGCCCCCTCGTTACCCTCATTTGGGGACTCGGCTCCATCGTCTTCCTCCTGTACTACATTTTCCACCTGCGTTTCTTCTGGTGGTTTGCTACCGACGGGTTCTGTTGCCTGTGCCATGGTTGATGGTTAGGGGAAGCTGTCGGTGTGGCATGCCCAGGCTTGAGGCTTCTGGCTGTTGACCGAGTTCCGAGGGTTTTCTTTGGCTTTTTATTTTGATTTTTGGTTGAAATTGCGAGAGAATTCTTCTTCTCGCAAAACACTCTGCAAAAGGGCCATCATGACCGACGCAGATATCCTCCTGGAGGATCCTGCCACTTCACACAGGGTGTACATCGGAGACTCGATCGGATGCTTGCGAATCGCACAGTGCACTTCGTCGTCGAACGTGCCGGAAAATTACGCCGGTCCTTCGATCAGCACTGTTGTGCTTCCTGGTTTCAAGTCTCACTCGGATCATGCTGTACAGCGTATTGCTCGCGGCACTTTGGGGACCAACACCTACGTAGTCGCTCTCGCTCGCAAGAATGCTACAATTGATGTGGTGCAGCTACACAATCAGTCGATGCCGTCTTCGTCCACTTCTCCGGCTTCAAGCAGCACCGTCCCAGCTGCTGGCGAGGTCAGCGCCACGATCTTGTGTACCATCAATGAGCCCAACATGAAGGCCGGCATTCATCGCTGGATCGGCCTGGCTGTAGGCTCTTCTGGTATTCACAGCTGTACGTCTTCAGGGGTATACCGATTTACCCCTGTGCATGTCGCGCAAGAGGCGTCTGCCACTGTCGGCGAGCCGCATGTGATTACCACGCTCCCTTCGCCGCTCCAACACGCCAGCTTCTACCCTGCCAGTGACCCCACACATTTCTGCTATGGTGGCGAAGACATACCCCTTTCTCTGTGGAGCATTGAGACTGCGCTTTCAGAGCCGTCAAGCTCCGACTTTGCGGACGAGGACAGCGTTAGACCCGCAAGCGAAGCAGACGATGGCCTGAACAGCAAGCAGCGTAAACGCAAACGTCAGCTCGAAGCCAAATCAAAAGCAAGAGAGCTTCTGTGGGGCGAAGTCTGGCGTGCGAAAAACCTGCCCAACGACAACCTCTCGCTTCCCAGACGGGCCAACATCACTTGCACCTGCATCTTACAGCTTACCCCATCACCAGCAGCAGCAGCAGCGTCTCCGGACCACGACACGAGCCAGGCCGAACAATCTGTTGGGGAAGCGAGTTACATTGCCGTGGGGACCAAAGATGGTCTAGTGCGGATCTTCGAGCCAGGCACGGGCGTTCGTAAGCACGTTCGCGAGATTCGTGTTGTGCCAGAGGGACAAGGCGCAGTCAAGACGCTGTGCGCCTCTGCCTCCGTTCTGGACCCTACTCGTGGCGGAACTCTGTTTGTGGGCGATACAGGTTCAAAAGTGTATACCGTCGACTGGCAAGCGGGTAAGGTGGTGTATGGCTACAAGAGCGCGACACAGGTCGGCGCCACGCTGTCCATGGCCATTCTGCCGCCGCCGCCGGCACTCGCGGTCAAATCGGCAAAAAGACACGGCAGGGACGAGTTGGTGACTGTATCGTCCGACAGTCTCGTGCGTATGCTCAGCACAGTCCCCGCGGCCAAAGCGGTGGCCAAGCCCGGCTCCTCGCCGGAAAAGGGCCAAGTGGTGTGGAGCAGGATTCTTCCCAGCCCTTCCCAGTCGGCCATCATGCCAACCCCCACGGCTGTCGTCTGGGACGGCGTGCTGCCTTCAGCCCGACCCACCCGACGTGCTGCAGATTACAATGATGAGGATAAGGAAAACTACGAGTTTGACGACGACGACGACAATGAGGAGGAGGGAGATGAAGTCTGGGACCGTCTGCAAGCTGTCGGTGGCAAAAACGGAGCCAAAGGCCCCGCCGACTCGGACGACGATGAGCCCACACCCGGAAACAGCAGGAGACGAACCAACGGCCCACCCAAAAAGGCGCGCAAGTAACATCCCCCCTCTATCCATAAGAGCATCTTTTCACACAGCATTCAGATAATTACTCTGCGAGAGATTGAGCATGTAGCAGTCATTCGCGCGCATACTGTGTACACGACTGTGTTGATGACGAATTGTTCATTGCACGGGAGAACAGAACTGTTGAGAGTCAACAGAAGGGGTAAGAGTATTCTACTGTAGAGCCGAGGCGGGGAGGGGGGGACTGCCATTCTATACACGAACAGGTCTGGTGGATTTGGACTTGACTTCGCCTGCTTCTTTGCGAATTTTGTCGCCGCTATAGTCGTCGCCGCTGGAAGTGGTGCAGGCTGCCAGGACCTTGTCCAGCCGGTTGATGCGGTCTGCTTTGAGCTCGAGCAGCTCTACCGCTTCCAGCAGATGCTGGGCAAGAATCTTGCGTTTCGTCTTGGACATGTCCGGCGAGAGGGTCTTGAGTTCATCTGCCAGCTCGGAATACAGCATTCTCTGATGCACAAACTCATCCCAATGTTCTGCCAAGATACGATGGAGGGTCTTGATTCCAGCACGGCCGATGCGGGAAGCGGCGGTAGATGGGTCAAACGTGGCGGCGGCGTCGTCATCATCGTTGTTGGTGGGATCGAGCGTGTTGAGGAGGATGGTTTCTTCCAGCTCGACGGCTTCGCGGCGTTGCTCGGCTTTGAGCATTTTGGATTTGCGCGCTGCTTTGCGTCGGTCTGACTTTGAGCGTGATGCGCATACACTGCATGCAGTCGGATTGTGCTGTCCTCGCTGCGAGATACGCGCAGATGCGCGCTCGGCGCGTGCATCTGCCATGCGGGAGACATCCTGCTCGTCAGGCTCGTCCATGCGTTGGTGAGAATTTCGGTCGCGATGCAGCGCCCTGTTTTCGGCAACGGCGTCAATGGTCCGATCGTAGTCTCCCTCTGCCTCGTCTTCGCGGTAGTCGTCCACACGCGCGTATACCCGCCCGGCTTCCGACTGCGGCCTGTCGAACGAAATCTTGCGGTCAGTGTTAGCATAGGGCATTGCTTTGCGTTGGCGCGGAGCGGGCGGAGGAGACGAGGAACGGGCATACCCCGCTTCACGGTACGGCAGCACCGGGTCCGATGCCGCATGCCCTTCCGCGCGAGCCCGACGATAAGGATTCTGCAAATGATACTGCTGACGCAGATGGCTTGATGATGCAAAGTGCGTCTTGGAAGGCCTGTACTGCTGCGCGGGCAGGACCTCTTCCACCACGAGCGTATTGAGTCCCTCGACTTGGTGAGCCAGTTGGACAACTTGCACTCGCAGAGCCTCGATCGCCTCCCACGGATCGCGAGTGTTGGAGCGCGAGTCAGTGTGGCGTGCTGGTCGAGGTAACTCCCGACCTTCCGTGTAGGCGGAGGCTGCGCTCTTGTACTGATCTTCCATAGCCGTTCGAAGCTGGTCGAGTTCGGCGTACAGCTTGTTGACAACCTCAGCATTGACCTGCTGCTTGACTGGCTCCCGATCCGGTAAGACACGTGTTGGAACTGGCTCTGGGCGGGAGCGGATAGGCTCCGCGGGTACCGGAGCTACCTGCACAGGTGGCTGATTGTTGCCTTGCGCCGAGTTCTGCTTCTGTAGCCTCTGCATGACAATCTCAACAAGCTGACTGTCCGTCGCATAATGTTTCTCGCGAACGTCGCGAATGACGTTTTGCATATCGTTTCGGAGACCTTGAACCTCCTGACCCTGTAAGTCTTGAGTTTCCTCCAGTGAGAGGATGCGCTCACCAGCGCGGTCTAGCTCCACCTGGATGCCATCGACAAAGTAGCGCAAGTTGGCTAGCTCTTCCAGTCTCGCATCTTGATTCCCTACATCAGCACCGAATGCAAGATGCTGTACCCTGGCTTTGATTGGGGAGCCGAGAGCTGAAGTCAGACCGGTGACGTCCGGCAGCCGTGCAGCAAAAGGAGATGCAACAGCGGCGGCTTTGGGGTAGACTGGATAGCCGTGCTTGTTGAAATGTGTGGTTTGAGGCTGCTCAACCTTGGTGCGGCCACTGGAAGCCTGGCTACCTGGACCAAATCCACTGCCACCTGAATTAGAATTGCTGCCATCATCAACTTCGTCGTTACCCGCGACTCTTC
This sequence comes from Farysia itapuensis, assembly GCA_023212645.1. Taxonomy (NCBI): domain Eukaryota; kingdom Fungi; phylum Basidiomycota; class Ustilaginomycetes; order Ustilaginales; family Ustilaginaceae; genus Farysia; species Farysia itapuensis. The sequence goes on along the minus strand of JALBYC010000006.1, from coordinate 244,329 downwards.
GAGTCAATTCTACATCGCGCTGCAATCTGCGCGCTAGATCCTCAAACGCGCTGACAGACGATGACTCTCGGACAGCCCGATCTTGTTGGTGGGGCGGAAGCTTGATGTTGTCCGTCGAGGTGGCGGGAGTCGGGCTGTCTGGACTTTTGGAGCGATCCCCAATCATGGTGCGCAATGCGGGCGAGGTCATGGTACGCGACGCTAAATGCTGCTGGTAGTTGGCCGCGTTCATACCAAACGTGTTTGTCTGACGCGGAGGGTGTACAAAGGGCCCTGCAGCATCTTGTCGCTTTTGTCCTGCATGCAGACCAAGCTGGATGTTTGTGTAGGTTGGATCGTCAGAGTTTCTGCGTTGGCGGTGCTGCGAACGCTTCCTTCTGTCGCTGTCGGTGTCCGTGTTGAGGTCAAAGTCGATGCGATTGAGCGTATCTTGACCGAGTCGGGGTCTTTGTCGGACATTTGCAGTCATGGTGAGGGTGTGCCCCGCCGGAGTTGCCGCGAATCCCCGGTGGTTACCTGTAGATTGGACACTGCCAATCTCGTTGTTGTTGCCGTCCGAGTCAGCCGAGTCAGTCACTGACTCGTTGTCCGAATCGCTTTCAGTTTCAACGCGAGCGTGACGAGAGCGCAGAGTGGCGGTCACGGCATCGAGGTCGAGTTGTGCTCCAGGCGGGGCAGGGTATGCTCTGCGGATGCTGCTGCTTGCCGCGTATCCGTTCCGGTACTTGCCAGGACGGTATGGGCTTCGAACGGGCGAAGATGCTGTCATTTGGCTCGAATACTGTTTGAGAGATCTAAGTTGTTCGTAGTGAGAAGCTTGACGAGGCTGTTCGTTGCGCACGCCTCTCCCAACACCAGGGATCAAACTTTCGTCCAAAGTGTCTGGCACCGGTAGACGCTCATCGTCAAGTCCAATACGGTCGTATGTATCCAGAGTTGAAGACGCTTGCGTGGCGTCGCCTGCTCTATATCTGGGACCGTTGGGCTGAAGCAGACGAGATTCTATGCCGACTCGGTTGCGCTCCTCTTGCGATCTTGGAATGTAAATATCCTCTGGACTGCTGGGCATCCTTTCTCTTGCCACACTTTGTCCGACCGAGCGATGCATGTGTGGTGGTGCATGGTACGAGGTCGAAGCGACCGGATATGGATGGCGTCGCGACATGGCTCTACGCGAGTCAGATGGGTGTAGGGAAGAGGGATTGGATGGGCTGTCATTCTGTGCGGTCGACCAAACTCGGCCCTTTTTCTTGTTATATTTCATCTTTTTCCGCCACGCGCCTTGTCGCGATCCCGTCACGTGCTCGTTATCTTTTCGCGCTCCGTATCAGCGCTCAGCCAAAGCGAAAATTCAAGTGGAGGTGTCAGATTTAGACACTGCCTTCCACAGCGTATAGCAGCGTATAGCGTACTGCAGTGTTCAGCGTACAACGTAGAGCGCTGAGCCTGCTCAACGTCCCACTAACACCAGCAGTTGGTCAAGAGACAGCATGGGCGAGCCACAAGCAGGGCCGTCGAGCAAGGCAATAGATACGAGCACACAGCATACCCTGCTCTGGTCCAAGTCCAAAGTATACGTCCACCCTTCCCCCTATGCCAAACACAATGTCCCCGGCTATCTGGCACTCGTACGAAGTGGACCCGCAAGGCCTGGTGCCAAGATCTTGCTGTCATTTCTGCCCGAAAGTCTGGTCGAGCAACGTCAGGAGCTCGAAAAGTTCGTTCGTATTGAGTACACCACCTCGGCGAGGGCTGCAGAGGGCACACCAAGACAGAGCCTGGATACTGTCGAGGTGGACGACGATTCTCAGTCTGAACTGATCGCCGAACCCCCTACTTCCTCTACCTACGCATTTTCGCTTCCGCTTACCAGTCTGTATGGATTCACCGTCAAGACTCCTACAATCAGCTCTTGGTACGGTACAGTAACCATCAGTCAGATTGGAGGTGTCACGCTGCCCACCCTGCACTTTCACGACGATGAAAGCAAGAGCACCATCCTATCCATGCACCGAGCAAAGCACAGCTCCACCAGCACCTATCCGCCATCGGGGTACCTCGATCCTGATGTGCCCAACGAGCCCTCATCACCAGCTCAGAGGAGGCTCAGCCTCAGACCGTCCTCGCCCTCGCCCACCTGGGGAGGCGACGAGCTGGTCCACCAGCTACGCAAGTATGCCAACGTTCACCGAAGCGCCATTGAACCATCTCTCTTTCTCGTCAACCCGTCTCGTGCCGATTTGGAGATACACAACACCCCCATTTTCGACGATGACGCTCTGGATCTACCATCTCGATCTGCGACCAGCGGGTGGAACCACGATCTGGCCGAAGACCCTTTCAGCATGAGCTCAATACAGCACTCTCTTCTAGGCACAGAAAGTCCCAGACGGAGCAACGAGCTTGACATGGACAGTCTCACCAAGTGGACAAAGAACGCTCGCTTGTCGGTCCTATCTGGCTTTGCCAAAATCACCCAGCAGACACGTCACAGTGCGCAGGCGGTACTTTCGCATCCCCTTACCCGGCCATATGTGTCACGCCCTGTGCAGTCTTCGGCGCAGGCCGGTCCTATTCCACTTGGCCCGAACGACGGAGAGTGGGAATGGCGTACATCCAGTATAGCCAACAAGAGTGGCACGGGTGAATACTACGACAGTGCCAGAGTGTATCTCGCCAACTGGGCACGGCTGGTCGCGGAAGAAGGTGAACGCAACCGCCGCAAAGAGGAACGGCTGGGAATCGGCGCATCCACCACCAATACTCTCACCGCCGGCGACGAAGCACTTGATCGTACAGAGGGCAGCGAACTTGGCGCGTTTGAACTACTTGAAAAGACGTACGATCTGCCGAAGCCCACGTCCGAGCGGGAAGCTCGACTGTCTGAACTTGTCAACTCAGCAAGCGGGGACACAACAATGGACCTAGCAGAGTGGAATTCACTCTTTGACCCGCGGAGCGGCCGACCGTTGCACCCAAGCAGCGAGATACGTCATCGCATCTTTGTCAACAGTCTCACCGACGAAGCACGAAAGCAAGCATGGCCGTTCTTGCTCGACGCTGTGCCGTTCGACACTACAGCAAAGGAACGGGAAGCCATCTGGCGCGAAAGGGAGGTGGAATATTATACCCTAAAGGCACGCTGGCAGACAGACGACGAGCTGTTGCAAAGCGAAGCCATGCTGGAACAGCAACACCGTGTTCGAGTCGATTGCCTGCGCACAGACAGATCGCAACTCATGTTTGAACGGCCAAAAGAAGCTCTCCTTCCCGATGCCGATCCGAGCCAAGATAAGAACCCGCACACAGCCAAGCTCGGCGAAATCTTACTGACCTATGGTGTCTGGGAAGCCGAAGAGTCCCGCAAAACAGCGGCCGATGCAAGCACAGGAGCATCGAAGGACGAGCCAAGTCTGTTGGCCGGTTACGTGCAAGGCATGTCGGACCTTTGCTCTCCGCTTTACATTATCTGCGATGGCGACGAAGTACGGACGTTCTGGTGCTTTGTCGGACTGATGGAGCGGACCAAATCCAACTTCTTCCGCGATCAGTCTGGAATGAAGTTCCAGCTGCTCTTGTTGCAGAAGCTGATCTCGGCCATGGACCCAGCGCTGTATCGACACTTGGAGAAGACAGACTCGCTGAACCTCTTCTTCTGCTTTCGGTGGCTCTTGGTTCGCTTCAAGCGCGAGTTCACCTTTCGGGATACGCTGACTCTCTGGGAATGCTGCTGGGCCGCAGAGCCTTCCTCATTGCACCCCAGCGCGGAAGAGTGGGGCCCGAGCAAGTCCTTCCACCTATTTTGTGCTCTGGCTCTCCTCGAGATCCACCGTGACTACCTTATTCGCTATCTCGAGAATTTCGACGAGATCTTGCAGTTTTTTAACACCCTCACTGGCGAATTTGACGCCAACACCGTGCTCAACAAGGCCGAGGTCCTGGCCAAAACATTTCACGAACTCGCGTCAAGATCCACTTCCGGCATTCAAGCAACAGGTGCGACCAATGCAGGCCAATTACCGCACAAACAAGTGCTAGCGCTTCTCGATCAGTTTAGCCCACAAGAACTCGAGGCACTCCTGTAGAATCACAATACACCATGTATGTTCATTGACGACACTCAGCGAGAGAAAGAACGGCTTTCAGCGGGGAAAAGGGGGAGCGGGGAGGACTCGAAGAGGCCTACGTGTGTTGGGATGGGAGCGGTTGAGCGCCTGTGATGTCGACGACTTGATCGGCGGTGGGATAGTCTGGCAGCTGTAGATCAAACTTTGCCTCCAGGTCTTCCGGTACGAAGCGGCCACCGAGGAAGTGTCTACCGGTGAATTTGGCGGCGCCCAACTTGGGCGCGGTGAGGGAGACAAGCACTGTGGGTGTGAAGGCGTTGTTGACGTTTCCCTCTTCGACGTGCCAGGAGCTGGGGATATCGACTGAGATAATGGGTGGCATGCGACGGCGAGACTCGAACTCGACGCGCGACTCGTACTTGAGGTTGTCCAGAGGGGTCTTGAACGGGTCTCGCACCTCACCATGGAAGGAGAAGCCAAACACGCTGTCCAAGACCAGGTCCGTCTCGCCCAGGACATCGTCAAAGTCCTCTGTGGCGATAAACGGCAGACCGAGGTTCTGCAGCTGCACCTTGAGGCGGGCAAACAGCTCAGTCTTGCCCTGCTTCGGGTACCAAATTGACGGTTCGTAGCCGAAGTGGTATAGATGACGAGCAGCGACGAGTCCGTCACCGCCTTGGTTTCCCGGTCCACAAGCGACCAGGATGTTGGGATACTCGGAAGGCGGGTAGCTCTGATACACCGCCTGGGCGCACGAAAGACCAGCAAGCTCCATCAATTGATCAATACTGAACCCGCCCTTTTCCGACATGAGCTCCGCATCAATCTGCTGCGCTTCCTGTGCGGTCAAGTACCGAATGCGCAGTGGCGATGACGATGACGACAACGACCCATCGCCACCTCCCGTTTCCGACATTTTCGTACCAATCAACGTCGTCGAGCAAAACTTGCGAGAAGGGCGTACAGTTGGACGTGTGCTGACGGTTGCAAACCTCCTCAGAACGCCAGTCGCACAACAGAGGTAACGGCAGGACAACACTTTGTGTGGCAACAGTGTGGGTGGTTCCTTGTCAACCCGTTTTCAAAAAACTCAAATTTTGATCACCGACATCGCCGCTCAACTCCGCGTGCGGATCTCTCGATATCTCGCAAAAAAACAGGTTCATCTCCACACAAGTCCACGGGTCTAAATAGTAAGAAAGCTGTTTTGCTAGTTACTGAATGCTAGTGCGCTTCGATCTTGTTGAGACCGTTCCAGAGGTAGAGGAGCGAGTAGACATTTTCGTCGCTGACTCGTTTGACGTTGGATCGCAGCTCGTTGAGCGCCATCTGCACTGCTCGAAGTACGGGAGCGTACTCGGTATTTGCCTTGGATCTGATCTCCGTACCGTGGGCTGAGAAAAGGGCGGCGATCCAGCGTAGGTGAAACTCGACGTGCGGGCTGGCGGAGGCTGGCTGCAAGCGCTCGGCAATAAGGCGCAGCACCGTGCCTAGGTGAACCAGCGGTAGCTGCTGGGCCACTAGCATGACATCGGCACTCGATGTTTTCTCGTACACTTCAGCCATCAGCGGTCGTTCGCCGAGTCGACAGGCGCCTACAATGGCTAAGAGGCTCTCTCCGCGCTCAGAGGCTTCACGTACGGATTGAGGTGTCAGGTCCATGTCAAGGTCCAGCGGGTCGAAAGCAGCTTGTTCGTCTAGACTGTACATGAGCAAGCCCGAAGTCGATGCGGCAGCCCACGTCCTTCCGGTGGGAGCAAAGCGCACGCATTTGGCGCGCGAGACAGCACGCGTTGTACGCTTGGAAGCATCGCCTCGCTGCGCACCCGGAAGAGAACGATCAACGCGTTCGCTGGCCAGCAAGTCTGCTTCATCTTCCCGGTCATCCACCAGATCGATGGCGCCTGCAGCGGTAACTCGGCGACTGTCCAGCTTGTCTTGCGTTCCGTCGAGACTTAAGTTCCGAGTCAGTTCCCATCGCTTGAGCAGCACCTTCTCTTGTACGTCGTATAAACAAACGTAGTTCGAGTTGCCTCCGGCCAAAATGCAGGCGCCGTCGGTGCTGTAGCAGATTGTAGTGAAACACGATCCACTGGCATTGTTACGACGGGACATTTTGTCGTCCAGCTTGCGACCGCCTGCAATATCGCGTCGACACTCGACTACCGCGGTTTGTTTGCCCTCTCTTGGATCGAAAAATGCGAGGTAGCCATCGAGGGAAGCGGCACAGATTTCTCGACCATCGGGACGGAATGCGACCGCAAGTCCGTCAGCGTTGAGTGTGAAGGTCTCGACGCACTGCGATGTGCGAAAGACTTCCCACGTGCGCACCGTCTTGTCCCAGCTGACGCTCACCAACACGCCACTGCCGTCCGGGCTGAACGACAGGCCAGAGACAGGGCCTTCGTGGCCAGACAAGATGTCGAGCAACTTGCCGGTCTGAACACTCCACATGTAGATCTCAAACGTGTCTGCACTACCTGCGCAGACCACTTCGCCCGACGGATCGACGGCAAGACTCGTGAACTGAACCGGTTCCGGGCTCGTAAATGTGCGGAAGTTCCGGTACCGGACTAGGTCGTAGGCGCGCACAGTTCCGTCGAGACTTGCGCTGAAAAGCACCTGCCCTTGCTTGGCGAACTCGATTGTCGAAACAGCGGCCGAGTGGTCGGAGAACGTCGCTGTGCAGAATCCACTCGACGTATTCCACAGCTTGACTTTGCCGTCGTCGCCACCCGTGGCAGCAACCGCGCCGTCCGACGCGAAGCCGACCGTGTTCATATCGTAGAAATGACCTTGCTGCTTGAGGATATATGATTCACTTGCCCACTCCCAGACTAGAAGCTGTCCGAGGTGGTGTGCGCCAAACGCTAACCATTCGCCACTGGCATTGACAGCAACGCTGGTGATCTTTTCCTGGCTGATGCTGAGAGTGTGTATGCAGTTGAAATCCGGCATTTCCCAAAGTCCAAAGATGCCGTTCGAGAAGCCGACGACGAGTAAAGAGCCTTGTTGATGGAAACTGGCGCAGACTGTCTTGGTGCCCGTCTGCATAAAGTAGTTCTTCTCGGCGATGCCCCACCGCGTCAATCCGACGGTGTTTTCGACCTGCTTGGACGAGCTTCCGCTGAGCTCGGTCGGGGCAGTGCGGACTGTATCGTCTGCGTCTTCCTGCATATCCTCGTCGTCGTCTTCGTCAGAACGCTTTCCCTTCCATGTGAAGCACGACCCATCGCGCCCAACAGTATAGATGACAGTCTCGTCCTTCGAAAAGTAAGCGCCAAGTACGGCATCACGATGTCCTGTGAATGTCTTGGGACGAAAGCCGTCAACAGGATCTAGAGAGTACAGACGAGCCGTCATGTCCTTAGAAGTCGTGATGAAGAACCTGAGCGAGAACAAACTTTGTCAGCAACCTTGCCTGGAAATAGCACGGCAGTCCAGCAACGAGTGTATCCTCAGACATAAGCTTATGTTCTCCGCTATTGTTCAGCGGACTCATTAAATCAGTTTTGTAAGTTTTGGACATCGTTGGATGGCCATCTCGTTGCTGGTCTCTGCGAGTCGAATCTCAACTTACCGGCTGTTCTTGGTCCAACGGATGCTCAGCACATCGTCAAAGTGTCCAGTATACGTGCGATGTAGGATGAAAGGCGAGAACTCCCGTGCCAGATGAGAGGGCGTCTTCCATACTTTGACCTGGCTGCCGTACGTCACTGCAAGGAATTTACCATCGTTGGAGAACTGGGCATCTCTCAAAGGCTGTTTGAAGTTCATGTGGGCGAGAAGAGACCGACGCAGGGTGTTTATGAGAAGTGCACGTCCATCTTCGTCGGCGACCAGCACGATAGCCTGGTTGGTAGGTGAGAGTGCGATGCGTGCAATAGGTTTGCGTGTTTCAAAAGGCAGGGTTGTTGATGTGTTACGAACCAAGTCGAATATGGACAGACGGTTGCCCACTGGAGAGAAGATCGAGTTACCATCTGCAGAGAAGACGACATTCCCGCCCTGGTAGACGGTACCACATAGGTTGGAGAACTTGAAGGACGACTTCATCGTCTTCTGCTCCGTCGCTCGAGTGGCTTGTCGTCTGCGGTGTGGGACAAAAGGCGCTCAGAAGGACGAAAAAAGTTTCCTTCTCGCTTCTCGCCTGCGATTTTGGACTTTTTTTCTGCCTTTGACCAACACCCGAGTTCCGGAGTATTGAAGCGGCTCACCAAGCACGGCCCTCAGGGTCCCACCGACACTGTGACTCGCTTTGGCTCTTGCACACTATCCCACAAGACCCGGTCAAGATGGCATCAGAAAGAACTGCGAGTCAGCAAACTGCAATCGCTGATCTGGAATCAGTGCTCGCGGCGTCAGGAAGCACTGTGCCGGGCCAAGACGTACTCGCCACACTGTTGGAAGTGGAAGGTTGGGACGTGTCCCGAGCCGCCAAGCTGATCGAAGATGACAGTGCTGCCGAGCGGCGCAGAAGCGGAGCCGATGACGAGACAATCGCTAGGTCCTTTTCCGAGTACGAGCACCAACAACAGTTCGACATGGATGAATCTGCATCAGCGCCATTGCTCCGATCGGGTCGATCCGGTTCGGGTGCACCAAGCCGATCTCCTGGAGGTGCCGGGCTGTATCCGGATCGTCATCAGCCGCCAAGAGGTGGAAGCAGTCTGGCAGAGCTTATCTGGTCCACTCTCACCCTCCCGTTTTCTCTGGCTTCATCCCTCTTGCTATTGCTCGCTCGCATTCTACGGCTCAAATTCATCTTTCCAGGTCTGTTCGGCAGTCTCTCGGATGGAAGGTCGAGGGGTACCGGCATGGGTGATCCTCGAACGTGTGCTGAAAAGTTCATCCGCGAGCTGGAAGACGAGACAGGTGGCACCACTTCTACCGAGACGTCTTCACAAGTCGAAGCCACCAGTTCCTCCTCGGAGCTGCAAGCACCTCCAAAACGCCGTCTCCCGTCCTTCTACGTCGGAGGCTATAACGAGGCGCTGAGAATGGCCAAGGAGCAAGTTAAGATTCTTGCAGTGATCCTTGTCAGTCAACAACATGGGGATGTCGAGACGTTCAAAAAGACAACGCTTCTTGATCCCGATCTGGTCAATCTGCTGTCCAGGGGTGACTTTGTAGTCTGGGGCGGTGACGTCCGGGAGAGAGAAGCGTATCAGGTTGCTACAACATTACAAGCCAGCACGTATCCTTTCGTTGCCTTCATAGCACTACAGCCGGCTAGAACGGGCAATCGGCGAGGGACGACGAGCGACCACGCGTCTTCCACTTCGAGTCCACGCCCCGCAGTCTTATCGCGCCTGGAAGGGTCGCCGCTTTCGGCAACCTCTGCGGCTACCATTGCGTCGCACATCTCGGACGTGCTGTTGCCACGGACGCGCAGCTATCTGGAGCGCCTCCGAGCGGAGCAGCGTCGCAGAGAAATCGAACGGGAGCTCAAGGCGGAACAAGACCGAGCTTATCTCGCAGCAAGCCAACGCGATGCGGAAAGGGTTCTGAAGAAGCGCGAGGAAGAGTCAAGAAAGATGCAAGAGGCTAATCGACTACGCGTAGAGCAGCAGCAGAAGGAAGAGCTGGAGCGTCAACAGCACCAATGGCAGCTATGGGCATCCAGAAACCTTGTGCCCGACGAGCCGTCGACATCGGAACGCTCAACACGCCTGAGCTTCCGCCTGCCCAGCGGCAAGATGCTTGCACGAAGGTTCAGAGCGACGGACACAGTCGAGGCAGTGTTTGCCTACGTCGAGACCGCTGCATTACCTCAACTGAGCACCGAAACAGGCTCAAAGCCTCCAAATTACCAGCACAAGTATCGATTTAGCCTGGTGACCGGATATCCTAGGACAAAGATTGACCTGTCCTCTGCCTTCAAGACGATAGGTGAGATGGACGCTTTGTCACCAAGCGCCAACCTGATTGTGGAAGGTACAGTGCTAGGCGACAAAGTGGACGACGACGATGACGATGTAGATGCTGCCTAGTTGCACTTTGAAATGAACGTCAGGGTTCAACCCTGCACACACTATCAACATATGCTGCAGGAATTCAGGGTCCTGGGTCCAAGAGAGATTATGCGAAGAATTGTGGCGCCCCTATGCTTGTGAAAGAAGAAAGTCAGCGGTAATTGAGCACCGCCCATCAGACCGCGTGTGTCTTTGCAAACTGTGTAGACTTCAGTTAGCGCAAGAGCATGATGGGTAAACTGCGGGGTCCAAGTGCTCACTCAACATTGTCGGTGATCGGACGAGTGTGGAGAGTGAATCTGGGCTTTGAATTTGTCCGGTCAACGGGACCCGTGTGCAGGGTCCACAGGAAAGGGTCCCGCAACGGCGACAAGAGGAGAAACAAAGCCGCAAATTGTGAATTCGAATTGCAAGAAAAGGAAAAAGAAACGCGGACTAGAGTCAAATTATTCACCGTAGGAATTCAAGTTTTGCTTTAGGTCTTCCGAAAAAAGGCACCAGGGCCCTGAATCGAGCCAATCAATTACAATATCAGTTTTACCGTTCTCCGCTCTGGCTATTGCTTCCTGATTCGCGCCCGTGATACCTTCCATCATTTTCGCTCTTGCCAGTGTCTATCTACCTCACCCTTACCGAGCGCTAGCATTGCCTTTTGCTCTGTCGTTCTTGACACTACGTTTCTTGCTCGCAGTTGGTCGTTATCGTGTCCCGTCCAGAACGTCCTGAACCGGGGCAGCGTGGCGAATACACCCGTCATTCGTGCAATCCCGGCATTTGTTTATCACTTGGTCACTCCATCGAGCACCGCCGTCCCGCAGTAGGTGACTACTTTGCTGATTGTCTATCATGCAGGGGCAAAACTGGTCTGGAGCTGCCGTCGACCAGCAGAGTAGCTTCAACAACTCTTTTTTCGGAGATGACAACCATCACGGACTCAACATGTCACAAGATGCTATGAGTTCACTGTACGGACAACAGCCGTCAGATGAGATGTCTTCTGTCTTTGGCCAGTACAACACGGGTGCTTCCTCTCACAATGCCTACTCGCATGCGTCGCATATGATGATGCCCCAGCTCTCGGAAGGGCAGATGCCATCAAATACACTCGACGGCAATGCAAGTCACAACGGCCCAGATTTTTCCTCGCAGATGATGAACAGCCTCAACAATGCCGCTTCTACTGCTGCTGCAGCCGCGTATGGACATCTAGGCTACAACACTACAAACTCGGCATCTTCCTCCAACGCAATTTCGCACGCAGCACCATCGAACAATGCTTGGCCTCCTAACACTATGGGCGACTACAACCCAATAGGCTCAGTCACTCTGCGGGCACCTGGAAGCCATCACGTTCAAGGCTCCGTTCCCAACTACGACGGAGACTCGACCAAAGTCACCAATAGCCAAGACGCGGCAAACAGCAAGAGGAGGAGGATGACGGTTACCTCTTCTGTAGGCCAGCACACTGGACAGCCTGGCCGGCCTGATTCGATGCAAGACGGCATGAACAACATCAACAACAACGATTCTTCACTTCAGAACTACGGAGCTGTTGAAAGCCAGAGCCATGTGCAAACACGCCCTCCCTTCCGTCATCGACGTTCCAGAAGCGGGTCCGACGTGCAGGGTAACAGCTTTAAAAGTCACTCTTACAGCAGCTTTGACAGTGGATCTGCCTCGCAGAGCTTTACTACGAATAACAGCTTTGCGCCCCCTCCGCCCTCTCTTTTTGCAGCTGCCCAATTGCAGACACCTTCCTACCTCGGATCGCAAACCCCAGCAGGACTCGGCGGTCATGCTGCCAGTCATCCTCCTGGCCTCGGCAGCCGCATTCTCAGGGGGGTCGATGTTAGCGCCAGTGGCTCATCGGCGGCAACCGACTTCACTAAACGAAAAGGCTGGACTGGAAGAGTCGTTGAAGAACTTCTCGATTTCGTGCACGTCCTGGATCCTGAAGGTACAATTTTGTTTGCCAGCCCAAGCGTGCATAGACTCACAGGCTGGAAAAGCGAAGAGCTCAAAGGCCGCAAGTTGACTGAGTTTGTTCATCCTCAAGACGTAGTGTCGCTGGAGCGCGAAATCGATCGAATGCGGTCCAGCAAAGGCGAATTACTCACCTACTATCGATTCAAGACCAAACCCTCTTCGTCTGCTAAGCCAGGCAAGACACGCACGGATAATGACTCTTCTGCCGGCGACACGGCAGAGGAGATCCTAAACGAGCATCGTAACGACGCCGAACACCGGAGCGAAGTCGAGCATGCCGATGCTTTTACTCGAGATGGCGATTATATCGTATTCGAGGCTACAGGTCATCCATACTTTCCTCCAGAGCCAGCCACAGTACCTTCCAATGGCTCCCAAGACTACAAGGCAGAAGACACTAGTCCCAAAATCGGCGAGTCTGACGCTCGATCTGCCGACTCTAGCGACGTACGCGTCAAATCTGAGCCAATGTCAAACAGCCTGTCGAACGTCGGCGGGATGTCACAGCCTCTGTCTCAAACACATTCGCAGCAAGATTCCGGCGTAGATCTACCAGGTAGTGGCAATACTCGCACAACGTTGCGCTGCTTCTTCTGCTCGGCGAGGCCGTATCCAAGCAAAAATACGAGCATGCTCGACTCTTTCTTGGAACTCAAGCTCGAAAACGAAAAATTGCGTCTTATGATTGCGGATATGGATCTGGGCGGTGCCGAGAACGACAACGAAGGTCGTAACAGCTCTGCAGCGTACAACCCTGACATGCTGAAGCAGGAGCTCGAGGCTGATGGATCAAATTGGCAAATACCCATCAATCCCATTTTCGGAATGCCACCTGCCGATGGAAGCGGAATGCACGCAGCAGGCCGTAGGGCGAGCGGTCAATTCTCACGACAAAACTCGATGGCTTCTTCCGAAACCAGTCCACTTCTGCGCACCGCTTCTAGAGACGGCGATCTTGCGGGTCTGGGCCTGTCGAACGTGGACGATTCGGAAGAGGAGGCCAAAACATCTCCTGCAGAACCACCCACTACAGGGACAGGCGAACCGGAACGACGCAAGAAGCCTAAGCAAGACGATGGCGACCACGTGTGTACCGATTGCGGTCGCGTCGATTCTCCCGAATGGCGGAAGGGACCTTTGGGGCCCAAAACTCTTTGCAATGCCTGTGGCTTGCGTTGGGCAAAGAAGGTCAAGCGCAAAGGTGGTGATCCTAATGCAGCAGCTGCTTCCGGCGTTCTAGGTCCTATGGGCAGCATTCAGCCTCATATGATGCCGCCTCAAGGACAATCCTCCATCTCTCTCAACCATCCACCTCCTCCCTTTGGACGCACAGAGAGCGGCCAGATGCAAGGCATGCATATGGGTCGGACGAGTTCCATGTCTAGTATCGGTATGGGCAACATGATCTCACCATCGCCCAGCGGCTTTGCATCGATGCCATTCTCGGGCGACAACCAGCAAGGCGGCGGCCACAGATAGTACCTACTGCACATTGTTTCCTTCCTCCCCCCCCCCTCTCCTGGAATGGAATGTATTGCGCCAACAGCTATGCCGGCTTGTATGTGTATGAAGCTTGCTGCGGTTTGGAGTGTTTGAATTCCGTGTGGAGAATTTGGATTTGAAATCGCAAAAGGGCTGAGTGCGGTGAAGATTTTGTATTTGAAAAAGATGATCAGTGGCGAAATGCGATCAATCACAATGTGAATGTGGCGCGCCTTTGCTCCGTTGTAGCTTGCTCACCACCACCATCCAAGCTGTCCCATTCCCCCCTTCCTTTTTCTTTTCCCCCCTTTCTCGGTTGTTTTCTTTGGGACATCTTTCACGTCAGGTCCTGCTCCTGATCCACCCATTCAACGCACGCTAGCTTATGAATATTCAAAACCTCTCCAGTTACGATCCCTTCGCCGATCTTGGTGACGAGGCCAAACAACAGTCTACCGCATCTTCGGCCGTTGCGAAAAAGCAGCAGCAGCAAAACTACGTCCACATTCGTATCCAGCAGCGTAACGGACGCAAGACGCTCACTACCCTTCAAGGTCTGCCCAAGGAGTGTGACCAGAAACGACTTCTCAAGGCGTTTAAAAAGGAATTTGCATGCAACGGCACCATTGTTGATGACGAGGAGCTAGGCGAAGTCATCCAGCTTCAAGGCGATCAGCGACAAAAGGTGGCCGCTTTCATTGTGCAGGAAGGCATCACTCCCAAGCAGGACGTCAAGGTGCACGGTTTCTGATCGAGTTTGTCTACAAATTTCTCTCAGCGTTTTGCCACAAGGGGTAGTAATGCCCTGTGCTTAGCCTTTTGTCCCGAGTTCTCGCCACAACAACGCCCCATCTTTTTCCATACCACCTTCTTGACACACATTGTGTTGCCCACACTCTCGCGATGGAGCTTCTCACCGCTGCTGCAGGGCCCTCACGGCCTTTGCGGGTGGTTGCGCACGCTTCTCTTTCCTGTCGACATTGTCAGCAGCGACAAAGTCACAGCTTCAGGAGCGTTTCAACCCAACCTCAACCTACAGTCTCGTCGTCTGACATTACCTTCAAACAGAGCCAAAGTGACCGGATGATCACGACAGGGTCCTGTCTCGATGCCGACGTTTCAAACACTCTGCATTTCGCAGCTCACTGCTGGAGTGCATGCGTTTCGTGCAGGTCTGCAACCGATTTGCGTCGTTGGATGTCTTCAGAGATGGTTCGGCCACCAGAGCCTTTTGCTCTGTCGAACCTCTCCTCTGCATAGCATCTTCCGATCATCATCTCAGCATTTGCGACGTCGTCGGCATCAACATCATCTCCCATCGGAATCATCTCACAGTCATACCCCGGCTTTTCGCTTGTTGCAGTGTCATAGACCAGTCTTCTCTCCATCGCATCCACTCTTTGTCTGGCATCAATGTGTACCATTTCTTCCATCCCATAACGTTGTGCCAATTGCTATTTGAGTGGCAGAGTGGGTTCTGAATCAGAGGTGTCAGATGCTGGTGGTGACACTTTGGCTCTTTTACGAGCTGGCGCTTCACTGGACGGTCTTGACAGGAGTGACTGCTGCCAGTGTTCGAGGAGATGCGCTTTCAGCTGTGGCATAGTTTTGAATTCCTCGCCCGTGTGATGGCTCTGCAGCGTGCCTTCCAAAAGTTTGTGATAGTATTCCGGGGTATGTGGGAGAGCAGTGGCGCCGTTTTTCACCAGCTCTTCGACGTAGTCCAGACTAACGGCGTAGCCACGGGTGGGATGAAAGCTATAGAAGTGTTTCTTGTGTTTCAGCCGGTCCGAGACTAGGTCCATAGAGATGATGTGTAGATGGAGGTGGTCCATGCTGGGCACGGCGTGAAAAGCGCGCTGAATCTCCCACGTCCTTCCGTACTCGGCCAACATGTCTTGCTCGATAGCGGCAATCGCTTTATCGCTAGCTGTGCGTAGATCTGCAAGTACGTGCGAGGCGTAGGGACTGGCCATCAAGCTCGATACATCCTGCAGGTGCGATCGCGGAATGACAGAGCTTGATGCACCGAAATTGAGCTTTCCATTGGCAGCTTTCAGCGTCGGTTTCGCTGCCTTGCCCACATCTGGTGGTACAGGATATGGCAAACGTGGCAGAACGAGAAAGTGATACTTGGCCTTTTCAAAGCCGTCGTAGATGGTGTATGTGCGTTCGTCCGAGAGATATACCTTGTTGGGTAGCGGTACAGCGTCTGGCTCTGGAATGGACGCAATCTCAAGCAGGTATCGACGCCAGTTGGGCGAGAAAGGCGCACTCTGACGCTTCATACCGCTGGGCCACAGCTGTACGCTTGACTGAAGCTGCTTGGTTAAAGTGTGCAGCGAGCTTCTCATTCCACCGTGCGGAACTCGACGTCTTGAGGTGGAGAAGGGAAATTGTCGAATAAATATTGGCAAAATTAAAGGCCAACGAACACGCACGTACTTCGACTCGCATGTGAGAGACCAACACTTGCTCCTAATCCCCCATGGGTCTATAGCATTGCCTCAAACTCGTGCAATCGACATAGCGGGTGCGCTTTCCACGTCTACATAGCCTCGCCAGAGCGGCCACTGTGCGCACTCACCATGTTTGCTCCAATGTCCAAAGGCGGGTCTGACGATGCATGGAAAGCGCAGGACGAGGCAGGATCGCTCAAGCCAGGACGCTTTCGAGCCTACATGCCAGACCAGGTAGGCGGCTCCAACGTCGCAAGTGCATCATACAGTCGTGCTATCCCGTTCCCACGCGACCAAATGCCGGAACCTGGAAGGAAGCAACGACAACAGGGCAAAGACGCTGCGAACAAGGGCAAAGAACGTGCCGTCGCTACTGGCAACGCGAACATAGAGGCATCGACAAGTCTCGGGACCCGCTTTGCAGCCAATCTTGGATTCCGATCCAAGCAATCCCACACACAAGCTTCGTCGAATGCAGGACAAGCGTACAACAATGCCTTCCTTCACGCACAGTCTGGTGCATTACTAGATAGCAACTTTCGGGCGCAGACGGCACTGAGTGCTGCTCCGTCTTTGGCTTCGCATCGGCGCAAGCGAGTGACTAGTATTCGTGATCGCGTCTGGGAGCGCGAGAGGGAGCGGGAACGGCAGCAAGGTCGCGCTAAAAGCTGGCTCTACAATCTCATCCGTCCGCCGAGGGAGACAGTAGAGGCGTGGCTCGATAGCTGGTGGAAGCGATGGTTCGCGCTGGCTGGACTACCCAGCCTAGTCGTCTGGCTCTGGTGTGCTGTACCCTTTCCCAAGACTGACCCATACGATCCAAATCTACCCTGGTGCAACCCCGGAGACGATGGCGGCCGAGCGGATCCAAACAACCCGCCTTGGTGCTATCCGCCCAACTCGAACGCAAGCACTTCGGCCATACGATTACTGGCGCAGTTACCGACACTCACCGGTGCAGTATGGAGCATCGCCAATCGCGCTTCTACGCATGTTTACCCACATCTCCAGGCCGTGCCGTCCGATTCCACAAACCCACCGACAGGCGACACACCCGATGGCGACCATCTAACGGTCGACGCCAATTTCTGGTTCTTTCTCATCTTCTACTACGGTATCTATGTAGGAGTCGCGCTGATTTATATCACCCAATTGTTTGGACTATATCGTCTCAATTGGTGGCCCGCTGCACTGGGTGCCAAGACGTCGTACACATTCTTCTGGGTAGGCAGTCTGGTCGCCGGCTGGGTCTTACACGAGATGGATCCGCTAGGCACGGAAGTGTCTCATCGACCTTCTGAGCAACCGCAAAATTCCACCATGTCTTCGTGGTCCGTACGCCACACTGTTATCGCCGTGCAGCATTGGCTGCCATCAAGCAGTGTTCCGAGCGATCCAGGAAACATTGACGATGCTGACATACAATGGCAGCGCAAGACACTCTGGGTCGGGTTGGCATTTGCAACCATGGCAATGCCAGCGCTTGTCTGTTTCGTCGGCCTTCGCCGCAGCGGTCGCCAAACTTACCGACACAGTCTGACTGATCATCAGAAGACGTTTCTGGAGCGGCAGCTAAATCGGCGCATACCATCGTCTTACATCCGCTTTCTGTGGTTCATGTCAACTATTGGACTTTCCCTGTTCGCACTGATCGCAGGACAGGGGTATGCATCCGTGTATCTGTCCACATTGCCCCACACGGGCCTGGACGGCGTGGCGTATGTCTCCTTCTGGACGCTGACGGTCAATGGTCTGGCCCTCGTCTCGCACTGGATTCTGGAAGACAAGGTGCGCAGCCGTGCGCTCATGTTTGTCTTCAAGTACTACTACTTTCTGGTCTACTTTATCTTTTACCGCAACCTGTTTGCTCGACTGCGGTCGTTTGACCAATTTGCGTTGATCCAGTTGATGTCATCGTTCTGGATCTGCATTTGGTACCCGCTCTCCATGTCGACGTATTGCCATCGGATCGTGCAGTACTTCAACCCGAGTCCTCGCTCGTGGGAAGAGTACGTCGAATCGGTGGGTCTTGCATTCTATCTGCGCAACCTGGCGCAGAATACAACGATGCTGGCCTTCTTGGGCTGGGTCAGTATCCTACATTTCGGCAGCAACCAGTCCTTGTACCCCTTCTTTGCTTACGACAACAAGCACGACCCATACAATTACCAGCTGACCATCCTTGGCTCACTTGCCATATGGGGCTCGGAACTACTGAGCTCGTTTGTAGCCCGTCAGATCTGCTACTTTGCGTACAAGGTCGACGTGACCAATTTGGGACTTGACGAGATGCGCGAATTCCCCGAACTGCTGCCAACGATAGGCTGGGGCGCTGTACACACACTCATGGACATGCTCCTCTTTCTCATCAAGCTCAACTTTCGTTGAGTCTGCGCTCACCCATTTGATACCCTCCTCGCCGTTATTTGACACATTTCGTTTTGCTTCTGGGCAGGTGTGAGTGGTGTTGGGAGCGGCACGATAATTTTCCGGAAACGCGGTTAAATGGAAGAGTGATTTCCAAAGCGCGGGGCAAAGGTCGGTTATTTGAGCAGTGCGGGTTCGCGGTGCGCGGAAGACGCGGACGGATTGCCGTTTGGCCTCCACCCAAGGAAATGAATGCACACACTTTCTTCCGGGCTGGCTTGCGCGTAAATATCCAGAAGTGGGCAAACTTGGCCCATGCCAGCAGCGCCCAGCGGTCATCGTCCGTACACTCCCGAGTCGAGTTCAGAAGAAAGTTCACCGCCAACCCCGCACTTCCTTCCTCCCTCAAGCCTTTATACCAACCCATCGCAGGTTTGCTTTTCTTCTTCCCCCATTCACCTCTCCCCCACACAACTTTGTTCTTCATCGTCACCTTCCTTGTCCATGTTGATTACAACTCTTCGCTCAAGGATTTCGGGTCCTAGTGCCGCCTCGGCGTTTGTCAGGTGCACATTGCCCCAGCGTACATTCACCTCATCGGCCGCACGATTCGTCACAGCGTCCAAAGTATACGACTCGGCGGACGAGGCTGTCAAGGACATCAAGTCCGGCTCTACTCTGCTCTCGGCTGGATTTGGTCTCTGTGGAACGCCGGAAACGCTCATCTGCGCCATTAACCGTAATTCAGGCATCAAGGACCTCACCGTAGTCTCCAATAACGCCGGCACAGGCGAAAAGGGTCTTGGAAAGCTGCTCAAGGCCAAGCAAATCTCGAAAATGGTCTCGTCCTTTATCGGTGCCAACAAGTTCTTTGAACAGCAATACCTGACTGGACATGTGACACTGCAGCTTACTCCCCAGGGTACGCTGGTTGAAAAGTGCCGTGCGGGTGCCTTTGGTATTCCTGCATTCTACACGCCCACAGGCTTTGGCACGGCCGTGCAGACGGGAGAGCTCATCACACGCTACGAGCAGCGCCCAGAAGGCAGCACCGAGCCGGCCAAAGCAGCGGAAAAGTCCAAGCCAAAGGAACAGAGGGAATTCAATGGCCGCAACTACATTCTGGAAGAAGCCATCTATGGAGACTATGCCATCATTCACGCCTGGAAGGTCGACGAAGCCGGTAATGCCGTCTTCCGTTACGCTGCCAACAACTTTAGCGCTGCCTTTGGCAAGAATGCCAAAATCACGATTGTCGAGGCAGAAGAAATCGTCCCCACTGGCTCGCTTGATCCGAACGAGATTCAGCTGCCATCGGTCTACGTTGACCGAATTGTCAAGGCCACTGAGCCGAAAGAGATTGAGCTGCGCACCGTCACCGAAGGCCCCAAGAGCTCGAGCAGCAAATCCGATGCACCCGTCGACCCTGCGAAAAAGGCCGCCAAGGAAAGGAGAAAGCGCATCGTCCAGCGAGCCGCCAAGGAACTGCAGAACGGCGACTACGTCAACCTTGGTGTAGGCATGCCTTCCATGGTGCCCAACTTCTTGCCTGAAGGCGTCAATGTTGTACTGCACTCGGAAAACGGTATCCTCGGCATGGGACCGTACCCGAAAGAGTCTGAGATCGACGCTGATTTGGTCAACGCTGGCAAGGAGACCGTCACACTCTTGCCGGGAGCCAGTACGTTCGAGTCGTCAGAAAGCTTCGGTATGATCCGTGGTGGACACATTGACGTGACCATGCTCGGCGCAATCCAAGTCGGCTCCAACGGAGATCTGGCCAACTGGACTGTACCTGGCCAACGCATGATGGGCTTCGGTGGAGCTATGGACCTCGTCTCGAACCCAGACAACACCAAGGTCGTTGTCCTCACAGACCACCTGGACAAGACCGGCAAGAGCAAGATCGTGCAAGACTGCAAGATCCCTCTCACAGGCAGCCGATGTGTCTCCCTCATCGTCACTGACCTTTGCGTGTTCAAGGTCAACCGAAAGGAGGGCGGTCTCACCCTCATCGAGCTCATGCCCGGCGTCACTGTGGACGAAGTCAAGGAAAAGACAGACGCCACTTTCGAGGTTGCGCTCGACAACTAATACCGCTCATGCTTCCCCATCCCACTCTGTACATACCCTCTCTCTCATTGCATTTGGCACCAACTATTTTTTTTTGACACCAATTGGCGAGCCCGAGGCGAGAGAATGACGCGAGATTCCCATCTCCAAAATGGTACGCAAAGTCCAAAAAAATGTGTGCTTCGTGTGTGTTTTATTCAAAGCGGTCAGCACAGACGGAGAAGCTTCTCCGCGGCCCACCTTTTGCATCGTCAGAGCCATCAGACAAACGCGCGTCCCTTCGTCACCGTCGCTTTGTGATCACGCGCATTACAGGCACAGCTGCTGCACACGCGCGCGCGCTTGAACGCAGAACATGGCAGAATCGCGTCCTGGATCAACCCCTCGGCGTAGTGTATCCTTTGGGCCTCCCGACACATTCACCCTCGACCCTATCTCGAGCGAGTCTCCGGACGTCGATTCCGGAGCCTTCCACGCCAACGGCCATTTAACGCCCACAGCTGGCTCGTCAGGTGGTGTTGCCCTCTCCCGCACTTCTTCCAGTACTGGTATCGGTGGACCTAGCACGCCTCAGCACAACAACGCGTCTAATCCCTCTCCTCCCTCTTCAGTGCTCAAATCAGCCATGAAAGCAGGCAAGGATCATCGACGGCTTCCACCCGCCGAGCAGTACCAGCATCCCGACCCGCTGCTGCGAAGACTGCGAATGGTCGACACCCACGGCCAACCAGTTGATCTGCGCAGAATGTTTCGAGATACCAAGATTGTCGGCTTTTACTTTGCCTCCCAGTGGGCAGGGCAGCCGCTCAAAGAGTACCACCAGGCGATTTCCGACTTTTGCCGTGCTCATCCACACGAGTTCAAGGCGATCTATGTGTCGGTAGACGTAGACGAGCAGTGGTACAAGGCGGGTGTGCAGGATAAGCCGTGGATGTCGATGGTTTGGAATGACGGCAGCAGCATGCCCACAGAACGCTCTGACCGCACAGCAGCTCCCGCGTCCCCCGACGGCGACTTGGACGAACTGCCGCGTCTGTACAACAACGAGGACTTCCTGCTTGCCAACGAGACCGATATCGACGAGTCTCTCTCGCATACGGACAAGTCGGGCGAAGCCTATCTGCGACCCTTCTCACGCGTCCACCTGGCTGCCAAACTCAACATCATTGCTGCTCCCACCCTGTGTATCTACCATCTGGAGTCGGGCAAAATGCTCGAGTGGAACGTGCGAATGGGTCGCCTGGCCTCGCATCGTGCGGACGAAACATGGCAGAAATGGCAACAGGGAGAACGAGCGTCCAACTTTAACGTGCAGGACGTCTTTGCCGTTGCCCCCTACACTTTCTTGCTCGGTGCCATTGCTGCGATCTACTACATCTTTGTCTGGTTTGCAGGTCCCGAGTACAACGTGCTGCGGAACACTTTGTTCAAATTCTTCGGAGAAGATCCCACCGTGGTGTCGTCGGCTGTCAAGAGCGAGTTGTGATAGGGCCCCTCTGCTTCGTAAAAGCCGCATACACTTCTTACTACAGTACATACTCACGTGTCAAATACACTCCTTTGTCAGTTCGCACGAGCAATGATATGATATCTATAGAGCTTGAGCGCGTTAGTTCATGGAAGAGATGAACTGCTTTTCGGCTTGGGCGACGGCCGTCTTGAACTCTTGTGCCTCTTTCCAGCAGTCGAGTGTCCTGTCTGGATTCGACTTGTAGCACTGTACCAGTGCATCTTGTGCCTCCTTGACCCCCGTGTACGAACTGGCGTCCTTGTGCTTGTTGTACTTGTCAATCTTCTGACGAAGACCTTCGAGTTCTTGACGCAGGACGTTGGAGTTCTTGCCCTCAGATGCACCCTGGTACTTTGTCTCTTTGGCCAGGTTCTCCTTCTCAATTGCCTTCTCAATCTCTGAGCGCACCTGTCCTTCTTCTTTTCTCAGTCGGTCGAGCTCCGACTTGATCTTCTGCTGAATTGATGTGTCGAGAGTTGCCTGCCTTGCTGCGTCGGGTCCGGCGACCTTTTCGCTCTCGAGTGAGTTGAGTAGAGAGCGACCAAACTGCAGTGGATGGGCCTGTTTATCATCGCTGTCTGCTCCAGCCTTGGACGTCTGTGCAGCGCTTTGTTTTGAAGCTGCAGCACCCATTGTCGCAGATCGTAGGGCTGGTGCGAGGTAAGACTTCCAAGGGCAATATCGGAATCATTCCTCGTGGACGGCCACTTCTTCCCATCTCTCCAAGTCACGTGATAGAAGTCAAGATTTAACACGACCTTGGCGAGAAATTCGAAATTCCCGGATGTCGCGACGCGCCGGTTCAAAACCAACACTCCCAGTCACAGTCGGTATAGCTTTTGTGTACGACGACGACACACTGTGCGATGCCTGTCAGCCCATCATGATACCCCAGGCTAGCTCATCGCGTTCAACGCTCGCTTCACACGGAGACAACCAGCTTGTACCGCATTCTATCAGCCTACGAAGGCTGCTGTCTCGTCTTGATAAAGCCGAGTTGATAACATTGGCGACACGGTGGCTTACCTCCTCCTCGCCATCCCACATCCCGCCGGTGCTTTCGCGTCGGCAACCCAAACCAGACGAACATGCTGCATCATCGGCGAATTTGCGCCTGTACCATGCTGTTTTGGATCTGAACGAAGAACGGCGCGCGCGGTCGCTGGAAGAACTGCGTCTGCTGTGGAGCCAGCCGATGGCGGATGTCAAAGTTCCAAAAGCACGAGCAATGGACCGTATAGTCGAGACAGACTGGCCTGAAGGCTTGACCTATGCCATGATTGCCGAGCTGGATCTGCTGTATGCTTCAACTCGCCGCCTTACACGCACTTGGTCGGTCGTCAGACTCGAATACAGCGACGAGGGAGCCTACGGCACATCCAGCAAGGCATACGATCGATTGAACGCCACACAGATCAAAACTCGCTTCGGCACCGAGCTGAGCCACTACTTTGAGCACCACATCTACCTCCAGTCCGCGTCGCACGAGACTCAGGCAGCAGCGGATGCGTGGATGGATGCGTTTTCCTACTTTCGCGTCGTGCTCGCCCCGAGTCCGACTGACGTCTGCGGCACTGGGTTGCACATCCTACACATTCCACGTACGCCGTTCCTGCTGATCTCAGGCACGCTCGGTCGAGGTGCCGAGAACCGCGAAATGGCACTCTCAGCTTTTGCCACAGCCGCAGGCGCCTCGGCGATCAACTACGCCAAACCACCTGCCAATTCCCTCACAGCCAAACGACTGGGTGACCTGACCGAGAACGGGGAGGATGCGCAGGGGAACAAACGTACGCTGGGCGAGCTCAAGGGCAAAGATCCGCTAGCTCTGCGACAAGTTCTACTGCATGAGGCGGGGCTTCTGTCGTCCGGTTCGGCAGAGGCAGCAGTGCCCGCTGGCGTTGCGGGTGGAGGCAAGGCAAGAGCGATGAAGTCTCGACAGGGCGCAGAAGATGGACCTTTGGTAGCGCCGTTGAAGCGAAGGAGAGAGGACGACGTCTATTCGCTTGGCGTGCGGCTGCCTACGCCTCCGCCCTCGGACGAGAGCTACGAGTCGACCGTGTCCGGTCTCACTGCCCAGCAGCGGTTGCGCAAACGCGATTCATCAACACCAGTCTCACTCCCACCTCACGAAGCTCGAGCGTTGGCACGAGCTTCCAACGCAGCCCAGCACGAAGCACAACGAGAAGCCAAGGAGCTCTTCGGCAAAAGAGTCGGCGACAACGACGACGATCTGCCCAAGATCGAGCGCATCGAATACGAACTCCACCTTCCCTTTGCCGGCGACATTGCGCCCTACGATGCAACGAGTGCGCTTACAAACATGGACGGGTACAATGCCGATCCGGACAAGCCCAAGATCAAGATGCGGCTCGAGGGCACGCACGTCCTCGCCGGGCTGCGTAAGCTCGTAGCCGCCGGCATGGACAGGTCGACAGGACGATTCAACACCGACGAGGCGACAGATCTCGACGGTCTGCCTGGCTGGTTGACCGAAGTTCGAGGCACAAAAGTCATAGTCACCCCTCCAGCGCCGCTAGACAATAACAGCGAGGGCAGCCGCGACATTTAGCTCCATCATAGACCTGTCAATTTCTTCGAGTCAATACCCCCTTACGGCCCTGTTTTTTGTGTGAGAGAGAATATTGGAACGGGTGACTCGAAAATCTTGAAGCTAGCAAGCAGCCACTATCTAATCTCTGAATTTCCGTGTTTCTTCTCGACACTGCTTTGTTGTTCACGATTGGTCCCTTGCTCAGAATGCTGTGGGGAAGCAAGCTGTCAGCTAGCAGCAGCAGTCTGCGCGCACGCTTCAGTACGTCAGTGTCGATCATGGATGCCTCTGCAAAGCTGAACAAGCCAGCTCGTTTCGCAAAGCCCATCGAAGCATCGGACATTCCCAAAGGCTTTGTCGTATCATCGACCTATGCCGGGATCAAAGCAGCCATTGCGCCCAAACCGTCATCTTCAGCATCGAACCCCAATCCCAAGCCTGATCTGGCTCTGATTGTATCGACGGTGCCGGCTGCTGCTGCGGGGACGTTCACGCGCAATGTGTTTAAAGCAGCGCCAGTTGTTGTCAGTGCCCGTACATTGCTAGAAGGTGCTAAGAATGGAGCAAAGGGTGCACGCGTGCAGTCCGTGCTTGTCAACTCGGGCTGTGCAAATGCAGTTACGGGAACACAGGGCATGCAGGATGCAGAGCAATGCGTAGAGCTAGTCAAGAAGAGCATCTCCCCACACGCGAACCTGTCGAAAGAATCAGAGGGCAGAGAGACGTTGCTGCTATCGACGGGTGTGATTGGCGTGCCCTTGCCAATGCCGTCGATCAAGAAGTGCATCCCGCATCTGACGTCTGGTCAAATCTTGCGAAGCGATCCAGAAGCGTGGAACGATGTCGCACGGGCATTCATGACGACGGATACGTTTCCCAAGTTGCGAGCCAAGACGTTCCAACTGGGCGGCAAAGACGTTCGCATGATTGGCATTGACAAGGGCGCCGGTATGATTCACCCTGCGATGACTGGGCTTTCTCCCTCGGCGATAGCGAGTGGTGCGGCCAGAGGGCTTCATGCGACCATGCTCGGCTTCATCGCGACGGACGCTGCTGTGCAGCCTGCAGCTCTACAGGTGGCCTTGGAACGGGCCGTGAGTCGAAGCTTCAACTGCATCTCGGTCGACGGAGATATGAGCACCAACGACACAATCCTGCTACTCGCCAACGGGCAATCAGAACCTGCGTCGGCGTCTGCCGAATTGGACGAATCTTCGCCGGACTTTGACGTCTTTGTTCATCACTTGACTGGCTTCTGCCAAGATCTCTCCAAACTGATTGTACGTGACGGAGAAGGCGCCGAGAAGTTCGTCGAGATCACTGTTGTCAACGCTCCTTCTTACCACGTTGCGCACGGCCTGCTCTCGAAACTCGTCACCAGCATGCTCTTCAAGTGCGCCTTGCACGGAGGTGACGCCAATTGGGGTCGCATTCTGTCTAGCATAGGCGGTTCGGACCCTTCTTTGACAGAACAAGTCGATCCTCTCAAAGTCTCGGTCTCATTTGCGGAAGTGGAAGGCACAAAGAGCATACAAGTGCTACGAAAGGGCAATCCTGTCAAGGTGGAAGAGCAAGAGATTGCTCAAATGCTGCAGAGGGAGGATATCAAGATTGTCATTGACCTTGACAATGGCACGGAAGAGTGCACCTACTGGACCTGCGACCTCAGCCGAGAGTACATCGCCATCAATGCAGACTACCGCTCCTAAACATGCTCTTTTAGATAGATCTCATTCCAACAAGATTGCGGACATTGTAGTTGCGGCCTTGACGTCTTGACTGTCAAAAGTGTCCGAAGTTAGCATTGGCGAGCCGAACGGAATTTCGCGATTTTAGTGCGTCGGACACTTTTTGTTTTGGCTAATAACCATCACGCTACTAGCCTCACCCTGGACCCATTCTCAGCATTCGCCACACCCTGAGCCCTCCAGTGCAGTGCACTTGTGGCGTGTGCTGCGGACATAGATCGACGCTCCCCCGCACAATCAAATCCCTCAAACTGGCTCGACGTTATATGCCATTCATCGCCTTGACGGTCTACACCGTGTCATGACCCTTGCCTTGTCGTCCTTGTAGAAATGTCGATGCTTGCAAATGAAGCGCGCCAGCTTCCTTTCAGCAACATGCCCTCCAATGTAGTGCCGTCAGGATCTGGTAGAGGTGTCAAGTACGCTTGCGCACCTTGCATTCGTGGCCATCGTACTTCGACTTGCACCCACAAAGATGGCTCCAAGGGCCCCCTCTATCCCATCCGTAGTAAAGGTCGCCCGCCCACGCAGTGTGAGACGTGTCGACAGAAGCGCAAAATTACTGGCCGCCACGTACGCTGCGACTGTCACAACAGCAATGAGACGGCACTCCCCGCAGCAAAGACTATCGAGAAAGGCAAAGAACTTGGCTACAATCGCATTTTGCCCTCGATCCTGCCAGATACTCCTACCAAAAGGCGACGAACCTCGGCAGAGGACCCTTTCAGGCTCGAGCAGAAGCAGGCTTCATTTCTGTCCCAAGAGCGGCTTCATTCCCTTGCGTATCCCGCTGAAAAACAGACCGATGGGGTGGAGCACCGACTTTCTGACGTTGACCCCGATTTGTCTCAGAGAAGCTCCGCCACACTGTCTCTGTCCAGTCTTATGAATCCCTGTGGCTGCAAAAGCAAACGTTACTGTGCCTGTTGTCGGAACAAAAGAAACGGCGACTATAGCACTGCTGTCGAAAGCAACACCACAGAGGAGATCTGTGATTCCCGCTCTTGCCAATGCGCGGGAAGCTGCGCTTCGAAAGCATCACGAGCGTCTTCCGCGCACAGCAGCCCTTCTGTCGCTGCCATCGATCGCATTCCCCAAAAAGTTCCCGATGGCTGCTGTTCCACAGCGCTCAAGTCGCAGAACGGCCAAAAACACTCCGCGCCGTCGATAGAGCTGCTGCTCAAAGCAGTAGACATGTCAGCAGATTTTGAACCTCCCGCCTGTGGCTGCGGTGACAACTGCCGTTGCGTGCGGTGTCTGAGCAAGCCGAGTAATCACGACAAAGACTGCAGCACCAAAAATGCTGCCGATACTGCGGCAAACCCTGCTGATCCGCCCGCAACCAAAATTGATGATAGCGCGTCTGGATGCGACGACTGCGCTGCATGCGACTTAGGCCTCGAGCGCCCCTCTGGTATCGGTGTCGTAGACGCTTGGCTGGATCAAGAAAAGTCAGCCAATATACCTGCTTCCGAGGCGCCAGAAGTGGCTCAAAGTGTGTCACAACCCGTCGCATCGACGCTGGATCCAGCGACCCCATCTATATTGGCGGAACCACTGTTGCAACTGCACGGTGGGATGCTGACTCCACAGTCCACTCTGGCTGGCAGTAGCATAAGAGCAGAGCTTGTGCTCCTGCACCCCGATTGCACTGCATGTCTTGACGTCGTCCGCACAAAAGGCGTCGGCGTTCTTGGCAGCTCTTCAGCAGCTTCCGATCCGGTCACCAACACCACTGCTGCGTAGATCTCATCTCACATACCCATCATACAAAGCTAGCAATTACAGTTCTATACCCTTTGCGTAAGTACCACGAACATGCTGAGGGTTAGTTGAGGGAAGCTTTCTTTTTCTTTCGCTTCTTGGCGTGCTGGCCCTCGTCATCGCTATCTTGCCACTTTGAACGGCGTGCTTTCTCAGGCGGCTGTTCGGAGGTCTGACTGACTTTTGTCTCCTGGTGAGAAGGGGGCGCTGCTTCGGAGGGCAGCTTGATTGATTCTTGCTGCTTCGTGCGTATCTCAGGGGGCGAACTTTCCCTTGCGGTAGGGGCGGGTGGCGTTGGTGGCTGTGATTGTGTTGCGGTTGAAGTCACGGCGGCCATATGCGTTTGGGGTGACGAATTCGGAAACGACCCGAGAGGTTCGGAGACTTCCTCTGATGTGTCTGCCGCCGAATCGCTCGGCTGGGGTTTGATATCGTCTTCGTCGGCATCTTCCTCGGGGAGGCCGGTCCATCCGCCAACGCCCGCAAAAATGTCTTCATCTTGGTCCTCATCTTCGTCGTCTTCGAGAAGAGATTTAGGCGCAATGATGGGAGAAACTGTGCGAGTAGGCAATGCGGACTCTCGCCGGTCTGCAACCAGCCTCGTCTTCGGACCATCAGATGTCTGAGGCGTTTGCTTAAGTTGAGATCTGTTCTTCGACGGTTCTGCTGAAGACTTCATCGGTGCAACAGGCTTTATAGCTGAAATGTCGGCAGGTTCAGACAGAGGCCGAGTCTTCTTCTTCCTGCGCATCCGTTTCCCATTCACCCATTTGTATTCGGCCTCGTTTTCGTCGACAACAGCGGGAGTGGCGCCGATCGGCTTAAAGCCTTTCCCCAGTCCAGAATTGGTGGTATGGCTCGTCGATGATGTCGCGTTTGACTTTCGTTTGCGACGCTCGAGCGCCTCAATAATCTCATCTCTGGACCGTTTCGAGCCCGCGATACCGTGATTTGCGCCCAGTCTGTCTTTCTCAGCCGTTTCAGGCTCTATGATTGTGCTGCTGTGAGTGTGGTGGGATTGTTCGTATGCACGTTCCAATTCCGCTTCGTCATTGTCTGGCCCACTTCCAGCGACTCCCTGTACGAGCTTAGCTTTCTTTTCAGCCAGGAGGGACAAGTCAAGACCCTTGACGGGAACCGACGTATCGGTATTGTCGGGCTGCCTCGTTCCCGCGTTGAGGCGCTCGTGGTCCGACCCTGCCAACCTGCGAGCGGCAGCTCGGTCGATATAAGTGGATGACGATGCTACTTTCCGCGGTTTCAGCTCGGATGCAGGACTTGCAGCGACAAGGGTCGGGTTTCTCTTGCGGCTATGCGCTGTTGTAGAGCTACGAGCTGACGAGGAGCTTGATGACCCCACATTCGACGCAACAAGCTGGCGAAAAGCCTGCTGATCCATGGTGCTGTCGAGTCACCTGGTGGGACAAGTCAAGTATGGCCAAATCGGAATCCGGAAAACGACGATAAAAATCTGTCAAACAACGAAACCGAAAACTTTGGCCCCAGATTTTCCCGCCCTCCTTGCTCTCACCTCGCATGCCAACGGGAAGATGGCGGCTAATCGTCCAGATCCAAATCGCCTGCTTAGTGTGCAGTCACACGTCGTGTCAGGCTACGTTGGGAACCGGTCTGCAACATTCCCGCTCCAGCTGCTTGGATGGGATGTGGATGTAGCCAATACGGTTCAGTTTAGCAACCATACGGGATATGGACGTTGGGGAGGGGTCCGATTCGACGCGGACCATTTGCAAGATCTGTTTTCCGGTCTGGAGAAGAATGGGCTGTTGCGGTATTCGCGCATGTTGACGGGGTACATGCCGTCCGCGGCAGTTGTCGGAACCGTGCTCGATCTGGTCAGGAAGCTTCGTCTCCGCCATGCCGACGACGGCAAGCCAGAGGGAGATCTGATATATCTTTTGGACCCCGTTATGGGGGATATGGGCAGGGGCATGTATGTAGCGCCAGAAGTTCTGCCCATGTACCAACAGCTACTGCCCTACAGCACCATTATCACCCCCAATCAGTTTGAAGCACAGGCCCTGACCGGTATCGAGATTACCGACCTTGCCTCGCTCCAGAACGTCATCCACACACTACACGCACGCCACAGAGTACCCCACGTCATCATCACATCGGTCGAGCTACCGCACAAAGATCTGGAATCGATAGGTGCTCAAGCAAAACTGCAAGAAAATACCGTCCCCATGTTGCTCCAAGTCGGCTCGAGCTGCCCCATCACCACCGATAAAGAGGGGGAGCGAATGCCGCCATCTCTTTCTACACAGGACCTCCAAATCTGGATGATCGAGTTTCCAGAGGTCCAAGGCTACTTTTCCGGCGTTGGCGATATGTTTGCAGCCCTGACGCTTGGCCGCTTCCAACCCGAAGCGCACTCCACACCCACCAATGGCACATCTACCTCCGTGCCGCTGTCACCTATTGCAAGGGCAAGCGAACTGGCAATCGCCAGCTTGCAAGGAATTCTCAAAAACACCGGCATAATTATCGACCAACTCGACTCAGCTCTGGCGCAATCAGCCAAGGGTCAGCAGATGGACGAGGCCGAGCAACGGGTCGAGACTATGCGCAAGCGCGAACTGCGGATCGTACAAAGCAAGACCGAGATAGAACATCCCGTCATTCAACACCACGCAAGATGGATCCAATACTCTGCATAATCTATCACTCGCATAGACCCAATATACAGCTTCCTCTGCTACTGCTGCTACTACATTGCGATTGCACTGAGGTCTTCTGAGCTGGCTCAAGAAGTCGTTTTTAGGCTGGGGCGTTGTGGTGATTCGGTTGTCCGAGTTCCGAATTTCTAGAAATTGTAGATTTTGACGTTCTTCCACCACCTCACTACGTGCGCCAACCCATAACTGTCTTTCCCTCTGCTCAACTTCATATACCCAGCGACGCGACGGAAGGAGCAGAAGAGGGGAGTTCCGTACGTGTCCTTGTTCCTGTCCAGTACTGCGCTAAGTAAAGCGTTAAGATCGGCAATATGTCGACCTCCGCCCCCCGGATTAAGAACCGGGCACCCGCGCCGATCCAGATCTCGGCGGAGCAGCTGCTGCGCGAAGCACAGGAGAACCAAGAAGCACCGCTCAAAGCACCAACACAGCGCGTCGAGGACTATGAGGAACTGGAAGAGTACCGTGGTCGCAAACGCAAAGAATTCGAAGACCGCATTCGACGGATGCGCATCAACCTTGGCATGTGGATCAAGTATGCCACTTGGGAAGCAAGTCAGGGCGAGATGGACCGCTGCAGGTCTGTCTACGAGCGAGCATTGGATGTGGATCCACATCACCTTCCCCTGTGGCTGAGGTATACCGAACAAGAGCTCAAGATGCGCAACGTTCAGCATGCGCGAAACCTGTATGACCGAGCGGTCAGCGTGATGCCGCGTATAGACCAGCTGTGGTACAAGTACGTCCATTTGGAAGAGCTGCTTGGCAACGTTGCAGGGACCCGGCAGGTTTTCGAGCGATGGATGGCGTGGGAACCAGAAGAGAAAGCATGGGCAGCCTACATCAACCTCGAGATCCGATACAACGAGCTGGACCGCGCCAGTGAAGTGTGGGAACGCGCAGTCACCTGTCACCCCACACCCAAACAGTGGATCCGCTGGGCCAAATTCGAAGAAGATCGAGGCAACCTCGAAAAAGCACGCATGGTTTTCCAAATGGCGCTAGACTACATCGGCGAGGATGAAGAGGCAATGGAAAAGGCCCAGACCGTCTTTACCGCTTTTGCCAAGATGGAGACGCGACTGAAAGAGTACGAAAGAGCCAGAGTCATCTACAAGTATGCGCTGGAACGACTGCCAAGAGCCAAATCCGAAGGTGTCTACGCCAGCTACACACGATTCGAAAAGCAATTCGGCACCATGAGCAGTGTCGAAGATACTGTGATTGGCAAGCGAAGGATACAGTACGAGGAGGAACTCGCCACGTCCAATACCGCAAGCGGCGATTATGACACGTGGTTTGACTATACGAGGCTTGAGGAGGACGCCTTCCGGACTTTACTCGAATCAGGGGCCTCGGGTGATCAGGAAGAGCAGGCAATGAAGCGGGTTCGCGAAGTGTACGAGCGTGCCATTGCCCAAGTGCCGCAAGTCTCGGAGAAACGTGCTTGGCGCCGCTACATCTTTCTCTGGCTGCGCTATGCTCTGTTTGAAGAGATTGACGCCAAAGACTACTCGAGGGCGCGCGAGGTGTACAAAGCCGCGCTTGCAGTCGTACCGCACAGGGCTTTTACCTTTGCAAAGCTGTGGGTGCAGTATGCACGCTTCGAGGTGCGCAGAATGAACTTGCCCACTGCTCGAAAGACTTTTGGCACAAGTATTGGCTTGTGTCCCAAACCGAAGCTGTTCGCCTCGTATATCGCGCTCGAGCTGCAGCTCAAAGAGTTTGATCGAGCACGCAAAGTGTACGAAAAGTTCCTCGAATGGGACCCAACCAACTCGCGAACGTGGGTTCAATTCGCCGAACTGGAGCGCAATCTGTTTGACGTGGATCGAGCCCGAGCGCTGTTCGAGCTCGGGGTCGGTCAAGCTGGCAACGCCGAGCACGGCGGTGGAGGACTGGACATGCCCGAGATTGTCTGGAAAGCCTACATCGACTTTGAGTTCGACGAGCGCGAGTGGACGAATGTCACTTCGCTGTACGAGCGACTGTTGGAGAAGAGCGGACACGTCAAAGTGTGGATCTCGTATGCGCTTTCTAAAATTGGACAGGCGATTGCTCTGGAAGAGGACGAGGACGAGGACGGGGACGAAGAGGATGAGGAGGTCGAGCCGACGAGCTCAAAACAACTCACTGCTGAAGAACAATTGTCACGACAACAGCGCCGAGAAGCCATGGCTGTCCAAACACGCGCGATCTTCAGCCGCGCTTACGACGACCTCAAAACCCGCGCTCTCAAAGACGAGCGCGTGCTACTGCTGGAAGCGTGGAAGACGTTCGAGTCCGAGCATGGAACTCCCGCAACGCTACAGGATGTGGAAAGCAAGATGCCACGTGTGGTCAAGAAGCGACGCGAAGCAACCGACGGATCTGGCGACATGGAGGAGTACTACGATATGTTGTTCCCCGACGACGAGGAGAAGGGCAAGAGCGCATTCAAGTTGTTACAGATGGCGCATGCCTGGCGTGCTGCGCAAGCTGCCAAACAACAGCAAGAGCAACCACCAGCAGCCGACACAGCCGAATCTCCCGTCTCTCCCCCTCCGGATGATGCAGCCGGTAGTAGCGAGGCGGAAGAGTGAATTACAACACAACAGCTTTTCAATACATACATTCTTGAGCTAAATCGAGCGAGTGGGGTTTTACAGGAAGCGACGGCAGCCACTAGATCCACAGAGACAGGCGATAGCATCCTCATCGTCGCCAGAGGACTGGAATTTGTAATCGTACGTCAGCTCTTCACCAGCACGGATTGGGTCTTTGGCAAACAGCACGATGCGCTTTTCGCCATTGAGCGTGAGGATTTTGGCGTTGCAGTTGGGCGTGCAGCAGTGGTTCATCAGTCGGGCAATGTTACCCTTGTGCGTGGCGTCCACAACCAAGTCGTCGTCCACGCGGAAGAGGTAGGTGGAAAAGTTGCCCTGTCGTTCGTACTGCTTTTCCCGCTCGTCAGCCACTTGTTGACGAACCATCTCGCCAACGTACTCAATCACCATGTCACCCGCTGGGATCAGCTCCATAGCGTACAACCCCCAGTCGTGGATCGGCGACTTGGCAAACTTGAGCTGCTTCTTACGTGTACGCAGCTGGTTGAATTTGAACATGTCGGTGTCGGTCGCCGTCTCACGTTTGTGCTGTTCGAAGCCAAGCACCAGCCGACGTGAGTCGGCGCGATTGTTACGTGCAGATTGAAGCACATGCGCCTCTTCCTCTTTCTCGGTAGCCTTGTTTCGATCAGGTAGGTGGATCGCCTTTTGCGCGGCGGGAATGACATAGTATCCTTCGGTTCGTGCTGAATCGGTCTGATGCCTTGCAGGTCCCTCGGTGCTTTCTTCCAGCAATTGTCGTTCCAGTTCCTCATCGGCCCATAGATCTTCGGTGATAGGCTCTCCGAGTTGAAGACGCTGCAATGCGAGCTTGAGATAGAACAAATCTTCTGCATCTTCCGCGACCCCAGCTCCGAATGGGTCAATCTTAGGAACGGGCTGGACCTTCGGCGGCGCCTTTGGCTTCTTAGTCGACGGAGCAGGTTTGGTCTTCTTGACTCCCTTTTTCGGGATGACCTTCGCCTTTTTTGTTTTGTCAATCGCCAATTCATCCGTATCGTGAATGGAAGTGCCGTCAGTAGAAGGCGGTTCCACAGAGGCAGACACTGATCTCGAGTCGAATTCGTGATCAGATGATTGCGCATCCACCTCGGACTCATCGTCTGTCCAGTCCAACCGTAACGCCTCTTTTCGCAGCTTGCTGGACCTCTTTGCGCTGTTTGACCTTCTGCTGTTGTCATCGCCATCATCCAGAAGCTTAGAGCCAAGCTTGGATTTGGATGCCTTTGAGATGGCTTTGCCAACAGTTGCGCTGTCCGAGAGGGAGGCTGGTTTGGCGCTTACAAGTTTACGGAACGACGGAAGAGAAGCTTTTGCGTCAAAGGAGCGAACGCTTGCCGTAGCGTCGGCTGGTAACCCTGTGGATACCTTCTTGACACTCGCTTTCGCCAAAATGCGACCACCTTCGTTTGCAGGCTTGAGATACTGAGTAATGTGAGGGCTGACAATTCGGCTCTTGACATCGCGAATGAACACTTCAGCGAGATCTTTCTGTATCATGCGGAACACAGCATCTTGTAGCTCCGCTTCGGTCCAATTAGCTTTCTGTAGCTCGTCCTTGGAAACAGAGACGATGCCGGTGTCGTAATTGCTGCGTTCAGACTTTGTGGCATATTTGCCAGCTAACGTGACGGGAGCAGCCATTGTCTTTGCGCCAGTCTCGCGAAGTGCTTCTGCTTCATTGGGGGTGCGCACCTCAACGGAAAGTCGGTAGCCTCGCACGGTTAGGGTCTCGGTGACAATTTTGCAACCGTGTGCGCCGTTCCGATCGTCAAAAGCCACATACCAACCAGATTCACCTTGGCTTATCCAGGCAGGCTGCACCTGCGACATGGCCGCCCGAATGTCGCTTGTCTCAATGTCGGAAGACCTGGGCTGAGAGATGAAGACATAAGGATGCTTGAGCTTCATCAACTTGTCCATAATGACACGCGTGTCTTGCCTGTCACTACCGTCGCGGTGAGTCGATTCGGCCTCATCGCGCAGACCGGAATAAGACGGTCGACGACGATCATAATCCTCACTTCGCCGCGCGGAAAGTGGAGACGACATGTTGCGATCGTAAGCTGATCTCGAGAATCTCTTATCGTCGTCTCGAGGGTCCCTCTGCGAGCCAGAGCGCCAAGGCTCATCATATCGGAGCGAGCCTCGAGCCGCATTGCTTGGGCTGTCATACCGACCAGGCCGAGTGGACGAATATAGTGAGCTCGAAGGACGAGAGCTTCTGGGCACATCCGGTGGTGCCATGCTGTACTTGGAAGACGATGCTGGTGTGCCGGAGCCACGTGCAGCAGCGCTTGGCGAAGGTATTGGCGAAGATGCTTTGTTGTCACTTGCTGGCGTTTTTGCAACAGGCGTAGGAGCCGGGCGGAGCTTGGCATTAGAGGCAGCTAGCTTTGCCTTGATCTGCTCTTTCAGGACCTCGCCTTCCCGATCAAGCAGAGCAGTGATCTTCACTTGGTCAATAATAGCACCATCCAGGGCCTGGAATGCCTGCTTGGCGACTTTGGCTCCATTCTGAGGAGCAAGGTTGCTGGCTACATTGCTCAGTACTCTGCCTTGCTCGTCAAAATCGTGTGCAAAGGTGACTGAGCAGATGCCAAGACTCTGACCTATCTTGGGATCCATCTCAAGTTTGTGCGACTCGACACGTCCAAATGTACGAAAGCGGTTCAACAGCATGCCAACTTTGGTCAGAGCCGACAGGTTGGTCAGTACCACTGTTCGAGGCGGTGGTGGTGGTTTCTTGCCGACCGAATTCTTGTCCCATACGAATCGTACAGGGTGCAGAGTGGTGCGGAACAGCCGATTGAGCTTCTTGCTCCCACCTCTAGGCTCCGTGGTTACGACATCCACGACGCCCTTTTCTTGAGCAGTTTTGAGAATGACTTTGACACCTTCTTGGAAGGGGGTAAGCACCATGCTGTTCTTTCGTCGGAGATCGAGGGGAAGCTCATGCGGCAGCTCCACACGACCAAAGGAGAGCGGAGCGGGCTGCGATGCTGTTGTTTTGGCGGTGCTAGTAGCAGAGGCGACAGGAGCACTTGTCTGCGGCCCAGAGCTGCCCAATTGCTTGCCGTATCCATTCGCCACCGATTGCGGCTGTGCTTTGAGCGAGCTGGAAACGTCTCCATTGAGTTTCTTCCAGCGCGCAGTCTCTGGAGAGGCTGGTATATCGACATGACCGTTCGCCTTAGAAATTCCATTGCTGTGTTTGGATGCGTTCATCATCTTCTCGAGTCTGTCGTCATCGTCTGACGGTAGGTCATTTGTTGGTTTACGAGCGAGTGCATCTAACGTTGGCTTTCTCTTCAGCAGTACTGGCTCAGAGGCGAGATCGACCGAGTCACTTTCTCTACTGGACCTTCGAGCTGAGGATGGAGCTCGGTCTTTGTCTCGCATACGCCCATGTTCGCGTTCGTACCCTCTTTCCCTTGACCGACTGCGAGCTGCACTACTGTACCTACGGTCACGTCGTTCTTCTACAGCAACGTCTCTGGAATGCCTTCGATCCCTTTCGCGGTCGCCGAGCCAGTCTTTCTCGTCGTACGTTCTGTCTCTGCCACTGTCGTGTCTTCTGTCTCGGTCACTATCGTACCTCCTTTCTCGGTCGGAGTCGTATCTTCCGTCTCGCCCCGGTTCGTGCTTTCTGTCGCGCGACGTTCCATTTATATCTCTGTCAGCGTGGTCTCGGCTAGGTCGGTGAGGTGATCTGGGTCTGGTTCGGTATTCATCTTCGTACGTGGGCCGGCGTCGCTGGTCATGATAGTCGTTAGAGTGACGCGAGCGACGGTCGTCTTCCTCTGCATGTCGCCGTGACTCGCGAGAGTCGTTGTATGCGTATGTAGATGAGGACGAAGAGGGGCGGTGACTAGATCTGCGCTCATCTCTGCCGTACACTTCAGACTCTGGCCGACGCCAACTATCTGGCGATGCCCTCCGACGAGGTTCTGCATACGCCGCTCGATCGTCGTACGCGCGGTAGGAAGAAGAGGGCAAAGGATCGCCATACCGCGAAGACCGCGATGAGCGATACTCGTCGCTGTAGGACGGCATAGTGGGCAAAGGGCTTGGGCAGCTCGTGCACCAATCAAGCGACGCTTCTTTCGTTCATCTACCGGAGTGAAAGCTGGTGCGAACAGGGTGAAGGGGTTTGGGAAGGTGTCGCAGACCTGATGGCGAAAAAGGTGGTGGCTGCCAACTGTGACGGTACGACTTTGGATTTATTCCACTCAGGGTCGTCAACGTACTCCGCAACACAAATTTACTCG
This sequence comes from Farysia itapuensis, assembly GCA_023212645.1. Lineage (NCBI taxonomy): Eukaryota > Fungi > Basidiomycota > Ustilaginomycetes > Ustilaginales > Ustilaginaceae > Farysia > Farysia itapuensis. The sequence continues at coordinate 206,771 of JALBYC010000006.1, read as the reverse complement.
CACAAGAAGCAATTAGGACTACAACTGCCTTTCCAAGCTCCTCATACACTAGCTGTGCTGGTCAGGAAGCCCTGCATGGACGGTCAGGATCCACTCTGGAGTCCGGAGAGCATGTGCACATGTCGGCAGATCGGCATTCGAAGGTGAGATGTAAGATCGCGAAGACGGCACGTGATGGAGGCCTGGAGGCTGGCAGGGGTTGGGACGCGCTTCTGGTGCTCTCCACACTGTCGTGCTGTTCATACACGACCCCCTTACCCATCATGCTTGTCTTGGTCATTGGGGACTTGCACATTCCATTTCGGGCGCATGACCTGCCCGCCAAGTTCAAGAAACTTCTCGTGCCCGGCAAGATTCAGCAGATCATCTGCACAGGCAATGTCTGCAACACTGATTACCTACACTATCTTCGCACCATTGCCGGAGATGTGCATGTGGTCAAGGGAGATTATGATGACAACCCGCACTTTCCCTCGAGTCTAGTGCTCAACCACCTGCCGCTTCGCATCGGTGTGCTTCATGGCCACCAAGTCGTGCCTGCTGGCAACACCGAGTCTCTAGCGGCAGTGGCACGATCCATGGATGTCGACATTCTCCTCACCGGGCACACGCACAGATTTGAAGCCTTTGAGCTTGAAGGCAGGTTCTTTGTCAACCCAGGTAGTGCAACAGGTGCGTGGCACCCCATCTGGCCCCTCAAAGATCCAGCGTCAATAGCAGCAGCAGCGGAAAAAGCCAAGACTGAAGCCACCACGAAAACAGAGCAGGACAAGACTACCAAGAAGGATGTCAAAAAGCCAGCAGATAAGGGAAAGGACGACAAACAAGATGCCAAGACAGCAGCGATACCCGAGCCAGAAAAGAATGGCGGAGACGAAGACATCAAAGAGGCCCCCGGGCCTGTCCCTAGCTTTGCCCGTGAGTACAGCGTAGAATGGTGTGCGATGGAACAAACGCTGACCGTGATTATATGTGCAGTACTCGATATTCAAGGAGCAGTGGTGGTGACGTATGTCTATCAGCTGATAGATGGAGAGGTCAAGGTGGAAAAGATCGAGTATCGCAAGAACGTCGATAGTAATGCTCTGGCCATGCAGCGCGGTGCCAGCGGCTCAGCTGCGGCGGTTGCAGCCGGGCCCGGATACGGACAGTACGGCGGACGCTAAGTCACCACCTCGCACACAATCAAGAGAATGTGTTATCGCCGTTTCTATTCTTACACTTGTGCTAGTTGGTACATGGGGGACGAGGTTGGAGTTTCATTGAGCGGGTTGGATGAGGGTCTGTGAGTGGGCAACACGGGTCAGCTATGCACACAGATTGGCAGAACAAGGTGGACTTACAATGTTGTCACCCTTCAGCAAGATCCTGCCGAGATCTACTCTCTTCTTGTCCTTTTTGAGCCATACTTCTTCGGCGTCTGTTAATGTGACGTTCATGAACTCGTCAAAACCCTGCAAAGACATGTCAGTCCATCTTTTCTCGGCGTACTTCGCGACGAGAGTTTTACGTACAATGATCTTGCCTTCGATGCGGAAGTCGACGTTGTCATAAAGCCATAGTGATACTCGTGTCTGTTGTTGAAGGTGCCTGAAGATCACGTTGATCGGCTGCACTGATACTTTGCTCCTCCCCGACATAATGAGAAGTATATGATCAGGTCTGCACGAAAGAAGGATGGTTCTCATGAGGATCAAGGCAAAGCGCAAATCAAAAAACGTCACGTGTGTGTAAGATTGTGAAAATGACCCTTTGTCGCGCTGTCGCGCTTAGCGCCTCCACTCTAGCCCGGAGATGAAGCTGTCTTGCCTTTCATCCGGATTCTCATCACCGCCCAGCCTTGGCCACTCGTTCTCGTCCAATCCTCACTCGGACCGCCGTCGGGAGTCATTGAGCTCCGTTGGTCTCGTGCATACGAGCGTAAGCCGGTGTTCTAGCCAGCGCCTGCTCCATACTCAAGGCTCGCTGCTCGCATCTCTCTGCTCGAGTGCGACGGCCATTAGACCCCTTTTCCGACATGGGAGTCACTTTCTCATCCATGTTCTCGCGCTTGGCGTTCTGGAACAAGAACGAAGAAGTGAGAATACTCATGCTCGGCTTGGATAGCGCCGGAAAGACGACGATTCTCTACCGGCTTCAAATCGGAGAGGTGGTCTCAACCATCCCCACCATCGGGTTCAACCTCGAGACAGTCTCATATAAAAACACCAAGCTGCAAGTTTGGGATCTCGGCGGCCAGACGTCGATTCGGTAAGCTTGGATGTCCGTGTGTCGTTTCAACGCTGTGTTACTGACATCCGTTTCGCTACAGGCCATATTGGAGGTGCTACTACGCCAATACATCAGCAATCATCTACGTTATTGACGCATCTGACACAGAAAGGCTCGACATGGCAAGGTCAGAGCTCTTGTCAATGCTGTCCGAAGAAGAGCTCAAAGAATCCAAGCTGCTCATTTTTGCCAACAAACAAGATCTGCCGGGCGCGCTAGACGAGGGTCAGGTTGGGGAGAAACTCGGTCTAAGCGAGCTCAAGGACCGTCAGTGGTCGATCTACAAGTGCTGTGCGACCAAGGGCGAAGGTCTTGAAGAAGGTCTTGATTGGTGAGTTCAAGAACAAAGCATAGGCTTTACTGTCCGGCATTGCTGACAGAATCGTTTGATAGGCTGGTGACTTCACTTCAAGACAAATGACAGACGAAATTTTCAGCAACTTTTCCTTCCATGGCATGATTTGTTGCCTGACATGTGCAGTGTGCGTTGAGCCATCGGTCGTAAGAGGCTGAAAGCTGAAAGTACGAAAGTGCGTGTCTGTGCCGTGTTGAATTTTGGATTGCGGAGAGAAAAGAGCCAAGCGCAGATCAACACCCTTTCTGTGCCAAACCCACGACGATTGGCACAGTCGAGCAAAAATAGCTATGCAGTCGGCGGGCAGTGCTTCAACAGGTGCTGACGCAAAGCCCAACGCTGCGAAATCCTCTGCTTCCGCTTCGGTAAAGAAGGCTCAAGGTACGAGTCCTGGATTCAACGGCAAAGAGGCCGAACGATGGCTAGAAGCCAGATGGAAGGCCGTGCAGTCCTCGGCATCCGATAGCAGCGCATCTTCCGCACGTAAGTCAACGTTTTCAAAGCCCACGCCCCCTGTCCCAGTTTCTTATATTTCGTATACATCTTGTCATCAGCAAAAGCAGAAGTCTACAAGGCCACGCCTGGTACGGGCGGTTCGGCTTGGGGGCCGAATAAGAGTAAGTCTCACTACGTAACACAGGCTATGGTACACAGACTGACCATCCGTCTCTCAAATGCGAACAGAGGCGACCAACGACAAGTTCTGCAACGATTTGTCCAAGGCTGCAACAGCAGCAGGCCTATGACACCTGCGTACCTACGTTGTCTCTTGTGCAGTCACAAAGTATCGAAAATAGAACGTAATCATTGTTAGGCTATGGACGCACGATTCGTCATTGATCATTTATATCATTTTGATCGTTTGCGGATCACAAATCCTGGCCAAGCAAACAGGGTCTCTGTGCCTGGGCTGTGCCAAGCTTTTGTCAGATGCAGCTTTGTGATTGAGCAAGCCACCCGACCTATGTCAATCTGCATGCGACCTTCGGGTCGTTGCCGCGCCCGGCGGATGGTATTGCGGAAAGTGGAGAGAGCAGCGGTCCACACTTTGAAAAGAGAAGCAGGTCGAACTAGGACGGCATTTGAGTTTCGCGCACTGCGGACAGCCACAGTCACGCGGATGATTCGATGATTTGTGATTTTAGCTTAGCGCAATTCTATCAGATATAACTCAAACGCGCTCCGCTGCGCCTGTCTCCACTTCCACCACAATCTCTGCCTTTGGCACACCTCTCATACCTTGAACCCCCTCAGAGTTCTCATACTTCTTGCAACTTATCCACTTCTTTACTTTAATGGAGTGTCCCGCAAACGATGGCCCCGACATTGAAGGTTGTACACCCTTCATCCACTCTCCTACAAAGCACACTACCCGCTCTCTCTGGGCTCGCCTGTTTTCCGGCTACAGCATCGCTATCTACTGTGTCTTCTTCTGCATTGCCTTCACTTGCAATCCTCAAGTCGCAGCTTCCGCGGTTCCTGCAATCGACATAGCGAACAATGATCGACTCATAACAAACTCTGGCAGGGGTCCTGTCCCGAACAGCCCCCAGTATGAACAATTTTCTAGCCTTGAACCATCCGCTTTCATTGACTGGGCAAAGAGTCAGTCAGTCTCGGGTGCCAAGGAACATGCAAATGATTTCCTAGATCGTCTTTATCAAGAGCTTCAGCGAAGTCATTCATCTCACGGCACCGCTCAACTTGCGGCACCCGTCAAACACGACCCCTCTATCTTCCAGCTGCGTTTCTGGAAGCGAGCTACCCCTGCAAACGAGCAATGTGCCTCCACTGAAACCTCTCTTTCGGAAACTCAAAAGGTCGTCTACGGCCTCCTGATTCCTATCTTGGTCTTGCTTTCGGGTCTGTTCGCTGGATTGACTCTTGGCTACATGTCGCTAGACGAGACTCAATTGCAGGTGCTCGCCGTGCAGGGCACTCCTCAGCAAAAGAAGTACGCCGAGAAAATCATGCCTATTCGCAAGGACGGTCATCTTCTGCTCACCACTCTGCTTATTGCCAACATGATCACCAACGAGACGCTACCCATTATTGCTGACCCTCTTCTGGGTGGCGGTGTTCAAGCCGTCATTGTCAGTATCGTTCTGGTGGTAATTTTTGCCGAATTGATTCCACAGTCGGTGTGCTCGCGTTACGGCCTGGTGGTCGGCGCCAAGATGGCGCCTGTTACTCGTGTCGTCATCATCATCCTCTGGCCCATCGCCTGGCCCGTTTCACGTGTTCTGCATTACACTCTGGGTGCACACAGCGGTATCGTCTACCGACGAGCAGAGCTCAAGGAGCTAGTCAACCTGCATGCTGCTTCTGCCGGTCGCGGCGACTTGAACAATGACACGGTCACCATTGTTGGTGGTGCGCTCGATCTGCAGGAGAAGGTGGTCAAGCAAGCCATGACACCCCTTGGTCAGGTCTTTATGATCTCGATTGACTCCAAACTCGGCTACGAGACCTTGCAGCAAATCGTAAGCTCAGGCCACTCGCGTATCCCGGTCTACCAAGAGATTGAAATCGCTGTCAACAAAACTCGCAGCGGTAGTGGAAGTGTCACGCCCACCAAAGGTGGCGGCATCTTTGGAGCACTCAGTCGAAAAACCAGTGTCACCAATGCAACCAACAAGTCATCTTCGGATGACCAGAGAACCTTGAACGGTAGTGTTGTCAACGAGAAAGACTTTGCCGTTTCTAAGGATGGAGCCGCAAACGGCAAGGCTGATCCGGCGACAAAATCGATCAAGCGCAAGAAGATTGTCGGCGCTTTGCTGGTCAAGCAATGTGTGTTGCTCGACCCAGAGGATGAGACGCCGGTACGCGACATGGTCATCAACGCTCTGCCTACCGTACCTGCTGATGAGCCGCTGCTCAACTTGCTCAATGTCTTCCAGGAAGGTCGATCGCATCTGGCCATTGTCTCGTCTCGCACTCGCAGATCTTCTCCCGGCTCCTTTGTCGACATAGGTAGCGACAAGGATCTTCGCAAAAAGCACGGCGCCGCCAAAGAGGGCACTGCTGCTCGTGTCGAGGACTTGGGCGATATCGACGAGGAGAAGCAGCTCAGCACTCACCAGATCAAGAAGTCTTTCTGGTCGCGTCACATCCGCCGCCTGCATCATCACAAGCCTGACACCGAAGACCTTCCCTCCGAGGCTGATGACGCAGACGTCGACGCTGAGGCAGTGGCCACCGAAATGGCGCAGCAGAATGTTCCCATTGGCATCATCACGCTTGAAGATGTGCTGGAAGAGCTCATCGGCGAAGAGATCTTGGATGAATATGACTCAGAAGTAGAGCAGAATTTCGCCAAGATCAGCCCTCCGCCTAGTCCCGGCCACAAAGACATGGTGGACGAGAAGGCTGAAGCGCCAAGCGGAGCCGAGCAGCTGCAATTGCCAGCGCCAGCGACCAAGTTGCCCACCAGTCCCAAGATTCAGTTGCCTCGATTCAACTTTGGCAAGAACAGCAAAGACATCAATGCATCGACTGGCTACTTCAGCATGGACACCCCTGACGATGACACTGCTTCACCTGCACAGGAAGCACCCAAGCTGCCGGTCTCACACATTACTGCTGCTACACCGAACTCCGTCTCGCAGCCCGCCTCGCCCATGATTGAATCATTCTCGGGAGAGGACCCCACTCTGGTCGCTCCTCGTGCGAACAAGCCCGTAGTGATTCGACACCAGGCTCCCGACGGTAGCATGTCGACTGCCATTGTGGGCGAAAGCCTGCTGCGCGGTCGGACGACCTCCTTCGCTGCCGATCGGACTGGGGACTCCAGTCGAAGCACAACCCCGTCCGGCAGCCGAGGCAGTCGCTTCAAGAGTACACCTCTGCGAGCCACCAGTGTGCCGGCGAACAATTCACTCCCGGTGACTACCCCAGGCGGCGTTCACCCGCTCGCTCAAAGCGAGCTTGAAGAAGGTGCCAACATCGCCAGTCCTGACGAGATGGAAGATGATGACGAGGACAAGCAGCTCGGTCATCAGTAACATCCCTGTACACTCCCTGTACCACAATGAATCCAGTTCTCGTAGTTCGTCAATGCCTCTGTTTGCTTCCGTATTTTGTGCATCATTGAGACAGACAATGGCTGGTAATAGCTGGACGCAAACGAATTTCCGAAAGTGTCCAGTAGTGCTCGGGTGGAATCTCGCCGACGCACCGGCGTTTTTCTGTTTTGCGCCTCCACTCATTCCACACTGCAAGGCTTTGACTCGTCTGTACACTCTGCATCAGGCTCCGTGGCGTGCAGGCTACGATTTGTGCCACAGGACCTACCAAGTAGCTGGGCAACAGGATGCCTCTGTACCCGTCGGTTGAGCCTAAGCTTTCGGATTTCCCGCAGCAGCCGGCTTTGGATAGTTTGCCCGTTGATGAACTTCGTGGTGGGCCCGCCCCGTGGCACCAGCCCAGCGCAGGGAGGGAGGGGATCTCCACAGCAGCACGCGAGATGGACGACTTTGCCTCGCCCATTGTGTTCGGCGGAGGCGTGTTTGGTCAAGACATGTACAACGACGCCGACACGCTAGCTTCCGATCTACCCATACGCACCGTCCGCCTCGCTTTACGCTACGGTATCAACGCTTTCGACACATCACCCTACTACTTCCCCTCGGAATTTACGCTGGGTAACATTCTCACCAGCTTAAAGCCGGAATTCCCCCGGTCGTCGTACTACCTCGTCACAAAGTGCGGGCGGTACGGCCCAGACGCACAGCACTTCGACTACAGTCCCGCCAAAGTCGACAGCAGTGTTCGGGCAAGTTGTCAGAGACTCCGGACGGAGTACTTGGATGCAGCGCTTATGCACGATGCCGAGTTCGTGTCGGAGAAAGTGGGACGTAGCCACCACGATGGCTGGGAAAGTGGTGTCGTCGCAGGACTCATGGACCCAGCATCTGTCGGGATGGATCAGAGTCGAGAGCAGGTTCTGACCTCGCTAGGTCTGGCATCTTCCCTCGAAGCCGCCTCTCGGATCCACGGCTTGGGAGACGAAAAAGTTCTAGACGCCGTACGAGCGCTGTTCCGGCTCAAGGACCAAGGCGTGATCCGCTACGTCGGTGTTTCGGGCTACCCGCTCCCAGTTCTGCTGCGCTTGTCGCGGTTAGTGGCGACCAACGCACCGTTTCGACCCCTCGACATGATCTTGAGCTACTCGAATCACTGTCTGCACTCGGACGTTCTGCCTGGCTGGGCCAAGCTTTTCGCAGACGACCCACGGGCCGAGACAATCTCTGCACTGCCTGACCTACACTGGAAACCTCCAGTGCTGGTAAACGGCTCACCGTTCTCCATGGGCTTGCTCACAGATGGTAATCCGCCGCCTTGGCATCCGGCCAGCGAGGCGCTAAAAGCAGTCACTCGCGAAGCCAGCGTCAGCCTGACACGAGACGGCAGCTCGCTCACACTCACTGCACTTGCCTACGGACTCCGCGGCTCGGAACTTCCCCAGAATCAGGGTTCAGCACGACCTCAACTCAGGGGACTCGTGGGTCTCAGCCACCCCGACCACGTCCATAGTGCCATTGACGCCTATCGCGCGTTATCTGCTGGCGCGGGCACACAAGCGCTCTATCGAGTCGATGACAAGGAACAACACGCCGCATACCAAAAACTCGCTCAAAATGAGAGTTTCGTCCGCGATCTCTTCGCGCAACGTGGCGTCAGAGAATGGAGCTGGTCAAGTGGACTTTGACGACGGCACGAACAAGATCAGCTATTAGTAGTATGGGTAGAGGACATCTAGGAGCACCGCTAATAAGGAGCGCAAAAGCATGTTTCGGATTTTCCATTTTCATAATTTGACTGTTAGAATGGTAATGTGGAGGAAGTCGATCACCAGAAGTAGTGTGAGTGTTGCACTGACGCGTTGCAGACCAGTCCCTTCTGATCAACAAACATCATGACCGCACCACAGACAGTGGCGCAAGCCGATGAAGCGATCAAAGCCGGGAATGTGCAAGAAGGCGAGAAGATCCTGAAAGATCTCTTGTCCAACCAGGCTGCACAGTCCGATGAGGCATTCCTAAAGGAGCAGGAAGCCGCGCTTCTACGTCTGGGTGAACTGTATCGCGATACAAAGAATGCCAATGCGCTCGCCGATACGGTCCGGTCCTCGCGCACCTTTATGAGCCAGATTGCTAAAGCAAAGACGGCCAAGCTGGTGCGCACTCTTATCGACTACTTCCAAGACATTCCCGGCTCCAAACAGACTCAAATCCAAGTGACCAAAGAGAATGCCCAATGGGCCAAAGAAGAGAAGCGCATCTTCCTGAAGCAGAACCTCGAAACCAAACTCATCGGACTGTACTTTGAAAACAAAAACTACCGCGAAGCGTTGCCTCTGATCGATTCTCTGCTCAAAGAACTGAAGAAACTCGACGACAAGATGATTTTGACAGAAGTGCATCTGCTCGAGTCGAAAGTCAACCACGCTATCTCGAATTTCCCTAAAGCAAAAGCAGCGCTCACCTCGGCACGAACAGCCGCCAACTCGATCTACTGTCCACCAACACTTCAGGCGCAATTGGACCTGCAGGCTGGCGTTTTGCACGCTGAAGACAAAGATTACACCACCGCCTACTCGTACTTCTTCGAGACCCTGGAAGGATTTGCGCTGCAAGACGATCCGCGTGCACCTTTGGCGCTCAAGTACATGTTGCTGTGCAAGATAATGCTCAACCTCTCGGACGATGTCAACAGCATCATTGCTGGCAAACACGCGACAAAGTACGGCGGAAAAGACGTCGACGCAATGAAGTCGGTCGCCAAAGCACACGAAGACAGAAGCTTAGAGGGCTTCGAAGAGGCACTCAGAACATACAGGGACGAATTGTCCAACGATCCCATTGTCAAAAACCATCTTTCGGCACTGTACGACACGCTTCTTGAGCAAAATCTGCTGCGAGTCATCGAGCCTTACTCGCGGGTGGAAATCACACATGTGGCCAAAGAAGTACGACAACCTGTCCGTGAAGTCGAACTCAAGTAAGTGGATCTGTGCACGTGTTTACCTCATGCTCAGATATACTGACATTTGTGTGCTACAGACTTAGCCAGATGATTCTCGACAAGGTGTTCAACGGCATCTTGGATCAAGGTGCCGGCTGTCTGGTCGTTTACGATCAACCAATTCAGGATGTAAGTAGGCCCGGCTCGCATTCGACCGCGGATCACTGTCACTGACACTTTACGCTTTGCGCCCGGTTTAGAAAACATACGAAGTCACCTTAGACACGCTGAAACATGTCGGCAACGTCATTGACTCATTGTATAAGAAGGCCAACAAGTTGACATAACTCGCTCTCGCGCCAATGACAGTCAATTTACCGGTCTACAATTCTCTCAGCAGCATGTGATCAAGCAGCAGTCTGGTTGGCTCTCTAGTGTATGGCTGTTGTTCGCTGGATACAAAGCCCGTGCTCAATGGTCATGATTGGAGTGCTTGGCGTCGACGTGAGAGTCTTTGGTGGGTTTGAAGCCCTTTCCCAGCGACTCGTTTTGTTCGTGGCTCGGATGTCCCTTTGCAATAACACGTTCCAAAGCGTCCAAACCTCGGTCCAGCTGCTCCAGCTCAGGACCGCACGAGATGCGAATAAACTTCTCGCACGGGCTGGTGACAATGTTGCGACGATGGGACGGGTTGATATCGAAGGCGACGCCGGGAACGACGATGGTCTTTTCTCGTAAGAGCTCCTCAAACATGACCAATCCCGAATTGAGCGGCGCGGGAAGCGACTCTAGCGAAAGCCAGATGTAAAAGGTGGCCTGCGGCTCTACTTTAACGGGCAGGCCCATTTTGGCCAGCCGATCGAGTACGTGTTGACGTTTGTGTCGGAAGAGTTTCTGAAGTGCCAAGCGGTCTTGGTTGCATCGGTCGACGTCAAGCATTGGTAAGACCATGCATTGCATCGGATGCGAAGTGCCTCCGTCAAGGAAACTACCGGACTGGTTGAGAGCAGAAATGATATCCTTGGGCCCGACGACCCAGCAAACTCGCCAGCCGGGCAGTCTGAAACCTTTGGTAACGCCGTCAAGGATCACTGTGCCCGAAACGAATGCTGTCAATTTGGGAGACACGTATGGAAGCACGGTGCAAAACACTTACCTGTTGGACACTCGTTTATCTCTTCGATGTGTTCGGCTGCCGAGACAGCTCGACCGAGCGGACCCTCGTGCATGTACCAGCTGTAGAATTCGTCCAGAATGATGGTGCAGCCGAGATCTTGGGATGTTTCGACTAGCTCTTTGAGCTCTTCGCCCTCGATAAGCATTCCAGTCGGGTTGCGCGGGTTGGACATGATCATAGCACTGAGTCCGCGTCCTCTGATCTCCTTTCGTAGATCTGCTGGGCTGAGCTTGTATCGGTCTTCTTCCGACAAGACGGTGGGGATGGGAACTAGGCTCTTGAAAGCGCTGAGCATGCTTTCGTAGCTGGTGTATTCTGGCAATTGATACCCGCAGTTGACGGATCCGATGACAGCAGCGAGACGGGTCATACCAGCTCTGCCTCCGGGTACGATGCAGACGTTGCTCATGTCGTACTGCTGTTTCTTGCCTTTGCGATAGGTGACGTTGTAGTAGTTGGCCACAGCCTTGCGAAGCTCTTTAGTACCAGTGTTGGGTGCATACTCGTGAACGCCGTCTCCAAAGGACGTGAGGTCGAACTTCAAAGATCTGGGAGCAGCACCGGGGATGTCGCCGACTTCTGGAGCTCCTTGTCCCATATTGGCCCACTCGGTGTTTCCATAGTAGAACCCATTGGACATGGCCCTATCTGTCACATAGATCACACCGGTTGAACCAGGATGCTGAATTCCAGGGAACTTTTCTTCGTGCTTGCCACTGCCACCGGAAGAGTGCGTAGAGGGGAACGGCTGCTCCGTGTCATGCTTGTTGTGTCCGGGATGAGATCTAAAGAGCTGATGCGCTTCCGACTGCGACTCGTGACTCAAATGCTTGCCGGCTGCAGACTCTGACTGGCGCCGCAGCGCAGAAGCAGAAACCATGATGTAGCGTGAAGAGGTGAGGAGATGTAGAGATGGTCTAGACAGAGAAACGTTGAGCAAGACAGGCCGGCGGCATGGTCTGTGCAGATCGGAGTTGGGCAACGTGTTGCTCGCCAACTTTTCTGGGATGTAATAGCATCGCTCGTCTGGCAGTGCCTTCTATGACTTGCCGGCTCGGCTAGCGGCCAACCTTGGTTCCTATGTTCGGCAGGCTGACGTACGGCATCGGCCATATGTCGGTGGTGTCCGGGTCACGTGCAGCAATGGACCCTGAATAAGTGTTAGGCCACTTGTGCACATTTCATCAGTTGATCAGTTGCACAGTTGCATGCAGTTGTTCCGCATGCTTTTTCTGCTTTGGGCTGAGTTGGCTGTCGTACGTGCTTCCGTTGTGCCACGAACGGTGTGGATGAAGTATCTGCTTTGCAAGCGCGGGCTACCATCATGACACTACTACGTGCGCCGACCATGGCCGAGTACGATGCTGCCCTGACGGTTACGCGCATCGTCCAACCTTGCGCCATCCTCCTGATCGCTATTCTCTCCGTTGCAATCGAACCCAGCAAGAGATATGTTAAGCACCTCTTGAGCCCGCAACGATCCGAGTATCAATCGCTACGCCAGGAAGCCGAGCATGGTCTTTCAGCCGCAGTGCAGCGGGAGGAGCAAGAGCCACAGCCAATTCCCGTAGTCGTACCTGTTCGATCTCGGCGACGTTTCCTCACCCAGAGCATGCAGCTCAGTCTCGCGGCGAGCTACATTGTGTCTGGCGCTCTCATCATCCTTCGCGCAGTCATCCCTCCGAAGGAATGGCAACCAGATCTGCCGTTGTGGCATGCCATCGATATCCAGGCTCTTGGCGGTCTCATCTCCTGGGGCTCTGTCGTCGTTGCGTGTCTGTGGGAAGAAAAGCTGCGCGGCAGAGGCACGTACGGACGAGGGAAATCAGGCTGGTCGGTGCTGGCCGGTGCTGCGACCGACGCTTGCCTTCTCATTTTCTACATGATTCCCAAGGACAGACGAGACTTACCTTCCACCAGTCGCTGGTCCATCGGACAGCTTGTGCTCATCATAGTGCGCCTGCTCATCAGCTACCCAGTTCTCATCGTCGCACTGTCGTGGGACCGCGTCCGTTTCATTCGCGCTTCAGAGCTCGCCAATCAAGATAGTCAGTCTGACGGTCGAGTCGCACCCGGTCCTTCTCAAGAAACCACGAGTCTACTTCAACCTCCTGGCACGATGACCTCCTATGGAGCTACGTCCACCAATGCCGGTACGAACGGCAAAGATGACTCCAAGCAGAAGCTTGCCAATGCTTCTGGCAGCCAGACACCGAATCGAGATCCTAACGCCTCCATGGGTCTGACTGTAGCGGCAACCCCGCCTCCCCCTACGTTCAGGGTATTTATTCATCGCATCAAGGTGCTGTTCCCATATCTTTGGCCATCCAAGTCAGTCAAGCTACAGCTGATTGCAATGGTCTGTGTCGCTCTCCTCTTTGTTGCGCGTGTGGTCAACTTCTTCACCCCTCTCACGCTCGGAAGACTTGTCGACGATCTTTCCAACAACAAGACCCCATGGGTAGATTTTGCATTGTACTCTGGTTTCAAAGTACTCCAGGGATCCGGTAGTCTTCTCAACGTCGCTCAAAGCGTTCTTTGGATTCCCGTCGAACAGTATTCGGACAGGATGATGAGCATGATGGCATTCGAGCATCTGCTCAATCTTAGCATGTCTTTTCACACAAAGAAGAAGACGGGTGAAGTCCTCCGAATCTTGGACCGAGGCAGCGCTATCAACAACTTCTTCCAATATCTGCTTTTCTCACTCATGCCGGTCTTTATCGACATCTTTGTGGCCATGATCTACATGACACGCACTTTCAGCGCGGGCGTTGGTGCGACGCTTTTTGTTGTCATGGTGTCCTACACCTGGATCAGTGTGCAGCTGACCACCTGGCGAACGAGCTTGCGCAGAGCAATGAACAACAAGGACTCCATCTGCAGAGCCATATCTGCCGATGTGCTCATGAACTGGGAGACAGTCAAGAGTTACAGCAACGAGTCGTACGAGGCCGAACGCTTCCGCAGTGCCTTGACAGACTTCCAGAAAGCTGAATATCAGGTCATTTCCAGTCTCAACATCCTCAACATGGCACAAAACCTCATCTTGGCCTTTGGCACTCTGTTTACCCTCTTGCTCGTTGCAGGTAGAGTCGTTCGAGGCGAAGCGACCAGCTCCCAGTTTGTCGTCTTTGTCACGTATCTCGCACAAGTGTACAGTCCTCTCTCGATGCTTGGAACGCTGTATCGAGTCGTTCAACAGAATCTGGTGGACACCGACAAGTTGATGACATTGCTAGAGGAAAAAACCGAGGTCAAGGACGAACCAGGTGCCAAGGACCTGGTTATTACTGATGGAGTTATCGAGTTTGACAACGTACACTTTTCGTACGATGGCAAAATGGAAGCGCTCAAAGGCCTGAGCTTCAAGATTGATCGCCATTCCAGTGTCGCCCTGGTTGGAGAATCTGGAGCTGGCAAGTCGTCCGTGCTGCGTCTCCTATACCGCTTCTACGACATACAGTCGGGTCGTATCTTGATCGATGGCCAAGACATTCGAAAGGTTACGCAGGCATCTTTAAGAAGTGCGATCGGGATCGTTCCTCAAGAACCCTCGCTGTTTAACACCGACATTCGACATAACATCTTGTATGGTGATACTAAAGCCTCTGATGAGGCAGTTGAAGCAGCTGCGCTTGCTGCTCAGATTCACGACCGTATTCTGACCTTCCCGGAAGGCTACAGCACGGTCGTCGGCGAGCGAGGCGTACGCTTGTCAGGTGGCGAAAAGCAACGCGTAGCAATTGCGCGTACCATGCTCAAGAACCCACCCATTTTACTCCTCGACGAGGCTACTTCGGCCTTGGACAGTCACACTGAACGTCAGCTCCAGACCGCTCTTAACACCTTGATGCACGGCCGCTCGAGCTTGACCATTGCTCACCGGCTTTCCACTATCATCAACTGCGACAACATCATTGTCATGGATGACGGCAAAGTGATCGAGGTTGGACCACACGCTGACCTTATCGCCCGAGGTGGAGCGTACAGCAAGATGTGGGAGCAACAGATCAAGACGCAAAAGGAGCAAGAGGCCGCTGCTGCTGCCATGCAGGAAGCGCGCGACGCCGAGGAAGACGAAGGCGAAACCATCATGTCACCGACGAGCCCGATCGAGGTGATTGCCGCATCCGGACTGCTTGGAGTCGTGCCGCCCATCAAATCAGGCGATGCTAAAATTCCCGTGGTCAATGGCAATCATATAGACAGCAATGACATGAACGGTAGATCGACAAGCAACGGTGGACACGAAAACAGGCATCTGAAGCCAACTTCCCGCACCGATGCTGAACTCTCTAGCGGAAACAGCTCAAATATCGAAGACGACCACTCGTCGCCATCTGGCTCAGACCTTGCTTCTACGCAGACCAAAGAGGACAAGAAACGTATTCAAAGCAGGAAGAAGAACGCCAAACGCCGCGAGAAGGAGAGGCGACAAAAAGCAAGTACCAGCTGAATGATCTGCACTCTATCTCTCTCGTCTAGATCAGCATGCTAGCATGCTACGCCGTACAAGCATATATAAGCGTGAGCGCATGAGCGTGATAGCAATTTCGCGAATCTGACAGATTATGTTTACTTCCGCGGCTATTTTTGTTCGTATGCTGAGCAGACGCGGTTGAGTCCACGGCTTCCAGAACGACCATCACCCTTGTACCACCACATTCACAGAAGCCTTCCTTCCAGCAGTTCCACATCACTACGTTGACATTCTTACCTGTCAGCCTTGCAGATATTCTAGCCCGACAGATTGAACTGCGATCCCTCTACAGCTATACCGTCAACCGCCCACTGCCAGCGTCCGTCTTGTCGTCGAATGTCAACTCCCGCCATCAGCAGCCTATCCTCCGTTTGCCCGTAGACGTGTTCTCAGCCCAACTTTCTCTGCGTGTATTGCTATGTCTTCCATGTCCAGCATCCCACATGAAGAGCTTCCCATTCTGGAGGCTCTCATCAACATTCGCAATCGACTGACAGCGCTCAAAAAGGATAGCTCCGAATTCATCCGATCGCACGACGTCCAGCAGATCTACCAGCAAGTCATCAAGCAGATCACCCGTCTAAACACGGTGCGTGATGAGCTGCAGGCCAATAGTCAGGCTGCCTCTGCCACCAGCTCCAGCTCCGATCATCAGGAGCAGCCCGATCACGCAGACGGACAGAACCCGGACGACTCTCCCATCTTTCAGACGAATCGGGTCGACACCACGCTCAACGACGTCTTTTCCCTCCTCAGTCTCTTCTTCTTGACTATCGGCAGAAGCAAAGAGAGTCCAGCGACCTTCTCCCAGCTGTCTTGTATGAAACAATTGCTTGACCATCTTCAGGAATCTGGTGTGTATACGGAAGCAGATCTGCAGCCCTTTGGTTCACGTCTCGCCGAGCTTCGCGAGATCATTCGACGAGACGGCGATGGCGGTCGTCACCCTCCGCAGCTAACCAAGCTCATGACGCGCAAATTTGAAGCGTGCGAAAAGACTCTACGAAAACTCGAAGGCACTCTCAAAGTTCTCTCGGTCGAACTGGTCCCCATCCACCAAAAGATTATCAATATCAGGAGACAACTTGCGGCGGCCGCGGCCAAACCCAAGCCCGCTCGAGCCGAAATCAAGCAACTGCAAGAGGAGCTTCGCAAGATTGATGCAAAGAGAGTCGACGGAAAGTTCTTGGGTCCAGGAGGCAGCTCTGTTCCAGCAGGTCAGGCTATCCTCGTCGGACTCCTGGAAGAGTGCTTTGAGATCTGTCACGACATTACAGTCAGGAACGACGAAGTACCTATGACCTTGCAGCCCATCTACGACCGGCTCGTCGAGATCAAGTCGCAACTGGAACATCTTGTCCTTACACATCGATGGACACTGCGAGAGACTGATTTGTGGAACTACCAGGTCACACTCAAGGAGATCGACCGCTTGCGGGTCGATGGCAAATTTGTCGATTCCGAGGGCAAACAGCCGGAAGGTCAACTGGTTCTTTTGTATTTGCTACGGCGTTGCTACGGTCTCATTTACCGACTGGTGGCTTCGTCTGAACCGATATCGGAAGAGTTGATGCCCATCAGCAATAAGCTCTCGACGGTATCCAAATGCTTGAAGGAAGTCAGCAAGTATGGAGGGCCTTTCACGATGCGCGACCTTTACCCGTACCGGCTTGCTCTGCACCAAATTGACAACATGCGTAGCAAAGTGCTCGACAAGGATGGAACCGACACGGGCGTGCGCAAGTGGCTGGGCCGTGACGGCAGCGTGCCTGAAGGTCAGGCCATTCTCAGGGCGCAGTACGAAGAGGTGGAGCAGACGATTGAAGAAATGCTGAATCGCGAGGACGACGACGATGATGAAGACGACGCCGAAATATGGGAAGGTAGCACTGCTTCAAGTGCCGAAGACACAGACACAGAGTCTGCTGCGTCGATCAGTGATGACGATGATGACCGCCAGACTGGCATGGATGGACCGTCTGCAGACATGGTGAGACAGGCGCTTATGGCCAGAGGGCCCATGATTGGTATGTTGCATCCCGACGCTCCGCCGAGCCAGGTCAGTTCAGCCGCTCAGTCGCGCCAGCCTAGCAGCTCCAACGTCAATGCACGCGGCTCTGTCGACGACTATGCCGTGCCCGCCCAAGCGCGCGGAAGCATTGCCAGTTCGAGTGCAGCCACAATCCGACCTGGCGAGGGCAACGGCGTAATGTTCACCTTGGCGTCCACCTCTGAGGTGCATTCTCCGTCCCTCAGCAGCAGCGTTCACGTTGCTTCCCCTCCAAATGAAGCAGAGCCAGTCCCTTCCTCTGCGCCGGTGTCGACTTGCACAGTGCCCGACATGACAGCTGCTCAAGCGCGGCATCTCAAGATCGGGCGTGACTTCCGAGATGGTGTGGGCGATCTCACCGGGCTCAGCTCGCGATCTCCGCCCGTGGCAGCGGCTCCCATCCCCGGCGCAAAAGTGGGACCAAACCCGGCCGCTCTCTCACAGTCTGGATCTCTACCGGCCCAGTCCTTCGGCACTGCCGGTGCGCGAACGCAAGGCGTCGGTGGTTCCGAAGTGGCGACCGACGGCATTGATTATCTCCCCGTCGGTGCAGCGCCGCTCGCCGTGCCGACGCAAACGATTCTTGAGGGCCAGCTTGGAACAGGCCCCACAGATGGCACTCACGTCGATGCGCTCGTAACAGGTATGCAGACTGCCTCTGTCAACGATGTCTTGGCGCAGCCCACGAATGATCTCAACTATTCCTCTTAGTCACGCACACCTGAATCAACCCAAAGTGTACAAGCTGACAGAGATCTGTGTAGCGCGCGGTATGCTTTGTTCCGAGATCGAGTTTTGTTCAGTGAAGTGTAAGATCGCGAAAATTTCTTGTACCACCTCGGGTGGGAAGAGGAGATCGGTTGACGATGTTGCCTGGCCCCTTCACCAATCTCATCAGGACCCGTGCGACTTGCTTGCATTTCATAGGGGAGCCCCCCACGGAAGACACAGATGGGTCCTACTCGGCACAATACACGGTCCAAGACTGGAGCTTCAGCCAATCATATTGAGGCTGATGATGCACAAGCTGCTTCTCGGTCTCATGTCAGTGCATCTTCGGTAGTGGGAGGTACGCCTCCTCGCGCCTCTCCCTACACTCGCACACCTACCAAGCAGGTCGCTTTGCGAGCATCTGGACAGACTACACCTGCGTCTAAGACGGCCTCTCCCAGCATGATCAGAGATATCTTTCAGATGATCAGCCCGTTTAGGGCTTTCAGTCGTGCATCCCGCTCGGCGGCCTTTGGCGGTGGGGCAGAAGAGGAGGAGGATGGGGACGAAGTCGCGTCAGCCGATGCTTCGGCTCCTCGCCTCTATCCTTCGCTGGAGACTTTCGAGAGCGACGAGCAAGCAGACAGTCATGGCGAAGAGATGGACGTTGAAGAAGCCCCGGCGCAAAGCAGTCGGCAACTACTTCCACCACAGCCTCGACTGTCTCGATCCACAAGTCCAAGACCACGCCAATCCCTACCAGCACCAGCCAAAAGCCTACCGCTCGCAGATAACGCTCTGCTCACTCCCGGAATCCACAAGTACGGTCAGTTCGACGAGGGACCTTCGCACACTACTACTCATCAAGCGCCAGCCACCAACACGAGTCCAGTCTCGCGTAACTATGACCTGCTTGCTCGCTTCTTCTCCGAAAAACAGCGGGGTGGCAGCAGTGGGCTGAGCGAGGTCGAAGTGGGAGGCTGCATTCGTTTAATCGAGGAAAGCATGGCTGTGGGCCGAGACTTGCAGTCCGAATTCCTACAGCCGTCGACAGGATCTCGATTGTACGATGCCTCTTCCGTCAACGGCGCAAGTTCGCGAGCCAGCAGCGTTGCGACCAACACTCTGCCTGCTTCGCAAACGATGGGCAATCTGTTCCATCCTGGCACGCGAACGTTGCCCGCGTCATCTAGCGCCTACTCGTTCCTTGCGCCACGTCCAGCTGCTTCTTCGGCGTCTGGAGCAGTGGCAGCTGCTGTTACGCGACGAAGACCCATCTACCTGGGGCCCGGTATGACGGGTCTCTCGCTTAATCGCAAGCGCACACTCGCGCCGCCAACCAGAGCGATGGCCAATACCGGTCGAGACTTCATACCGCGATCTTTCACAGACCCTCAGCTAGCTCGTAGGTCTGTTGACGACTTGTCCGAGGAGCAACATCAGCCTGGACCTGACGATGTGAAGCGACGCAGACCTAACGCTGCAGCACCCAGCAGCTTCAGTCCAGATAGCTCTGCTCGATTCGATTCCTCTTTCGAGAGACGCACTGACGAGAGCAGTGCGCTGGCCAGAGAAATCGCAGCGCAGTCAACGCCGCGCGCTGGGTCGGCCGCGTCTCCCCTGAAACGCGCTGCACCCGCGGTTGCGCCTGTCAAGACAAGCCCGCCCAAAGTCCCGACTCGGACGGCCAGCGCCATCCAAGACATTCTCAAAGAAAGCCCACTCGTCCGCAACCCCGTCAAGACCGAGCTTGTCAATCCGTACCAGAACGCTTCGAGTCTGGTCAAGGCAGCACCGCCCGAGTCTAGACCGATCCGATCGGCCAGGGCCAATATGCTGACGAGAGCCAAAGCGAAAGAAGTCGCGAATGCAAAGTCGCAGAAGGCGGCTGCGGAAAAAGTGGAGCCACCCAAAGAGTCGATCCTTGATCTGATTGAGCGTACAGCACCTCGAGCTCGAGCTCCAAGAAAACGCAACCCAGAGCCAGACTCGAGCAGTCTCGACACGCAGCAGACCGCTTCTCCACCTGCGCCAGTGTCGCAGCCGCAGAGGCAGCAGGATGAGAATACTCTTGAAGTCCGCAAACTGCAGAAGACGGAGGAAGTCCAGCGTCGACTAGAGGCACTCACCAAAGCCAAAGACCAGAGTCAAAGGCAAGCGGCATCTCAGCAACAGCAACAACAGCAAGGCAAGGCTGCAACCCCAGTCGCTACACCTGCTGCTGTCCCAGTCACGCCTCAGAAGTCTGCCGCGCCAGCTTCCGCTGCTCTGAACACCGGTCTTGTGCCTTCGCAGTACGCTGCATCGAAGCCAAAGAAGCCGTCTCCTTTGTCGGTCGCTTTTCAGGCGCCTGAGTCACCAGGGTCCGAGACGGAATCCTCGCAATCCGATACTCGATCATACCGCCCAATTCCTGCTGTGGCAACGGCGAGTGCAGCGCCTGCCCAGCCAGTACAGGCGCCGTCATCAGGTTTCACTTTCTCACTGCCACAGTCAAACAAGCCGGCATCAACAGCTCCTTCTTCTGCAAAAGCGGCAGAAGCGGCAACCCCCGTTGGTGGCTTTTCCTTTTCGGCACCAAAGGCGCTTCCAAAACCCCTTGAAGCACCAGTTTCCTCGTCCCCTGCAAAGGAAGACGGGGAGCTGCCAGCATTTGATTTCACCTACGAGGTGATCAACCCTGTTCACCCAGACGCGGAGAAAACATTGAAAGCCGAGATCAATGCGGTCGCGGAAGCGGCCTTACCCAAGTTCAGCTTCACTTACGAAGTCGACACGGTGACCAATAACGGAAAAGCAGAGACAGCTGACTCATCTCCCAAGACGCATGATCCAGTATCTACGTCACAGAACGATGAGAGCGAGGACGGGGCCAAGGATCCAAGCAAAGTGGGATCCTCAGGCTTGCTCGGGGAAGGCGAGGGCGAAGAAGCCGAAACCACCGACTTTGAAGTGCGAGCCAAATTCTGGAAGTTCGACACGGAGACGAAAGCATACAAGGATCTTGGCATATGTGTTGCCAAGGTCAAATCCAACAAAGACACGCAGAAAAAGCGAATGTTGGCTCGAAACGAGGCCAATGGCAAAGTGGCGGTCAACTTCCACATTTACAAGGGCATCAAGGTGACTCGAGACAAGAACATTTGCTCATTCCTCGGGTTTTCCGAGGAGGGCAAGCCGACACAATTTAGGACCAAGGTGAAGACGGATGACATGGCGCAGGAATTGCAGGAGGCCATCAACGCCGCCGCCACTTAATTGTCAAAGCACGTGGAAGAACCACGCCCATCAGCTCTGAATCATCATTCCGCTGCACTGTTGCCACCCGTGATTGTGGCGTTTGTGGTCGTCCGAAGGCTGGGTCTGTACAAGGCTTTGCACTCCAATCCCCTCAACGCCCCTATTATTTGATTGGGCAGTCTTTACTCCATGGCTGCCTGATTGAAGAAGGATGGCTACATAGACTGTTTGGTTTTCTCGTTGGCTATTACCTGGTCTGTCTTTTGAACTCCACCACCTAGACAGACCGCCCTGGTCGCGAGGTCCTCACATTTGATAGTTTCCTCAACAGTCTGTTTGCTCAGGAAGGTGGACCGGCATTGCACTTAATTTTGAACGCATATTATTTGGACACGGTAAGGGGTGGCTTCGGGGTTGTCATCTATCCGTGATCGCATTCGGCTTCATGCCTGCAAAGCATTTCCTGGACACTCAAATGGCGAACTGCACCGCGGGTCACTCTGACTCATCTTTTACGGTGCTTTAGTTCGACAAGGCTTTTTTGTCCTAGATTGACCCAGTTATTTGGTCCTGCTCAACCCGGCCGCTCTATTTCTCGGAATGTACGTTTCCGGCGGTGGACAAGGAGCCGCTGTGGTTTGTACCAGACCGCCAGCGACTTGTCCGGGCAGCAAGGAGCGTGGCGCGGAGTTCGGACCAGCACTGGACGTGGAGATCTGAGTTTAGGCCAAACAGGCGTCCGTAAGATCAATGGACATTGCCTGCGTTCTTTCCCACAGACATGCAAGGCGCTGCTTATTCTCTTTGTTTTGGACGTAATTGGACGAATGGCGCTGTTTTCGATTTGCATAAGGCGACTGGTGAGCTCGTGTCTGATCTGTGTCAGCAGCTGTGACTTTGTCACGGCAGGCACGCACAACGATTCTGGCGTCGGCTAGTCAAATAGAAGGGGCATCCGGGCGTTCCACGCCGAAAAAGTCCGCAAGCGAGAATTAAAGGTTGGATTTGCGATTAGCGAGAAAATCGGGTTTTGAAACAAATTGATTATCGTATTGGACCCTGAGACAGGGTTCTTGCTTTTACCCAGAAGCTGGGTTTTACATCTGTGAGGAGCAAACCAGTTCATGCAACCCCACCAGCCCATTTAGCCTAGCTGAAACGGATTTGATCCAGCGAATTCAAGACATAAAGGAAATCTTGCTGTGAATCATGTCGGCGCACGCTTGGTAAGACCGTTGGCGACTTTGATTCTTTCTACTGGACTGGGAAGCGGATCTGCAATACCCCTCGGTGTGCGAAGTGATTGCTTTTGGTGCCTTTGTTTCATGCGCTGATCTTGCTCTGCTGTTTTTTTTGCGGATGCTGACTCCGTGAGAATTTGCATTAAAGTGTCTGAGTAAGCATTGTACCATGCCCTGGGCTGTTGAACACCTCGGTCTACGATGGAATGCATGGACTGAGTCTAAAAAATCCCTAGACGCGCGTGTGGCAAGTGATGGAGATATGAAATTTTATCAGGATTTGAAAAGATTTTAGATCCAAAGCAGCTTCTGTCTTACCTTTTTGCCGATTTCTCGATCGTGACGTGCAGAATCGCATTCGGTGCTGACGCTCCTCCTGCACTCCTGTCCTGTCTCGTTACCACAGATTGCACTCATGGCGCAAGCACAAGCCTTTGTGCTCTGAGTTTAAAGCAGTCGCCGCTGCATATCGTCATGTCGCACATTAGATCATGGAAGTGTTCCGTAAAAACGGTGTCCCGTTGGATACTCGCGATAACAAACATCAGGGTCCCGGCAAATGTTGATTTCAAGCGCCTCTTGCCGTTCGCCCCGGTATTGGCTTTGACCGTGCTTTGCACCACAGATTTCATGCCTCTCATTGTGGCTTGGTCCCTCTTCCCGTCAACCAGAGCTGTAGCCCCACGAGCCTTATTTGGCATTAGCACTTCAAATCCATATTCTGGGTTTCTGCTCTTGACTGTGCAAGTGCCGCAAGGAAGCCCCTTGTTGCCACTTGACCGCTTTCGTCCGTTCCCTGCAGCTGAAAATCATTGCCCTCGAGTCTCATAGCCGTCTGTCTCTGCTTCCAAACCTCCCCCCTTCTTTCCCTTGTATACATCTTGCTCTCGGTGGTGTCACAACCCCTTCTTTCCCACCACGAGTCCAACTCAGTCGCTGTTGCGCTCAGCCTCCGTCTCTCATCTTCCTCCCGTTCTTGTCGCTGTGGCGTTCAGCATCCGTTTACTTCTTTGAGCCAATTGCCGCTATGCAGAGACCCGATATGGCTCGTAACCTCACAAGTGGCAGCAGGGCGCCGTTCTCAGCATATCCGTATGCACCCGCATACCAAGGCCCTGCTTACACAATGCACCATCCCATGTATGCGCGACAGCACCACTCGTTCTACGACGAGAGAGGCCCGCCTCCGCCTCCGCCTCTTCACTATCGACGACCAGTCAGCAGCGACGAGGCTGATCTGCAGCGTACATCAGCCTACCGCTCTGATTATATCCTTCCAACTCCGCAAGACCACACGACAATGCCGTCCTCCCGTCGCACATTCTCTGGCAATGATGTAGGAACTGTGACTCAACCACTGACCACCTACCAGGGTCACATCAAGACGACCAAGGATGCCATCCTGCTTCTGGCCGCGTGCGACCTCTCAGATGCCGGACGATCTTGCTACAAGCCACCGCGAAGAATCAGACGTCGATTGCAAGATTCTGAAAGGCCAGCTGCCATCGTATCTGGCAGCATCTTTGTATGGGAAGAGAAAGAGGCAGGCATGCGACGCTGGACTGACGGCAAGTGCTGGAGTGCCAGCCGTGTCAGCGGATGCTTCCTCACTTATCGCGAACTCGAAGCGCGCAAAAAGCCCTCGTCGTCCATCACTGGAGGTCCAACATCGAACTTGTACAAGGCTGACGGCCTCATCAAACAGTCCTTCAGCATGACTACTACGTCAGGTCGAAAGCTTCACGTCATTTCCTACTACACAAAGAGTGACGTCCGTGAAGGCCGCCTCAGACGCGTAGGGGAAGACTCGCGATTCGTCGGCGAGGACGGAGGCGAGTGGGGTCTCGTCGTCGATGAACACGAATATCCCGATCCTATCAGCCGCGCTGGCGAATTGCCCCTTGACATGCAGTCGGAAGGATTGGAAGGATCCCCATCGCCTACCTCGAGCCCTCTCCTTTCTTCAGCCACCCATAGCTTGCTGGAAGATAGGGCAGACAGGTCTGCAAGCACTTCCTCTCCAAATCGCGCAGATGTTGTTGTTGTGCAAGACAACAACCAGTCTCAGCGTCCGAGGAATGGACAGTGGTCCACTGGCTTTGCGCCGGTAGAAGAGTTGCGTGACCTGCACCCCCTCCCGACCTTTTCGGAGTATGACGGACATCGTCCAACCCGCGGCGCCAGTGGCGAGTGGCCCTCTCATCAAGAAATGCTTACCTCGCATAATGACAATGGCAAGCGTCCTTCTGCGGACCACGACTATGCGTATCAGATCAACGGCGAGCCTATTGTCACTCGTCCTCAGCTGAAACGCTTGCGAAGTTTCAGCATGACCAGCGACATGTCCAATCAACGTCTGGCGCCGATTCGAGCTACAAGTCGCGCTGGCTCAGCCGACGAGGGTGTCTCCAAACTTCGCTCGACCCACACCGGGACTCCCGGACTGCAAGAGCGCGATTCGGCGGTCGGTGCGTTGCTCAGCCTTCGAAGCAGTATTGGCTCGAGCGCTGATGGTTCCAGCCCATCACTGACCTCGGTCAGATCCATGTTCACTCCCTCTCCTTCGGCTTCTACACCTGGCAGCATCGATGCGGAGCCAGCCGCTTTTGTCAAGCCAGTTTTTTCCTGCACCGATCGAGCCGCCCTGGATCGATTCAGAATTCGCATCTAGGACAGAGAGCACGTTACGGGCACGCATATCTCTCTGCATCTGGCTCTTTGCCTGTATCATATTGTCTCTGTTGTTCTTATTAATCTCGCCCTGTCCTTCGGTCGCCCACATATCAGTCACCAAGTTTAAGCATATCGGTAAATTCTGCATACTCGGAAAGGAAGTTGCCCTGCTCCATGATTCGGCATGTTGTGTGCAGGACTGTGCAATGCCATGAGGGTGCGCGAGCCGTCTTCAACAAAACTGCTTGCAGTGCGCTCCAGTGTGACTGTCCAGAAGAGCAATCGCGTCTACCTGCTTGCTTCAATCTTCCGTTGCAACGGTCGATGTGCGATGTGTGGGAGGGTCTGTGATAGAGGCGGTAGCGCGTGCCTGTGCTCACGAGCCAAAGAGACGTGCGGCTTGCGCAGTCAGGACGCATACGATCAGGCCAGGGCGTGGGAATTTAGTTCAAACTGCATCGGGCATATCATGGGCGGCCTTTCGACAGCGCAAGCCTAATTTTCCTCTTTTTAAGACTCGATTCGGTTTGCGGGCCGCCCCAGAGTGTGTGCACTGTGTAGCCCCTGACTCGGCCTGGGCGCGCCTGACTGTCAATCACATGGCAGCTCGGCTCCACTATTTTGAACGTCACCCTTGGTTGCTCGCAATCACGAATAAGGTGGGCTGGGCATGCATGTTCTCACGAAGCTGAGTACAGATACGTACATGCAAATCTCCCACGCTAGACCCCTGCAACACTGCTTGAGCCGTCTGCTTGCCCTGCCTGATTCATTTGAAAATCGCCGTTGTAGGACACAAAACCCACAACCCGTTGTCGTCGGAAGACTTGTGCAAATCTGAGCCGGTCTGTATGTCCCCTACTTCTACTCCCTTGTCCAGGCTCCCCTCCCTTCCTCGCTTGATGTACAGCTCGGATCAGTATGTCGTCAACACCGCCCTTGCTGACACCGCCACCTTCGGTGATCAGTTGCTCAGATACCATAAGTTCGGGGTACAGCTACAATCAACCCAGTTTGACACACAGCTTTCCTGATTCAGCGCCCTCCTCGGTCTCTGACTATCAGCATGGGCGATCGATAAGCTCGTGTGGTGACAGTATCAACTTCGAGCTGCAACCGTCTGTAGACGATACCTCGGACACAGAGCAGAGCGGTCCACTGCCGTCAAGTAGGTCCGGGCGGATCAGATTCGTGGAGCCGGTCGTCTTGCGTCCAGAACACAGTTCCCGTATCTCAGCGACGAAGAGGAGGGCCCTGCGCAGGCTGCAGGCGGAAGACAAGGACGCGGACTACGGCGCTCTCGATTTCCCCGCAGTGCCGCATCGTTCTTCAGCAACGACACCAGACGGTTACGAGCAGTGGAGCGTGGACACTCTCGATCTTGCCTTGGAAGACCTCTTGACGCTGAGGGTTTCCGATCGATCAACCAGCCACAAGCAAGTGACACACAAGGATCCCTCAATACAAGTGATCCCTGCAGTGCAACAAAGCAGATTTGCAAGAAACACTCTGGGTCTCGACCTGGAAACGCTCACAAAGTCGGCATCAAAAGCATTGACCCATGCAAGCAGCCATGAACAGTCTGTTGACTCCAGCAGACGTAGCCACAGATACGACTCTTTCTCTTCCTCGTCCGGACACAGGAATGAAAGACAGACGGAAGCAAGGGACCTCATAGACAGAGCGAAAGCCCAATCATATAGCTGTGGGCTAGATGCTGAGCTCTTTGATCCCAACGATGCACACGAAAGCCTATCGAGCCACAGTACATCAGCAAATGTTCGTGCAGAGGACCTTCCGCCGCTGCTATCCACCCACTACATTAACAGCAAAGAGTTTTCCGACGTCAAGACAAGCGAGCGATTCCGACTTGCGTGTCTCCCTGAGCGTCGCTTAGCCGTACCAGATTCTGGTCAAAGTCGTTCACTCCGGCTGCTTCGCAGGAACAAGAGTCACAGTCCGGCGCTACCGAGCTACGAGCCTGTTAGCGTCCTTCGTGCCGAGGCTGCATTCTTGCAGCAAGACACTGGCAAAAAGTCAAAGAACAGCGGCAAAAAAGCTGCAAAGGAATTACTTGGTCACTCCCTTCAAGCATCTTCATCCAGCTCAAGCTTAAGCAGTAAATCAAAGGAGCTTCCCCCTTCCTCCATTTTGAGATCCTTCAGGTCTTGATCTCTCTAGACTCCAGCACAATCACGAATTCAGTATGGCGAGACATGGGTGCTTAAACAGTAAAATGATGATTCAATATAGTGTCAGATTGCAATCTAGCCCGGTAGTCAATTCCGGGGATTAGTATTGGAATACGTTTATTTTTGTATTGCACTGAGAAACAGGAGCCTGTTTTCTGAATTCGGGGGTGCGAGGTGACACCGGGTGTGAAGTTGCCATCTTCGCTCTAGCGCTCTATGCTCACACTCGGTCTCAATCGTGCCGTCACACCGTCACAAGGCCACACACATCCGCCTCCGAGTCCAGCTTCTGACGCGACAGTCGACGACGCTGGCTCGTCTCAGCTTTCTGTCTCGACCCTGACCCCACCACAATCCAGACTTCCCGTCGCTCAGCTTCTAAACAACGGCACGCTGGCAGAGACATTTGAGCCGATGCAAGCTTGAGAGCGTCCCAAAACCGTCGTCGTTTTCGTCGGCACTTTTCCGAACGGAGCTACCTGGACTCGAACTCAACGTCAAGGGATCCGGTACTAGAGCCATTGTCCAACGCCGCTCACCACTGCTCGCGATGTCGTCTGCTTCGATGAGTATCACCGAGGATGAGTTCAACCGGGAGGTAGAAGCACTCAAGTCTCACAGAAGACATTCCGTGAATAGACCCGTGCTTGATCCTGATCTTCCCGACTTGGCAGCAATCTACGGAGGTGGTCAAGAGCTCCTCGTTCTCACGTCCCCTGAACGAGAAAGACGCGGCTATAATCTCGTAGACGATGGCCAGGTCGCAACTCGCTCGTCTTCCTCTTTCTCCGGTGCCGCAGACCAGCAGGCGTTCAATGGCGGTCGCTCTCAATTTACGGCAAGACGAAAGGCACGAGGCTCACCACGTGCAACTGGCTCGGATGCCGGTGTCACGCACTCGTCATATTCGCAACGCCAGTCTTCAGATCCTTCCGACCTGCCAGGACTATCTCCTTCGGCTTCATCGTCTAGCTCTGGTCGACGCTCTCCCAACGCCGCTTCCCTTTCGCCAAAGGATCCCAGTCATCTTTTCTGGGTGCCAGCCTCTGTGCATCCGGAAATCTCTCCCTCCGACTTTCGCAATTTCCTCCGAGAACACGCTGCACGCGCAGTCAGTCAACATGCTGGCGACGAGGGAGAAGTCCCGACCGACGACATGCTTCCGTCGATGGCTGCGCATGACTCACCCATCGCACAGAGACTCAATTCGGTTCGTCAGCAGCAGGACGGTCATGACTTTCACAGCGGCCTGGTGAGTCGAGCCACTTCTCTATCCCGTCGCGGCAGTACGCTTCGACGACAGTACCGTCCCGAGAACGACAATGATGATTTACAAGAGGACCGACCGCTCCAACGCAACCGAAGCCAGCTCGGTGTGTCAGCTAGCCCCAACGTTGGAATACCGAATCTAACCATTGGGGATCTTCAGAGGCTCGAAGCTGCAGCCGAAGAGGCAAGCCAGACACAAAATCCGGCGATGCTACGCAGCGTACTTAGGAGGACTCTGAGTACTAGTGCTCCGAACGACTTTGACACGATAGATGACGTGCCGGCAGAACCGACCCAAGATCCAGATGCCCCCATCATAGTCCCGAAGCCGGGACAGATACTTCGAAGAGCCGCACGAACCAAGATCAGGAAGGCGTCCGGCGACTCGACACCTCGGGCGAGTCTCGCATCGCGCCGCCGCGGCACAACAGGCGGCGAGCTGGAATCTGCAACCGAGGGTGGCAGAGCTTGGGAGCTCCGCCGTAACAGCGCGGAAGAGATGGAAAGACGCCATAGCGGTCAATCCGAGGTCTCTTCCGGAGCAGAAGACGAGTCTTCGCTCGGACACGGCTCTTCACGACCTACCTCGGCAGAGGCCGCGGAATCTCTGGCGGACAACCACTCGCGCGATTCTTACCACTCAGATATCTCTCAACGGACAAGTGTGACCTCGTATGCCGACACGATTTCTGATAGTGGTGGTCAGCTTGTTGATGAAGGTGTCTCATCTCGTCGCACGCCGACACAAGACACGATTGTTGCAAAAGGTTCCCCCTATGGCTACTTTGACATCGAGGATCCATCGACTTCTCAGCCCGATTTGCACAATCGAACGTCAAGCGCAGGTGCTTTAGTCGTTTCGCCACAACATTCGCCTGTCGAAGAGCGTGGTGGAATCGACCCCACGACTGCCCCTCCTGCTGTATTGGTGCCGCCAATTCAAACGCAACGACGTGCAGTGCCCTCTTCTGTCGATCCACATGCAAGCTTAAAAGATGATAAATCTGCTGCACCAGTGGCACCTGCTGCCACTCATGTCCCCGTCGTGCAGCAACAGCCTCTCGCGCTAACGCCCAAGCACAAAGAGAAGGACAAAAAGAGCGGTTTCGGTCTTTCCTGGTTCGGTCTTGGCAAGGATGAAGACGAAGAAAAGGCCAAAGCTGACAAAGGAATTTTGCGCAAGAAAGAGAAACACGAAAAGCGAGAGCGAAAGGAGCGCGAGAAAGAGGAAAAGGAGCGGGAGGACAGTACGTCCTCCAGCTTCCTTGGCGCGCTGTTTGGCAAGAAGAAGGGTGCAGACGAGAGTGCGACAGGCACAGGACATCGTCCTATGCAAGGACAATTGACTGTCGGTAGTCTCCTGGAGCGAAACGAGATGGCGCTCAAGGGCAAGAACGGCTTCTTCTACTCTCGCTACCCAATCCATGTCGAAAGAGCGGTGTACCGTCTAAGCCACATCAAGCTAGCCAACCCACGTCGACCTCTGTACGAACAAGTTTTGATCTCTAATCTCATGTTCTGGTACCTTAGCATCATTAATCGCAACAATCAGGAGCAGACACCACAGCAACAGCAGCATCAGCAGCAGCAAAGCGTCGAGGACAAGCCATTGGCACATCAAAGCTCGGTACAGAATCAACCTTCTGCTTCAAATAGTGGTCCAGTCATTGACACGTCAAGTGCATATGACGGCATAGACCCTATCTACGAAGGGGACGACAGTAGCGCGGTCGACCAGCGAAGCCAGAACGGTGGAAGTGGTACAAGCCCTCCGAACACAGCGGTCAAGCCAAAACGAACAGGACTCGTGAAACCCAACCGAGCTCCAGCAGGCTCTAATCGTGGGCGCGCAGAGACGCCGATGAAGCAGCCAGGATATGGAAAGCAACATCGTCAAATTGACGATGACTTCAGGATGGGTGCGCCTCCTTCATCTTCTGGGTTTGTAGTTGGTCAGGTCGTCGATGCCCAAGCTATGCAGGCGAACACCCCGTATCGAGCAGGACCAGAATTTCGAGAGGGACCTGACCGTCAGGATCAGGCGCGATCTGCCGCGACTGACTATCTCGGCTTAGGTACGCACTTTGGGACTTCCGAGCCGCTGTGGTCCGACCCAGTAAACTTGGCGGAAGAGCGTGCGAATTCTTTTGCCGATGTCAAGCCTAGCGCCATGGCAGAAGCCGAGAGCGACCCTTCAGAAATTCATCGACGGCGAAGCGGCGCCGCTCCATCTTCTGGCGGTCTGCAACGTAGTTCCAGCCCGAACAAGCCCTACCGCGCGGAAGCAGAAAAGGAGCGGGCATGGCTCGGTGTTCGCAGTGGTTCTGGTCGATCTTCTCCCAACGGAGCCAGCGGAACGTACACCCACCGGGTCGAAGTAGACGACGCCGCTCCAATTGCCATCAATGGCAGCGACCGCATGGTTTCTGAGCCTCATCCGCAAGGGCGTAGTACGTCGCTGAGTGGTACAACACCGCGCAGCAGCAGCGATCTGTGGAGGTCTGGCTCCGATGTGGAGCGGAGGCGGAAAGTATCTGCCGGTTCGCTGAGCCACTCGACTTCGGCGCACACGGTATCTCCAAGTGTGTTCGATCGAATCGACGAAAAAGCCGGACTGCCAACGTCTTCCAGTACTCCGGCGATAGACGGGTATACGCATCAGCAGTATCAGCAGCGATCGCCGAACCGAGAAGGAGGGTCCCCAAACGGACACGCCAGCTTCCCCATTGCACCAGGCTCAAACGCCATGCTCGAGGCCGCTCGAACTAGTCAATCACGCCGTCGTTAGTTTCATCAGCAAGCTTCAAGAGATTCGGAAACCACAACATACATGCATCCCTTCTGGCCTTGTGCAATTACTCAGAAGTACATCGACTATGTTGCGCTGTGGCGCAGTAAGTGAACAAGGAACCTCAATCTGGCGGGTGAATCACGGTTGAGGGAATTTTGTGATTGGTCGGCGAAAATCGCGCACCCAACTTTATTGCACACGACACCCCTTTGCCCATGAGGCAATTTCGCCAGTGAAGCAATCTGTCTCCACATCTCGCCGCTTCTGAGGCGGTCGAATATATAACTAGCAAGCGAGACCCTGCAAGTTCCCATCTCCTATCCCGCATCACTCAACCTCTTTCCTCCCTGAGACACGATCGTCCACTGTCTACAATGACTTGCACTTGCGCCAAGAACGGATCTGCCTGCACCTGCGCTCCTGGAAAGTGCTCCTGCCAGGGATGCGACAACTCATGCGCCTGCCGCAGTAAGTTTGTCGCGATAGCATTCCGATTGAAGTAGCTCGTAGCGCTGACCATTATTCTTTGATTCCCGTATAGCTGGCGACAAGCAAAACTGCAAGTGTCTGGCCGAGGGCAAGTCTTGCACCTGCTCCAAGGATTGCAAGGAGTGCGACTGCAACTAAACCAGCTTCTACCCGCAAAGACCGCGACCGCCATCCGGATTTCCGTTCACGACAATGCAACCACTATTTTTCCCACCCATTGATTTGGTACAATACAAGCTTCAGACCATCACATTCTCTCTCGCGTGTGACGTTTTGTGTGAGTGCAAGCTGGCTTTCTCGGACGATAGACGGATCGGATTAACCATCATGGAACCAAGCACGACTTGGCCGATCCGTCATTTTGCGTCCGACGTATGTGTGCATGTTCGATTCCGACGCCTCGCTTCAGCATGAGGATGCAAAACAACGGCGAATTGTTGAGGCCGTCGTGTGCCGTTGGTGGTTGCATGTGTCGATCCTCGGTAGGTGTACCGACGACAGTAGCGTGAGTAACCGCGTGATTTCAGGGTGATGTGCCGAAGAGAATTTTCTGGTTTCAAAGACAAAAACGCCGACTCGGCCAGCGTGGCCATAGGTTTGTATTTGGTGAATACAAATTGTGCAGGCGCGTCGCCAACGCGTTAGTGCATTTAGCGAGAAGAGTGTTGTTCTGACATGCATGTCACTCGAACCATGACCGAGCCAACCGTCGGGATCTCGAGCCAATCTTGGCCTAGCCCACACCTCACGCCAGTGCTCAACCGGCGCTTGCTGCGAAACAAACAGATTCTGGGACGTGGCTCAGGGTACGAGTATCAAAAGGCCCGCTTCTAGCCCCTTGCCTCCCAACCACAACCTCTCTCCCCCTGTCGTGTCCCTTCCCTCCCTCTCCAAGTCTGGATTTGCCCTTCCCGTACACGCTCATTTGCAAACATCATGAAGCTCTCTACCACAGCCGTCCTGGCTGCACTCGGGCTGGCCACGTCTGCCGCCGCCAACATTGGTAAAGGTGTGCCAGACCCCAACCATCCAGTTCACAACCTCTACAAACGTCACAGAGACTCGGGTGTCTACGACAAGCTTATCAACCGCAGGCCCCATCATCGACGCGCCGGTACTGAAGCATCCCAGGCAGCCATCTCGAGCGCCAAGAAGGAGTGCACTGCCTACTCGGTGCCCGAAGTCGCGGCGCTCGCGTCCCAGTTCCCTGCTCCCTGGGCCAACGCGACCATCCTTCCCTCTGACACTCAGGCTCAGGCCGTCTGGTCATCCATTCAGTCCTCGGGTATCATTCCTTCCAGCGTTAAGCCCAAAGGTACTGTCAATGGCGACTTCACCTCCTTCACTCCCACCTACAGTCACTCCGACCCCGACTGCTGGTGGACCTTTGACGGCTGTGTCACTCCCAAGCATACCGGCATTCCCGCTGATACCTACACTTGTCCCGAACCAAATACGTGGGGTCTCACATTCGATGACGGCCCCAACTGCACACACAATGCCTTTTATGACTTCCTGCAGCAGAAGAACCAGAAGGCAACCATGTTTTACATTGGCTCCAACGTTCTCGACTGGCCTCTGGAGGCTCAACGAGGTATCGTCGATGGTCACCACATCTGTGTGCATACATGGAGCCATCAGTACATGACCGCGTTCCCCGACGAGCAGGTGTTTGCCGAGCTCTACTACACCGCCAAAGCCATCAAGGACATTGTTGGTGTCACTCCTACCTGTTGGCGACCTCCGTTCGGCGATGTCGATGATCGTGTTCGCGCCATCGCCACCGGTCTTGGTCTCGAAACCATCATTTGGACCGATGACACGGACGACTGGAAGATTCTGCCCCTCGGAACTCTGCCCACTGCCTCGATTGATGCCAATTACGCCTCCATCATTGCCAAGGAGACCCAGGGCGCCTCTGCCGGCCAGGGCAACATTGTTTTGACCCACGAGATCAACGGACACACCATGCAAGAATTTATGAAGCAGTACTCGAACATCGAGGCCGCCTTCAAGTACATTGTTCCCATCACAGCTTGCAAGAACCAGACGCGTCCATACCCCGAGAACATCGTGTATCCCAACTTTGCAGACTACATTGCGGGCAATGTCAACGCTACCGGTCTTCCCGATGGCACGTCGATGAAGGCATCCAACGCTGGATACGACGCTAACGCTGCCGTGTCGTACACGAAAACTGCTGGCACCGCCAGCGCCGCTACTGCCAGCTCTGGCGGTAAAAAGGCAGGCCAGACTGCCGCCGTGAGTGTTGTATCGTCGACCGCTGGCAACAAGGTCGTACAGACTACCGCCGCTGCACGACAGTCGTCGACGCCTACCTCTGCAGCCGCGCCGGCTAACGCGCTCCTTCTTTCTACACTTGCCTCCGTGGCGCTTTTCGCAGCAGTGGCTCTACTGGCTTAAGCCACCTGCTTTCACAGATCCACTCCTCCAACTTTCTTATATTCGTCTCGCACCAGTAGAGTAGCATAGCTTCCTCTTTTTTTCGTCGGTCGTCGGTGGCCTCAAAACGTGCCCTGGACTCGCAATTTAATACGTTTCATCATCACAACCCGCTAGCGAGACGAACTAGAAGTGGCACACAGCGTGAAAGAATAGCAGAAGAGAAAAATTTTCTAGTAGAAATAGGAAGACGAAGAGGTATAGCGCTAGAAGTGTGTGAATAGCATTGTCCATAGTTTGACGGCTGGATTCAGGTGCGTCGACGGATGTAGGAGGTGGGGAGGTTCCGCGGTCCGAGGGGAGCGGGTCTATTTCGGGGGAGGGTTGTGTCGACAACGGCGCGGATGGAAGGTTTATCGGGCGAAGCCGTGGCTGGTTTGGTGACTACGGAGCGGACGACGGTATTGGGGTCGATGTTTTCAGCTGCGGTGATGCGGTCCTGTTCGATCTGGGCGTCTTTGTTCTGTTTGCGCATCATTCTGCGAAGGTGGCGAAGGGAGGACGATCTTGGCGTAACAACTGGCGTCAGTGCACCGTGTATCGTAGCCGCACGTTGCATCACAGGGTGTTTCTCCCCATTGCTGTTCATCATGAGTGAAAGCGTGCCAAAGGACAAGGCTGGCAGCGAGGGCGATCCTGCCGCATTGGCTTTGGGCGAAGAAATCCGGCCCAAACTGGCGACAGTGGGCCGAGTAACACTGGAAGAAAACTCCTGCTTCCCGCGTCGCTCGTCATCATCATCAGCACCATCGCTGGATCTGTGAAGACCGAGACCGACTAGGGCGGACCGTGTTCGAGCTTTGATTTCACGCAGTCGAGCTTGGCGGGCTGCTTCCGTGCGTTCAAGACCGGCAGAGATGCTACTCCGAAATGAACTACCCAGACTCGTGCTGGTGCTGCTCGTCTTGGTGGTAGACGCACTGACGGCAGTAGCTGTGCTTTGCGCAGACGCCTTTCGACTGCTCGTTTGTTCCGTCTTCGCCCTTGCGCCAGACTGGCTACCTAGAGGCACGGAGGCTGATGGAGTCACCAACCCCGTAAACTTGTTGCGCACGCCGCTCTCACTTGTCTCGTCATCTTCTCGGATTTTCAGCCCGTGACTGCGAGAACCGTTATTCTGTTTGGCAGCTGCGACGCCGACAGCCCCGTGTCGAGACGCTGACGGATCTGTTCGAGTTTTCCTCGCGCTGCCAAACGTCGATTTGGTAGCTTTGATCACCGTCTTTCGAATTGAAGTACTGGGAGCCAAGGTGCGCGAACTTTCAGAGGGAGTGATGCTGAATTTGTACGGTGCACCTTCTCGGTCAGGTCGAGTGACCTTGATGACCACATTCTTCTCCTTGGGGATCTCAATGACGGTGTTTTGCAGGGCGTCGGTATCTTCTGTCAAGGCCAGACGGATTCTCTTTGTGCGAGGTTGCTCTGGTATAGCGACAGGGGCTGGGTTGGCCTGTGGAGGAACAGGTAGGGGTCTATTCCGGGGCGCAGCGGTTGTGGCGGAGCGCGTCATGGCTGCTAAGCTACGAGTTGAGGTGGAAGCATCGACTCTTGCGCCTCTCAGCGCGTTGCTCGTTGTGCTCGAAGCTGGCATGCGAGTCCTGCTGTGTGAAGCGGGTAGACGATTTCGGCTTTGCGAAGTCGGTAGACCTGGTGCGGCCACACGACGTGCAGCGTAATGCGTGACGATGGAGTCCATTTTCTTGAATTGACGGTCGTGGTGGATCTCATACCGACCCGACTGGGACGCTGGCATGCCAGCATCACATAAGGACCGAGACGAAGATGCGGCTTTGTACCCGTTCAGCGTCGAAGTTGACGTGCTGCCGTTCAGCCGGCCAGCAGCGGCCAGTCTGGCGTTCATCTCTGTCAGCACCGATGCGGCGGCGGCCGAGAATTGGCGAGAGGAAATGGATGGCAGGGTGGAGGAGCTGACAATCTGGTCGGTGGACATTCCTTCAGGTAGGGGAAGAAGCGTGGCATCCGGATACATGCGAGAGGCTGGGTTCCCGGCTGAAGATGCGGAAGAACTCGATCGGCTCAATTCCACGATCGAGGTTGACGACATGGCTGAAGGTAGGCGGTTGGCGCTCGGTAGCGCTTTGATAATGCGAAGAGGCTGAGTGGACTCTGAAGAAGACATCTTCTTCGTCCCTGTCTCGGAAGTCTTGTGTGCGAACCGAAGAGGCTCGATGACTGGACGTCTGATGGGCGGGTCGTCATTATCATCCATGTCCATATCTTGTGTTTCAGCTTTAACCTGCTCTATAGCTTGCACAAGGTCTGAAACTCTTGCTCGCCGAGTGCGTGGCGTCAATGGTGCATAACGTGATGGAGTGTACGTCTGAGGCAGCGAGACAGCTTCATCATCGCTGGTCTCTAGACTCGACTCGCTTCTACTACGCTTGACATGTCGCAAAAGAGCGACATTGCCCTTGGTCGGGCTATTTGTAGGGATATTGGTAGCTACATATTGTTGGAGTCTGTCTACAAGATCTGTGTTGGTACCGACGGCTCTGATGCCAAAGCGTCGACAGAGGCTGATGAGCTGTTTGCGCTTGAGACAGTGCAGGGCATCTGGATGCAGCAAGTTGCCATCCTGCATTGTAGGCCGAGACGGATAAGTATATAGCAGATAAAGGATAGCAGACGACGATGTACAAGATGATGGATGTGTGAGCGTTCACATTGCCATTCTTTGAGCCGTTCTTTGACAGGTAAACGCAGGTGTTGAACCAGAATCTAGTTCTCGCACAAAAACACCGAGAACAACACTTTCGCAGTTTCGCGCAGCTGGATCGTCCCGATGAGTCCCCGATGTGCTCGATGCCTTTCAACTCAGAAGATTAGCAATTTGCAATCTTTTTCGCCTTCAATCTCAAAGTGCGCTACTACCGTCATCTGCCTTCGCACTCGTTCGCTCCTCAACATGTTGGTTGCCTCTCTGGCTAGGATGCGCAGGGTCCGCAGCGATCTCTGCATCGCTGAGCGGGCGCTGAAAACCCAGAGATCGTATGCCACCCACGCAGTCCCTACATTTCATCAATCTCGAATGCCTCCGTACAGCAAGCTTCTTCCCAAGATTCAGGCTGCATCAGAACTACTCAGAAGACCTCTGACTCTGTCGGAAAAGATCCTCTATTCGCATCTTCGCGATTCCAATGATCTGGCTGATCTTGGATCGGACCCAGCGGCTGTCCGAGGCAAAGTCTACCTCAAACTCGACATCGATCGATTGGCAATGCAGGACGCTTCTGCTCAGATGGCTCTGCTCCAATTCATGACTTGCGGACTGCCCAGAACAGCTATCCCGTCAAGCATTCATTGCGATCATCTGATCCAGGCTTATGAAGGGGCCGAAGCCGATCTCAAGCGTTCCATCGCCTCTAACCAAGAAGTCTTTGCTTTCCTCGAGTCAGCTGCAAGAAAGTATGGCATCGAGTTCTGGGGTCCTGGATCTGGTATCATCCATCAGATTGTACTGGAGAACTACGCTGCACCAGGTATGCTCATGCTTGGTACCGACTCGCATACACCTAATGCCTCCGGTCTTGGCTGTCTCGCTATCGGCGTTGGCGGCGCTGACGCTGTTGACGCCATGACCAACACGGCGTGGGAGCTCCTGGCGCCTCAAGTACTTGGCGTTCACCTCAAAGGTCAACTCAGCCCTTGGTGCACACCCAAGGATGTCATCCTGCATCTCGTTGGTCAGCTCAGCGTTCGAGGAGGCACAGGCAAGATCATCGAATACTTTGGATCAGGTGTGGACACCCTTCCTGCGACTGGATTGGCCACTATGGCCAACATGGGAGCCGAGGTTGGCGCTACCACGTCTGTATTCCCCTACACGTCCGCTATGGGAGCGTATCTCGCAGCCACCGGTAGAGAAGTAGTTGCTTCCGCCGCCACAGAAGCTGCTGCTCAAGGTATGCTGTCTGCAGACAAGGATGCCCACTACGACGAGTACATCGAGATCAACCTCTCTGATCTCGAGCCGAGTCTCAATGGACCTTTCACTCCCGATCTCTCTACTCCTCTGTCCAAATTTGTCGCCAACGCTAAGTCGGAATCTCGCCAGCATCCTCTTGAGCTGAGTGCAGCCTTGATTGGAAGCTGCACCAATTCTTCCTATGCCGACATGGCTCGATGTGCCTCTTTAGCGCAGCAAGCCCTCGATCGAGGCATGAAAGTCAAGTCGAGCTTCGACGTAACTCCGGGCTCGGAACAGGTCCGCGCTACTATTGAACGTGATGGCATCCAGCAAGTGCTTACCGACGTGGGTGGACGCGTGCTCGCCAACGCCTGTGGACCTTGCATCGGCCAATGGGACCGAAAAGAGCTGCAAGGTGAGGAGAATGTCATTCTCACTTCCTTCAACCGCAACTTCCGTGGCCGAAACGATGGCAACTCCAAGACGTGGAATTTGCTCGCATCTCCCGAGATTGTCACAGCCATGGCCTTTGCTGGTCGACTCGACTTTAACCCGATGACTGATAGCTTGACTGGCCCTGACGGCAAGCCTTTCAAGTTCGAACCACCTCACAGCGATGTCTTGCCCAAGAAGGGTTTTGCTCAAGGCAATCTTGACTACCTGCCCCTGCCCCAACCTGAGCCGGAAGCCGATGCTGAGATCCTGATCAGCCCAACGTCAACACGTCTGGAGCCTCTGGAGCCGTTCCCAAGCCCCTTTGCCGCTACAGCCGTCAAGGGCAAGTATGAATTGGCCCCTATGCGATGTCTGTTGCGCATCAAGGGCAAGTGTACTACCGACCACATCAGTGCTGCAGGCCCATGGCTCAAGTACAAAGGTCACTTGTCCAATCTTGCCGAGAACACGCTGATCGGCGCGACGAACGACGAATTTGACGCTGTCAACGTGGCACAGGACTACGTTACTGGCAAAAAGGACACCATTCCTGGAGTTGCGAAGCTGTATAAATCTCGCTCTCAGCCATGGATGATGGTTGCCGATCACAATTACGGCGAAGGCTCCGCACGAGAGCATGCTGCTCTCCAGCCCCGCTTCTACGGATGCAACCTGATCGTTGCACGCAGCATTGCTCGCATTGCTGAGACCAATCTGCGAAAGCAGGGTGTGCTGACCCTTTTGTTTGAAAACGAAGACGACTACCTCAGAATCGCATCTGGAGACTTGGTCGAGACCGTGAACCTCACTGACCTGATCCGACCTCAACCAAGTCACACTGATGCCACGCTACAAGGAAACCCCAGTGATCCAGCCCAAAGTCAGAAGTATCTCGGGACGCAGGTCCGTCTGCGAGTGACCAAGTTTGAGTCCGACGGGAAAACGGTCAAGGAGACGTTTGAGCTGCCAACCAAGCACACTTTGTCTCCCGCACATCTCGACTGGATTCGCGCTGGATCTGCGCTCAACACGATTCGCGAGCAGGCTGCCAACAAAGGTCTGCTGGGAAAGATCTCAGCAGCAGTGACTGGGAGCAAAGCATCCAAGTTGACCTCGCTCGGAGGTGTGCGAACGTACGCGACCAGTTCTGCAGATAGCGTGCGCAACCCTAGCGATCCCAAGTATGTCCAGCCATCGGCGGATCCACGCACTGAAGCTATTCGCAGAATGGTATTCCCTGGTCCGCCCCAGACGGAGAAGGACAAGGAGAGGTTCAACGCCAGTCGTGCATCTGATGTGTTGCCGTATGGGGAAGCATCTGAGGAAGTGCACTCCACCATCACCCGTGCCTGGCTGCTCCACCAGCGCACACAGCGGGAAGAACTCGAGACGCGACTCAACAAGAAACACGCACGAATGCTCGAGGCGCTAGCCGATCTCAAGCTCGAACACAACTTTTTGTATCAAGCGGCAATCTACAAGGTCCGACCCAACACGCGCTCGCCTGAAGAGCAAGCTAGACTGATCGACGCCGGTCTTGCGCGTCCGAGACGCGGCGCTCCGTTGAAGCCCAACGCTCCCACGGGTGCCGAAGCCCGGCGTCTGTTCAAGCTTGTGGCAGGTGGTGCCCGTCTCGAAGGTCTGTTCCCACGCGAACTCAGAGTTCCAACACATACGCCTAGCAAGAATGGCTGGCCTGCCCTGACCGTCGCTCCCAGCACATCAAAGTAAAAAGCAGCCTTCTCCGTCTATTCTATGTATCTGCATTGCGTGGTGTTATAGACACTGTACAATACATCGTCTGCGTGTCCGTATGTGTATCGTTCTTGGCGATGCGTCTAGTGTAACGTTTTAGTCCAGTCAAAGCGATCCCAATCCTTGACAAACTTTTCCTTGGCTTGCTGTTTCTGCGCATCGGGGATGTTCTTGACTCTGCCCGTGTAGATTCTGAAGTCGTCCTGCGTGTCCGAGTCGCTATTGGCCGAGTCCATCAGAACGCCAGCGATGACTTGGCGGGCGAAATTCTTGCTAAACCCAGAGCTCGAGCCGAGCTCGTCAATGTCAAACGCGTTCTCCTCTCCCTTGTCGCGATGGTCTTTCTCCATGTTCTCGATGACGTGACCGTATCCTGTGGCGAAATTCGGGTCCCAGCTGACGGCAAAGTAAGGCAGGTTGGGCACCAGACTCTTCCGGAACGGCCTGTCGGGTGTGAAGGCGACGATTTTCGAGTTGCTGCTGAACTCGCCCCCCTCGCTACGCAGCGATTCCTTGAACACCCCCGGCAAAGTCGAGAAAGCGGCGGAAGGAATGGGCACTGCTTCAATGACCGTGTGTGCTTGTTGCTTGAGTGAGAGAACAGTCTCGAAAAAGACCATACTTTGGTTGCGCGCGGCAGCAAGCTGGATGAGGCATTTGAGAAAGTTCTTGATCTCGTCCCACGTGTCCTGATCTGCTTCGAGTGAGGACAAGTGGTGTTGCATGGGGACGATCAGTGTATGTCCCTCAACGATCGGCTCAGCATCTGGAACAGCCAAGTAGGCTCGGTAGCCAGTGCTGATGACGGTGGCTCTCGGTGGACGAGCGCCTTCGTCCTGCCAGCAGAAGCGACATGTGTCGAGCACTTTCCGCGTCTTTGCGAAATCGTTGATGGCAAATTGGCGTTTCAAGGCATCGCTCTTCATTTTTTTCCGCGCATAGCGGTGCGCTTCGTCGTCTTGTGCGTCGAGGTCGGTGCTAAACGTAGCATCGGTCATGATGTTGGCGGCTAGCTCAGCATCTAGATCCTTCTGGGTACGTGATCCAGCGGAGAATTTCTCCGCCCGTACGAGGTCGCCGAGTGACAATTTGTCGTCGTCGGCAGAGTAGCGAACGATTTGACCCGTCTGTGGATCTCGTGCCTCGAAACGATCTTCTTTTCTCGCGCGTTTCCCGCCGTGAGCGGCTTGCTGCGTCTCGTCTATTTGCGAAGATGTGCCAACGTCATACATGCGTCCACGTGCATCCAGTGTTGGCAGCACTTGAAGCTCGCGTTCGCCATTAGCTCCAACCAGCAAGCCCTGGTCTTTTCTGTCACTGACGACCAAAGAGCCGAAAGCACGGCCTTGGTCTCCTGCCATGGATCTGTGCGCTTTACTACGGGCAGACTCTTGCTCGTAGCGTGCCTTGAGCTCCGGAAGAGATGGGTCGTCCATGAGCTCGGCTTTCATGATCTTGGCTTGTAGCTTGTTGAGCTCGTCTGCTGGCATGATGGGTCTGTCTGGGTCAGCGGACCCGTCGTCCACTACCACGCCTTGACGCGGATTTTGGGCAGAATCTGGGCGTGGAGGACGCTCCAGTACAGGGGTGAAGACACTGGGAATGGCAGTCGGCGTGGCTGCCTTAGAAGATGGCGTGTCAAAGCCGATATTGCGGGGTGGACGAGCTGGCTGAGCTGGCGTCGGCGTAGAAGGTTTGGACATCTCACCTGGTCGACGGAAGCCCTGTCTGCTCCCGGGCCGAGAGGAAGTTGGAGATGCAGCCTCACTGCGACCACCACTGGCAAGTATGTAGCTTCGTTGAGCGACACCTTGAAGCTGGGGTCTAGCATCGCGGATTGCGCCCTTGCCATCCAGGAAATCACGCTCTTGTTTGGCATACTCGAATTCCTCCAGACTGGCATATCGCTCCAGAGCGACATCCTCGATCTTGCGTTTTTCGTCTTGCGCCGCCTCGAGCACTCTTTTGAGCTTCATCATGCGCCATTGATGTCCTGGCGATCCAAAAGCGGGCCGTTGTAGTTCCGAGGAAGGCGCTTGATACTCGTCGACTGTCTTGCCCTCGACAAGCTGAGTGTTGAGCTCGCGAGAGCTGATCTTGAGCTTCTCGGGATCGGGTTTATCAGGTCGAGGTGCTTTGACCCTAGCCTTGCCGAGAGACGAAAAGTACGACACGTCGTCTGCTTCCGCGTCTGGAGGGCCGTTGTCAGGACGACGGGAGCTGGAAGGTGCTGGTGTCATCCAATCGTCGCGCTTAAGCACAGTTGGCTCGCTGGGCTTCTCAATGGCAGATGACGTCAGAGACAGTGACTCGGATGTCGGCACGAAATCTTCAGGCGCCTGCTTCTCCTGTTCATCTTGACCCTCCCGCGCTTTGGTATGAGAGCGGTGGTGGTGTCGGTGGTCGTGGCGCGAATCGTCATCTTTGTCATCCCTATGCCGCTTTCTGTGGCTGTGGCTGCTTGAGCTGTGATGACCGCTGTGACTGTGATGTCTTCGGCTGCTTTCATGTTTGTTTCGCTCTTTGCTGTGTTCTCGGTCAGGACGGCGGTCTGACTTGCTAGAACTGGAACGATGCTCATGCTTTCTGTCGCTGCTTCGTATGCGGTCGTCATGCGATCTGTGCTTCGAATCGTGATGCCGCGATCGTCCATTGCTGTGACGATGCTCGTTCTCCCTTGCCCGACGGCTTTCTGAGTCGCTCATCGTGTGTACACCGACCGGAAAGACAACCAGCTACCCGGGATCTCGAGGTTGTGGAGGAGGAACTGAACATTTTTAACAGCCGAAGAAAAATTCCTCTATTTGACATCTCCCAGTCACCACCACCACTACTCCTTAGCGATGGTCAAGAATTCCGGCAAGCTCAAACGAGCAGATCGTCGAGCTCCCGAACCAGATCTCAAAATAGACTTTCCCGCAGGACCAACTGAAGAAGCACAAGCATCGACAGCAACCACACCATACAAACCATACCAACACTCGGCAGCATCCAATCCTGCTTCCACCAAGAGGAAAGCATCCACCAGTCAGGCCTTAGGCAAATCCTCACGAGCCAAGCGCGAAAAGGCAATAGCAAGAGCAGACAAAGTCAACTCCAAGTTCCTCACGAACAAGGCTAAAGCCGAGCGCAAGAAATTGATGAAGTCGTAATGGGGACTAGCTACAAGCGAACGACATTTTCCTTTGTGTATTTGTGTTTCTCCCTAAAGTGTACTTTGGGCCGGAAGGGGTGGGAGTTTACCAGATGTTGCAGCGATCTTCGGGCGCCTTGGCCATCTTATCCTGACCTGGTTTACAGCCAAAGGCCTGTGCAAATTCGGGCGAATTGACAACGACGCCGTTGACGCGGTACTTTGTGGGGCTGTGCGGGTCGGTTCGCAGACGCTTCACCAGCTCGCTGTTTCGAATGTTTCTCGACCAGCTGAGACCGTACGAGATGAAGAACAGCTGCTCACGCGTATAGCCAAGACCAGGCAGCAGTGCATTGGCAGCTTCAACCTCCTCTCCACCAGCAGCAAGCTCGTCCTTCCACGCTTTGTAGCTCTGAATCAATCCACCTGCATCAGCGACGTCTTCACCCTTGGTAAAGTTGGAGCGAAGGTGCAGCTCATTGCCTTTGCCGTCGGCCACCGTGTACTCGTGGTACTGGTTGGTGAGACAAGTCTGTCGCTCTTGGAATTCGCGGGCGGTCTCTTGGGTCCACCAATCTCGCAAGTAGCCGTTCTTGTCGTACAGTCTGCCGTCCGGGTCGAAGGCGTGAGACAGCTCGTGACCGGCGACTGCGCCAAACGCCCCGCGCTGCAGATACGACGGCCATGACACGTGGAAGTACGGAGGCTGCATGATCCCAGCAGGGAACAGAATGTAGTTGCCCTGCGGCGAGTATTCGGCATTGACCTCGGCAGGGAACATGTCCCACAGTTCCCGGTCGAGTTTGCGGCCGACCTGGGCCCAGTTGCGTTTCGAATCGCGTGTCCAGGCTCCGAGCTTGTTTGTGAAATAGTTGGACGGATCGATGGGCAGATCGGCGTAGAATGCGCGCACCGAGACGGCGTCG
Source organism: Farysia itapuensis (assembly GCA_023212645.1). NCBI lineage: Eukaryota > Fungi > Basidiomycota > Ustilaginomycetes > Ustilaginales > Ustilaginaceae > Farysia > Farysia itapuensis. Next base: position 162,220 of record JALBYC010000006.1, on the reverse strand, counting down.
GTGGTGTTGGGAGTGTTGGGATAGCCGACCATGACGCGAATCGCATCGGCCTTCTCCTGAGCGCGTTTGCGCGTCTTCTGGTCGATCCAGTCCAGCTGAGGCAACCTGGCCTTGAACGCTTCAATGACCGAGTAGATAATCTCTTCGACTCGCTTCTTGCTGTCGCCCTTGAAAGCCTCTTGGACAAAGTATCGCCCCGACATGAAGCCCATCGCAGCGTTCAGGTCGTTAAGGCAGGTGGTTTCGCGGTTGTCTTTGGCATCAGGGTCGACACCTTTACTGTACCTGTCTAGACGCTCGGCCGGGCCCCGCAACTTGACGTTGGGGCCCAAAGCAGTACCGAGCTGGCGCAGCGCAGTCCAGACCATATAGGCTTCCAGCACGTCGGTGCGCGTCTGGGAAACTAGCGAGTCGAGAGCTTTGACAAATTTGGGACTGGTAAGAATGACAGTCTCGGGTGTCCGTACTGTGAGCGCAGAGAGGTAAGAGGGCCAGTCGATTGCGGAGAAAGTGTAGGGCAGCGATGTCGTGTTCACGGGGTTGTACGATCCCACGGGGTCGTTGATCTCTTCCGAGTCTGGCGTAATCTCGGCCAGTCGACGCTCGAATTCGACGACATCGTCAGCGTGCTCGGCGAGAGCTGCTGGCTTCTTGTTCCGGTCGTCCTTGTGTTTCTTCTTGTTGCTGGTCATTGAGCTTGCTTTCTTTACTTCGTGATCGTAAATCTTCAAACCACTTGTGACAACCGTTCTGTAGAATGCTACTTCGCCTTCATCGTCGTAGTAAGCTTGATCAGGAAGGCCCAGACCGGACGGGAAGAGCCAGGGAACTGCTGCCGTAGGATCATTGACAGCGTCTCCATCGATTCTGATGTCAAAGAAAGCTGGAAGGTCGCGACTGTGGGCCCAAGCAAGCGCATCAGTCAGGCCTTTCTGTCGCTTGCCGGAAGGAGGGAAAGGCTTGGGGCTCTCACGAGGAGGGTGTGGCTTGGGAGATCGACCAGGTGGTAGATTCGGGGGAACAGGGTCCTCGGCATCGTCCAGCTGGAAGGAAAGTTGAGGCTGGTCAATCTCTACAAAGTCATCGTCCTGGTCTTTAGCAACATTGAGTCGCTGACGAAGCTCTTCTGCGACATCGAGCAAGGGCTGGGCACCCAGCTTGTCCTGGCTGTCGAGATCGATGCACGATTCGTAGTAGCCCTTGAGCTTGGCAAGGTTTTCTCTGTCGGCCTTTTCTTCCACTGTCTCGATGCTCGACAAAGCTTTGTTGAGATCTTCGATCGGACCGGCATTGGCGATGATCTGTCGGATAATCTTAGCATTCTCAGCGGCTACAAACTGACCAGCGCCAAAGAGACCGGCATCACCTGGGATCGGGTGAGCATCAAGCCAACCATTGGTGCAGAAGGAGTAGAAGTCGTCGCAAGGGTCGACAGTCTCATCGATACCGCGCAGAAGCTCGCTGGCAACGATCACGCATTCTTTGGTGGTGCAAATGTCGCCTTGAGGGGGGTCTTGATTTGGGTTTCCTCGGCCAGGGCGAGGAGCTGGGCCGCCGGGACGATGAGCAAGTTTGTGTTGCGAGCCAGCAAACAGACCGATAAATACCGCTGCAAGCAGCAACAAAATCACTGAAAGGACGACCAAGAATCGTTCAAGAGGACGCATATCTTCGGGTTTTGCGAGTGGAGCGAAAGTCGCTGACAAGTGACGCTTTACACGAGCAAAGATGGATTGATTGGCGGAAGTGTCAGCTTCACCCTGTAACAAGGGGCGATCCTCGGCAAGATCATCGGTCGATGGACGACCATAGTCACGGTTAGACATTGTGGGATACGGAGCACCTCCGTCCCCAAGTGGAAGTGGTGAGAAGAGAAGTACGTCGATCCTGTCAAAAATCCAAACGAGCTCTCTGCACGAGCCAATCCCGCGCTTAACGCACAAATCTATTTGGCCGGCGGTCAGAAGGATTTACAACCACCATGGTTCAGGACGCAGCGGCCAAGACCAAGCTGTCCTTTGGCTTCAAGCCTGTTCGACCGCCATCTGGTAGCGGTAGTGCGCCTCGGGTGCAAGCTGTCGCGGCTTTCGACGAAGATGATGATGAAGATACAAACTCGGCCCCAGGCCAAAATGGCAAGGCATCATCGAGCAGGCTTGAGTCGAGAGGATTGGCGCCCGGAAGAAATGCGACTCCCGCAACGAAGGCTGAGAAGTTAAGGCAACAAGAGGCGGAACGAATTGACTCCAGCGTCTTTGACTACGATGCGACATATGACACCATCAAAGAGGCTGAGCGCAAGGTACGATTGGCGAGGTTGGCGGAGGACGCCAGCAAAAAGCCCAAGTACGTCGATGGCATTCTCGAGTCCGCCGAGCAACGCAAGAGAGACAGACTCAGGGCCGAAGCCAGAACGATACAAAGGCAGCGCGAAGCAGAGGGCGAAGAATTCGCGAATACGGAAGCGTTTGTTACCAACGCGTACAAAGAACAGCAGGCTGAGCTCGCCAAAGCCGAAGAGCGGGAAGAACGGCAAGAGTCTGAGCAGCGAAAGAAGAGCAAAGGTATGAGCAGCTTCTACCGAAATATGCTTGAGCAAAGCAGTGCAGTCAGAGAAGCTGCTGTATCTGCCTCTCTTCATTCCAAGCCAGAGCCAGCAACTTTGGCGACATCGGTGCCAGAGAGGTCGGAAGCAGATCAAGCACTGGAAGCAAGGCAGCGTGGGCTAACAGTCGAGCTCAATGATGACAACGAGCTTGTCGACAAGCGCCAATTGCTAAGCAAGGGTCTCAATATCGTTTCCAAGCCCGGCGCTCACGCCAAGGACAGACGCAGTGAATCAGACACCAAGCAGAACAAGCGCGACAGCGAGCGAAAGCGGCAGGAGGAGTACGAAACCAAAATGAATCGAGACTCCCAAAGAGCCCGCCAAAGTGCTCAGATCGAACAGCAAATGCTGGAGCTTCAGCGTGAGCAACAGCAGCAAGAAGAAGAAGACCAAGTCAAGGAGCTCGAAAAGATCAAAGCAAAACGCAATGATGTCGCAGCCATCTCGGACGCTAAACAAAGATACCTCGAACGAAAACGCAAGAAGGAGCTGGACCGTACCTGAGCCAGCGCTTGCTCAACCGAAAGCAATTGATACCCAATTTCGCGCATGGTTCTGTTGACAATGACTGTGTTGCATGCAATCGCGGGGAAAGGAGTGAGCATGTTGATACTAGTAGTCTTCCGATTCTGTGAAGAAGCCAGAGTAGGTCAAGACTGGAGTGGAGATTGTGAGCCAGAATTCTTCATGATAAACTGTGCTTGTACTTACTAGTTCCGTACACGAGACCTCCGCCAGCAATAGACATCCAGCACGCTGTGGGTGCAATGACCTCAGAGTGAGCCAGGGACAGTGGCAGTGCAAATCCAGAAACGATCATAACGCCAGTCATAAAGTTGCCAAAGTCGAGGAAGCCACTGAGAGGGAACATCATAGGTCAAAGTCAGCGGCAGTACGTGTCGCGAGCTTGCTGCAAGCAACGCACCTGTTGTAATCAGCGGAGTAGTCGTCTGCACCGGCGCATCTCGCGCACAGACTGTTGGGCAGTGGTGTTAAGACATAGATCAGAGCTACGCAAAAGAATCCGATCAGTTCGGGACAGCGGCAGGTTCGAGTCAACTGCTGTACGCACCGACAAGTAATGGAAGCCAGTTGGACCAAAGGGCACACGACAGAATGATCAGAAGAAAGCCGAGTGCCAGGACGAACGAGAGCAGGATGATGGCTGTGTTCGCGAAGCCGTCAGGTGTCAGTCACAGGCAGCATCGCTGAAACCGAGTCTCCCTTACTCTTCAGACCGGCAGCCATGGTGTGTTGAGGCCGACTGGGGTATCGCTATGTTGGTCGCACAGGGTGGATGCAAGTCACAGTAGCCGTTCGTGGTTGGCGAGGATGTGGAGAGCAGCCTTTCACACGGCCGGTAGTGACTGTGAATACGCGTATTCAAAAGTTTTCTTTTAAGACTTTCGTGATCGACTTTAAAAAAGGTGGAAAACGCGTGAAGTGTTTTGAATTAGAGGACTCAGCCTCTCACTTTTGCACTCTGTGACTTTCTTTTGGCTACACGCTCAGCTTTGCTTTGCCATTTAACACCTCACACACATCAGCAATCACCTCGAACGACTTGCTCTCAGTCTGGCTTGCCGCAGTCTGATCAAGACATATTGCTGCAGCAATGTCAAAACGATCAGCGCCACATAGCAGCTCAACAGGGCCTGCTTTCCCACCACTCGGGCTCGTTGCTGGCCTGGGAGCGCCCAACGCACGTTCAACGAACGGTGGCTCGCCATCCTCCTATTCCAATACAGGGTCTTTGCCGCCCTCTGAGAACGCGGCAAACGGTCTTCCGCCAGCGCCAAATAAGTTCGACGTCACACAGGCGCAGCAATGTCGCTTACAAGACGCCTATTGGTCCGACGAAGAAGAGGATATGGACTGTCCGCTCTGTCTCGAAGAAATCGATCTTTCCGACGCAAATTTCAAACCATGTCCATGTGGTTATCAGATCTGTCGCTTCTGTTGGCATCACATCAAGCAGAACCTGAACGGCAGATGTCCTGCGTGTCGGCGAAAGTATTCGGATCAAACGGTCGAATTCAAGCCAATGACCTCAGAGGAGATCAAGAGACTCACGCAGGCGAAAAAGCAGAAGGAGAGAGAGAAAAAGGAACTTGAATCGATGAATCGCAAGCATCTCGCCAACATGCGAGTGGTGCAAAAGAATCTGGTTTATGTCGTTGGACTCAGCTCAAAGCTAGCCAAAGAGGAGCTCATACCGACGCTGCGAAGCGATGAATACTTTGGCCAGTATGGGCGCATCTCCAAAATCTTAATCAGCAAACGCAACACTGCCTCAAAGCTGGTCATGGGCACCTCTGAAACGGCATTGGGCGTGTATGTTACCTACCATCGCAAGGAAGACGCTGCCAAAGCCATCGTAGCCATCGACGGTAGCAAGGAAAGTGACGGCAGAATCATTCGTGCAAGTTATGGTACCACAAAATACTGCACCACGTATCTACGCAATCTCCCATGCTCCAATCCGGGCTGCACATACCTGCACGAGCCTGGGGAGGAAGCTGACAGCTTCACAAAGGAGGACCTCTCCACATTACGACATGCTGCGAAGGACACGGAACACAAGATCAAGCCTGCCTCGCTCGGTCTGGCTCATTCCATCAAGAGGTCAGATCTTGTGGATGTCTTGGACCCGGAATCGTCAGCGCTTCCAAAAACGGCTTCGTGGGCGTCTGGAAAGATAGGTCCGCAGGCCGCCTCTGCCGCTGTTGGCAGTCCCTTCCGTGAGACTGACATGCCGCCTCTTTCGGCGAGCTCTGCATCGGCGCTGTCACGCAAAGTCAGCTCCCAGAAACCTTCAACACCCAGAGCTGCCAAGCAGCTGTCCACCTCTTCGTCCAAGGCCAAGTTGGCTGCGATGGCCGGACGTTCCGAATCGCCTGCGCTGCAAGACACCGACGCTTCTACAGCTTCCGGACCTTCTTCGCCCGTCCTGAGCAAGACCAGCCCTGATTACGCTGCACGTGAAGGTAGGCTCGGTCAGACGGAAGAGGCCGCACTTGCGGCCGCTGAAGATACTGCCCAAGCGGAGATGCAGTCAAGTGCCGCCGACGCAGAGAAGTCTATCTATCAGCCTTCTTCGAGCGCACAAGCTCTCTTGGACGATATGCTGCAGCGACGCGAGGCGCAACCGGCTCAAGTCAAGCCCAGCCCATTTCCAGACTTTGATGATGCACTTTCCAGCTTTCAGGATGGTGACTTCAGCTTCAACCTGCCTGCTCATCAGCAACTCGCGCTGGACGATGGCCCGTCCGAACTGTACGGTGCTTTCAGCAATTTCAACCCCTTTGGTGCTCCCTCAGGGATTCTTGCCGCTCATAGCGGTTTAGTGACAACTGCCACGCCTCCTCCGGGGATCACTCGCACGCCCAATCGCAGCTCCACAGCTTCGCCCGCTCCTCTTTGCTATTCTGGCTCATTTGATCCGTTTGCACCAGGCGCTGGAGAGTCGATAAAGGAGGACGGAAGCGCGTTCGGCGAGGGTGCTGCCAATTCTTCTGCTTTCACAACGCTGGAGCACATGAGAAGGACCTTCAGTCAGGATCAGGTCACGAACCACAACGGCATGGAAGATGAAGAAAGCAACAATGTTTCCAAACGGGCTTCACGCTTCGACTTCGCCAAGCGCAAAGAGTCAGATTCATTCATAGCAGCATCACCGTTACGAACAGAGCTCATGGGTGACCTGCAGAAAGGTGGGGACCTTGACGTATTCAGCAACGGCAGCAAGGACGTATCGAGCATGCTCGGGAGCGTTTTCGATCATGACGGTGCTTCGAGGTTGAGCGCGTTCCAGGATGCAGGTGCCCCTCCGACCTTTGGTCTTGGTCGGGACAACAATACATTTTCCAGCATGGGACTCGCTCGGCCTCCTGGTATCGCAGGTCCTGGATTTGGCGGACGATTTGGAACCAATACGCCCCCTCCTGGCATTGCAGCGCCGGCGAGTCGACAACAGCAAGCCCTCTTGGCTTCCCTTCATCAGATGGGCTCGACGTCAGACTCTATGCAGCACATAGGTAGCAACGGCAACCACGGCAACTTCATGGCTGACCAGCGTGCTCAACAGCAAGCTCACTTTGGTGGAGATGAGCAGGGTCGTCCCAACTCCGCCCACACGAATTCTTCGGATCCCCTGTTGGCTCAGCTCTTGGCCGCTTCTGGCCGCCGAACTGGGTTTGGCCAATCCGGCTCTGGTTCAGATTTGAATTTCAACGATCCTGCTATCATGTCCATGAACCGCGCTCAGATGCAGGCCGCACAGCAACATCAGCAGCAACAGCAGCAAATTGGTGGCAGTCGGTTTGGACATGGAGGGGGATTCGGAGGCGGCTCGATCTTCTCGCCCTTTGACCAAGGAAACAGCGGGAGCGGTAACGCTTTCAGTCCGTATGGTGTAGACCAGCGTTTCTCCATGCAGCAAGGTCAAGGCGGTCCATCTCAGGGTCAAGGTCAGCAAACTCAGCATGATCTGCGAAACTCGTACCCGACCATGTCGTAAGCTTCCGCGGTGCTAATGCTCAAGTTCGTCTCGTGTATGTCTGGTTCCTCCTTCGCTAATTCATCCTAGCACAATGTTCTGAAGTGGCAAAAATTGTGGTATTGTTGAGGTGCTGCTTGGATTGGTTGAGGTGAGAAGGTAAGGGGGTTGGGTTAGGAATTTGGGGGACCGCCACCGCCGCCCATCATGCCCTTCATCATGTTCATCATGCCGCCCATTCCCCCCATGCTTTGCATCATTTGTTGCATTTGGGCCATGTTTGGCATCCCTCCTGCGCCGGGTGGGCCGCCGCCGCCTGCTCCGCCCATCATATTGGCCAAAGCGCCGAGACCACCCATGCCTCCCATACCGCCCCCGCCGGCGAGATTGGCAAGTCCCTCGGGCATGTTGCCGGACTGGATCTGTTGCAAGAGTTTCTCCCGACCGCCCGGTTGGCGTAGCTGTGCTTTGATCTCGGGGGGTAGGGCGTTTTGCATTTGCATGGCTTGTTCGCGTGTCATGCCCGGCGGAAGCATTCCGGGACCAGGCATCTTACCCTTGCCTCCAGCGCCGCCCATTCCCTGCATCTGCTTGAGCCAGCCAGCTTTTCCGCCCATCTTCTTGACCATACCAGCCACCATGCGGTACTGCATCAGGAATTCTTCCACTTCTTTGACCGAAGTTCCCGAGCCGCGCGCTACGCGGCGGGCGCGTGCCGTCATACGGACTTTGGCTTGCGGTTTTTTCTTCTTCTTGCTCTTGCCGGCGGTGACGGAGCTTTCAGCAACCACGAGTTCTTTGGACGCCGCCGCCGCAGCTGCTTTGGATCGAATGGGGGCGGTGAACAGTCTTCCATCGCTATCGAGCTCCTCAGCAGTCATGGCATCGGTAATGTACATCATGCGCTTCATCTTGCCTCCCGCTGCTTCGTCGTCTCCACCAGCTCCGCCCAGCATCGCACCCATGCCGGGAATCATGCCGGCAATCTTGCTAAGGGGCCCCATGCCCATGATGCTGGATAGCTGCTCTCTCCAGTCTCGAATGCTGAAAACTCCTCCCTCGCCAATTTTTTTGAGCATTTCGCGGTTGCGTTCTTGCCCGCCGTTCATCTGCATCTCTTCCATCTTGTCCATGAGACCGGAAATATCACCCATTCCGAGCAATTTTGAGATAAAAGGTTGGGCACGGAACGGTTCGAGGTCGGTAGCATGCTCACCTGTTCCGATAAACATGATTGGTGTCGATGTAGCAGCGACGGCCGAGATTGCGCCACCTCCCTTTGCATGGCCATCGAGCTTGGTGACAATGATGGCACCGTATCCGGCTGCCTCCTTGAAAGCTCGAGACTGCGCTTCGGCGGCTTGTCCAATGTTGGCATCGAGAACCATAATGGTAAGATCCGGGGTGACGGCAGCATCGATCTCGCGCATCTCGTCGAACAACTCCTGCTCTTGCTTGTGTCTGCCACTTGTGTCGACGATAATGACCTCGAAACGGTTCTGCTTGAAGCTGGCTACACCGGCAGCTGAGATTGCGACGGGATCCGTTTCTGTATAGCTGCCGTAGAAGGGAATGTTGATTTTGCTGGCGTTCTGCTTGAGCTGATCAAAGGCACCGGCTCGGAAGGTGTCTGCACAGACAAGACCGGTTTTGAAGCCTCGCTTTTGGTAGTAGAGTGCGAGCTTTGTGCACGATGTCGTCTTACCGGAACCCTGGAGACCTACAAACATGATGACGTTGGGTTTGCCCTTCTTGGGCTTGAAGATGTCGCCAGGCCCGGCATTGCCAGGCTGCACTGAGACGCCGGGTTCAGTTTCAGCTTTGGTCTGTCCGTGCATGGGGTCCACCAGGGCAACAAGGTGGTCAAAGACGGCCTTTTGCACACGTTGACGCCGTTGCGCATCGGTCCAGTTGGCATTGGCAGGATCATTGAGCAGCGCAGTGACTTCAGCTCTAACTTGCGAACGCAAATTGGCGACGAGCTTGACATTGACGTCGGCTTCAATCAGAGCATTGCAGACGGATTTGAGCAGTTGGTCGATAGAAGAAGCGTCGACTATGGGGACTTTGGACAAATCTTGAAAGGCATTGTTGATGCGTCTGCCGAGATCGGACAGAACCATGTTGACAACGTCTTTCTACCAAGCTTCTAGGTGGACGGCAGTGGTAGTGGAAGACCGTGATCCGGTACAAACACAAAGCCAAGGGATGGAGCTTATGCAGGGATCTGATCGTCTGACCATATTTCTCTCGCCCGAGAACGAGAAGTCGTTTTGCGCCATGTCAGATTGCGAAAATCGCAAGAAGACGGCGCGACGGCGCACCGACAATCTCTGCAGACTGCAGCTAATAATTCGCACTCCGATGAAAGGCTGTGTGCCTCTTGACTGTCATGGCGCATCTCTTATGCTGAAATGCTAAGCTTCGTTTTGTTCTGTGATCATCGTGCTCAGCGCCATGATGTGAGGCCCGTTTCTCAGTATGAATAGCACAGGGATCGTCTCACGTCTGGAGACTGCAGCCGTAGAAGATGAGTGAATAAGTGATGCAGGCGTGACCTTTTTGATTTCTGAGGCTGTGCAATTCAAGGCGTTGCCGTTCCCTGTCCATACCACGGTACTACGGAGTGCTGGCAGACGATTGCTCGATCGACGTTCAGAGATTACCGCGACAGCCAACAGGGGTTCATAAAGGCGAAGGAGGGGCCAAATCGTGGCGCAAGAGCTTGTCAACCACTCTGGAATATCAACCGACGGTAAGCGGTTGTCCTGACATTGCACAACATCGTCATCGCTCATGGTCACAGCCTCGTGCTCCGCCCAACAAAGTAGCTCAAGAGAGAACAACACTTCGCTCCTCCTTGCTTTTTGCTTGGCATCGCACAGCCTTGCCTCGAGGCAAGTTCTCCCGCTCCCGCCGCTTTTGACCTCTGTAAGTCTGCTCCAACATTCAATTGCTCCACAGTTTTGCCCTCCTCCCGAACCTCCTCCGCCCTGGTCGTCCGATGGACTGAAGCTGACTCGCACACGCTGCTCTCTCCTGGGCAAACAACATGTTGTCCTCCCAAGATGCAGCCGATCGATCTGGTGAGCATCATCGTAGAAGGCGCAAACTGAAGCGGTATCTCTACATTGAACGCCGACCTAGGGCTGCCTGCATCAGAATGAGGTCGTCAACAAGCCCGCCATCTTCGAACACGTCTCTCAAAGAGCAGCTTCATCAGCTTGTTCAGCTAGTCCACAAGACGTCAGTGGATCACAACGTCGCCAATGACTCGGGTGTGTCATTTTCCGGCGAATCATCCAAGCAAGGTAGCCGCGAGGCGTCGGGCAGTTCCAAAGCCAGCACTATCACACCAGAGACAGTAGCGCACCGTGCTTCCACCCTCACGGCAGACAAGTTTGCTCGGCGTACACCCACAGCCGACACTTCAAAGTCAGACTCACTCGGTGTTCCTTCCATCCTGACCCAGCTTGGCCCTGATGTGACTGCCGAGAGCAACGTCGTGGCTTCGCCATCATCGTTGAGGGCACACGAAACCTTTTTCCGTCTCTCCTCGCCCGCCCCCGTATCACCACTCGCAGCTCAGGACATTGACCTTGAAGACACCTGGGCCAGCTTAGCTCGAGAGCTCAAACCAATTGCTGACATCATGCGCACCGGTCGACTTCGTACACCTTTAGGGCATTCTCAATTGCCCTTGTATTGTGTCTCGGCTCTGGAGCTCTGGCTGGAATTGCAGGCTCCCTCGTCGGATGGTCACACGAGCACACCCGTTATGAACGCACACATCGAGATCTTCCGAGTCTTGGCCAACCTGTGTATCGACCACGAGCCAAACCGCACTGTACTGCATGATCTCGATGCTGCGCCGGTCGTTCTCAAAGTGGTGTCGACTCTGCTCAACAAGCAGAATGAGTCCAGGTCCACAGCCCTGTTTTCCATCAGATTTCTCTCTCTACTACGAGCTGCCATGGGGGCTGTGCTCAATCTGCAACTCGAGCATATTCCGACACGTCACTCCTTGGTACGCGTTGATTGTCTCATGACCCTGACACAAGTAGCAACCCATGCTCGCGTCTATACTCCAAACATCTGGAGGTTTCCTCAACGTGTCGAACTCGAAAACGACAGCGAGGGTCTGGACAAGATCAAGATGGGGGCAATGGTGTGCAGCTGGGCATGGCGCATCGTGCAGGAAGTTTACGATGACGCAAAGGAAGAAAAGGACAGAAGCAAGCAAGACCTGTCCGACAATGATGATCAGGACGATGAACATGCTGATATCAGGTCACTGCTTTCAAAACACTGTTTTGTCCAAATGCTCCAACCTTTGCTGCTCTACACACCTTCATCTCAGCTCGACGAGATGGCCAACGCTGCTCAGCCATTGCTCGCTTTAGATGTGGACGACGTAGAAGATCTGGTCGAAGCCGACATTGAGATCCTTCTCACGGTGTCGGAGCTGATCGAGGGAAGTGCTGGTGATGATCATTCATTCCGAACCAAGGCTGTCACACCATTATCGCGTCAGGAGCATCAGGCAGCAACACCACCGATTATCAATTCGGGCTTTTCCTCGGCTCTCGATCTTCTGATGACGTTCGTAGAGAAAGCCAGCGTGCCTTCAGCCTGGCAAAAAGTAGACGAAGAAGCGTATAGCGAACAGGCATTGCCCTCGGTGAGCGATGCCGAAACGTCAGCAGAGGCAGTCAAGTCGTTCTCCAAAGTCAAAGCTGCTGTGGCTCGTGCTGTGGTTGCAATATCAGGAGACGACGCCAACATGCTGGAACTCTTCAATCCCTCCTCGGGATTCATTGACCGGCTAAAAGGCTGGATGCGATACGACGCCAAGGAGAGGGACGATTTGGTCAGCTGTGGCATGCTCGCTCTCGGCAACCTGGCTCGAAGCGATCAGCACTGCCTCAGTCTCGTACAGGAGCATGAGCTTGCTCCCTTCCTTGCGTCTGCCTTGCCTCAGGCCCATGACATCAAAGTGGCACACGGCATTGTGTCATTGCTCAAGAACTTGTCGATTCCCGTCGCCAACAAAGTAGTGATTGGTGATCTCGGTATCATTGACAACGTCGTGCCTTGTCTGGGCAAAGACAGAGACATGGTCCAACCTCTGCAATTTGCGACCGTGGGTTTGCTCAAGCACTTGTGCGCAAATGTTCAGAGCAACGCAGTCCGACTTGTTGGTAGCACCGATCCCTCCGCCTTGAATGCTCTGATTGATATGATCCGTCGCATAGACGACGTGCCGACAAAGCTGGAATCGACACGAGTGCTAGTCAACGTGGTCAAAAGTCTTTGGTCTGCATCGCCAAACAATGCTCGGAACGTTGTGGACGACGAAGTGATGGCGGCAAGGCAGAAGTTGGTGCGTCGAGACGTTGTTCAAGCACTAGCCGAGATGGTTCGAACGAGTCCCAAATACCCCGTTCTGGTCAACGAAGGCATTCTGGCGCTGACCTTAGTGGGAAGCGATCGAGTTGGGGCTGAGCTCGTCTGCCTCTCGCTGCTGACTGAGCCGAACAAAGTAGCAGCAGCAGCTGAAGAAGATAGTTCGGATCTCGACGAGGCCGAGGACGACCTTATGCGAGGAATCACTGCTTCTCGCAAACGCCGATCGACAGCAGACAGCATGGGCTCTTCCTCTTCTCACCCTTTGCCGCCTCCATCGAGTGCCTTGGACATGGTCAACTCTGTCCTGGCACGCCGGGACGCGCGAATGCCGCCCCAATTTGCGTGCAACGCCTGCATGCTGGTACTCAGCCTGTGCCAGGCGGCGTCTAGCTCGAGCAACAGTATCTCAGCGGGCGGCACAGATGATATGCTGGTCGATCAAGTCAGCACGGGAGCGGTCGGACAGGATGCCATTGTGCGCCTAGCGAGCAAAACGCAGGCTGCGCTTCAATTGCTCACCACACAGGGTCCAGTCGAGGCTCTTGAACCAGCGGCCGGAGCTTTACAAGCTGTTCAGAAACTCGTTACCCAGCGCGATTAGCACGACACTAACAAGGGAGTAGTCAGCGCACTTAATGAAAGCCGGAACTGATTGTTGCCTATAACCGATCGAGGATTCGAATCGTGGCTGCAAAAGATCGCAGTGGTAACGCGAGAATAGGAGTTTGAACGCCATTGAAAGAGTGACCTCGCGTAGATTAATCTGGGTTTCACCGTTGTCAAGGTTGAGCCCAATTTTATTTCAAAATGATTCGCGTTGACGTACTTGCTCATCGAAACCACCGCCGGCATTCTTGGGGGGACGGCACATGGTTATTCTCTGACACACTGCCATCTGAGGCACCTTTGCTTTCTTCTGGTCCACCATGACGATGAACTTGCATTCGCTTTCTCGAGTGGTGATCGCCATCTCACTCCTGGCCTCGCTGGTCCCAGCTCAAGGCTCAGCTCAGAATGTCACTTCACTCTTTGGCACGTGGTCTTCAGGATCGCAAAACGTGACCACTGGTCTCGACTTCTTCAACCCTATCACAAAGGACTTTACCATGCCCACTACCTCTGGCATCTCGTATTCGTTCACAGACGATGGCTTCTTCGAGGAGGCCAAATATCAATTCACCTCTAATCCAGTCACCAATCGCTGCTTTAAGGCGTCCTTGATCTGGCAACATGGCACCTACACTATGCACTCAAATGGCTCACTCACCCTGACACCCTTCCCTGCTGATGGTTCGATTCAGATCCTCGATCCGTGTGCTGCTCAGACCAGCTCGCTCTATCATTATTCCGAATTTGAGCTCATCTCCAGCTGGTACAACTACCAAGACAATCACCCCGGATTCATGCCAGTCGGAACTTCTGCATATGCTCTGCAGATGCAGCAATTCGATGGCCAAAAATTGCCGCTCATGTGGCTACGCAACCGTCCCCCAAATATGCTTCCAACTAGACAGCTTTTCCAGCAAGTCCTCAACGACGTGACTTCTGGTTGAGCCCGACGCCACTACGGCCTCCCTTTTAGCACACCCGAACAATTTCGCTTCACGGACATTCTCGTTACCTGGCAGGCTTGCTGCTATCCAGCACACAGCTATGCGTTCCCGTCACTATAGTCACCATTAGATATCTCTATCGCCTCTGCATACAGCAAGTCGCACACTAGTGGCATGTGTTAAGTGTCTGGAGTGATTCATGGCGCAGGTCTTCCGTCAGTGTTAGGATCTTGCAGCGTCTTTCCATTGATTGTCCGTTGGGTCGTCGTTCTCATCCCCGTCTTCATCGTCGATAGTAAAGAGATCTTCCGGCTTTAGTTTGGCATTGTTGGCCGCGGATCCACCTGCGCTGGTCTTGTTTTGGTTCGTGTGGACGCTTGAAGTGGATGTGGGAGGATAGGAAGATGGCGGTCTTGCCTTCTGCGAATGCGAGGCTGGCGATGAGGCGCGTGACGTTTGGAACTCAACACTGTCGTCCCAGATATCGCTGCCGAAGTGCACCTTCTTCTTGTTCGACGCAGAAGCGGACAGCGAAGACGAGACCTGAGGGAGCTTGCGAGACCTCTCTCGCTGCTGGCCTGCCGTAGCAGTGTTGTCGTCGGATTCTTCGCCGTCCTCCAGGTCGCCGTAATCCTCAATGTCCAGCGGGGCGTACAGTCGTTCGATCTCTCGCCGCGCTCGGTATGTGAGCTCAATGTGGTAGCTGAAGAACAGGCCCAAGGAGCTTCCAAGTAGGTTGGCAACGATGTCACCCAGCTGAAACTGTTTGTACGGCAACAAGCTCTGCACAATCTCGCTGCCGATTCCTCCAACGACAAAGCAGGTCGTAAAGGTCAGAATGAGTGAGGCATTCCTCCAAAGCCAGCTCCCGCGCGCAGACTCGTCCACGTCCCATATCATATAGAACAGTCCGGTGGCAAAGAAGAAGCAGATGAAATGCAGGACTTTGTCGTTCAGCCTGATCCAGGCTTGGCCAGACGGATGAAATCCTAGGATGCCCAAAAAGATCAGAGACAGCACGTTGAGCAGCACAAATGCCGGTCGTATGCGTAAAGGAAGGACCGGTATCGCGCTTCCGTTCCTGCTCGCTGCTGGCCCAATCCGCACCGAACGCAACACGATCGACTTTGCGATTGATGCACGGACTCCAAATGAGCCAGTTCCAGGCGAGACAATGGCCATCATATCCGCCTTGAGCCGCGCCCATCCGGAAACTGAGCTTCCAAGTCTCGGCATCTTCGATTTGGCCCCTCTGTAAACTTCAGCCCTTCGGTAGCTGGCGATTTGCGACAGAGTAGTCACAATTTACCGCACGCAGGACCCTGACGAGGCACTGCTGCCGAAATAACAACCCCGATCAAAATCTGCACACACCCGATCCTTGGATCCACATTCCCATCATACAGTGCAACAGAGTACCAACGAACAGAGCATCGTAAAATTCGTGACGTGACATACAAAAGGAGGCTATGGAAAGGAGCAAGAAGCTCCGGCGGGACAAGTAGGCACAAACTTATTTCTTCTTGAAGTCACTTGGAGCAAGCATGCCGTTCAGATGAGCCGGCATGGGTTCTTGCGTGACAGTTTGTTTTTCTGTTATTTGGATGCAGAGACTGGTTCGAGACAGCTGTGCTTCGATGTCTGAGTCGCGAGAAGCAATACCGAAGCTCTTGCGTGGAGCCTGCAGCTGCGCGACATGGTTCGTTTGGTAGCTGAGTGCGTTGACAGCAAGGTCGGCGCACGTTGAGCTCTCGCCTGCAGAAGAAAGCAGGTTGTTGGCGTCCTTGCTCTTGGTAAAGAATCGGGCAATCTTCTCGCCTCTGCTTGAAGAAGTAGAGAACAAGTAGACTCCACTTTGACTGGGTTTCGCTTCCTCGGACAAATTGACGAACAGGCGTGTGGCGCAGATGACGCAAACGGTGGAGCTAGGGATGGCGCCGACGAGAGACATGAGCGGGTTGAGACTTGCCAAGGTCAGACCAGCGACGATGGAGTTGGCAATGAGGGTCACGACAAAGTATTGCACGCCCTGGCGGACCAATACTGTGCCAATGCGCGAATTCGAGTTCATGCGTAAGATTCCGACCACGGTGAATGCAAGAATGACAAAGTCCAAGGCAATCGTTACGATGTACTTGATGGAGTAACGCTTTGAGATGGAGACGACCACACACGCTCCTTCTTGCCATGCAGCACCACCTTGGGGTGCCCAAGCTGTCACTACATCCTTTACGCCAATCATCCATACTGCCAGCAGTCCAATCGTCGAGACGGTCACAATGCCCGCCACGATCTTTCGCTGTGTGTCGGTGTAGATGCAGACGGCACGAATAGCGAGGAGCGTCGAGCAAGCGACGACGATCAGCCCCATCTGAGCTTCAATCGCCTGCATGGTTGGATTGCAATTGATCTCGGTGTCGCTGTTCAACGCGACCACGCATGTAAAAAGATAGGACCACTGACAGACCTTGGCGAATATGTAGGGGGCGTGTGCCCATCTTCTTTTCCGAGTGCCTCTGATGATGGACCAATCAAAAGAGAATTGTTGGCAGCAGTCGTAACCATACACGCCGATGCTGAACCACATCAATGAGGTCAAGGCGTACAGGGAGTGCGCCAGCACTGCTGGCGAGTGCCAATCAACCATCTCGTCTACAGCAACGCTGGGTAGTGTACAGGGCGTGCAACGAGACGTGAATTGCTGTTGTTGCTGATGATGGTGGGGATGGGTGAACCAAGTTCCCGGGGAGGAGCGAGCCAAGTAGGCTCTTCTAGTGGGCGAACCAGATTGAGGAAGGGCGGGAAGCTAGAAACAGGAAAGAATGGGAGCGGCCTAGAACTTGAGGGGACCTACGGCTAAGCGAGCATCTGACAATGAATCGTCCACCCGCATTTGGTTCAGCGGAGAAGGACCATGTGCGAAAGCAGTCTATGTCCAAATGCTAATGCGAGTATTGGGCGGGGCTCACGCGCTTTCGGATCCCAAAACGTGGCAAAGTTGAGCAGACTACGCCACGATGTGCAACATTGTCATCTAACTCCGACCGGTCTCTGCAGCGACGATCGACCTCGAGGTTGCCGTCAGTCAGAACATGTTCGTTGCATATCACCTGATCGCAAGCGTTGACTACTGTGCTAAAATGAGACCTCTTCTTGAATTATTAGCAGCATCTTGTCTCCTCTGCGGGAGTCGCTCTCCTACTCTGTGATAAGGTCCACCTTAACAGATTAAAAGCAATCTGTGCTGCAGCGACCAACGGCCCAGGTATTCGGTGCTTGATTTGTGCATTTCCGTTCAACATCCAATGCGGCCATAATTTGTTGTTCGACAGCTCCGATTTCATCTCCGCTTTTCATGTCCGACTCAACCACCCCATATAATTAACTGCTCAGAACGAGTGAGACTGCCGCTTGCAGTCTGTGTGCTTCTGAACCAAGGCGGAGCTCTTCATCGGCATGAGCCATTGGCAAGCGCAGAAGGCGGCATTCAAGGCTAGCGCGAATGCTTAAGCCTTGCGGCCGTGTGACATAATAACCTCTCCTTTGAACAAATACAAATACATGATGGGGAAATCCAGATGTACGGAGTCGTTATGCGAGCTCCCATTATCGCGGAAGACTGGAGCTAGCACTCTCTGGAGATTTCTGCGCTTCGACATCACTTTCAAGTGATGCGAACTTTTCGTCCTTGCTGTCAAGTGATGCGAACTTTTCGTCCTTGCTGTCAAGTGGTGGTGTTTCGGTCTTGCTCTGATTGTAGGTCAAAGATCCAATAGCAAGCTCTTCACCATCCTTGCCTGAACCAATTGTGGCGGCAATGTGCTCTTCGACTTGCTGAGTGTCCTTTCCTTTGTTGAAAAATCGGGCAATTCTTTCACTCTTGCTGGAAGCAGTTGGAAATAAGTAGACTCCACTGGTTCTTGGCTTGGATTCTTCTGCCAGATTGACCGAAAGACGAGTGACGCACATGACGCACACGACGCAACTGGGGATGCCACCCATGATTGAGACCAGTGTGTTCAGGTTTGCCAGCGTCAATGCTGCAGTGACACTGTTGATCACCGTTGTGATGGCAAAATACTGAATGCCTTGTCTCATCAGGATTGAGCCGATGCGAGAGGATATTTTCATACGCAGTACGCCGACAACTGTCAGAATCGTAACGATCAAGTCAAAGGCGATCGTACAGACGTACTTGGCAGAGTACCGTACAGGGATGTCGACGACGATGCAGAGGCCATCTTGCCAGATGCTACCTGCCTGCGTGCTCCATACAGAGACGACATCGGCGGTTCCTTGTAGCCATACGGCGAGCACGCCTAATGTCAAGACGACAAGCACCGCAATGACCGCCTTTCGTGCTGTGCCAGTGTAGACACAAGAAGCGCGAAACGCCAAGAGTATAGAGCATGAGATCATGTTCAAGGCCATAAGCACTTGATTTGCCCGCATTAAGCCATTACAATTGATTTCGGTGCCAATGTGCACAATAACAAGGACGCAGAAGAGAAAGGCCCATGCAGAGAGCTTGGAGAAGATGTATGGCACATGCGCCCACTTTCGCTGTCTAGTGCCTTTGATGATGGACCAGTCGAAGGAGAGATAGTGGCAGCAATCGTAGGCGAAGACGCCGATGCTGAGCCACATGATTGATTGGAAAGCGTAGAGACATTGAGCCAGCACCGGAGGTGAATTCCAAGCGATCATGTTGGACCTGTGCTGAAGTCCGAAGGATGCTGTTCGAGAGAGGTAGCCCTGGAGTGAGTTTGGCGATGTGGGAGGTCTTTTAAGAGACTTGTCAGCGAGCCACTTACGGTAAGCAGGTGTCGCCAGAACACAAGATGTTAGCACATCAACGGAAGCAAGGCCATAAGAATGCGAGGTTCAGCAGTGGATGGCGGTGGCTTTAGGTACAAGCGTCATGATGGTTGGCCGGTGCGGTCGAGGCCTTCACAGAGACAGTACACAGAGCGACGTCTCAGCTGGGACATGCTTGCGTAGGGGTGCCAGAAAGCCAGGCTCTCTTTCCGCAAAGTCAACAAGCTCAAATGCGTCAAAAGCTTGCGCGGTTCTGTCTGTATATGTTCGGTCAACACGTGTGTTTTTCCCCGCCTTAGGCCTAATGACTGCGCTCAAGAATGTGATTGGCGTTCAATGCTAAATGCAGCCATGTTGATCCATATGCCGATGTATGCGGAAAATCTATGGATCTGAGATTCAGACTTGGAACTCCGCTGGGCAGCGTGTCGAATTCAACTCATCCCTGCCACCAGTTTGGGGTTCTTGTGCGTCTCGCTGTCTTCAATCTCGTCGCCTCATTTGACGTCCAGGGATCGAGAACAAGACATGAAAGGCAATAGGAAAAGAGGAAAGAAAAGAACAACATGTATATGACTCGCATCAACAGTCATGGAACTTGCTCACTAGGCGACTAGCGTCCAGCGGGCGTGTTGCAATAGTATGCCAAGCTGGATGTGGACGCTGGTCTTCGAGTTTTGCCTAACCAGTCGCGCACAGCCGATGATCCTGTGCGCTGAACGCTCGGAAGCGGTGATGCTGTTGATGACGGCGTAGCAGGACTCATTGGAGCTCTTGCTGACCTTGGACTTGGAGAATACTGTGGGCCCAGATCCGAAAGAGACGACGGTCGTCGCTGACTACTTTCTTCACCATCGCGTCTGATATCGCGTGCTGGTTGAGAGGTTGTAATCTCGCTGCCTCGCGGTAGCATGATGCCGGAGAACTTAGCCCTTTTCGTGTCTCTGAAGTCGCTCTCTCGACTAGTTTCGCTTGCTTGGCGGCGCATCGTAGCAGACATGGACATGGGCCTGGCTGGAATCGACCTGTTAGCTTCCATGGATTTAGGTGAGGCTGCAAACCCTCTATTCTGAGCAATTACTCTTCTTGATGCAGTCCAAGTACTCCACCATAAACCAAGCTTCTGCTTGAGACTGTCGTCTAGGCCTAAGTATCGGGCATTCAGCATCACGCTTTCCCAGCGTACTTCGCCAGACTCCATTGCTCTTGTCAGGCGCCCAAAGTTGCCCAGATAGAGGTACTCTATCAGAATCACGAAGCTGGTGATATCTGAAGGAATTGGAAGCTGCAAGATCGGGCTGTGCCCCAGCCGGCGCGGGAGTACGCGTGGACTCGATGCAGTCCAGGAGAGTGTCTCTTCTCTCCTACTGGTCATTGACAAGGAGCCAATGTCTCCTCCTAGACTCGTAAAGTCACCTAGAAGCTTGCGAAACATGCTCGACTGGGTGACGAGGAAGTCACTATGCAGACTGAAAGTATGCCGAGTAGCCCCTTGTAGCTCAGCATTCGCACCAGTACCAGTGATGGAAACCAGAGCAGGTGCGCTCTCTCTCCTAGCTTCATGTACCATAGTTTGCAGAGGTATGTTATTGGACGTGTAAGCATCTTTGATTTTGGCCTGTGAGGGCGGCGACCAAACGCTTGACGCTGGAGTAGACGGTGTAAGAGCCAAGGAACACGCTCGACTAACGTCGGCCCCGGAAACACTGCTGTTACAGTCGCTACTGCGTCGATCCCGGCTCTTGGTTGACCATTCCTGCATTTTCATACGGTCTTGACTCGGAGAACAAGATGTTGGTGACGGAAATGATTCGACTTGCTGCAGCCTTGTAGAGCATGACAATTCGTTGAACTGTCGGGACAAGAGTGTACCTGTGCTCATCACGGAAGACGATGAGCCTTGTCTTTGCATGCTCGATACCGCTCGATCATGCCTTAAATGGCTCCGAGCGGGAGCGGGAGGCACGAATATCACAACGGTGCAATCAGAAGTTTCGGGTCGAGTCCAATAGTGTTTCCCGACACTGTGTAGCTTCTCACTCAGAACCTCCATTGGCAGTTTCTTCTGCAGGTCGCCTGCACTGGTATTCGTTCGAGTAGCACCATCTCTGATTGACATACTCAGGCCAGAGGCGCTTGGAATCTGACCTTTGTCTGGCGGAAGGGGGGATCGTTGACAGAAGAGTGTGGTGGCGAGGAAGGGGGACGGTCGGGAAGATGGGAAAGCAACGATCAAGAAACGCTCAACTTATCGTGGGACAGAAAGTAGGAGTACATGCTATCGTTCCTTCGGAGCGCAGCCTGAGACAGAACACCTCCTGTGAGGACAGCCCCGCTCATACAAAACAAAAGGCTGTCAGCACTGCAAACAAGCGGCTCCATCAAGTAAGCCTGTCAGGTCGAATTGAAAAGGACGACAAAGGGACAGCCGGAGATGTCAGTCCTGCTATTATGCAAAAGTCCAAAGTTCCGGGGTCCGGCTCACGACCATTTCGAAGACCTCAGGCTGGTAGAAAGAGGAAAGGGAACGACGAACAAAGGGATCAACGCAAGACATTGTTTATCTGGTCCGATACCTTACTGAATTCGGCAATCTTTTCCCAGCGAGTGAGCCTCGAACCGTATGACATTGACAAAAGAAGCGTCCCCAGCTTAAGTCGTATGAGTCCGTTTGCCACGCTGGTGTTGTGCCTTCACGATCCGCCTATTAGCACAGGAATAGCAGACACGTCAAACATTGCGGACTTGGAAACGGTGTTCAGATTTTGACCAAGTGAAAAAAAATATCCCTTTGTCCTCACACCAGCTCGGCGAACACGAACACAAGTTTGCAGCCGCAGGGCCGCGGAATTGAGGACGACAGATGCTCTCGTAGACTCGGAAATGTGCGCTCTGTAGTATTCTCTGCACCTTGACTGCATCTTGGCTTATGCTACGTCATGTCCTCATAATTCGGCCGAATGTGGTCGGAAAAGTGTACTTCGTCTCTTATTGTGATTGTGATCCAGATGATATACGTGTGCAGACACACAGCCAACAGCAAGATCCGCATGTGCATCAATTGGCAACATCTTGGCAAGTTGCAGGAAAGAGCCTTGTGAAAAGATTGAGTTGTGCAACTAGGTGGTTCACTTGTAGAAACTCATCCTTTGGTGTCGACAATGGCCAGAGGCAAGCTCGTCAGTTCTTCGTTCTCTCGCTGCGCATAGTGACGCACGATACTTACAGGTCGTGAACATCGTCTCTGGAGCCCAGGAAGATGGGGCATCGCTGATGGATGCCGGTAGGCTGAATGTCGAGAATTCGCTCGGTACCCGTTGTTGCCACGCCGCCGGCCTGCGTGAGGAAATGAAGAAAAGTCAGTATAGCTCCCCTTTTCGTTGCAAGTCAAAGCGCAACTCACCTGCTCCGTCAAGAACGCCATAGGGAAGGCCTCGTAGAGAATTCGCAGCTTTCCGTCCTTGCTTTTCTTATCCGCAGGGTATCCAAAGATTCCACCGTACAGCAGCGTACGGTGAACATCAGCGACCATTGACCCAATGTATCTGGCCGAGTAGGGTTTGGCGCCTTCGCCTTTGGGGTGCTTGATGCTATCCAGGTAATTGAGAACAGGTTCGTGGTAGTACATGCTGTTTCCCTCGTTGATCGAGTAGATCTTGCCTCGGTTCGGTAGGGTGATGTTGGGGTGAGTCAGGATGAACTCGCCGATCTGATTGTCCAGTGTATAGCCGTTCACCCCGTTTCCAGTGGTTAGGACCAGATTCGCAGAGGAACCGTACATGCAGTAACCAGCCGCGACCATCTCTTTGCCAGGTCTAAGCACATCTTCCAATGTACCTTTGGAGCCGTCTTTGACGAGGTAGATACCGAAAATCGTGCCAATGTTGACACCAGCATCGATGTTACTGGAGCCATCCAGAGGGTCAAATACGACGCAATACTTGCCCTTGCTCGAATCGAAATCGTCGCCGATCCTCTTCTCTCCAACAAAGATGGCTTCTTCGTCTTCCTCTGAAACGAGTACGGCTGCTTTGCCTGAGGCCCGTAGGGCGTTGACCATGATGTCGTTGGAGAGCACATCGAGCTTCTTTTGGTCCTCGCCCTGGACGTTGGTGTTACCAGCTGCGCCGATTCTGTCAAATATGACGGGTCAGATCGGGCCGAACCTTGACGGACGGTGATGGCAGAAACTCACAGATTGATCAAGCTGGCTTTGCGCACCATGCTCTCGATGAACTTGCTGTGGAGGAAATCACGAATGGCGAGTTGTCAAATCCTGTCCTTCTGATGCAGTCTAGAATGGCGCTTACCATGTGGTCTGAAGTGAGCTCAGCAAGATGGTAAGATCTCCACTGGCTGCACTCTCCTTTCGAAGGCGAAAACCTTCATTGAGTACATGCCGGGTAAGCGTGATGATATCAGTGGCAGGAGGGTTGTATTCTTCAGATCCCATCTTGAGTACAGAAAGTTTGGCTGTGGAATCAACGGACTCAGTGGTGTCAGTACACATCAACGGCTCGTCGTCATGTCAGGTCTGGGATGCTCACATGTTTGCGGTGCCTGGGTTGGTTGGGACGGTAGGTGACTTTGATTATGCGGGGGAGGTCGTTGATTAAAGTACCCGGTTCGAGGTGGAGAGTTTGCCGTGCTTTCAGAGGCCCGTGTGACGTGCGGATCATTCCTCTTCCAGTTGCATCGGAAGTTGCCGGAACATGGCATGCGACATCGTCCGAGCTGTTAGATCGCAATGCTCCACTTATGCACACTGCGCAAACTTCACTCCACACAGTGTGACATTCCCGGTAAATCCTGCGAGCCATATCGGCGATTGAAGCTCAAGCGCTCTTGGCCAACGAGAACGTCGCCCTATTTCACCGTCTCCAGCCTCTTCGTATAATGTCGTTTGGTGCTATGTAAGTAGCTCTGACCAGTGCTGCACAACTAATATTATGCTACACAGCCGACATGATAAAGCATCAGGATACGGTGAACCTGAGAGACGACACCAATTTTGGCACCAGTTTTTAGGGTACACCTTTTTCTGCTCAATTATCCCACTCTGCGGTGATCTAGTCCTTGACAATTTTATTCAAGCTTATGTTCTGGTCACTGGCCCTGACGCAGCCATAGCACTGCAGACAGTGCTGAGGCGAAGCGAGAGGAAGCCTTGCGCATGGCGAATTGCGCTGGCAACCTCAGGCACGCTTGTTCCGCATGGCAAGATTGGCTTCACTAACACTGACACTGTACTGCTCCCTATTGGCTGTGAGCACATCCATTCTTGACAGGTCAGTGGTCACATATGTCTTTGGTCGCTCTTCTGAACCCGCAAAGGCCGAGATAACGTTCTGGCGGCAAGCGGAGGTCCATCTGCCGCGGGCGGGACAGTAGGTGCCATGATCGAGATGCACATGAAATTTTGAAAGGAGCTCTGAAGCTGTTGCAGACTCGGGCGGAGCTTTCCAGTGCACGGTTGCATACGAGAAGTCCGCGCATCGATGGGATCTTCACAGAGCTGTGACGGGTCGGTGTTGCAAACGTAGAAACAGCGGACGCGTCGCGAACACAACTGTCAGCGCGTTTTGCCCGACTCGGAGCACGGTAACTCGGGTGTTGGTCTCACTGCGCGTTCGCTTAGCTCTTGGTCCAGTCAGCCTCGCCTACGCTCCGTTAGTGTCCTATCAGTGCCATCACCCTACTGTGACTGTGACTCCGTACGGTGACTAATGGGTGCCACTTCTCTCCCTGTTCGGCAAGATGCCCATCTGTATACATCGGCCGAGAGCTGTAGCGCAAAGAGAGCCATCAGTCTAGTCAGGCCTACTCGCGTGTACGGAAAACGAGAAGGATTGTGGAAAGCGACATAGAACGGGCCTATGGGCTTGGAAGGCTTGCAGGCTTGTCACTCAAGCGAGGCGGTTATTGCATAGCGGGTGACGGGGCTCGAATCCAGAATTGGGAAAGGCTGGGAAAACCCGAGACGCCTGCGTCGCCGAACAAAGGGCAATTGAACTTTGAAAATTTCTTCTCAAGGCACTTTGCCTCAAGACGCGTCACGGTGGCTTGCCCGAGTCGGGCACAGAAGTTCGCGTTCCACTGTGCTTTTCGATGCCGGGCGCTTGGGTCCACACGATCCATTGCATTGCAGCCACATGCAGGCGGGGTTCGCTTGGCGTACCGCCTGCAGGTGTGAAATGTGGCAGCCTGTCGACCGAGCCTACTTGTGTAGCGCTCGGGCAAACCACAGTCTTCAAAGGCCGTGTGCCCCCCTTCAGAATTTGCCTCGTCCTGCATCTCGGACCTGTCAACCGGACATGCTTTGCTGGACAGTTCGAAAGACTGCTTTTCTGCCTTGACTTGTCCAACTATTCATGCCAATGTTCACTCAGATGCATTCTGGCCTCAACTCTTCGCCAGCCAGGTCATTGTCGGTGTCGGCCCAGCCTTCGCTTGTCCGAGCCACTGCACACCACTTATCCGGGTCGGCCAATACGCCTGCTCGCACGCCTTGACCGCTGCATTCCTTAAAACAAGCCCTACCTGACATCAACATCTTTGCCTTGCTTCTTTTGGTCGTCCTTCTCTCCCATCCTCTCTGTGCTCACTTTTGGTTACCTTCTTTCTTTGACTCCATCTCGCGATTCGTCCTTCCCTGTTCCGCCCTCACACCACGTCCAGCATCACATAATGTCAGCCATGCAAGCATCCACATCTGCTGGCACTGGTCTCAGCAGCAGCTTTCTTCGCCGTCACCCAGCCAGCCTGATCCCAAAATTGGTGCACAACCCCTCCATTACTGACCTTATCAAAGGTCCTGTAACGAGGGAGATGGTTGTATACCTCGCAAATCAAGCAGCCCACGTCATCCAATGCGGCACATCACAATCACCAGACTCTCCACCACACTCGCCGGGCCAATCCGTCGCATCTGCTGAGGCAGATCCCGCCGGCAAGCTCGAAGTCAACGGTCTTCCCAGCCTTGAAACTTTCATTGCACTTCTGGTAGAACGATCCAATGTCCAGGTGCCAACACTTCTTTGCACACTTGTCTACCTCGACCGACTGAGATCTAGACTTCCTCGAGTCGCCAAAGGCATGCACTGCACTCGTCACCGCGTTTTCCTAGCTGTTCTCATCGTTGCCGCCAAATACCTCAACGACTCTTCTCCCAAGAACAAGCACTGGACCAAGTACGCCGCCCTCTTTTCGCAAGCTGAAGTCAACCTGATGGAGAAGCAGCTGCTCTACCTGCTCGACTACGATCTTCGAATTGAAGAGGAGGAGCTGATGGTTCACTTTGCACCCTTTTTCCGACGTGTCGAGACGCGTTCCGAAGCTGGTCGACGAGAGATGCATCTTCGCAGTCTCGATTGTGGTCGCGAGCGCGAACGCTACGTTCGAGCCAGCGAGCGTCGCGTCTTTCTGCGTAGCCTGCCCGCTTCAGAGGTACCCTGCTGGAACCAAGCCAAGCCCGAGGTTGCTCGACAGAAGCCGACACACCGCGTTGCTGGCTACGACTCCCCCGATTCGCTCGACTCGTCGCCCAAGAATATGTACCGCCGTCAGTCGGCTTCCATGACGCGCCAAGACTCGAGTGAATCCAGCATCAGCTCGATGTCCTCCGAAGCAGATCTCACGGATGATAACGGCTCTTCGTCCTCGTCTGCTGAAGACTTCGACGACTACGAAGACGACTACCTAGAGCAAGAGGGACTCGATACCCGCATGCAACAACACTCGGTCTCTAGCCTGCCATCAAGGCCAGCACAGCCCGTTGTCGTCGTTAGCGGCGAAGAAATGGAAAGCCAAAAGGTCGGCTCCGTTATGCACCGCTACCTGTCCAATGCTCTGCCGTCCAGTCTCAAAAAGAGCAACCCATCGCAGGTGGAGATGCGAAGCTCGCGAAGTAGCACGAACCTTCTGTCGCGCATGCTCGGTGGACATCAAACCTCCGCCTATTAACTCCTCAACCGATTCCGGGATGGGAATGAAGTCTCTGCATTCACAAGTCGCCAAAGCTTACCGCAAAAAAGTCCTGTGGTCACGCCTGGAGCGTGTTCCCACAGCAAGACATTGCCATCGCTTTTGGGACTGAAGCTGGACTACCACCCAATCACCGATCATCAACTCTCCTTCCCCGCTTCCCCATCCTTTCTTCCCGGGTCTCTCTGTCTCCCTCGTCAAACGGAATTGTACGCATCGTCATCTATCTAGCAACGTCTCTCTCGTCACCGGTCATTTGTTCTCTTAACAGCATCAGGGCTTCTTGCTCTTTTCTTCCTTATACTCGCAAGTCTAGCCATACACTCTCTCAATCATTACTACGCGTCGTGTCTGACTTGACAATAGCAATACTTTGACAACACTTCTGCCTGATCTCCAAAGATATGCGCGCGTACTTGTGTTGTAACTTCGATGCTTAGTGCTCGCGGTGTTGAGCATTGGGTCACAAGCAACACGAGTCTAGCCTGGAAGCTTGAAGAAGTTCTTGGCTATGGCTTCGTCTGCACCATAGATAGCAACGCGAATGACAGTACGTAACCAACGGTGGGGATCAAGAAGCAGACGGAAGGAAAAGCCGTCTCGATCGTGAGACTGTAGACAAGACTAAGGAGGACGGGACTGAAACCGTTCACTACGTTGTCGGATATGGACAAGGCCGCCAGCCAATCGTCGG
The DNA here is from genome assembly GCA_023212645.1 of Farysia itapuensis. NCBI lineage: Eukaryota > Fungi > Basidiomycota > Ustilaginomycetes > Ustilaginales > Ustilaginaceae > Farysia > Farysia itapuensis. The sequence continues at coordinate 134,657 of JALBYC010000006.1, read as the reverse complement.
TGGGGGACGCATGAAGGGATGCATCCAGCGAAGGGTGTTGCGACTGCTTCATATCCTGTATGGTGGCAATAGCCGCCGAAGCCACAGCCGGTCCTGCTCCGGCGCCGAAGGACAGAAAGAGAGTTCCAACAATCATGGCAGCCGCGTTGGACAATCCAGCAGAAAGGAACACGACGAGATAGCCGACAATATCTGCAGCATACGACAATTTGCCTATAGCGACGTCCATGGCTGTACGCCATAAAACCACAGATCGAATTACAGATGCTGTTGTCTCAGAGTCCCCTTGCTGATCAACTGAGTCGTGCGAGGTAGGGCCAACAGGACCTGTGGATGAGCTCTTGAGACCAACTTTGGCTAAATCTTCTAGCTCTGTTCTCGAAAGGTGCGAGACCGCACGTGGCTTCTTCACTTTCCTTTCCAGAAAGATCACCACTAAGGGAATGGCGAAGATAAGCCAAATGGCTCTCGTTGCTCCAATCAAGCCGAGTAAGAGACCGATTGCATCAGGCGTAAAGTCGAACTTGTAGCCTGCGAAGATGGCAATGTATTGAAGCGCATTGGTACCAATGTTGGAGAACATACCCGCTAGGGCTAACCAGGTCAGTCGGAAGTCCTTGGATCCGTCCTTGGTTGTCTGTGGTAGATACATCGAGAGAGGACCAAGTACTCTTGAGGTTCTGAACAGAGCTGTGCTCATGGCGACACTAGCGCTCGGTGCACCCGCCTGTAACCGCAGGCTAGAGTTCTGGGCACTTTCTGCGTTATTGGAGCTTCGAGGAGGCATTACTGTGGTTTTTGGACTGGTCTCTGGCATCATTACGAGTGACCACAAGATCGCCACAGTAAAGACCCAACAACATGCGACTAGGGCCGCTGGATTGCCGTGTTTAGAGTGGTGACGGCGATCATCGGCCAGGATCGACAAGGAGGGCGATGAGACCGCGAACCAGTCAAGGTAAGCAGCGGGCTCAGGCGCTCGCGGCATACGAGGCTGAACAGACGTGTCAAGAGCCCATGCTGCTAGCAAAGGGCCGAAGAAGCCACCCAGGAGAGTAGCACTGATGAGCCAGTTAAGGGTGACTGTCCTACGCGTAGGCGGGGCTACGTCCACAATCATGACTCGCATGACACAGAGAAAGAGACCAGCGAAGCCAGTCAATCCTACAATGCAACTGGAAGCCAAAATGACGCCCATGGAAGCTGTCGGACTAACGAGTAGCTCTGACGGAATGTCACCGAAGGGGTAGCCCAACGGAAGGACAATGAAGGGAGCATAGTTGATGATATTAGACACCAGAGAGATGATGAGCATTGGCTTGCGACCCCATTTGGAGAGGCGAGGTCCGTAGAAGAGCATACTGACACTGGACAGGAAGAAGCTGAGCATGGTCACAGCAGCTACGAGCACACCCACCTTGCTCTCCACGCCTTTGACAGCACACGGCCGATCACGGTCATGCGGCAAGTTGGGGCGTGGATGGTCGGGCAGCAAAATAGGATGCATGCTGTAGTGATATGCACAGGTGTAAGCTCTCAGGCCGTCCAAATAGGATGGTGCCGCACCATAGCTTCCCATTCCCCACAAGAGGGCTACGATCATGATGCGGAGAAGTGGCCATTGGTCACGAGCTGCTTGCAATAGCCCCGGACGATGTAGCGCAATTACGGTGCCAGCCTCGCCCCGATGAGCAGAGCTGGGACGTTCTGCCAAGAGAGGCCTTGACTCTTCTGTCCGCGCACTCATTGTCCGAGATGCTTGGACAGCTGAGGGATCTGCCGAGCTCCTGATTGACGCAGTAAATCAGGGTCCAAATGAAATCTCACCGGTGTTTCCGCTGCTCGTGGCGGTGGCTCCGGCTACATCAAATTCGTGATTTCGCGTGCCGCCGTGCGGTCTTCCACGCAGCCGTACGAATGTAGAATGAAAAAGCTGCAAAAAAATCACCAAGAGATGTTAGACTGCCCTATATCGCGTTTGGATTGCGGATCGTGATCGCGTACGGTCTCCAGACGGTGCCGCACTGACCCGGATCTCTCTCCTGGAAATCAGAAATGGAACTCGGGAAAGCAGGACGTGACTTTGCTCCTTCCCCCCCTTCGACCGGCAACTTTACCGCACACCATCGCTGCTCCCATTTCCTTTCCTTCTTGTTGTTTTCGTCAATCTGGCATCTGCGTATTGCGCACCACTCTGACGTAACATCTCCCCTCACACTCTCAGACGGAGGCTGGTCTGCCAAACCAAGATCCATACCATCCTCTACGTGAGTCAAGGAACGGGTCAAGATGGCGACACTTAACGTCAAAGATGCGCTCTCATATCTGGACCAGGTCAAGGTCCAGTTTGCCGAGCATCCCGACGTCTACAATCGCTTCCTGGACATCATGAAGGACTTCAAGAGCCAGTCGATAGACACTCCTGGCGTCATCGAGCGAGTCTCGACCCTCTTTCGTGGTCATCCTAGCCTCATTCAGGGCTTCAACACCTTCTTGCCGCCGGGCTACCGCATCGAATGCAGCTTAGATCCGAGCGAGAGCAATCTTATCACCGTCACCACTCCCACCGGCACCACCACGCAGACGCCAGGCGGTGTCGGCATTGCTGGGGCCATCAACCGGATGAGTGGCACCGGGCCTGGCGCACAAGGTATGGCATCCTCTGCCCAGCAGGCGAATCCTCGTGGCTCGGGTGGCATCAGTATGGCTCACGGATCTGGGGCCAGGCATGCGGACCAGCCTATGTCACACATGCATTCACAGTCTCACTCCCACGAGCCCGGTTCGTACTTGGGAAGTTCGGCTGCCCATCCCATGGCTCACAATACCAATACGTCTGGCTTCTCCGGTGCCTCTGGGCAATCTATGGGTATCGGAAGCCAGCAACACCTTGTCCACGGGTCAAGTTCCATGGCGTCAATGCCTCCTCACCACGGCCACGGTCGAGCACAGTCCCCGCTGCCGTCCAGCGCCAGTACTGGCGGTCCACACAGCAATATGCACAATGGTTCTGCCGGGCCTTTGACTCCCCTGCAAGACTCTAAGCGACCGCCTGTCGAGTTCAACCACGCCATCAACTATGTCAACAAGATCAAGCAACGCTTTTCGCAGGATCCGGACACGTACAAGCAATTCCTCGAAATTCTCCAGACATATCAAAAGGAACAGCGTCCCATCCACGAGGTCTACGCACAAGTCACCATCCTGTTCGAGAATGCAAAGGATCTCTTGGACGAATTCAAGCAGTTCCTTCCGGACACCTCGGCTGGTGCTCAACCTAGTGGAGGACTCTTCAACATGCTGGGTCAGGTTACATCGGGCCTCGGTGGAGGCAATGCACCTTCAGCAGGTGGCTCGATGGGCCATCTGGCAGGCTCGAGAGCTATGGGCTCGTCGGACGATATGATGTCTGGACGAAAACCAGGCGCAACTTCTGCATCTGGTATTCCTACTCCTGGGCAACCTGGCTCGCGCAAAAAGAGGAGCGGGGCCAACGAGACTGGAAAATCCGGCCTCAGTAAAAACAAAAAGTCCAAACATGGTCAGAAGGGGGAACAAAGAACGCCACCGCTCCGACAGGATGCTGTTCCCTCCTCGCCAACTTTTGCGCACCCTGGCCAGATGCATCATGTCTACGGCATAGATGGCATGGTAGCAGCAGAGGCTACAGGTCTCGTGCCTCAAGGCACCGTTATCAATGGTTTGGCTCTAGGACAGAGTCAAGCACCTCTAGCAACGCTCGATGAGGTCGCATTCTTTGATCGCGTCAAGAAGCACATTGATGATCGCACCACCTACCTTGATTTCCTCAAGCTGCTCAATCTCTACACGCAAGATATCATCGACGTCAAGACCCTTGTGGATCGTGCTGCGCTCTTCATTGGAGCAAACCGCGAGCTCTTTGCTACCTTTAAAGGATTGTGTGGATACGACATGGGCAAGCACGGCTGGTTGGACAATGAAGATCCCATCGTCGAGAATGTGCCCGCTCCGCTTCGAGAAAAGGTTGATCTCAGTACTTGCAAAGTGTACGGAGCGTCGTACCGCAAGCTTCCGAAGTCAGAGGTCGAACTGGCTTGCTCTGGTCGGGACCCCATGTGCTGGGAAGTTCTCAATGATTCTTGGGTCAGCCATCCAACCTGGGCATCTGAAGGCGAAGGCTTCAACCCTCATAAGAAGAATCCATACGAGGATGCCCTATACAGGTCGGAAGAAGAAAGGCACGAATATGATTACCACATTGAGGCAAATTTGCGCACCATTGCGCTTCTCGAACCTATTGCAGCAAGGATCTCCACCATGGACAACGAAGAAAAAGTCGCCTTCCGACTGAAGCCAGGTCTCGGTGGCCAAAGCAAGAGTATATATCAACGGGTTATTAAGAAGGTCTACGGTCGCGAGCAGGGTCTCGAGGTCATAAATGCTCTCCACGATACCCCATGCGTCGCTGTGCCCATCGTTCTGCACCGTCTCAAGCAGAAGGACGAAGAGTGGAAGCGAGCACAGCGCGAATGGAACAAGGTTTGGCGCGAAGTAGATGCACGCAATTACTACAAGAGCCTTGACCATCAGGGCGTTAACTTCAAGGCGTCTGACAAAAAGTCCATCACTGCCAAGGCCTTCGTCGCCGAAATTGAAGCTCGCAAGATTCAACAACAACAGCGCAGACTCACCTTGGATCCGACTCTTCCCCGACCCAAGCCACGCCATCAGCTGGTCTATGTAATGGACGACATGGCTGTTTTGACTGACGTTCTCAAGCTGGCTTTCAGCTTCCTTGATCGCTCGACGGGAAGCTACAGCTCCAACGACCGGGAACGAATCGAGGCCTTTTTGCGATCGTTCGTGCCAAAGATGCTGGCGTCCGATACGACCGACTTCGATGAGCTCCTCAATGGCGAGGTCGAACTGGACGATGACGAGGATGGGAAGAGCCAGCTGGAAGAAGACAGTCGCAGCGAAGGTACTGCCGCTGACGACGACACAGACAGCGGCTCGGTCTTGTCCGGTTCTGGTGGTCGAAGAGGAAAAAAGCAGCAAGCGGACCTCCGGAAGAAGATCTTGAGGAACCAAGCCGAAACGTCCAAGCAGAACGGTGATGGTGTGGACGATTCCGCTGAAGCAGTGAGTCTTGCTGTCTCTGCAAATGCTCGAGCCTCTAGCCCGTCGATTGTCGCCGACATCGATACAGCCGCTGAAGCTCTTGCTAACCAGACTTCCAACACGGTGGCGCCTTCTGTCGCACCTGCGGAGGATGTGGACATGGAAGATGGCTCGAAAAATAGCGGTGACGCAGTCGCTACCAGTCTGAATGCATCTGCAAGCAGTGCAATTTCTGCTGCTGAGGCTCTAGACAGGACGACGGCAGAAACAGTCTCCGAAGCAGACCTGCCTGCTGCGGAAGCGTCGACGGCCAAGGCCGCCGGTGCGAACGTTGATCCGCCACCGTCGGCCGGAACCTGGATGAATTCTGATCTTCATTCCACACTGGATTCGCAGCAAGGACAGCAAGTCAACATAGGCGACGCAATCGAGAAGGCTGAAAGTCAAGCCGAAGGTCAGACACCGGTCAACTTCTTCTGCAACAGCCACTTCTTTGTGTTCGCGAGGCTATTGCAATTGCTGTATTCTCGTTTGAACCGCATGAAGGGGCTCGGTACCCAGATGGCTGCCAAGCAGCCCATTCGAAGCAAAATCAACCCGATTGCTATTGAACTCGGGCAAGATGTAGCCAACGGGCCTGCCACCGTGGTAGGAGCTACAGCCAATGCATCACACTTGGGACCGGTTGCACCTACGAACGAGGAGGCGGGCCTGATCTTGCATCCCTCGCGCTACTACGATACTTTGCTCGACATGTGCGAAAAGCTCTTCGACGGTGACATTGACCAAGCTACATTTGAAGAAAGCGTCCGGTATATGTATGGCATCGAGGGCTACATTGTCTTTACTTTGGACAAAGTCATAGGAGCTCTGGTCAAGGTTGCCCAATTCTTGACCACCGACAGCAAATGCCAAGAGCTTCAAGCCATCATGGAACAGAATCGAGCCAGCTCTCCGAGCTCGTTGACGAGCTACCGCCAGCAGATTGCTGATCGCATGACTGCTGAAGGTTTGATTGGCAAGGATGAGAACCTGTTCCGACTGGAATGGGTCCCGAGTTCCTACACGCTGCTCGTGCAGATGCTGTCCAAGGATGATCTTACTCTGGACGAAGCAAGAACAGCCGAACAGAAATGGCTTCACTACATGTCAAGCTTCAGTTTGTGGACGCCCACGGAAGGACTTCCTGCCGAGGCCCAGGCACCTTTCCTCAAGCGCTCTTTGCCCGCAAATGCAAGCGTGGAAGACGATACCACCAACATGCGCTACGTGACTCGAAGTGCACTCGAGATTCGCATCTGTCTCAAGACGTTCAAACTCTTCTTCGTGCATGACACGGAGGACGTCTTTGTGCGTATCCGCTCCGCAGAGGAGGTCGCCGAAATCGACCAGAAGGCCGCGACCATTAAGAAGCAGCGATCTGAACGATGGTCTCAATGGCTTTCCAGCCGAAGGCAAGCTATCGACAATCCAGCTCACGCCACAGGCGAGGGCACCGTCGAAGTGGCAGAAGAGAGCCAAGCTGAACCGGAGATCGCCGCTGACGATCCAGTAGGGGCCGACAGCAAAGAAGGCGAGATCGTTACCGCGTAGACCGCCCAAAGCTGTGTCCTAGCCCCTCACACCTGCAATCTCATTCTGTTTTGCGTATGTAACGGTGTCAACTCTTTTCCGCGTACTCGCTTCTCTCAAAGTCTTCGCAAAAGAAACCACACGAAGAGGGCAATGGAAATGGGTGTGCGTGTGCAATGTGTATACAGTGAAGAATCGACCTGTCCTTCTCCACGAGTTCGACGGATTGGCCGTTTTTGAGCGGGAAAGAATGTAGATCGACAACGAGAGAGGGTCCTTTACTTTTGGTGGGACCAGACGTTGCGAAGCACTGTTAGTCAAAAAGAAATCGAAGAAGTCAGCCAGCTGAACCTGGAATCCATTGAAGCCCGAAGTGCCTGCCACTGTGCGTCTGCGATGCCTGTCATGAATCTCGTCGCACTGTGCTGGGTGCAGCATGCGCAACGGGGACATGGGAACGCTGGAAATGTAGCAAAGGTCTGACTCTCTGTGGTCCACTGAGTGTGCTCTCTGTAAAGAAAGCCCCGAACATTGAGATCTTATCCGATGCTGATTTGTTCTTCGCTCCTTATATCAAAATATTTGGAATCCTGCGAGAAGACGGGAGATGCGTCTAGTGCAGACTGTCAAGGGCGGACATGCCGAGAAGTTGCTGGGACGTGCGTGTTTGCTGACGTGCGACAACATTGCAGGTCTCGGTGGCAGGCGTATCAATCGGCTGGATTTTACAAGTACTTACGACCTTCCTTCTGGGCGAGACGGTTCAAAGAGTCATCGCCCTCGCCAAGCTGTCGGACGAAGCCGGAGAGAGGAAAGACGGTGGACTGTCCGGGGATCATTCGTCCGTTGGCGTCAACATCGGCAACGGCGATCTGGACGGAAGCATGGTCCTTGGCCTCAATGATGCGGCCAGTAGCGGCACACTTTCGGGGGACGTAAAGGTCAACAAGATCTCCCTATGAGTGTATCACAAAAGTACAAGTTAGTACGAATTATTCTCACTTTTCTGTTCGACTGCATGAGGGCTCGACAGCATCGAGGCAGCGGCACAGGGTGCGACTTGACGTGAAATCATACATCGTCTTTCAGGCAGCAAGGCCGGATGTCATGCCAAAGTCTGCCCTTGACTGGGTAGTAGCCAGTGGCTAGCAGAGCAAACGTCCTCTGCGTGCTTCCGTGAGCTTGCAAGCACTTACGCGGTCGTTCTCCATTTTGTCGATATGTGTTCGGGATGGTGAGAAGGTGTAAATCTCAATATCGTGAGCCACTCAACGCCGATCCAACAGACGTGCGAATACAGTTGACGCGTGACCTCGGCCGAAAATACAAACGTGGGATCGCAACAATCTTACATCGTTGTCAAGCACAGAGTGTTAGAGCGACGCTTGCCCTGCATCAACACGTCAACACACTCGACACTAGAACCAACGACGTAGCGAGATCTGACGGCGCATGGCGTAAGACCGTGACAATGTGAACATGGCCTGTTGTGCTCGACTCTCTTTCGTGGCGGTACATGAGCTGTTCTTTGAGTTACACATGTTTGGTTCCGCATCGGAAAGCCGGCTGCAGCGATGACGGCATTGATCTGCAAAGTACTTTTATGCTGCACGCGATCTTTGAATTTGACAATACTAGTCTGTCACACAAATTGTATGTTTGTCCTAAACCAAAATAGAACGGCCCGTTTGGGCGGGTCCAGGGTTCATATTTCCAGTCATAGCGATGACGAAGGCAAGCCGCGGTCATCCAACAGCTCAAAGGCATAGCTAATTCCGTCCCAGTCATAGCCACCGTAGTTTCAAATATATACTGAGTGCAGTCTCTGCGCTCAGTTTCTTGCTCACCACCTATCACACATCCGCTCGTCGTTGCCACTCTATCCTACATCAACACACCTTTAGCAGCCATGGTTGACACTTCCTCTGCTATCCGACGCGGACACCCGATCGCTTTCGGTATCTTCACCTTTGTCGCCTTCATTGTTGCCGTTATTGCCTCGACACTTGTCGCTGACTACAACTCCAACCACAACCCACCTACCAGCGGCATCAACAATGCAACTCGCTTCCTTGTCTTTGCCGGATGGTGGGGCTTCGTCGTTGGCATTGCTTATGTGAGTTGATACAGAAGAAAAGGGTCGAGAACTCTATACTGACCAACATCGAATTCACAGACCGTTCTCTTCCTTATGAGCGTTGGAGGTGTCATCACTTCGATCGCCGGCCACACCATCACTCTGTTCCTCACGTGGATCTTCTGGATGGCTGGTGCCGCTGCCTTGACCGACCGAACTGGAGGCAGCTTCAACTGTGCTGACAAGGGATACCCATTCCCTTACTGCAACTCGACCAAGGCTCTCATGGCATTCGCCTGGATCGGCTGGATCATTCTCACTCTCATGCTGGCCGTGGTCCTCTTCATTGGCGGCGGTGCTTTCCGCGGTGGCCGTTCCGTCAAGGAGTCTCTCGCCTAAACATCTCTCTTGACTCAGCATACCAAAGATACCACCATGTACCAGCAGTTTCTTTCCTTCTGGACAAGGCAGATTGTCGGACCACTCTATCTACGAGTGTAGTTCACTCGATCTTAGCGGCGCTCGTCCGGAGGAGGATGTACTCGTAGCGGCGTTGTCCCTTTCATATAACATCTTTGTTGCTACTTTGACCGGTAGCGGCTTTGACTCATAAATAATTCTGATACCGATGCTCCAGGCATGTGTGTGCAAGCTTGTGTCGACCTCTGGCAACGTGGTGATACGTGTCGGTCAGATCCATGTGCAAAATCCTTCACATCTCAGCAACGTTGATGTGCTCCGTCGTTCGCTCGTTAGCCGCCAAGTCGTTGGCCGTTGGCCGTTCGCGCGTTGGATGTTGTGTAACCGTTACTCTAACAAGTTGCTCGGCACGTGACCTCATGGCCTCATACGTAGGCGGATAATGTCGGGATGCCTCGGAATTCTTTCGCCGTAGGGGAAATTGATTTGAAAGATTTCTGAGCTCACTGGCTGAATTGAACGGATCGGTGCTTTTGTCGAGCATGGAAGGAAAATTTGGAAAAATTTCTTGTCATTAGTGAAGATACTATTGGCTGATCATCGGAGCTCAACTCAGTCAGCAAAGGGCCCCCAAGTATAGCCGCTCGAGGAACAGCCCGGTACACGGGTTCAGACTGAACACAAATACATCAGTGATCCTCACTTTTACTCATTTTTCTTTGCCACCACCAACACTTCACACACAGCTTTCAAAGCTTCAACCTCCTCGACTTCTACACACACTTCTTCATCATGGGCTTCAAGGAAGGTGATCTGAAGAAGGGCGCTGGTCTCTTCAAGACCCGATGTGCTCAGTGCCACACTCTCGGATCCGGCGAACCCAACAAAGGTAAGTGGCTACATTTTGAGGAGACATTTCTCTGGTGATACCAGACCAGCGTAGAACGCTAGCTTGTACACCGCCACCGATCAGGAACGCCGTAACATTACAGTCAGACTGACATGCAAGTTTCTCACACACAGTCGGACCCAACCTTCATGGACTCTTTGGACGAAAGACTGGCTCGGTTGAGGGCTTCTCTTACACACAGGCCAATGTCAACAAGGGCATCACATGGGACGAGGAGACTCTCTTTGAGTACCTTGAAAACCCAAAGAAGTACATCCCAGGTACCAAGATGGCCTTCGCCGGACTGAAGAAGGACAAGGACCGCAACGACCTCATCACTTACCTCAAGGATGAGACCAAGTAAATCGTTCATGGGTCGATAGTCACACGCTGCTGCTTTCTATCTTGTACAAATCGATCACAGAATCATGCAATAGACATGGATGCACACGCATCAAGCTCTGCTTGCAACTTTGCAAGCGAAAGCTTCAAGCATCCTTCTACTTCTGCCCTTGCCCCTTTATCACGTCGTAATTTTGCATGCACGCTTGTGAATCAACCATCCACCATTCCCTCTCGTCTGTTCGGTTTGCTGACGCCATTGGCACAGATTCCTATACTGAGTAATGCTGGAAGAAGCTCTCGTGCTGTTGCTGAAATGCTGACCAATCATGAAAGTTCCGCTTGTCAGATCGCCTGGCGCTGCTCTTCGCTCGCGCGCTCGCGCGCTCTGCTAATATCGGAGACTGTTGCTCTGAGCGATAGGAATATTCTGAGACAGAGAGCTCATAGTGAAGGCCAGGCTGGAGAAATGGTACATTTCAAAGGATCTTTTTGAGTGTGCGATGTGTGTGAACATATAGGAATGCTGTGCCTTGAGGCGTGAGTGAAGGTGTGCGCGGATCTAGGACGGACAAATGTCCATCGGTCCGAAAGTAGGAAGAATACAAGAGGGAGGAAAAAGATGCAGCACGGCGTCCAGAGGATGATTACTGGACGTGTCGGCTACATCCTGCACGCGAACGAAATTACTGTCCACGGGCCTCCTTCTGTCGGCGTCGCTGGTCTCGCTCTTCGGTAATGGAGAGCTTGACACCGCCACCGCGGGGCATCGAGATCATGGGCTTGCCACCCTCGCCCAGAACGAAGACGTTCGAGAGACGAGTGGAGAAGTCTCGTCCAAGAACATCACGAACGTGAACGATGTCGAAACCTCCAACGTGACGCTCACGGCCGGTGATGACACCGGCTCGGCCCTGGTTACGACCACCAGTGACCATGACCGAGGCACCAGTGTCGAAGTGCACAAAGTCGAGCAACTTCTGGTTCTCAATGTCGAATCGGACGGTGTCGTTGACCTTGATGGCAGGGTCAGGGTATCGAATCGTTCGGCCGTCGTGAGTGACAATGTGTGGGACACCGCCGGCACCGAGCTGAACCTTCTTAACCTTCAAGAGTTTGTAAGTTGCCTCCTCAGCAGTGATGCGGTGAACGATGAATCGACCCTTGGCATCGTAGAGGATACGGAAGTGCTCGCCGGACTTCTCAATGGAAACGACGTCCTGGAAACCTGTGGGGTACGTAGGGTCGGTGCGAACCTTGCCGTCGATCTTGATCAGTCGCTGAGCGGTGATGGCAACAACCTCTCGTCCATTGAGAGCGTACTTCAATCGGTTTCGAAGGAGAATCTGGAATCGGCGAGAGAATGTCAGTTCGAAGTCCATTGGCGTTGCTATGGCCTCTCTGGCTTTTGCCTTGCATGACCGATGCTATAGAGCGGGCCAAAGTGCGAGTCGAAGAGTAACGACCGGTGCAAGTGTAGTTGGTCGGACAAAGCCAGAGAGGTGCCACTTCGACTGCGGAGTTGCTGCTACTTACGATCAAAGGAAGAGCCTCACGGAGCTTGTGGGGACCGTTGGTGGGTCGGGGTGCGTAGGTACCGGACAGTTTGTCCAGCATCCACGAGGATGGAGCATTTAGTCGCTTAAGGTGGTGCTTTGGGCCTCGAACCACTGCAAGTTACGAACATGACAGGAACGGGTGAAAGGTGGACAGTTGCAAAGGGTTGCGTTCGCGGAGAGTGGACAGAAGTCAAAGCAAAAGGTCAGCATGTCTGCCCCTCGCATACATCAATACAGAGAACATCGCTTCTCGTCAAAGCCGCGCCATCTACAGCGCAGCAGCGTAGACTGCTTTCCGAAATGGCGATATGCTGTTGTCGATGCTCTGCGTGAGCCACACTTACTCTTGGAGACTTAGCTATGAGTGTGATAGATGTCAGGGAGGATCGGAAAAGCCAGAACCTTCACTGAGGTCTGGCCCTTGCTAGCCCGCAAAGCACTTTTTGCAGTTCTACACGTGACAAAAATATTGGGCCTAACATCCGCAATTCTGCAAATTCGGAATTTCGGAAATTTGGACCTAGCCGTCCAGCCTGCTATCCGCTCGCCCGGATTTGCACCTGTCAGTCACCGTGCTGTCAAACACCCGCGTCAAGTCGCACTATCTGTCATTCACGATTCTTGGGGTTGACAACAAATTGATTCTAGTGGAACAGTGCAAGCTGTATCGGGGAAGGAAAATGCGAGGAGTGCCGCCCTTCGTTCGAGGCAATGGATGCCTTCCGGCCTATCTCCTCTTCGTGCGAACGGAATGCCTCGTCTCGACCTGCATGTCGCATATTACCGCCACCAGAGCCTAGCGTTGAGCTCTCCTTACCGCAAGACAATTGAGTGCCCAAGGAATATAAAATTTCTCGGGTTAGCGCCACTCCTTGGTCTTTGTCGCCAAGCTGGTGCTCCAATTTGTGAAGGACGTCGGCTACCGCTTGCTCGATGGATTGCTTGAGCGTATCCAGAGAAGGTGTTTGTCCAGCTGTAAGCTTTTCTCGGTTGTCCAATTCAGATTGCGGCTCTGGAAAACCGTAGTCATTGTTCGGATGCAGTTGTTGATCTTGTACGAAAGTGTCAGTGTCTTGCTTGTTGCAACGATTCGTCCAGTCTCGGGCAGCAGCAGCAAGGGTGCTTCCACAGAAAGACAAGCGAGGGCTCCATCTTCGATCGCGAGAGAGCTCGCGCGCCAGGCTCGATGCACGCGGAACAACTTGATGATCATCGGCATGGTTCTGAAATGCGTCGTGATGCAGCGACGGGTCTATGTAAAAGTGGTCGAGTTCAGCATCGAGATTTGCGGCTGCTGCTCGAGCTGCTTCTTCGAAGAGACCGACTGTGTCCGAATAGTAGGTCGATCCTTTGGATTCCACACAATCTGACTCGACGCCCATGGAAGAGATCCTGCTTTCTTGCTGCAAGCACGCGAGGGAGCTCGTTCTTCTGAGGTCTTTTATCGTGCTCCTCATCGGAGACATCAACATCGGATTGTTGCTCGAGTCGAATACCCATGGATTGAAAAAGTTCTTCACACTAGATAGCGGGCGAGGCATAGTCTTGCTAGGACATTCGCCTTCTTTGGTGGAGGATTGAGAGTATGGCGAGGCTTGATCATCGCAGAGTCCAGATTGCCAAGTGTTGGAGATCGGGGCTGGTCGCGGTCTTACGTATCTAGAGCTGCTGACTTCAGCTGTCGTCTTTTGGGACGTAGGAGCAGATAGCCTCGAATCTTCGCGAACGCTACCTGGTGCGCCAATATCACTGTCGGCTGAATAGACCAAAGACTCCGTCACCGCTCCGGGGTAGACGTTCGCCGCAGGTAGGAAATGGTATGGAGACGGAGGTGCAGACGATGCGCGACGCTGCATAATAGCTGACCTAAGATTCTCGGCTTGCTCTTCATCGTCGCATTCGCTAGGCAGAGTTGCTTGAAACTCCGGAGGCGACATGCGTCTGAAGCTGTTGCTGGCAGACGTGAATAGGCTAACAGCGTCGAGCCGTTCCGTCGGAGCATGGATCCCGGCAGCAGGTCTTTTGGGCGCCTTGCACATCTTTCGAGACTTGAGCTTCGGTTCCTCTCTTTCCCTTTTCTTGGCCGATGCCCTACTCTTGGCTGGCGCAAGGACCAACCCGCTGCGACCTTGGGCCTTGAGAATCACGTCCGCAATTTCTTGACATTCTTCGTCTCCGTTCTCCAGCTTTTTGACGTTTCGACGAGTGACCGTGCTCAGACGAACTGTGGGCTTGTACTTGTAGTCTGGATGCAGCCGTTTGTGTTCTTCCTTCTCTTGCATAGCCCTTCGCGTCCACACGGATCGCTCTGCATCGCTTAGGCTCTTCCACATGTGGGAAATGATCCGACTGATGTTGCGATGGTCCTTCTCAACCTCTTTGGGGATCAGATTTTCAGCGACCGTATGCGAGCGAAAGAGGATGAAGGCATTGCGTGGTCGCTTGACATGGTCAGGGGGTGTCTTTCTAGCGTGAGACACGTTTGGCTGCTTTGAAGGAGGCAGAGATTTCCCAATGGGATGAGTTTCCCGTCTTTTATATTGCCGCTCGAGAACGTCATCTGTTGGCAGCAAATTGTACAGTTCCTGCGTCGGATCATCAAAATGAGCTCGTAGCAAGTTGTTATCCGACTGAGACTCTGCGAAAGAAGGCGTTACAGACCAGTCCTGAAAGAGGCAGGTAGGTTTGGAAGACTCGTCTTGAGATACCTCTTGTCCAACGTATTGTGCCATGATGTTTGTCGGGCCAAGATATGACAGGTCGACACTTTCCGCCTGGGAAGAGGGTTACGCTTCGCCTGAAATAGGATAGGTGTACAGAGCTGTTGTGATGGCTGAAGGAAAGGCTACTACGTTAAGAGCAGAACGATATTCGCACCTTGTAGCAGCTTACTCGGAAGCCTGCAGCCGTAGCAGGAAATCACAAATTCAGAGCGAGGTTGATTGGTTCTTCGGACGCGATCGCGCAGTCGCATGCGGCGAACAAAGCGGGGTAGGAGTAAGTTTGGGCGGGATTCAAGCTGGAATCATGATCAACCCTGGACGATGGTAAAGAAGTGTGCAGATGAAACACAAGACAGGACGTGCTTGTGCGGCTTCAATGACGCCGGGATGTCAAGAGCTGTGTTGTGGATGACGACAAGTGGCGTGTCCGTTATGACCGACACTTGAGGGTCTAGTGCCCTGTAGAGGTAAATGTATCACAGAAGGCGATGTCACACAGATAAAGCGATAAAGCTATGGAAGTGAGTTGCTGCAACAATGCAAAATAAGCACTAGGCCTGGGGTTCACATTGTAACAATGCTAACAACAATGGGAGCGTCCGGACCAAGTTTACAGTGTGTAAGACAAGGGTGGCGCGTAAGGAAACAAAGGGGGAGGTTAGCTGCAGAAGAACAAAGGAGGACTCTCTCCTAGTAGTCCGCTCGCCATCAGCTGAAGCTCTACGAGCGATCGCACAGCACTACAATTCATATAACCGCATACATTCGAACTCGAGGTCTGAAGACAGTCACGTATCAAATGAAGGACGGTTGGTGAAGTTGCTTGATCAGCGAGCTCAACCGCGTGCTTACATAGCTGACAATGCAGATGTATGGAATATACAGCGCTTGTCGGAGATCGACACGGGAAGCTGGAAGCTCGGAACCTGTCCAATGCATCACAGAACACGTCTCTGTACGTGACGATCTGGAAGCAATTGACCGGATTCAGTACGCGAGGAGTTTGTGTGTGAGGGAAACAATTGGGGGTTCACATATTCACGGAGCGTGATCTTGAATGAACAGCTGACAGGATGTCTAGGGATGTTCATTACGCACGAAACAGAGTCCATATGCAACGTCTATATCAGCCACAACGTCAGACAGTGCAGTTTTGAAAGGCAACGGCACCCAACGCGGCAACTCTCGAACACATTTATCAGTTACGCGCGGCTAAATGTTCTTGATCGTCAGCATGATACTCCTGCTCTACAAAAGGCTTCATTGTGTACGGTCTCTGGACTCTCAGAAGGGGCATTGTCGCCACTGCAGGCCATGCAGCTCGCTCTGTTCGGATGCACATCAGATTCAGAAATTCTATCTGGCGATTCAAGCGCGAATCCAATCCCATTGTTTCGCAAAAACTGTTCTTTGTTTGCGACGCCGTCTTCCCACGACGCTTTTGCGGACCAATTTTTCTTCAGTACCGACTACCGAGCGAGCACTAGGGTATGAGAATGTCGGTCCGGACGTCCTTGATCAATCGTCTGCTGGACATTGACTCAGGTCCTCACTCATCCGGCCCAGGAAGTAGTGTCAATCGGAAGTCGGAACCCACATGAAGGTCAGAGTTCTTGCTCTAAAAGGTAATGCGATAGATTAGCGGTTGTCGAGTTGGAAGTATGCTTGTCTATGCTAGATAAGCGACGCAATCATCCTAATAAGCGTCTTGCATTTGTACATCTCCTTGGCTATCTGCCTGCTGCGAAGCAGTAATCGACGCAGTGTGCAAGGATCCGCCTGCAGCTCCCTGATCTTCGACAGTGGCAGGGCTTGCAATTGCGGCCGTAGCCTGCGATGGCACACTTGGCTCTGTTGCCACTACCAGACTTTCTGCTCGGCCGCTGCCGTACGCGAGTAGCTGATCAGCATAGCGCTGCATTTCCTCGAGTGGGATCGTCAGCCTGAAGTCATTGAGAAGAAGGAACTGCAACTCCAGCTGATTGAGTTCGTGGGGCGGCAGGCCTCCTACCTTTGCATATCTGCTGTTGGTGTAGAATACGTCACTGAAGAATTTACTTGCTACAGTGATGCCAGCAATCACAAGCCGATGAACATTGTAGCTGTCGATCGCAAATCCGCGAATACCGGGATGGGTGTACGCTTGTTCTCCATCATCTCTTGTCAAGGATTCAGTGCTGCGGTCCATTCGGCCAGAGGCTCGAGGCAAGCCGGCTGCTTCTCCTGCTAGCTCTCCTTCCCCATTAGAGCCAGGCTTTGCGCCTGACCCCATCCTGCTCATCCGGTCGAAGTAGACGAGCAAGCTTAGGAAGACTTCGTTCGTAGTAGGACAGTACTTGAGGATTCGCAAAAGATACGATTCAATGCTGATACTCGGCACGTTCCGTGCGTGGAAACACAAAGTACTGGAGGGTGTCGCCAACGCACTGAGCGCTGCTGCGGTGACAGAAGGCCGTCTCTCGTCGTTGAATGAGAGATGAGAGCCCTGCGGCATGCGAAAGTCGCGTGAAGAGCCTACTGTAGTTTCCGGTCCGTCGGCTGGAGTGGAAGGTGTGGATCTTTCACGACTGCGAGGTCCCCGACGAATTCTCTTCGGGTCGTCCTTGGATCCACCAGGCTGAAACTCGTCGTTGGCTGTCGCTATCTCATGTAGCAAAGTGGCCAAAATCTTGAGCAAGTCTTGTGGAGGATGTTTGGCCAAGTTCATCTTGGGTGGCTGAGAACTCTGAGGCTTCGAAGAGTGGTTTTCTTTCTTTGTTGGATCTGTGTGAAAACCCGTAGATGAAGTGACGGAAGTGTCAGTGCCAAATGTGGAAGGACTTGTTGCAAGACTGTGGTTGTTTGCCTTAGAGCGTGGTGACAATTGGCTCGGTCTGGACGCATCACTCTCTTGATGCTGAGGACCCGTAGGTGCAGCGGATGCGTCAGGCTCAACGTGGCTCGACCTGCCCGTTCTTTGTCCAGGCCCGAGTTGCTGAGATTCAGCGTGGTCTCTTGGAAAGGAAAGCGGGGAATGACTGCGCCTAGCTTCGGTCAAAGATGACCTGCGCGTACTGTCAGCATGACTTGTCATGACTTGCTGTGAATTGGCGCTGCTGGCGTTCAAGTCGGATGCACGCGAACCACCAGGGCTAGTGCGCCGTGCTTTGTGCGCTGGAGCATTGCTGGGATCTGGGCTAGTGCTCAAGGTGTGCTGCAGTTCGGTGGCCGAATCCGTCGCTGACCCGGACGGCTGATGAAATTCAGTATTTGTCCAAGTGCGGGCCAACTCAGGATGGTTCATGTTGCTTGAAACAGTTGGTTGGCAAAGATCGCGATGTAGATCGGGACTGTCTTCTGCAAGTCGCTGAGTGGACGGCAATGACTGAGTGGACAGAGCTGCAGATGAGATGTGCAAGGATGCTGTTGCGTGTGCTGCGCCTTTGCCTGGCTGAGACAGACGGGAAGCACGATCTGAGGGAGTAGCTGGACTAGTAGAGTTGGATGCTTGATCCGACGAGGCTAGCAGACGTGTGGAAGACGCCGTCGAGGGCGAAGAGGCGTAAGTGGAGCCGGCAGAAGACGCTTGCGACGAAGTAGGTTCCCGTGAACATGCAGCGGAGCGAGACTTGGGGCTTGTCAGGAGCATGTTTTGCCACTATGGTACGGATGCAAAGGCTAGCCTCTGTTGATGGGGCCAAAGGGTCGTCCGCAGGGTCGTCAAAACGTGTTGCGCCGTGCGATTCAGCTGCGGACAGTCACTCTGCTACACCTCGTTCTGTCGCGCCGCAGCGTTGGAGAGATGCGAGAAATGCTCCCCTATCAGCGTCGACTTTCGTAGCCAAACGAAAGCGAGCCCAATGTACCACTGCCAACAACACGATGCAATGGCGATGCACGACAGCGACAGTGACGATGATGTTGTGTCGGAGCAGGGAAAAAAATAAACCGAGCGTGTCTGAACGGCCAAAACGTGCTCAGCCGAACCAAAGTGCTTTGACCAGGTTTTCATGCAGAGTGCTAACTCTAACATTCAGTGTCCCCGATCTGCCGATCCGAAGATCCGATATCCGACATCCGTCAAGGGCTCAAGGCGTTAACACTTCGAGTCTTCAACTGCTGATACTTGATCCATTGACTGCGGCTCGTTTCTCGATCTGTGATCATGCACCATGTATAACACACTCGCATTTAGGAGGCGCAAATGAAGTTCGCATCAGCGTAGCACAGGCACACTTCAGCATTCTGACACAGAATGCAGGCACACATATGTAAATGTCCATGTTGTTGTGTTATCGAAAGAGCAATTGATTCATGTGTCTATCGCTGAGGACCGCGGCCTCCGTTCCACTGGTGCGGGTCGACCCAATTGGAGGACCTGTGGGAGCTTCTCGCTGCATTCGGGATAGTAGGCCCGTGAGTATTGCTCGTTCCGTACGTGTCGTACGAAGCAGGTTGGTCGAGATGCGAATTCGGTGTAGATGAAGCATAAGGGCCACTTCGCATCGAAGGTGGAGAAACAGGGTAGCCAGATCGTCGGACATCTTTGGATCTGTGTCGTCTCTGCCTAGCCGCGCCGCAGCAACATCGGCGCCCAATTGCCCAAAGGATCAGCAGTACAATCACCGCTATGACAATGGTGACGGGAATTGAGATGCGCAGGTTGTCAGCGTACCAGTTGCGAAAGGTGTCTTGCCAGGAGCCGGATTGACATTCACCGTCCCTACATCGACCACCATAGCCACAGCTGGTGCCATCCACAAAGGTCTGTTGCAGAACAAGACACTGATTGCTTGAATTCGGACTCTGACAGGTCAGCTGACAGCCAGTGGACGAAGAGGCAGAGCAGGCTGAGCTGAAAGACATGGAGCTGGTGGATGCCTGTTGGCATTGTTGATCTCGCGAAGTGCAGAAACCATTGGCGCAGGAAAGGCCTGAACCACACGATGTGCCGTCATCTTTCTTGATGTCAGTGGGACAAGCTGCTGAAGTTCCGTTACAGTATTCTGTTGTATCGCAGAGGCTGTCGACAGCAGGACGGCAGACCTGAGACGAAGCGGCATAGCGGCATGACGAGGTACAGCACGGGCTCGTGGCTGGATCGCACTGTGCACTCGAAGCAAGACGGCACTCTGTCGTGCAGCACTGAGAACCGCTAGGCCCAGCGTCGCATTCTTCGCCAGGTTCCAAGATACCGTTTCCACATTGCTGTGTGCTCAAAGTCGACCGCGAACCGGGCGTGGCTATACACGACGTGTTAAGACCTTGTCCAAGAAGCGTGCAAATGTTGCCAATGGAGCATTGGCTGAAATTCTCGATGTTGGAGCGAGAAGAAGGATTCATGATGAAGTTGGCGTTAGCATTGCATGTTGTTGCCGAGAGAGGGCAGCAAGGCACACCTCCACTTTGCGTGGCAAAGTTAGAGCCACTGGTACAGCCAGTGGTGCAATCGTGAATAGCGCCAAAGTTGTGACCCATCTCATGTGCAATCACTTGCCATTGCTGCGTCGTAATTGAGCTGACCCCAGTTCCACTGACGACCTGATCGCCGCTGCCAGAAGCTCCAGTCATACACAAGGTGCCTAGCCATGCGACCCCGATTTCGCTTCCAGAATTGCAGGCCGTCATCAGGTGCCACAGACCGACGCCATTTGCCGGCTGCTGCGCTCGCCACTGCGAGAATTCGCTCAGGCGCACATCGATACTGTCGGAGCCGCAGCCGATGTTCCATGTAGCGTTCCGTGCAGGGGAAGTGGGGCAGGTTGCAGATCGGACATCGAGCTCGACGACGCCAATCGAAATGTTGAAGGTAGAGCGATAAAGGTTGGAGACCGAATTCATGTTGTTCAGGATCTCGGTCCGGGCGTCATCCTGACTGCCTTGACGCTGAGTATAGGCACAGTCGGAGGCAATCCCTGCATATACCACTCGAGCACTGTTCGGACAGCCTGCAGTAGAACCAATGACGTTTTCGTAGCTGTCCGTCTGGTTATCGCCACCACTGATGTCGTTGCCTGTCGCTTGTCTTCTTCTCAAAGTAGGCTTTAGGTAGTCATCCAACCCTTCGTAAGCGTACGTATCTGGCACTACGAAGGCCGTAACATCATCTTGCAGTCGCTTAGTGTGCAAGTCGTTCCAGCCGGAAAATAGGCCTCGACGGGAGAATCGCGGCGGTGTTGGTAGTTTGAAGAATGAATAAACAGAAGAGCTGGCGTCGTCGTTGTTGTCGTAACTGAGGACAAGGCGAGAGTGGTTGTTGAAATCGAGCCTATCTGAATTGCACCCTTGGCTTTTAGAGGCGAGACCTTCCTGCGCTGATGCAATGTCTGAGTCTCGATGTAAGACGAGCGAGCGGCTCAGTTCGTGATGTGGTTCGATCAGAGGGTCTTCTTGTTGACGCTTAGCGAGATAACTGCGTGTTGTGTGAATGTGGTGCACGTTACCAAGCCAGTCAAAAGAGCCCTCGAAGAAAGGCAATCCCGAATGGCTGCCATCATCATGAAGCAAAATGGAGGCTCTGCCGACTACGCCAAAGCCGTCATCCTGGTAGATGTTCCGTCGGACCCCAGCCTGATCTTCGTTGAGACGACGTCTTGTGTGCTTGGGATGGACAACCACACCATGATAGGCTGCTATGTCGCCAGGAAACAGGATTTGCGTTGATTTTACGTAACTTTCGCCGGTGGTCTCGTTCAGGGCATGATACGTGACCGTAGTGCCTTCTGGATGCAAGAGATCGAGATTGGGCTGCAAATGCAAGTGAAAGTCTTGCTCGAAAGCTCGAAAACTGATGCGTAGCCCCTCTTTGTGGGGTATTCCTCGTGTCTGTAGAGCTGACTGGTTGCTTGCGTCTCTGCGAGCAGGATTGAGGGTGTCTAAGGAGATCCGACTGGCAATGGCAATGCGCCTCAAAGGACCTGGCTGGGTGCTACGAGCTGTGAGTTGGTAAACGGTAGACAGTCAGTTACGTGCGCGTTAGCTTTCATGTCGTCTTTAGCATACCAATTACATCAGTCACCCCTAGCACTGCAAGCAGTGCGACTGCGAGAAGACTGAATACGTGCATCTACACCTACGAGTGCGGGATGTTGGAGTTGTGGCGAATGAAGAAGTGATGTAGGGCGATGCAACCGGGGACTGGCCCCTTTTGTGAGAAAAGAAGAGACGTCCTTAATGCATTGCCGGGCCGATCATGAAGGTTAAAGGCGGTGCAGTGACGATGGTGTTGCGAGGATATGGTGTATGCCAAGTGAAACAGACAAAAAACCTGGGGTTTCCAAAATGTCTTGGCAGAACGCAAAATGCTGTCACTGCCACCGCCAGCGAGCGCGTGTAAAGCTCAGCAGTAATCAGTCCGCTACTTTGCTAGCTTGCAGCTTGCTGCGCATCGCATTATGTCAGGCCACACTTTGGAGAACGTGACATTCGACATTCGACATTCCAGCAAGCCTTTATCTTCCGCCTGCAGATCCCCAGCCCAATTCATCGCGTCCCTATCTAGGTCACTAATTCCAGCGACTGCTTCTTATGAGCCGTAGACTGCCCATGCCTTTTGCTCTTGAACCGCATTGCAGGATCTGCTCTCGTGCTCGCCTTGGTCAAACACGTGCTAATGACGAAAAGATGGTCCTAACAGTTGGTGCTTTTATGCCGTGTCTACGTATCTGCGTACCTGGGACGCAAATCATCCTCGTTTAGATGGAATCTAGGTTGCGTCCAGTGCACATGGGAATCTAAGAATATGTACCTGGTCAGTACTTTTGCTTCTCGCATCACAACCTAGCGCGCGCTAGCTTCATGGGAAACAACGATACTCGGAAACGAACCGTCGAGTCGTGCTGCATCTCCGCATCCTTTGACCATGTTGAGGGCAGACACAAAGACACATTTGATCACATCACAAACAGATGTACAGAGTAAAAAGACGAAATTACCATGAGCTGGCGTCGTCAATCAGATGGACAGCCAAAAAGCATATCGAAGAGGTTGCTAGTAGTACAAAGAACAGGACCAGGACAAGATACGTGGAAGATGGAGGAATGTGTGTGTGGAGGATACATCAGCGTACGTAGGGTGGAACTGTTTAGGCACCGAAACCGTAGAGGGTTCGTCCCTGTCGCTTGAGGGCGTAGACAACGTCGAGCGAGGTGACGGTCTTTCTCTTGGCGTGCTCAGTGTAGGTGACCGAGTCTCGGATGACCGACTCGAGGAAGAGCTTGAGAACACCGCGGGTCTCGTCGTAGATGAGGCCAGAGATACGTTTAACACCACCTCGTCGCGCGAGACGTCGGATAGCGGGCTTTGTGATACCCTGGATGTTGTCTCGCAAGATCTGAGAGGGAGAGGGAGGAACAATATCAGTTTGCTGATCCTGCAAAATGTGTTACTGTAATGATGAAACTTACCTTGCGGTGGCGCTTAGCACCGCCCTTTCCGAGACCCTTGCCGCCTTTTCCTCGTCCAGACATGTTGATGAAAGTGTTTGTAGGTGGTGAGGTTGGGGAGAGAGGAGTTGGTTGAGATAGATGATGAGGAGGGAAATAGAAATGACGCGCCAAGGGTGTGTGGTATTTGTATCAAACTCGGATTGGGGGTAGCGGCGACTTGGGTGCGATAGCCTTGCTTGGCTGAGTTCCAGTGCGTTAGTGCAAGAGAGACTGTCGAGATACGCGTGCCACTCGCTTGTCATGCAAATTGCGGGCGCATCCAGGAAAAACATAACACAGCATCGTCGGCATCACTCTAATCACGTATTGCGGGCGGAACGGAATATACAAAAGGCACGCCGGTGATGCGGCACGGGATTTTCCTGGGGCATAGACAACCAAGTTGAATGCAGAAATTGCGTAGAGATCAGCACGTAATTTTCTCGATGTTGCGCGCGGAACTAGACTTGCAAATAATTTTGCAAGACGAGTGATACCAATGTTAGAGAGACTCTAAACCCCGTGCCATTGATCTTTGAGCCAAATTCCGTGCTTTGTGACGCGTGGGCCTCGACCCGAAGGGAAACTCGCGCCTTCCAGCGTAAAGAACGTCGTTTGGCGGTTGATCCAGCACGGGGTTTTCGTGCGTCGCATAACGCAATTCGCCTCGCATGTCTGTCGAGTGCCACATGCCCGTAACGTCGTTTCCGAGATAGTGACACCCGCAGTCGTGGACGCACACCTTTGATGCACACTCAGCCCGCGCCTGACTGGCGTCTGCGCAGCCCGAACCAAATATAAGGATGCTGCTTCGATAACATCCTCTGGTCTTTCTCCACCAACACTTCTCTCTCCCACGTCTCTCGTACTCGTACACCTACCTCTATCAACATGGCCCGCACAAAGCAGACTGCCCGAAAGTCCACCGGTGGCAAGGTAAGTGTCTCGCAGCAATATCTTCGTTCCAATGTGCGCAACTAATCCCTTTCGCATCTATAGGCTCCCCGAAAGCAGCTCGCCACTAAGGCCGCACGAAAGTCGGCCCCCTCGGCCGGTGGTGTCAAGAAGCCTCACCGATACCGCCCCGGTACCGTCGCTCTTCGTGAGATCCGACGATACCAGAAGTCGACTGAGCTCCTCATCCGAAAGCTCCCTTTCCAGCGCCTTGTCCGTGAAATCGCTCAGGACTTCAAGACGGACCTGCGATTCCAGTCAAGCGCCGTAATGGCTCTTCAGGAGTCCGCTGAGGCCTACCTCGTCTCCCTCTTCGAGGACACCAACTTGGCTGCCATTCACGCCAAGCGTGTTACCATCCAGCCCAAGGACATCGCCCTTGCCCGCCGACTCCGCGGCGAGCGAACTTAAACCTCGCACTCTCTCTCTCACACACACACATATCCCCTTGATCGCCGATCGCTCACATGTTGCTGGTAGCTAGTCCTGGTCGTTTTTGCTCCCCTTTTGGTCGTGGTCTCTTTCATTCCTTATTGTACTACTAGCCGTGGTTCCGAATAGCTCAATCCTATTTGATGAACCTTCTACATCTTGGTTTTCGTGACAAAATCGGGCTTAAGTCCCGATTGCGGTTTTAAGTTGGTCCGGAAGCCGGTGAAACTTGAGCCCGATCCCCCGCTCCTACTTGAATTCGGAAATTGTAATTAGGGACTGTGCGTAACCGGCCAGAGTCAGACCGGGTTCGTGGCATTCGGCTTTCACAGTAGACGAATGCAGCTCAGCCAAGAGGAGCTCTCGGCATTATAAAGACAAAGGCAGCCTGCCATTCTTCGTATCAGCATATAACATCCTTTCCCCACACTTCACACCATCCCGCCCTGCACATCCACACAATCATGTCTGCCATCGAACAACGACACGGAAAGAAGAACATCCTCGCGGAACACGATGACGATGGTGAGTAGACAGTGGTTCCATGCGTCGTCACCGAGTTGCAAGCTGACCAATTCTTACTTTGTTTCATCAGTCGTCATCGTTTCTGCTCTGCGATCACCTATCACAAGAGCCAAGAAAGGAGGCCTGGCACAATGTGCCCCCGAGGAAGTGCTCGGAAATGTACTAAAGGGTGTTCTTGCTCAATCCAAGATTGACCCCAAATTGATCGAGGACGTCGCTGTCGGTACAGTGCTCGCCCCCGGAGGTGGCTCTACCCAAGCCCGAATGGGTGCTCTCTGGGCTGGCATTCCCAACACGGCTGGATGCAACAGTCTCAACCGTCAGTGCTCGTCCGGTCTCGCCGCAGTCAACCAAATTGCAAACGAGATCGCTCTGGGTCAAATCAGTGTTGGTATCGGCGCCGGAGTCGAGTCCATGACTCTGAACTACGGCGCCGGCGTCATGCCGGCGAAGATGTCTGATGTTGTCATGGACAACGAGGAGGCTGCTGACTGCATGCTTCCCATGGGCATTACCTCTGAGAACGTCGCTAAGAAGTACGACGTCAACCGAAAGAAGCAGGACACTTTTGCTGCTGATTCGTTCGCCAAGGCAGCCGCTGCCCAAAAGGCTGGCAAGTTCAAGAGCGAAATTGTTACCATCAAGTACACTGATGATGACGGCAATGAGCGAACCGTTGATGCTGACGATGGCATCCGAGAAGGTGTTACCGTCGAGAGCTTGTCCAAGCTGAAGCCAGCCTTTGCCAAGGATGGCTTCACTCACGCCGGCAACGCTTCTCAGGTCAGTGATGGTGCTGCCGCAGTCATCTTGGCCAGACGCGATGTTGCCAAGAAGCACGGTTTGCCCATCATCGGCAAATTTGTGCAATGCGCCGTTGTCGGTGTTCCCCCGAACATCATGGGTGTCGGCCCCGCTTACGCCATCCCCAAGGTTCTCGAAATCTCTGGCCTTTCCAAGGAAGATATCGACATCTACGAGATCAACGAAGCTTTCGCCTCTCAGGCGCTCTTCTCCGTCGAACATCTCGGCCTGGACACGAAGAAGGTGAACCCCGTTGGAGGCGCCATTGCAATGGGCCACCCACTTGGCGCTACTGGTGCTCGACAGATTGCCACCGCTCTGGCCGAAGCCAAGCGACAGGGCGGAAAGAAGATCATTGTCACGTCCATGTGCGTCGGTACCGGTATGGGCTGCGCCTCTGTGATTGTCTCTGCTTAAATCATCTGCCTGTCCCCATTGTACATTACTTTTGCCAATTATTGACGACTAAGATCTTCTCTGAATCTCTGACCGTACTATGAGCTTTGTTGACGTAGAGGCCAGATGTGATTGGTGGTGACGCTAGAATTGCATTCACATTGTGGGGCTGCGCCTTTTGGAATCGACCGTTCAGAATTTCTCGAAATTCGTCCTCTTCACTGCATACATCGATCCATCTCAAGCGGGCATCGCGACCTACGAACATTCGGCATCAAATTTGTGGCCCGCATCTCTGCTTCCTTCAGTGCTCGTGCTATTGCGCTGCAAGTTTCGCAGGCGAGAATGGATCTCGTCGCGGACTCAGATTATGAGATGGACGCGTCCGACTGGGCCACGCAGGCTCATCAGGAGACGATGGATGACGCGTACAGCGACATGATGGCCGTGTCTGAAACTGGCGCCTCAGTTTCAGTCGCGGATGTACCAGACGCAGACGTCGACATCGATTTTCAGGACGAACCAACTGCGGTTGGTCCGCGGTCTGAATCCACTTCCACTATGCAAACCACAGTTCTGTCCCAGCCTGCCTTGCCAGAAGTCGGTCTCGACCAGCCTGTTCCACACATTGAAGCAACATATACAGTTGCAAATTCAGCATCGTCAATACCGGAGGAGGCTGTTTTGCCAAGCGTTACTTATGCTGATGCCACGCACGATGCACCGATTGAAGCAGTTGGTCACACCGACGTGGTACAGGAAGAAGCAACACTGGATGTGGCTGCTGGCGATGACGATGAACTTGGAGACGAAGAAGACGAGCTTGTGGAAGAGCTGACCGACCCGCAGGTAGATGTGCAACATGGCTTGCAGGCGGGAGACCAAGCTGACTCGCAGATAGACGAGCCGCTCGGCTCGCAATTGGAAGAGCAAGCCGACTCGCAGGTAGACGAGCCGCTCGGCTTGGAAGGGCAGCATAACTCGCAAGCAGCAGCGTTCGCCAGTGACGACGGCTCAGAGGATTTAGCCGTGGAAGAAGACCATGACGAAGGTCCTGGCGAGACATCAGATCTGAACGACAGCGATGAGCATGGTCCAGAAGCTGTGCGCATCACATTTAATGGACAAGACTTTGTCCTCTGGTCGTCTTCGGAGATCGCTTCTTATTCGCGAACCAAAGAGACTGATGGTCCGGTTGCTGCGGACGCACAGGAGATTGAAGAAGTTGAAGCGCCAGCCTTGCACATCTCTGAGGATGTCTTGTGGCAACCGCTGGACAGCTTCTTTGTCAATCTGCGGGAAAAGGCGGCGCTGGGAGACTTTCTCGACGATTCCAGCGAGCTAGTCTTGACTTTTATGGACCTTCACCTTGAAGTACAGGAAGACAACGTGTATTGTCGTGATATCACCTTGGACGATCTATTACAGCTGCACCAGGGCTCGGGCTACGCCACAAGCTTGCATGTTACTGTAACGGAACGGCCGAGATTCATCACAAAGTACAACAACCTCGCGCAGCATGTTGCCAATTTCTTGAGCAGTCAAATGGACAAGAGCGATGACGAGCTGGGTCATGCAGACCGCGATACTCATCAAACAGATAATGGAGAAACGAACACAGTCGTGGGTGATCCCAAAATGGGAGAAATGACACCGAGAGCAGAATCCGGAGGTTCGAACGCCTTTCCGAGCGAACCTCCTGGAACGCCCGACCCTGCCCATGTCGGGGTGTCAACGAATGGAGCTCAATCTGGAAGCGCAGGCAGCCATCTTGGTGAGGAACAGTCCACATCGTCGACGGCTCCTCACATCACCCCTAAAGACATCTCCAAAGTCGAACATAAACACTTTGACGGGAAGCTAGATGGTATCGCGAACGACGAAGGACAATTGCATCGTCACCGGAGTAACGCAGCACAGAGCCAAGCACTGCCGGCTGCGTCTAGTGACCGAACCGAAGATTCAGGTGTAGCTGATTTCGAGCAAGATGGTCTCATAGCTACTGCTGAGATCACCGACAAGCAACAGAGAAGCTCGGAGGCAGTACGAGCAGAAGTAACGGGAGCTGAAGGCGACGTCAAGGATGGCCAAACGCCTGGTGACGAATTAGAAGAAGACGGGGGAGCTGATGTGCAAGTTTTCAGTGCAAACAGTGGACGCGATCCGGCCGTTGTCGAAGAATTCGAATATGTAGCCAGCGAAGATGGCGACGACGGGTTTGATGGCGAAGAAGACGAGCTTCAGGAAGACGTCGACTCCAATGGCGTGCAATGGGTACGTGAAGGAACTTATGAAGCAGATGGTGCGGCAGACGAAGAAGCCGAAGAAAATGAATACTACGAAGAGGAAGAGGAGGAAGAAGAGACGGCAGAGCCAGACCATAATGACAAAATATTGCTGGCAGAAGGCGTCAACGACAACGAGACAACCTCCGTTACTGTTTTCTCGCCTGGCTCTGATGGGATTCAGATCGTCGAAGCGACTGACGCGCCAGATGTTGAAGCAGAATACACAAACGCAAAGGACGAGGAAGAACTGATTCTGGAATACATTGACGAGGTCGAGGATAAGAGCGGACCAGATGCAGAAGCTCATAAGTCCCAAGCAGTAAAGGATGCACATCATCTTGGTTCTATGCGCAAGCGCAACCTCACCGAACACGACGCGCCAGATGCTTCTGCAGTCCACGTCGCGGGAGAAGCTAAGAGGGCCAAAATCAACGACGTCAGTCTCTGATCGCAGCTTCGGGTGCCTCTCTGTCTTCTCGTTGATCGTCTTTGCGATTCGCTCTTCCATCCACGCTGCTCGCCCCGTCGAAACTGCATATCGTCAAGATTCTCGGGTCTCAAGCAAATCAAGGCAGAGCTTCGTAATTGGTACATCAAACAAGAGAGAAATCGAAGGTGAGTCTAGTTCGTGTTGTACGCTGCACTAATCCTTGCTTTTCGGCACCGATGACGTGAGATTTTACGCCGGCGACGCTTAGCTTGCACTTCTGTTAATCATGTATGAATTCCAACTTCAGACCGTCTGATCGCAGACACTGAGTTACAATTGTGGTTCTTGAGGATGCACGCAGAAGGCAGGCTGTACGGCCGAGAGCAGGCTCTGCTGCAGCGTCTTCGACGGTGGCACGCTTGTGACTGTGGCGCTGACGAAAGCAGGAACCAATCCTGAATCTGTTGAATGCATATCGTCCTGAGCTAGCTGACCTTTCTGTAGCAGCAGCAACAAAGCTTTTAGCCTGAATTCATGCGGAACGGAGATTGAAGAAATTGGCCGAGAACAAAGCAGTGACAGACTGCCAAAGATGCATGTAGTTACAGTCACAGGTTAGGTCAGGCAATCTGTATGGGTAGGACAAGCAAAGGCGACTGATCCAGTGCTTGGCACCTGTGCACCAACAGCTCAGCTTCTCACATTGCCATTGCGCCATACGGCCGGACCCAATGCCAGCTGCTTCGGCGAATTGCACTTTGTTTTTCACGCTATGTTATGGCAGATTTCTCTTAGCGAGCTTCGTCTCGCTTAGGACCAATTTGGGCGTGAGCCGCAACCCGGCTATCGAGGGTGTGTTCACTCATTCATCTAAGCCAGCCGTTTCCGAGCTTGCGGCGGAGCTTCGAGTCTGAATGCTTGACAGGACCTTCACCTAGGAGAGACGAGATGGCGTGATGACGATCATGATGCGTTTTGGGTAGGATGAGTCGGCCAGTCGCCGGAGAAAAGGTATGTTAGTAGCGAGGTATCAAGTTGTTCTGGACCCGCTATTGCGCAATACCACTTCGCCGTGCTTGGACGAGCTACAGATCGCTCGACGCGTTCTAGCTCAAACAGGACAGTCGCTCGGCAAACAAGTTCGGTAGCAAAGACGTGCCGTTCGCCCAGACACTGCTATGATCTCCTATCGCTTCGTGCGGGGGAGCCCTGCAGATCGCCATCATGCAATGTCAGGCCCGTGAGATTACGAGACAATGTCATAAATAGAGGCGTTTACCTCGCCTAGGCATGAACAGAGCTGGCTCAACAGGACAGCGAACCGGTGCGGGGCGGGAAATGCAAAGGACTTCAGGGTCTGTCGCAAAGGTGGCTTGCCCTCCTGCCACTTCAGGGCCGCTGGCTCGGCGGGCGGAGTCTACTTTCTGGGCTTGCTTGAAAGCCGATCCAATGCTTTGCTGACATTGACCCTGATCACCTTTGATTGAGGAGAAGAATGAGTAATTTGCACTCAGACCGTGCCAGTCTTGAGTGCGTTCGCGCTTTGGCACAGCCAACACATTGTGCCGTTGCCAAGAGAGCAGAGGTGTGCCGAAGCAGCTGGCAGAAGCAGAAAGGGGAGTCGAAGATAATCACAGAATTCTCGTTTGCGGGATATCTATCGGATCGAAGTGGCGGAATGCCGTTAGTCTCCGTCTCAGCCTAATTGTTGGAGCTCGGAATTGGCGATGATGCATTGTCCATTTGCGTTAGGCGAGCCGATTGCTCCCGCGACCAATATTTCTTTGCGCTACGACTGAGCTATTCGCGTCGTCAGATGTGACTTGCGAGTAGATAATCTGAGCTCAGGTGTGAACCCGCCGACTCTCGGCTGTGGCAATGCGTGCTTGCGGCACTGTGCTGTGGGACTGACCATTTTTTGCATTTATTCAAAATCGAGCCCAACCAGTTATTGGAGATGGCATCGCTTGGTGACAGAAAAGTACAGAGGCCGGAGCAGTCACGGCTCGCTTAAATCGACGTACAGATTCCACTGCATTGCTCCCCCAGTCTGCCTGTCTTGTGTTATCGCCCCTCGCTGTGATGCCGGTGGAGGTCGTTGAATTGTACATGTGTCGGCCTAGAGCCTCGATTCGGCTGTCAGAATTCATCAGCGTCGCGGATCGCTTCTGAGCTCTACTGCTCGAGGGGATGCTCAGAAGCTGCATTTCTATTCATGCGTCATTTCCGCTTCCCCCTTCCCCTTCCTTGACAGCTTCTGGCTGCCCATACCAATCCCCCTTGGATCCAGTTACACTGCTTCAAATACCTTGTAGAGCTTCCTTGCCTACCATCATCTTCCCTCTCCTCTTCCCGTACACCTTCCTCTCTGTGCTCCCTCCAACGTCCCCTCCTCAGACCGCTCTTTTGTCTGGTAATTGTGTCGACAGCCTTAGCCGTTCAGTTTGATCTACAGACCGCTGTCGGTAGCGCAGCGTGCCCTTAATCAACTCTCTTGGACTGCCTTCCGGGTTCTTTAACCCTAAGCTCCCGCCACTTCATTTCACGGTATCTCTTGGCCACCCTCAGCCCGTACCTGGTGGCCCGCCCGGGGATCCGAGCGGTTGCGCGTGCATCATCCGATTCCCTGCCCTCGTTGCACAGCGTGTCCAGCTGGTCCGACGAGACAGTACTCTCAGGCCCCTTGCTGGCTTTTGCCAATTACGTCTGTCAATTCAGCGCACTCTTATCTGTCTGCGTCGTCTTGCGCAACCTGCATACAGGCGCGACCTGACTAGCCTCCCAGCGCTTTACCCGCATTCGCTCCTCTCCCGCCCGGATGCTTATGTCGAAGGAAGGATCAGCGTCCGGCCTACTCTTGCTCAAGTCAATCTACACGGAAGACCCCAGTCCTTTTTCCTACGACCTCAGCTTTGATCCCTCGCAAAGCCGTCACAAGGCTGCCACAGGTCTACTCTTTGAAAGCTCTTCCCTCTTCAATCAACTTAGACCTGCACAGGCACCGGCCTCCCATCACTCTACCTTAGTGACATCCACATCCATATTTGGCAGCTCGTCGGCAAACTCCAGCTCGCTGCAACCTGCGCAGTCGCTTCCAAGCGTGCCGGAAGCGAGCGCCAACAGTAAGACGCAGGCATCTGCACACTCTGACACATCTCCCATGAGTCGTCCTTACTACCCATTCGAGCCTTCGCCAGCCAATACCTTTTCGGATCCTCCAACGATGAACGAGCAGCCCTCTTATCAAAGGTTCAGTGCTGTGTCGCCCGAAACTCCGTTCGGTGCTCAGCAGCAACCATGGAGCTATCAGACACACCATCAACAAGGCGATCGCCTTCAAAGCCCTGTACAAGGTTCTTACCAGACTTCCTTTGTTCTGCCTAGGGACACTCCTCATCAGACCAGTCCCGCAGCACTGCACAGTCAGAGTCACGATAATTCGGCTTCGCATTATTTGCACCGAGCGTCTATATCAGGTCCTGTCATGGACTCCATCTCTTATCATAACAGTCATCAAGAGCAAATGGCGGCACCTGCACCTCCACGGGTGCATGGCTTGGCTGCGTGGGAAAACGCCTCGGGATCTGCACGGCCGCACACCGCCGACGGCCTGTTCGGTCATTTTGGCTTTGCGCCAGGCGGACACTCTCATGATGGTTCAGTGGAGGGCGCCACTGTTCCTTCGTCGGTGGGTCCGATGTCTCGGCCATATACACCCGCAGGTCCTTCTTCCTCCGTAGATCCTTACTTTCAGCAACGACGTTTCTCGCTGCCTGATACCGATGCAGGTGGTGGCACCGGCAGTGGGAACAAGATATTCTCTTACATGCCTCCCATGGACGAAGCAGGATCTTCAAACTTGGCAATGGGCAGCGCTAGCTACAGTGGCCACTACTTTGGCAACATGAATGGGTTTCATTCCGGATCCAGCAAGAAAAGGCCCCGCCGGCGTTACGATGAGATTGAGCGACTTTATGCATGCAGCTGGCCCGGATGCAACAAGAGCTATGGAACCTTGAATCATCTGAATGCACACGTGGCGATGCAGAAGCACGGACCAAAGCGTGCTCCGACCGAGTTCAAGGACATGCGCAAAGCATGGCGAAAGCAGAAGAAGGACGAGGAGCAGCGAAGACAAGGTCGACACGGTTCCATTGTTGACACCCGGTCCGTAAAAAGCGACTTGACAAGGCCTGGTACCACTTCTTCCTATGTCCATACGATCGCGACTGGCACAGGTGAGATGACCCCGGTTGCTGCTGGGACCCCTGCTTTAGGTCCATATGGTGCATCCGTCACCTCAGCCTCTTCCAACATTGCAGATATGGCACACCATTCCAACCTCGGTGCGGAGCTGTCAAAGTACAGCATGTCCTCGGTCGCGGAGACTCCGGTGACTTCCTCTCAGCCTTTTCTGCTTCATGGTGGCACTTTTGCGCCGCAGCACTCTCATCATCATCAACAATTCGCGGCTAGCAATCCTTCGAATGTCGCACACAACGTCCAGGATTCAGAGCTTGCAGATTTTTCCGCGGACCTTCCAGACAGCCGGCACAACACGGCTGCAGGCTCTGGTCTCATGGGAGCTCAGATGTACCAACATCCCAACTTTGCAGGGTATTTAGCTGCCCACCGTGGCAGTATTTGACTTGCTGAGACTCAGCTGTGATTGATCGCCTGATTCCCCTTTCCCCACAGTCCTATCTTGCTCGCCCTTGACTTGCCCATCGCAAACCAAGCGCTCTGCTTCACCCCTCATTTGATTCCCTAATACGATTCGCACCGACGTCACGATCGTAGAACACTTTGTCACCAAATACACCCGCTACTTTCTGTAATTACTGCAGTGGCTGTGAGTCCTATCATTGTTCGCCTTGTGTTAGTCCGGCGAATGCCCCTAGGTACCGATCCTCACTGTTTCTTCTGAAGCTCCCCATTCCTTTCCATTTCGAGCACCTTTGTGAAAGCGGTCTCGAGGTCATGCTTGAGGTCTTCGTAGTCTTCCAGTCCGACAGAGACTCGGATGAGTCTTGGATCTTCTGAGGAGTCCGACATGATTCTGTGTTCGAGAAGAGACTCTACGCCTCCGAGAGAGGTTGCAGGAGTAAAGTACGCGGTGAGATGAGGGATGAAGGCGGCGTACTCGGGCTTGAGAGTCTTGAACGCGAATGTAGGTGCATGTCCACCCGGCATCTGACCTGAAGGATCGAAAGTCGGGTCTTCTGGTGAGCATCCGTTGGGCAGCTTTACGTCGTCTGGATCGTGTCTTGGCTGGAGGGAAGAATGGTACGTTCGAGACAGCACTTTGCCAGAACCGATCGCGCCGTCTGCTGAGCTGTTGGGCGAGGTGAGAGAATGAAGCCAGGCAGCGAGCTTGGTAGCCGTTTCGGACTGCTTTGCCACACGGACAGTGAGAGTACGCAGTGATCGAAGCAGGAGGTAGGCTTCCATACTGCCAATGTTAGCACCCTGGAACGTTCGGTCGGACCACAGACTGTTCCATTCCTTCTTGTCCTTGACTGCCAGTACGCCGCAAAGCAGGTCAGAATGTCCACCAAAGTACTTGGTACCAGAGTGCATCACCATATCCACTCCCTGCTTGAAAGGGTCCTGAAGCGGGGGTGGGGCAAAGGTGGAGTCGACAATCACAAACGCATTGGCCACAGTGCTGGCCTTCTTGACGTACTTTGACAGGTCACGCGCCTCGCCGGTGGGATTGAGGGGAGTCTCGACCCAGACTAGAAGTCCGCCAGGACTGTGGAAGGCATCGCCTTCTGCTGCTGGAACGGAAGCATTGGCATGAGGGAGATCAGGATACTCGTCGTCCAGATCAATGATCTTGACGTTCCTGCCGCGCATGTATAGCTTCAGCACAACATGAACACCGTGATAGCCTCGCTTGATAGCAACGACAGAGGGTGCATAGTGTAGCAAGGCAGCATAGGCAGCAGCCAGTCCCGAGCTGTACGTCAGCGCATGTGCGTTGAGCACCTTTGACAGGACTTTCTCGGCGCGAATCGTCGTGTCTTGCGAGTAGCGAGAGTAGATGTGAATGGGTGGGTCCTGCATGTCGAACTCAGCCAAGCCCTTGGTGGCATCGTCAAGCAGCTGAGCCGTAGCTGAATGAGGGTGAGGAGCACGGAAGGTGGTCGACAGGCTGAGCGAGGGTGCCACCGAGTAGTTTGGGCTTAGCGAAGCATCGGGGTGGTCCGCGTGCAGCGCTTGCGTCGCCAGTGACGGTACGTGCAGACCGTTGGTCTGCGAATACGAAGAGGGAGTCATTGTCAACAGATAAGCTGGCAATGGGAGAGGTTGGGGCTGGTGAAGCTGGGCTTTTTATGGTTGTGGAAGGACTGCTTGACAAAGCTGGTACATTTCGAGATATTTGCACGCAAGATATTAACCGGCCTACGTGCTTTCCTCAGAGGCCGGCTATCAAACCGGAATCGACCATGCTTGCACAAACCTCCCTCTCTCGCCCAGTACGAACGTCAGCGAACACAGTCGAAGATCCTAGTGCTTCCAAGATGTATGATGCATTGTGTAGGGATAAGTTTCACGGTTAGACCGTGTCTCTTGAAAATGACTGTGGATGAACGCGCAAGTTTTCTATTGTGATGCTAGTTGTGATGGTGTCGGCTATTCGAGCGCAATCAACGACTTACTCCATTGGATGACGTCGGGGTGAGCCATGACCTTTTCGGGTCTAAAGTTCAGAACTTGCAGTCCATCGAGGGACGTGGCTCGGGACAGCGCGACGTATGCCTGGCCCTTTTCAAAGATCTTGGCCAGGTCGATCCTGCAGCAAGGCAGTGTTTGACCTTGTGCTTTGTGGATGGAGATCGCCCACGCCAGTATGAGAGGCACTTGAATGCGGCACGCGTCGACATTGCCGTGACTGTCCTCCGTCTTCCATGACTCCTGCACCGCTAGATAGTCCCTCGTACCGCCATTGTTGGGTAACGAGAAACGTACGAGCGGCCATTTTCTTCGCGAGACGCGCACCATTGGGTTTCGATCGTCTTTGGCTTGCTCTTGGGGCGGTGCTTCGGCCGTTTTGTTGTACTCCTCCTCGTCGATGAAATCAATCACCTTGCCAATCGATCCATTGACGAGGGTTTCATCCAGATTCTTGATCAACATGACCTGGGCTCCTATCTTGAGCGTAATCTCTTTCGGCGCCATAAAATTCGCCAGGGTCTTCTCTAGCATGATGGGGATCTGTGAGCCGCTGTCGACGGAGACATATGTGTGTGCATCTCTCTGAATGCCGTTGATTCGGTCCTTGTTGGCTTTGTCTACCTCAGCTCGCAACGGGAAGAGTTCGGTGGGAACAATGTCTGCATCGTAATTGGGCGTTCTCGTCAATTTCGCAAATGTCTCGATGCTCCGTTGCGACAATCTGCCGAATCGCATCTCGTTCAGCATGGTGACAAAGGTAGAATCTTTCTGACGGAAGACCTGGGTGAGGTTGACCTTATTTTGCACAACCCGATCCCAGCAAGCTGCCTGGAATGCAAACGTCATGCCCTGCACAGGGTTCTTTTGCACCGGTGGTAGCTGAAAGAAGTCGCCTGTAATGACGACCTGCATGCCGCCGAAAGGTCGGTCGGGTTTCTTCCTCAAAGCTGCAGCAATGCGATCCAATTTGTCTAAAAGTTCTGGGTCCACCATGGAGATTTCATCAATGATGAGTACCTGCGTTCGCAGCCATCGAGCAGTTGCCTTCCTGTTCGACCGAACCTTCTTGATCAGGTTGCCGATGTCTTCCTTGCCGAGTCCGATACCTGCAAAGCTGTGCAGAGTCACACCACCAATGTTGCAGGCAGCAATACCCGTCGATGCTGTGACCGCGATTGCGTCAAGCTTTTTGCTGTACTTGCGACGCAGTTCGCGTATGATCTCGCGCAACAAGACTGATTTTCCCGTACCAGCTGAGCCTGTGAAGAATACGTTCTTGCCTTGCTGAACCACCATTTGGAGCACAGCACGCTGCTCGGTCGACAGGAATATCTTGCTGACCTGTTTCTGTACGCCAGGTTGAGTGGCGCTATACGGACGAGCATCTGAGCCGCCTGAGCTCTTGTTTGGGTCATTCTTCTGCAGCTCTCGAATCTGAGAAGCTGTGCTCAGGAAGTTCACATTGGGAAGAGAGCTGGAGCGGTTTGAGTTGGTCTGCGCGGATTGTTGTGCTTGTGCAGCACTCTTTCGTTCTTGTTCGAACTTGAGCGCAAATTCGCGAGATTTGTGATACTTGAGGGACTGACCGCTCGGTGCGCTCGTGGCGTTGACGTTCGTCAAGGAAGGATGCAGAGATGCTTGCGGCGCACTTTTTGGCGGGAGCGCAGTTGTGTGCGACTTGAAGACTGCTGAGGCCGTTACAAAGCCGTTTTGTGAGCCAACATGGCGAGTGACTGGCAGTGTCGAAGCAGTGTGACCAGTCTTTGTCCTCTTCGACGCAAGGACTTCGAGAGAATTTTCCTTGTTAGAATCATCTTCCTTTTGCTGTAGCAGAGCAGATGCCGGAGGAGATGGAGACCAGTCGTAGAAAATCTCTTCGCTTGATGGGTGACCTGTGCCACTGTTGCGCTTGACACTTTCAGTGGAGATACCGAGGTCATGTTGATTGCCTGACCACGAACGCTTCATTGAGCCAAGACCAGAGCGTATCTGTGTTGTCTCTGGCATTCTTGTGCTGCCACTAGAGCTGGCACGCTGTGCATACATCTCAGGCAAGCCAAGGTGCGGTGGCTATGTTGGCCGTCTTCGACACCGATGCAGATAGACTCGGAACGGCGCGGATGACTTTGCTGCAGTTGACCGTGGTCGTTCGGGTGCCTCGCGTCTTGATGCAGAAGTGTGGGTGACGTGGGAGGACGACAATGTGAATGACTGACTTCGATCGACGTTTCGGTTTGAGCTTCGTTCTTTCGTTCGAAGCCAGACGCGCCCACTGTTGTGAATTTGCGAGGCGTGACACAGGGACGCGTCTCGTGTTTGGTGTTTATTTTTCATCGGTGCTCTTGCACACTCTCGGACGTATCAGCTGCCTCAACCATCTACATAGTGTTGTGATCTGTCTCAATGCTAGCTTCCATCCGCTGTGGCCCTTCCTCTTGGCCACAAGTGTGTCCTATGGGACAAGGTAGTCACGCCGACACTCTTGTCATCGTTTGCCAGATTTTAGCCCCTCATTTTCTGGGCGTGAATTATTTTGACAATTATCACTCTATTTTTCAGTTGTAGAACGAAGTTGTGTTGCTCGAACATTCGACCTGGACCTTCACCGTCGACGAAGGCACACTAAGACCAGGAGTGTGGATAAGAGAGAGACTCAAGAGACTGAGTGAGCCACGCTCAGGTACTGTTCCCTCATCCTCATGTCACACGAGATCGCCACAGCCAACAGAAGCGACGCCATGAAGAACAGCCCCGTAGAGCGATTACCAAGAATTACATAAGCAGATAAGTCCAAAAAAGAGCGGTGGACGTCGCAAGGCAGAAGTGTAGGGCCAAGGACATCCACGAGACCCTGAGGTGCAAGCACCAACAGTGGCCTCCCGTTGACAAAAAGTGTTTGACAAATTGTCCATGCCGGAGCATGGAGAAATAGATGTCAATCTATTTAGAACAGATACTACACATGATCTAAGCCCTGTATAGTTGAGAAGTCGAAAGCAGCAAGAGGAGTCAGCGTGACCGTCCATGTTTGCGCGACTTTGCTATCTACTTACAAAAGGCCAGAAGAGTACCGGACACATTGGGACGCGGTGACAGGCTAGCTCTATATACTCTACAACCCGGCACACCGACTCAGCTACCAGACAAAAAAAAAGCTCGCAGCGCAAATCGAATTCGAATTACGAGTTTGGAGGGCCGTAGGGCTCGCTCCATCGGCTAGATCGGTCTGAAGATGAAGATGCATAGATGACGCTAGAGTTGCAGTATGCCCTGCAGACCTGCGCTTTGTGATTGAGAATTTGATTATTCCGAGCACAGCCAAGCCAAAGCTCTACGTTGTACACCCGGACTATCTACTTTTCTGTACAGACGCAGCACGCTTCATCGGACGCACACGGTCTCACAGCAAGCAACCGCAAACCACTAGCGTTCCATTTCTCTCTAAGAGACACCACACAATGGCAGACACGGCAACACCCGTACAGCCAGCTGCTGCCGCAGCGGCCGAGAAAACTACTGCAGCAGACATCTCCAGAGATGGCGCAAAGATTGCAGACATGGAATACTACGAACTTCTGGGAGTTCGGGGCGATGCCACCGACCTCGAGCTGAAGAAAGCGTATCGCAAAGCCGCCATCAAGAACCACCCCGACAAGGGAGGCGACGAAGAGACCTTCAAAATGGTCGGCGAAGCATACCGCGTCCTCAGTGACAATCACCTCCGTGCCGATTACGACAAGTACGGAAAGAAGAAGCCAACGGACGAAGTGGGCTTGAAAGAAGCCACTGACATGTTTGGCGCTCTGTTTGGAGGCGAGCGGTTCATGGATCTTATTGGCGAAATCAGCCTGATCAAGGACTTTGGAAAGGCTTCCGAGATTATGATGACAGAAGAGGAGAAGGAAGAGCTCGAAGCGCAGATGAAGGCTGATCACAAGAAGGCCAACGGCGAGGATGCCTCCGCGACGGCAGACTCGGCGACTGCTTCAACAAGCGCGTCCGCAGTTGATGCTGCGGGCAAGAAGGCTGCAGAGGCTGGCGGCTCCACAAGCGACGTTGCTGAAGCGAAAAAGAAGGAAGAGCTGAAACAAAAGCAAAAGATGACTCCCGAACAGAAGGCGAAGCTAGAAGAGTTTGAAAAGGAAAAGGAAGCCAACGAGCGCAAACGGGTGGAAGACTTGACACAGAAGCTCAAAGATCGCATTCGCCCCTTTGTCGAAGCAAAGAACCCCGGAGACAAGGACGACTCGGAAACGCAGCTCTTCGAGCGCAAGATGAAGGAAGAGGCTGAAGATCTCAAGCTAGAGTCGTTTGGTGTCGAATTGCTGCATGCAATTGGTCACTGCTATACGATGAAGGCGACCACGTGGATCAAGACAAAGAAGCACAGCTTCCTTGGCTTCGGTGGGTTCATGAGCCGCATGAAGGAGCGAGGCAGCGTGGTAAAAGAGACGTGGGGCATGCTGGGATCTGCCCTCAATGTCAAGGCATCGATGGACGAGCTCGCCAAAAGGCAAGAGAAGGGTGAGATTCCTGAAGACGAACTGCGGGCCCTTGAACAGGACATGAGTGGCAAGATGCTGCTCGCTACCTGGCGGGGAACTCGTTTCGAAGTCAACGGCATTCTTCGACAAGTGTGCGATAACGTCTTGAACGAAAAGGGTGTCAGCGACAAGGTTCTGTTCAATCGTGCTCAGGCCATCCTCTTCCTAGGCATGATCTACAAGGCCGTTCAACCTGACGAAGGCGACGATGAACGTCGCGAGCTGGAACGCCTCGTCGCCGAAGCCGCGGGCAAGAACAAGAAGAAGAGCAAAAAGGACAAAAAAGCTGGGGGCACTGCATCGCCGGCTGCAGCCCCTGCTCATTAGCCTTGCCCGGTACTCTCTGCTCTCGAAGCATTTTGAACACTCATACCATTTAATGATACCTGACTCTTTTCTTACTCAGGGCGGTCACGCACCGTCTTGCCAATTAATTCGTATGTATTCAATCTATAGATGCATTTTGCTGGGGCTTACTATGAGGTTTGGACATTGATCATACCATCTCCAGTGTCGGTTCTCGCTTCTTCTACTCCAAGCATGGCCAGGATGGCTCGGCCCAACTTGAGACCATCGTGAGGAAGCTTGGCATTTGCCAGCGCAGTGTCTCTGACAGAGCCAGTGACAATTCCCATCTCTGTGCGTACGTGGACGATGTTCTCTACGATCTCTCTGTCGAACTCGGGATGCCCTTGCACAGAAAGTACGTGCAAAGAACGCAACGGATTCGGACCGGAAGATGCTGTTTCCGAATCTTCCACGTCAAAAGCCATGTAGGCCGACGTCTGAGCCGTAGAAGGCAGCGGTGGAGCTTCAGTCGGGTATTTGAGAACCAGCGCCTGAATACGTGATACGGAGGTCGATGCAACGTTGATGAAGGACTCGCCAGAAAAGTCGGGAGGGACATCCACAACGTGGTCCTTGTGCATCTGTTGAATGGCCATTTTGTCGGGATGGGAACCGTCGCTGTTGTCATCATAGCCAAGCAGCTCTTTGCCAAAGTCGGTCAGATCACACATGGTAGTGCCAATCTCCCAGCCTTTCGCATTGGACTCAACAACTCCGTCAAATGCTCTCGCAAGAATTTGGTGACCGTAGCAGATGCCCACTAATCGGACCAGAGGGTGGTTGTCGGCCACGTTGCGCAGGAAGGCCGCCAGTCGTTTTGTCCACTCTAGGTCAAGATAGGCAGACGATGCACTACCTGTGATCATGACTGCATCCCACAAGCCATCATTGAGCTGACCCGGATCGGGATACTCCATCGCTTTCACCACATCGTAGCTGCGTATGTGAAGCTCCACTTTCGGCTGCCAAGGATGACGTTTGATCGAGTTGAGCGACTCCTGCAGAAAGCGGGTATAGATCTTGGTGTAATCGCCCTTCAGCGCCACGACAGACGGAGGCGGTGTGTCGGCAACCAGCAGTGCGATCGAGACTATCTTCTTCTTTTGCTGTGTCATTGCCGCGGGCGTGAGTAGCGATAGTCAGGAACCAAGAGCAGGCTTATCGAAATCGAGCGCTGTTGGAGGGCGAATTCAGGCTCTAACACTTCGGTGACTTTTTTCTTTCGTTTCGTTTGCGCAAGCGAAGTCCGGACTTTTGTACGGTGAATTGACAAAGCTAGGTCAGTATCCAGCAGCTGCCACAGTAAGGGCACCTTGTCGCGGCTTGCAACATCGCACTTTCTGAGGGGCTCAGCCCTTCTGCGCCAGGAACAAGCGACTTTGTCCAACACGTTATGCAGGCTCTGACCTGGGCGTCCGAGATAGCAGCCAGCGTGACCGAGCATCGAGCTGTGCAGCGCAAATAAGACGTTAGCGTTGGTGTTGCGGACAGACTTAGAGCAAATACGTACGCCAAATATGTGAATTGTCGCAAACAGCATATGCAAAGCTGTGTAGATCCTCGTCCCACGTGAGGGACAGGCTTGATGAGCAAGCTGCACAGCTTTCCCGCGTATCGACGCCTTTAGACGCGTCCTGTTGCAAATGTATCAGCATGCTTCTTCCCAGACCCAGTCATTGCATCCACAACTTACTGGATGTTTGTTCCAAACTCGAGAAGATTCGCCCAGCGCCGCAAGCGCCTCTCTCTGAGCTTCCTCCACACCTGAGTCCATATTGGGGGATGGAAGCATGTGGACCGCCGCGCAGAACCGAACCAGAGTGCGATAATCCGGCTCTGTGGGTTCTTGCGCGTAGATTTTGGCCATTTTGAGGAGTGAGCTCGCAAGCAAGGACGTCAAGACGCTCTCACGATGCTTTCCGGGCTGCAAGTCACTTCCGGCATTGCCTGCCTTGGGCTGACGCTGTGCAGAGTAAACGAATTGGGTCAGCAGTATACTCACGACTAGACACTCGTTTAGACTTACTCGTAGCCACATTGTGAGAATGTATAAGGCTTGCTCCTGAGCCAGCAGGGAGCGGTCTACGGGGTCAACGGCACTGCTCGCTGTCTGTTGTCGAGAGGATAAGGCGAGTTGGGCGTGACGAATGTTTTGAGCCAAATTTTCAAACATGCTTGGTGGATTGGGGCAGATGTGACAGACTGCCATGATGGCTCCCAGGGCCGCAATAGGAGGTTGACCAGACTCCAGACCGGAGACGACCTTTCGCAAAGCCTCATCTAGAAGAGAT
Organism: Farysia itapuensis; assembly: GCA_023212645.1. Taxonomy (NCBI): domain Eukaryota; kingdom Fungi; phylum Basidiomycota; class Ustilaginomycetes; order Ustilaginales; family Ustilaginaceae; genus Farysia; species Farysia itapuensis. The sequence continues at coordinate 91,874 of JALBYC010000006.1, read as the reverse complement.
GACGTACTTTGATCGTCCCGTCGTTTCAATAATAATTGGTACTTCGACGTCTCTGAAACGTTGAAGCCAAAGGAAGCGACTTTTTCGTCCATGAGGGTAACGCCGACAAGGTGGGTATAGCCAGGATGCGAGGTGAGACAAGGTTCGGGTTCAAAGGCATGGTACTTTTGTAAAGAATCATACTCGCGCTGGAGTGGCTCCAGAAGAGGCGGATAGCCTTTAGAAGCCAAGGGAGCCGTTGGTAGAAGTTTCGAACATGGGCCTGGGGCGGTTGAGCCGGTTGTGAATGGTACGAAGTACACGTAGAGGTCTTGAAGGGTAACAAGGCATCCATCTAGTCGCTCGTCTTGGTGTATGGACACGACGGCCGAGTAAGGATCAGAAACCTGATTTGGCTCATTGCCTAAATGGTATGTTGTGTGGAAGCCGGTCAGACTATCGTGGACATGCACTCTGCCCGCAGTCGCGATGATAAGTCGATGCTGTAGCCATTTCCAGTTCGAGATTGGTTGGTATAGTGGCTCGAATGGGAGAGCCGGAGATTGTACTCTGCAGTGCCCGTTCTGCACATCGATTGTACAAAGGAAAGCGCCATCGGCACACTGAAAAGCGAGCTGAGTAGAACCTTCAGGTTCGTTTGTTAATATCCGATCGAGACCCCACTCACTGAACGGTAGGAGGGAGGAAAAGGTGCAGTGACCAGTGATAGCCTGACAACTCAGTATAAGAGCGTAGCCAGCACGGAGGCCGACGAGGATGTAGGAGAAAGGAAGCCTTGTCGAATCGCTTGCATCACCGTTTTGGGTTGGAATGTGGTTTTGTGAGCCGCCTTTCAGCCAAGAGGCACAGAGGACTTCTGTAGCTTTCTGCTGCTTCCTAACATTTCTTCTCGAAGTACTGAAACTTTGCCTGTCTGGGTCAGGTTCCTCGATTGTGGTGCCAATCTGATCCATGTCGAGACTCGCCCTGGCGCCGACTTCGCGCAAATCCACCGAATGGAGCAGCTCCCAATCTCCCGTCCAGGAGTTGGACGTCGCGCCAATGACGTATAGATCCATTTCCGAGGTGACTGCTAGAATGAGACAGCTCCCGTTAGGGCCCATCCCAGGCCTTGACCAGCTTGCAGACTTCCATCGTGAGATGGAAAAGAGTGGGTGACCGTCTGTATAGTCTGCCTCGAGAGCTTGACGATCGCGAACGGTCGAGTCCTGCTCTAGAATGGTCTTGATATGAATTTGACAACTGGCGTGTGGAAAGCACTTTTGCCAATCAGGGTGTGTTTCCACTTCGCATACTCGACTTGACGTTGCCAGTTTCGGATGCAAGCCCACCAGAGGCGATATCACGAAAAGAATGTCATCTGTCACCACCAAAGCTTGGCCAAGAGAAGACCAGGTGAGGTTGCCATGTGCTGAAGAGCAGCTCGACAGTGGAATGGAGCCGAGCAGGGTAGTTTGCTGATCAGGTCGTTGACGCTGAAGGCCAGCCTTACTGATGCGAGGGCTCATTGTTCTGTCGACGTCTATGGTCGCACCATGCTAAGGGATGAGCAGCCCAAGGTGTTTGGTGGTGTTGGTTCGCGTCGTCGTCTCCACATGTAGGACCCTTCCCGTTTTTTAGCCGATTGAGACGCTCTCGTGGCAGACCAACACCACAATACTCATCAGAACAGCGAAAATCGACTCAGTCTTCGGGCTCGATACAACAACGCGCTATGCATGCGAAATAGACCCAATCAGAGCCCATGACAGATCCCCTGGCCGCTGCTCGCGGTCCTCCGCCAACATATCAGCAGCCCAAAGACAAAGTCGCCTCGGAAGATGAGGGCATGCGCATCAGGTAAGACATTAAGATACACCTCAGTCCTGGAGTCACACTGACAATTCGTGCTGATCTGTACAGACAAGCCTGGGAAAGACTCCAGTATCAGCTCGCTCAGGATTCCCGAGAAGCACTCAAAGCTCGAGGTATCACGGGACAGCTGCACAAATCCGAAGATGCGGCAATGAGGTGGGTCTACTGGAAGATGTACCTATCAGACCATCTTTCGAACACTCCCTCATCATGGACAGCTGTCCTGGACAAAGAAAGAGACTCGTACGATGTTCTCAGACGCAGGTTTTTGCGTGCTCCCGATGGCAATTATCCTCCTGGCGTCAACTTTGCTGCGAACGAGTCATCGAGATCGCTCGATTCTCCGCACCAGAAAGGAAGCAGACGCGCTTCACAGTCGCTAGAGAGCTCTTTTAATGACCTTGCAGTCAACAATCCGCTCAGCCTAGACGAATCGAATCCCTGGAAGACATACTATGCGTCTCTTGAACTTCGGAAGACGATACTCCAAGATGTCGAACGGACGTTTCCAGAAGTCCCGCTATTTCGTCAGCTTCCGGTTCAGCAAGGTCTCGCGAATGCTCTCTTTGTCTGGTGTCTGCAGAACGAAGATATAGGCTATCGTCAGGGTATGCACGAACTCCTAGCTACCTTGTGGATGGTACGATCAGACAATGCTACGAGCAAGTCAGCCTCGCCGACGCGCTCGGGCATATCTACACTGGACAATGAAGTCCTGTTGCACATTATGGGACAGTCATGGATTGAACACGATGTATACACCGTGTTCTGTACTATGATGCTGCACGCAAAGGACTGGTATGAGTGGCGAGACAGGCGTTCAGATCCTGTCACAACACGTGCCGCTTTACCCAGTTCGTCGTCGGGACTGCCCTCTCAGCCGGCGTCGAACGCGTCTAAAACAAAACAAGCCACTCCCATTGTGGTCAAATGCGACCGTATCCAAGCACTGTTACACCTAGTGGACCCCACGCTAGCCCAACACCTGGATTCACTGGGCGTTGAACCGCAGATCTTCGCTCTGCGCTGGATTCGACTTATCTTCACGCGCGAGTTTGCTCTAGAGGATGCTCTGGTCATCTGGGACGGCTTGTTCGCTGCCGACTCGTCCCTCGAGCTTGTCGACTACATCTGCCTCGCCATGCTGATCCGGGTCCGGAACCAGCTTCTGACGGCAGACTACTCGACAGCTCTCCAGTTCCTTCTTCGCTATCCTTCCATGTCTCCAAATCTGCCGCACTTGCTCGTTCAGCAAGCGATCCAAATCCAACGAGATGGTGCGAGTCCCACGACAGGCGTGGCAGTGATCATGTCCAATCGGGAACATCTCGGCATTGAGCCATACCGGGATGACACAGACCAAGATCAACGTTCGTCTTCGACGACAAATTCTCCCTTAGCCTTCAAGGCAAGAGCTCACAAATTTGCAACAGTCGGCAGAGCTTCATCCGGGGTCGGCAGCCCTACTGCCTGGGCGCGAAGCAATGCAAGCGTCGAACAAGGATCGTCACCTCAAGGAACATCTGCATTTCACTCGTCTCCTTACTCAGGACGATATTCAGACTCACCCACTGCTTCTATACCACGATCCAATAGTAGTGGAATCGCGCCTAGACCTTTTGGTATCAATGCCTCGGCTTATCTGCCAGAAGGAATCAGCGACTTTGCGAAAGGTCTATATGTTCGTTCCGACCTTCCACAGCATCTAAACAGCGCTTTGGCAAACGTATCCAGAACGGTTGCGGCTGCTGCTGCAGGCGTAGCTGCATCATCAGCGTCACAGTCATCCTCATCCGGCTTTCCAAGCAAGTTCGACGAATCCTTCTCTGCAACGAATACTGCCGCTGCTCGTGGTTCGACTTCAACTCCAACGCCAACGAAAGGTCACGTGGCTTCTCCTAAAGACAAATTCTCAACAGATCCTTCGACAAGCAGTACCGCAGACCTAGAGAGCAAAAGGTCGGCAAGTATCACCGCTAGCTCTACCGCGGAGCTAGCGGCCGCGCTTCAAGGACTGACACAGAGTAACAAAGTCATTGGCTCGGCTCTGACAACATGCATTGATGTTCTGGAGGGTGACTGGCTGAACTCGCACAATCCCACGTCCCCTGAGGATGAAGCGCATACGTCAGACCACGGCGCAAATACACTCATGACCTTCACAGCTCTCAAACACATTCGAGATGTACTCTTGGGCATTGCTGCAGAGTTTGACCCTGCCACGCTGCCACAGATGAACGAGGATAACTCTGTGCGAGAAAATGCTACCCATGGCGGTCTGCCAACTAACATCGGCAAGCCAGAAAGTGCACAATACTTCGATGCAACAAGCAAAATTGCTAGTCCTTCAATGTCTCCCTCGAGCTCTACCAAAACGCCTCTTGTGTCGCACTTGCCCATGACACTCCCTGAATATGCTCGTTATGGACGTCAAATGATACTTCCTGATTTTGGTTTGCCCGCCCAATTGCGACTGCGCGACTCAAAAGTCCTGGTCGTTGGAGCAGGCGGACTTGGATGTCCAGCAGTACAGTACTTGGCCGCTGCTGGAGTCGGCCACATCTCTATCATCGATCACGACGTCGTTGAGTCATCAAATTTAGCACGCCAGATTCTGCACACAGATACCAAGATTGGTATGCAAAAGGCAGAATCAGCTGCTCAAGCTGCCAGACAACTAAATCCTCATATCAAAGTGACTGCACTTTGCGTAGCTTTGACTTCCTCCAACGCACGAGAGGTCATCAAAGGTCAAAACCTGGTCCTAGACTGCACTGACAATCCTCTGACACGTTACTTGGTATCGGATGCCGCCGTATTAGAAGGTGTTCAAGTTGTTTCAGGAGCGGCGCAAGGCTATGACGGACAGCTGGTCGTTCTTCACAAGCAACTCGGTCGCGGTGATGGCCCAGGACCAGAGCTGCGTGGACCTTGCTACCGCTGCCTCTTTCCGAAATCCCCAAAGCCCAGTGATGTAACTAATTGCGAGGATGGCGGCGTGCTTGGCGGAATTACGGGAATCGTCGGAACGATGCAGGCCCTGGAGTCCGTGAAAATTCTCGGCCAAATTGGGGAAGACACACCGCCATTGATGACTTTGATGTCGCCGATGACGTCTACGCCGTTCCGCACTATCAGAATTCGTCCCCGACGTCTGGCAACCTGCCGTGCTTGCGGAGATCCGACCCAAGTGTCGGAACCAATGATCACGAACTTGGAGGACGAAGACTATGCATCCTTTTGTGGTATTGGCCAAGTCGAAAGTTTAGCAACAGATGGCTTCCCAAGGACCAAAGTGAACGGCATGGACGTTTCGTCTTTAGTCATAGACGTGCGGCCGCAAGTTGAATTCGGTATTGCAAAGCTGCCGCACTCGATCAACATCCCTATCTCGAACCTGTCAAAAGACCCTCGAACCGCATTCGAACAGATCAGATCGCGTGCAGAGCAGACCTCATCTTCAACATGCAAGGTTCTTGTAGTCTGCAAGAAAGGGAACGATTCACGGGAAGCAGTACGACTCCTCATCCAAGAGCAGGATATCTACATGAAGGAGAAACAGGAAGAAAAGCTGGCCAGAGGCCTAGAAGCACAGCCTAGTGCAGACTTCGTACATCCACTTGGACAGCCCGATGTACCCGAACCACACCGCAAGTTACCTGCGAAAGCGCAGCCAGACGTCTCTCGGATGGTATTTACCGACCTGGTAGGAGGCTTGCGGGCATACTCTCGAGATAGAGATCCTAATTTCCCTATTTACTAACCCTCAAGTACCTCAAACGTGCACCTAATCACAATGCTACTTGGCGCTAGTATTACATGCAAGCAATGAATGAGCTGGGACGTGAAGGGATGTTGAAAGTCGTGTACCAGAAAGGTTTCTACCGATTGTGGCGGATCATTCAGAGACGCCTAGGCGTGGCGGAGGAGAGTTTGCTCCGGCATTCTGTCCTAATTTGGCGTGTAGTGTTGCTACGGCAGATTGGCCTTCAGACTTGCCTCCGTGTGCGGCAAGGCTCGGTTCAGGACCACCAGCTGCAATCACGGGACTGACTGATGGAGGAGATGCCATCGGGGCAGGGGAAAGAGCCGGCCTTCCCTGCATCTCGTAGAACTGAAAATCTTGCAACAAGCTCGTCTTGGCCGTGTAAGCCGACATGATCTTCAACACCTCCCGACCGGCATCGGACGTCAACTCCTGTGTATCGCGCGATTGCGTGACTGGTTTGCACTCCTGCGTATTGGTCAGACGTATATGTCGCAACTGACTGTTGGGCAAATCTTTAACAAAGATCCAGCGCACTTTGAATGTCCCCTTCCACTTGCCGTCTTGAGCCCAAACATTGCTAGAGGTCGTGTAGTCAAGTGGGGTCAGCATTTGAGCCATGCCACAGAAGTGGCCCGAAGCATTGACAGAGTAAAACAGGTAAATTGGTCCACTGTGTGCGCTGTCTCGGAAAGCCTTGTCAAGTCTTTGATTTCCCTTGTCCGTAGACGCCCAAATCTCGTATTTTAGAGATTTGTGGACATCAGCCTCGGTGTACGACTTGATGACAAAGAAGCGAGCGGAAGGAGGGGAGAGGTCGAAAGTGCCAGGCGCTGGATTGTAGCCTCGTTGCACAGCCAGTGGCACGAGGTTGTTGGGGGGTGAAACATTGGCCACCCCTTCCACGGCAGTCGTATCTCTTGCACCTGGCCCATTTGAAATACTTTGGTTGGCAAGCTCCGCACGTGGGCCTTGAACATTGTTGAAGATTCGGTTTGGTGGAGGACCCATGGCGCCAGGGTTTGGTGGGATAGAGCCTCTCAGCTGTTGTGCGATTGATTGAGCCGAGTTGAGCGACGTCATGCCAAACATATGAGCATCTTGCCCGCCGGCGTGGACGTGCACACCTAGCTGAGCCTGCAGCATAGCGTTCTTTTGTTGCTCGTGTGCTAGAGCCATACTGAGTGCACGCATGTTCGGATCCATGTCGTTGGCGAATCGATAGGCACCAGCGTCGAAGTTCGAAGGCGGAGACACATTCTGGAATGTTCCAGGAGGGTTTGGGGTGTCGGATCGACCTGCAATGCGCTCCTTGTCCTGCCAGTGGCCCTGTGGTATGGAGGTAAAAGGCCCGAATCGACGCGAGTGATCATATTCTGGACTCTGATGATTTGCAAACGGATCGTGTGACTGCTGTCTCGAATGACCGTGACCAATTGGTGGAACGTACGCGGCTGCAGAGGCTGGCCCGGGTGCCATAGAAGCTAGATGATTGCTCTGCTGCAAATCGTCTCGGTTTGTCACCAGCGAAGGGAGTTTTCGTCCCATGTTGGAGTTAACACTAGACGAGCTGCCACGCGACACCAGTGATGGTCGCATCGGGAGAGATTCAGAAATTGAGTTGGACGCAACTCTAGGACCGACATGCGACTGCATCGATTCTGACATGCTGAGCTTGGCCAGATCGGAATGGAGACCCAGCTCAGGAGGTGATGACAGATCTGAGAATGCGTCGACAGTACTATGAGTGCCCATGTTGTTCTGAGATGCAAAGGAGCCGGCGTATCGGGAAGGTGAGCCAATGACGTCTTGTGAAGGTGCGTTCCACGGCTTTCTTGCGTGTCCGATCGGTGCAATGGGGCTGCTCGATGCAGAGATACTATTTGCCTGGCGATCTGGGCTGAAAGGGTACTCGAGACGAGTCGAGTATGATGGCGTCAGACTGCCTGTACCTGCACCCCGCTCGTTCCCACCTGGTGGTCGAGAAGATCTAGCCGCCAAACGTTCAGCCGCCAGACGCCCCGAGTTGTGGTTGAGAGATTGATGGCGACGAACAAAGCCACTGGAGCTTGATGCGGCTGAAGGAGCGAAAGAACCTACGTCGAGAGCGTCCATAGCCATACTGCTGCTTTTGAAGCGATGTGGATCAGCAAAGTGTTCGGAACGAGCGACAGGAGACTGTCGATGTGCTGAAGCCGGACCAGAAGGGAAACGCCGATGGTCAAAGACCGAATCAGACCATGAGGTCTCTGTCTGCAGAGACGGGACTGGGAGATCAGATCCAACTTGTTGCTCGTTGTCAAGGACGTTACCAGAGCGGATAAGCTTTTCCCACTCGTGTTCGTCAATATCTGCACCGCCAGTAATAGCAGAAAGGCTATTGAAGAGACTTGATTGCTTTGGAGTCCCGTTTAGAGGGAGATTGGGCAACAACTTTGAGGAATGACGACTGGGCAATGATTGATTACGAGAGACACTTGACTTGGCGTAGAGAGCTTGCAGGGGGGTCAGACCACTGGCCAGGTCTGGGACAGCCGCAGACGAATGTGACGAGCCAGAGTCAGTCGCGAAATCGCTGCTGCTGGGCGAGGAGCTGTGAGCATGACTGAGGGCGCTCGTACTTGACAGATGACTGTTGGTCTCTGGCTGTTCGAAGTGCTTCTCCAGTCTTGGTTCTGCAGGATGGCGTACCCCATGTATTGTATGATTTCTTCGGACACCTGTCCCGGACGAAGGAGCTGTTGGGAGGCTGGTCACATCATCTGATCTTGTATCGCGTCTGCTTGAGGATTCAGTAGAGAAGGTGTCCACTGCTGGAATGTTGCGGGCCGAGGCACTGGTCGGCTGATGTGACATAATGGCTGTTGCACGTCGATCTGCACAGGAGAAGTGGGACAGGCGCGAACAGAAGAGGCGCACTTATGTATCGCCTATTGCCGCGATAGAGGTGAGCCTGCGACTAGCACCTCACTTGAGGCTGCGAGTGATGAACTTTAGCGAGTGCGCAGCAAGATATGAAGGGTCTTCTCCCTCGGAAACCCAAAGTGGTCAGAGGTACAGAGAATCAGATGAAATAGGTTCGCGAGACTCTGAGCCGAGGTGCTTCCTGGAGCATGCCCTGAAGAGATGAGGACACGGTACAGCTACAAAAGCTCCACAGGGCGCAGAAGCCTACAAACGTGTACTGGGAAGACCACAGGGACGAGAGCAGAAGGAGGCGAGCAAGGTGGAGTCAACCATTCACCATCACATGGACATGATCAACGCAAATCGAAAATCAAAACGCGAGATTAACTTGTTAGGCCGGATTTGTACAATTTTCTACTCGCGTAGCTACTCGATCTACTCGATCCACTCGTACTCGTTAACTCGCCCCACTCACGTTGAACCCACACGTGCGCTTCCCCCAAGGCCTCATGGTCTCACTACACGTTCGATCATAGCAGACATGTGATCAAGAGGCAAATGATCCACGCGCAGCTCTAATGGACATCATAATTGCGAAAGTGTGTTGCATGTGTGTACGGTTCCTGGGATGTAAAGGTAGTATGATACAGTTTAATTAACGGAAAACTTAAGCGTGTTCGGCGTCGCGACCGCCATTCTTTTCAGAGTCATTCTGGGTTGCATATGCCTGTTTCGCCTCCTTCAGACCGTTGCGGTTGAAGACGCCGAGCTCTTTGAGACTATTCTCCGGCAGCTTGCCTTCTTCTTCAAGCTCCTTGCGGATTTTCAGATCGAGTGCTGGCGCGAACTTGGACTTTTCGCGAATCTTGCTGCCATAGATGTAAAAGAGGTAGGGGGCCGGCGCTAGCGCTAAGGACACGAAGCCAAGCAGGGTGGCAGCCCAGCCCACTCCGAGACCGGTGAACATCTGCTGAGTGAACAAGGGGAATGCAGCTCCGACTGCTGATCGGATGATAGTGTTGGCTGCAAGAGCGGATGCAGCGTACATCAGGTAGCAGTCGACGATGTAGGTGAGAAGACTGATGAAGACGAGCGTGAAACTCATTCCGACGGGGATGAGCGCCAATGCTGGCACGTACCAGGGAACAGCGACATAGTTGCCGGTCCACCCGAGCCAAAAGCAGCCGACAACTAGGACAGGTCCTGCGATCATCGATCCGATCAACCGTTCCTCCGGGGGAGGTGTGCCCTTCCAGAACGGTGTCAACTGGATGTATTTGCGCTGGACGAATATGTTGAGAACACCACCGATGGTCGTGCCCAGACCGACAGCGACAAAGATGAGACCAGATTCGCCAGCGTTGAAGCCGCGCATCTGCTCGAAGATGATCGGAATCGCCTCGAACAGTCCGTACAAAATACCGTAGACGAAACTCAGGTAAATAGTGATCAGCACCAGGATTGGCTCTTGCGCCAAGATCTGGAATGGCCGCAGGAGAGTTCTGTGCGCAATGCCACTAAGAGACCAATCGCTTTTTTCGTGAGGCGCAAACAGGTCCTTGTTGTTCTCCGGGTCGATTCGACGCAGACGCTTGGCTTTGCGCATTAGCAGCACAGGTGCGAATGTTTCGGGCAGGAACAACACCGTCACCAGCCAGCAGAAGCCAGCAAACATGAGCATCACCCAGAAGATCCATCGCCAGCCGAGGTAAGACTGGGCAATAAATCCACCAACAATGGGGCCCATGACAGGGCCGATGAAAACTGAGCATGAGAAGACGCTCATAGCAAAGCCTCGTCCGACAGGATCCCACATGTCGGCAACAACGCCTCCGGCATTCGTGAGAGGTGCAGCCGCGCAAACACCACTGAGGAAGCGTGTGATCATAAGCGTTGCGATATTGTTGGCAAGCGACTGTCCCAAGATGAAGAGCGTATACATGAGCATGGCAATGCTGAAGATGATTTTTCGGCCGACCAATTCCGATGTTGTCGACCAGATGATTGGACCTAAACAATATCCAGCCAGGAAGAGCGAAGTGATTAGGGTAGCCGTAACTGTGCCAACACTGTACTCTGTTGCAATTTGCTGTGTACCGGTAGAAGGGGCAGAAGAAGCAAAAGTGACATTGACTGTAAGGAAAGACACCAAGACGGTGAGGAACCACTTTCTTGACTTTGACCAATTTTGCGGGTTCTCTGGATCGTCTGGTCCGTCCCAGTTGACTTCGTTAGGATCGTGCTTGTCATCTGGGTTGGGATCGGATTTCTTTCCCTCCTTCTTTGTAGGATCGCTTGAGGGAGACGATGGAACCCGGGTGGAATTGTCGCCATCGTCGTTGTGCTGAGAGTCAGGGTCGAACGTCTGCTCATCGGGATCAAGCGGGTCGTCGCCTCCGTAACGCGCAGTTCTGCGTGCGATTGCCTCTTCTTCTGCTTGCAGCTGTTGTGCCGAGGGTCGCTGATGTGGTTCGGCCATCGAGGCGCGTGGTGTCGATTGCGGCGTTCCCTTGGGTGTTTGTCCGGCAGCCTTCTTCTGGAATTCGTGCATCCAGCCATGCTTGGGCTGATGGAATCGGCCTCGCGATGCCGGCGCGGTCGACTGCTCTTCGTGCGACATCTTGCTGAGCAGAAGGTGGTGGTAGAGGACAGAGGGGGAACGCTGACTGTATATACTGGACCCACGATGACCCTGTCCTTCCATTCCTGCCGTAATATGGCACCGTCGGCATTTGTCCGGAGATATTTTAGGCTGGCACAAATCGGCACAGGGTATGACGTCGCGCTAAAGCGCGAAAACCAGTTTTGAAAAATGTAATGCCGGCCATACTGATCAAACGAATTTCACCAGATTTGCTTATCCGTCGAGAAATCATCGAGGGTGCGTCTGTCTGCCTCCGAGCAAACATGACAGTCATGATTTAGCCGCATTTGAATGCTTACGTGTGCAAGTCCAAGCTACTTCGCGAACAGGACGTTCAGCTGTGATGCTGAGCTCGCCACATGGTCGGCGCGATCGGCCGGGCTGTGCAAAGGAATTGCAAGAGGCAAGGCTGCACTGATGAACTCAACGTGTGCCGCACAGACAGAACATCTCGAGCTGTTCAAGATGTGCCAGCAGTGCTCAGAGTGCTTGAAGCATGTGGAAGAGCTGCCAATTAGGGACTGTAGCTTGGCAAGCTACTGTTCGAATCGAAGGGCACTGACAGGTCCATTAACCTCTCGACCTCGAGCCACGTTGTGCATTGTGGCAGATTTCGTGTGTGTTTATCTTTGGGTATTACCGGCAATTGCGACATCGGCGCGACACCACGTCACCGCAAATGAAAAGTGGAGGCTGGCAAGCTGGTGATTGCGCGTCTGCAGGACGGTGCACTCAACCCCGCAAGTGGGTAACACCTAGACGCGACGTGCGGCTGCTTGACGAGGCATGCGCAGCAGCACTGCGCACGACATCCGCGGAAAGGTCAGTTACGCTGTGTCAGCTAACGTATGGATTTGACTGGCTGTGGACCAACAAACGCCGGTGTGGACACGAAAGATAAGATCATCCAAAAATGGTTTGTATTCGATCCGAGCGATTAGAGCTCGCAACATTTAAATGGCTGAGCACTCGGTTCAAGACGGTTGTAACGAGCGGTCAGCTTCGGGGGTCTGGAAATAAACTAATTACATGATCATCAAGGGTTCAGCCAAGTTATTCTTCTAGCGGTTGTTTGAGCATGCAAGACCATATAGCTCTTTCCTTGCCTCCTACCTCGAGCACACAAATCTTGTCTTGTGCTAGTTGCTCTGCTGTGGATCGCCTCCCCGCCTACTGTTCACGAAAGCTGCGATCGAGTCGAAGCTTGGGCAATAACGTCTCAGAAATGCCGCATCGAAAAGCAGACTATTTTGGGTCGTCCTCTCCGCTCAGCGGTCCATCGAGCGTCGGTGCCAGTCCGAACGGTTCTCTGGTGCTCAGTCCATGTTCAAGCTCTGTAGCAACTTCGCAGCTCTCTCTGCTGGCGCTGCAGTCAGAACACAGCTCGCCAATCACATCCGCGTGTACCTCTGTCAGTGACGCTTGCTCCGAGGCAGATAAGCTTTCCCTCGGCAAAGAAGACACCTTGGAACCCGCGCAACCCTCCCAGGCACCGTCAGATGAGTCACCGACATCCATAGAGGCAAGCGAAGCCGCCGCGGTGGAAGCAGAATCACAAAGAGCTGAAGATGAGCTCGACTCCGCTTTAGCCTTTGGCACCCAAATCGTTCAGAGAGAGGCTAGAGCGCTGGCCATGGCCGCCAGACGCCTTTCGAAGCTCTCTCCGCAAAAGGATGGATTTCGAGAAGCTGTCCGTCTGGTCCTGCGAGCGACGAATGGAGAGCGAGGCGGTAAAGTCGTCCTCACCGGCGTCGGAAAGAGCGGTATCATTGCCAAGAAGCTATCCGCCACTTTTCTTTCCATCGGAACGCCGTCCATGTTTTTGCATCCAACGGAAGCGCTGCACGGTGATCTCGGCTTGCTCACCCCACATCGGGATGTGATCATTGCATTATCTCACTCTGGCTCCTCGCCAGAAATTCTCACATTGGTGCCACATCTCAACGCGCGCAAATGCCCAATTATCGCGCTTGTCGGCAAGAGAGACAGCGCGCTTGTCCGTGCTTCCGACGCTTGGATAGATTGTGCCACAGGAAAGGACGACGACTCAGATGATGAGTCCGAATCAGGAGATGATGCTGATATTGGCGTAGGCGACGTGCCAACCTTGAACGTCTCGAACCCCAAGACCGGATTCTCTACCACACACAGCCATCTTGGCTCTTCTTCCACATGTGTCTGCGGTCGAAGTACCCCTCCGAGAAGAAGAAGCAAACTGCCACGAGCAATGACTGATGAAGCCTGGGACGATGTACCAGCACCATCGAGCAGCACTACCGTCGCTCTGGCCATGGGTGACGCCCTTGCTTTTGCAGTGACCCGAACGAAAGGTCTCGGCAGGGACACATTCGCCTTCAACCACCCGGGCGGAAAGCTTGGGGCCGACTTCCAGCTGCAAAGTCAAACAGTCTCCTAAACACACAGTATCTCGAGACTTGCACCGGGCAACACCACGTCGTGCAAAGCAACAGTTCACTGCACAACCCATAGAAGCAATCACGGCGTTCTCTAACGTGCTCGTTGATTACCGTTTATCTCCGCTCCATTGTCGCGCTTAATTTCATCAGATGCAGCCGTCTTGTACAGACGGCTGCTTGTGGGGTGACATCCGTCTCATACTCCATCTTGACCAACCGCTTCATTGTCCGCGAGTGTGAGTATGCTCAGTGGTGGTCCGGTGATACATGGGGGGATACAATCGGAACTCGGATCGTCGGAACTCGGCAGGCCTGATGTAGCCGAGGGACGATATTTTAGCGCCAAAATCCTGCACGAAGGTCATGACAGCCGAGCGGTACTGACACTGCACGTTGGCAATACCTCCGCGCACCAGAACGTGTCCACGCAAGCACAAGAATAGAGCATACCTTTCGGAACAGCGTTCTCCATTTGCTAGCCGAGCCTTGCAAGCTTCGCGCTTCTGCTTGTACTGAACTCTGCTGAGCCCAGTAGCGCACTCGACCAGAATGAGAGGTAGCTATCTGAGAACGTGTATAACCTGTTGGGCAACGAGACGTTGAGGGCAAAGATCACAATATAAAGGGCTCGTCTCGGGCTTGCAGCCGTCAAGCCAGCATTGCCTTCTTCTTCCCATGATGTTGACCAAGACGCTGCTTTCCGTACTTGCTGTCCTGAGTGTTACACTTTCTGCTCCTGTCGAGCATGAGGAGCGCTTAGAGAAGCGAGTATCGGGCGTGCCTGGCTTTGACATCTCCAGCTACCAGCCCAGCCCAGACTTTTCGGCTGCTGCCTCCAACGGTGCTCAATTCGTCATTATCAAAGCGACAGAGGGCACCACGTACAAATCGCCCTCTTTCTCTTCGCAGTACACGGGAGCTACGAACGCAGGTCTCATTCGCGGCGCTTATCACTTTGCTCATCCCAATTCGGCTTCCGGGGCTGCTCAGGCAAAGTACTTTCTCGCCAATGGCGGAGGCTGGTCCAACGATGGCCGCACTCTTCCGGGCATGGTCGACCTCGAATCTGTCTCGGGCACTGCCACATGCTACGGTCTTTCGCAATCGGCCATGGTAAGTTGGATCAAAGACTTTGGCAACACCTACTACGCTTCCACCGGTCGCTACCCGATGATCTACACAAATGCCGGATGGTGGAACCAGTGCGTGGCTAGCAGCGCCTTTGCAGCCGACTATCCTCTCGTCGTCGCCAACTACGGTGTGTCGAGCCCCAAGATCCCCACCGGATTCTCGACCTACTCCTTCTGGCAGTACGCCGACTCGGGCACCTATCCTGGTGACCAGGACACTTGGAACGGCAGCATCACCAGCCTTAAAACCTTCGCTCGAGGTTAAGGGTCAGTAACGTCACTTCATCCTTTTTGCGTGTCAGTTGTATGAATCTAGATTTGCAAAACGAGACACAGAGCCAATGAGAGGGATACAGACATGGGCGAATAGACTAAGGGAAGCAAGTGCGACTGAAGAATGCTTTTGATTTTAGGATTGGGCGCATTGCACCTGGGGTCCACCACCCGGGCCTTCTTCATCGTCTTCGTCCATTCCACCAGCACCACCTACGCCGTTAGACTTGGCAGTGCGTGCTTCGCGTTCATCCAATTCGTCCATTTGAACGTCCTCGACGTCAATGTCCTTGCTGGTTTTGGGCAGAGCTCGGCGAGGTGGAAGTGCCTTTTCGAGCAGCGAAATGCTGCGCTCCGGGATCTCGTCGGGGAATGCAACAGTGAGGTTGATGTACAAGTCTCCCATCTCGTGGTGTCGGTAACTGGGCATGCCTTGGCCACGCAAGACTTTGACAGATCCAGGCTTAATGACTTCGCCTGTTGGGATCTCGACACTAAGTGCGTGGTTGTCGAGGTGCTCGATCAGAATCTTGCCGCCCGCCAATGCAGTGAGCAGGTCAACTTCGACATCTGTGTATAGATCATTCTTTCTGCGCTTGAATTTAGGATGAGGCTTCTCGTCAATTACGATGATGACGTCTCCTGGGATTGTATTGGGTGCCTGATCGGCTTCGTTGGCAAATGTAATCTGCTGTCCATCTTCCATGCCCTTGTCGACACGGACCTCGAGCACTTTGCGCTCCTGGTTGATCTTCTTGCCGTTGCACTCCTTGCACTTGTCCTTGGGATTAATGATTTCGCCTTGCCCGTTGCACTCGGGGCAAGTCTGCTGCATCTGCTGAACCATTGGTCCGAGTTGTCTCAAGACGACTTTGATACCTTGGCCATTGCATCCGTTACAGGTCTTGACGGCGCCTTCCTTGCCTCCGCGTCCGTCACATTTCTTGCACAACACATGCTTCTGCAGTGCCAGCTTTGTAACTTTACCAGTGTAGAGTTCCTCGAGTGAGACCTTGACGCGATGAACAAGGTCTTTGCCCTTTCGTGGTCCCCGTGGTCGTCCACCTCCTCCACCAAAGAAGCCACCTCCTCCGCCACCAAATAGTTGCGAGAAGAGGTCTTGCGGGTCCATACCGCCGCCCATGCCTCCACCTTCGAGGCCCTGCTCACCAAAGCGGTCATACAGATCACGCTTGTCCGAGTCAGAGAGGACTTCGTATGCTGCAGTGATGGCCTTGAACTTTTCCGGGTCACCACCCTTGTCTGGGTGTTCCTTGAGAGCTTTCTTCCGGTAAGCTTTTTTGAGCTCTGACTCGGAGGCACCAGGAGAAACCTCCAGAAGATCGTAGAATTTGGTCTCTTTCACCATCTTATGGCTTTAACAATGTGCTCGTCGCGCTGCGCCAAGTGTGTGTCAATCCCGTTGCTTTGCAAGCCGTCGTCACGAATCGCGTGTGGCAGCAGAGATGATGATGATGTTGAAGAAGCGTGGTAGACTCGTTGAGTGAAATCTTCCGGTCAGTACAAATTTTGGCAGACGACACCCTTGCTGAGCTATCTAAAAACATTTGTCAGTTTGTAATGCCGCAACCAAGTTTTGCTTCTGGACTATTCCATCGATTTCCTGAGCGGAGGGAACCAAAAATATTATCGGCCGAGTTCTCTTGGGCCGGCTGCTTCAGGAAGTTAAGGGTCCCCCGTCCACGCGAAGACCAACACATTTTTGTGCTTCGTGATTATAGCTGCTGTCGCCTCTTTCCTTCGACACGATCGACTTCATCTGCGCCCGGACCGGCACCTCGTTCATCTTTTCGTGGCCACGCAGCTGTGCTGGACTTGGTAGACCGCAGCCACACTCCTTCACTTCCCTCTTCGCTCATCCGCACAACAATGTCGTCCTCTGATAGAGATCTGTTCCTAGCCTATGGCGTGCTAATGACGGCTGCCGTCGTGCCCATCTACTTTGGTTCCTATCAGTCTCTCAGCACACCAAAGACAACGCGAGACTTGGTGAAAGCGGCCAAACGGAAAGCACGTGGTAACTCGAGCGACTCGTCGGACTCTGACTCTTCCTCAAGTGAAGATGAGGACGCAACCTCAGAAAAGTTGACCTCAAGCGACGCAATGTGGTTCCCTATCATGGGTTCCTGCGTCTTGTTTGGTCTCTTCTTGATCTTCCGGTATCTGAACAAGGAGTATGTTAACATGCTTTTGGGCTTCTACTTCGGTGTCGTTGGCTGGCTTGCCCTTACGCAGGCTATGGTCTCTACATCGCGTGGTCTCGTCAGCAAGAGCGTGTGGAAGAGGCTCCCCAACTTCAAGCTTCACATGACCCAGCGTGGTCAGGGCGAGCTTTTCAAACTGTCGTTCAACGCTGTAGATGTCGGCATGCTGGGCGTGTCGATGCTTCTGGTGGGTGTGTACGTGGTGACGAAAAACTGGATCATTTCAAACTTGCTCGCGTTGTCACTCGCGCTCAACGCTATCGGTCTCATGTCGCTGGACTCTTTCAGAACGGGGGCCATCATGCTTGGTGGTCTGTTCGTGTACGACATTTTCTGGGTATTTGCTACGCCCGTCATGGTGTCTGTGGCCAAGAACTTTGACGCTCCGATCAAGATTGTCTGGCCAAAGAACATTATCGATGCTGTTCTGGCGCTGTTAGCGTCCAAGGCTGGACCCAAACTGCAATTTACCATGCTTGGACTAGGCGATATCGTGATACCAGGCATCTTCGTCGCTCTGGCGTTGCGATACGACCAGCTAGTAGCGAGCGAGGCTAACCCGTCCGTGCATTTCTCCAAGCACTTCCGCGGATTTGCCAAGCCTTACTTTACTGCGACCATGGCCGCCTATGTGGCTGGCTTAGGCACGACTATGATGGTAATGCACTTCTTCAAGGCCGCTCAACCCGCGTTGCTCTATCTCAGCCCTGCCTGCACTGGAGCACTATTCCTCACGGCTGCGCTCCGGGGAGAGCTCAAGGAGGTCTGGAACTGGACTGACGGCAGCAACGAAGAGGCAGAAAAAGAGGCGAACAAGAAGAAGAATGACAGCACAAAGTCCAGCAGCAAGAAGAGCATCAAGTCGACACGCAAGTCCAAAGCCAAGCAGAGTAAGACAGAATAGGAGGTATCATCGCGTTTGTCAGGGTTTTGTGACAAATTATTTATCAGGTAAATCGGCACTGGTCTTGAGACCCCCGGGGCTCTAAAAGCAGATAACACGAATTGCAAACTTGCGCGAAAGGAATGTGAGATTTTACAGAGCTGCCACGCATGCACTGCATGCACGCTAGACACTTGAGATGATGTTTAAGGATCTGACATGTGCTTTTGATGTGTACTTTATCGATTTATCATGACTTTTGTGCATTTACCAGGGTCGGGAGCCTGTTAAATGCACATCGTGATAAATCGGACTTTTGGCGGGGGAAAAATCCAAATTTGTCACGAAATTTGTCAGGTTTACGAAGTCTAACAGGTTTATCAGGAAAAGTGTGATAAATAATTTATCATAGGGCGTCCGTGATACCCCCTAATGAAAGTGATGGAACGCTAGCCGAACCGCTTTCGTTAGATGTCGGTCACGTCGGACCGGTCATGTGGCAAGCACAAGCAATTCACAAACTTTAGAATTACCTGATACGCGTCATGACTGTGTGGGGTCTAGCGAGAAGTTTTGACTGCAGGTACACACAGGGCTTTTGCTTCCATAGATCGGTCCAGTAAATGCGCCGAGAATCACCTGTACTTTTACACTGTCTCGCTCTGAGACTTTGTCGGAGTCACGTACCACGTACGGTCACCTTCCTTCATGCAGAGCGGCAGTGTGGACTGGGATGAGACGACATTCGGAAGCAGAAGTCATTCGAGACCGTGACTGTAGATGCTACCCGAATAGCAAGGGCGGTTAGATGCTCTTGACATTTATGCGCAACCGTAAAACATGCGTTTTCGACGCACAGGTGGACTCGGATATGCAACTTCACATGCTTCTGCTAATCACGCCCTTGGTGACATCAGTCCGCACCGGGCCTTGCAGCCTCATCTGCAAACCTCGGCACGATCATATGGACACGGGCTAAACATCTATCCGGCCTGCAGCGCCAAGATTGGGTTACCTATAAACACGACACGGACTTGCGGCACACGTATGACCGTATGACCAGGCGGCGGAAAGTCTTTTTTTCGAGGTTGGAATGAACCAGGAATAGAATGGAAGCGAGATCTAGCTTCTGGCTTTGGGTTTGATTTTTGACCCTGGACTCATTTCGGGCATGGAGTGAGTGTTGGACGTTTAGGCAGTGCTACGCGATCCAGCTCGGCAACACGCCGAAGCCAAGCCGCCAGAAAAAAACTTGAATTTAGTTGGCCGTTCCACGCTTCTTGACCGTGACGACGACAGTGTATTTCAGGAAACTTGGCACGCCTCCTCCCGCTTCCCATCAGATCACTGCATTCCCCGGGACGTGATCAGCAGATAGTGCGTCCATAGACGAACCACCACTCTGGTCTGACTTTGTCGACTGTCACTACCTGTTGCTGCCCGCACCAAATCACATACTGCCTTATTAAAGCGAGCTTCGTTTTGGCAACTCTCTTCCGACCTTGCTGCTGCTCTCCAGATCCTATCACGTAACTCAAGTCTCGCTGCTGCCTTTTCATCACTCAAAGCATTGCTCAGCATAACGGCATGCGCTGATCCACTACCACCACACCACTGCTTGATTTATCGCCATGTCTTCCGGTGGCGCCTACTCTCCCGGCATCTCCTCGGGCTCGAGCAGCAACACAGGTTGCTCCGGCGGTTGCTTTAATGGAGAAGACGTCAAATATCAGTACTTGCAGGGCTACATGACCGCGCATATGCTGCCAATACCTTCCTACCGCTATGTCTACGTTATGTGGTTCGGCACTGTCGTCGTCAGTCTCGTCCTCGGTGCATCTCACATGCTTGGAATCGGCGACCGTTCTTACGTGGGTGCAAAGTGGAAGCAGTTTGCTACCAAGAATCGCACGTTGAAGCTCGGCAAGCGAGTCGACATCTACGGCAATCATATCTCAAAGGACCCATATGGCTCTAGCCGCACTCAGGCCCCACCCAAACCGCGTCGTATCTTCTCCTTTCCAAGCTTCGGCAGGCTTGCGCTTCTATTCTGCATGATCGCGATCCCGACAGTGTTGACCTTTGTGGGCGCAGACTTCATTGGTCCCAACGTGTCCGTCTTTGACTTTTCCCAAAGCTGGCCGTCCAACACCAGCAACTACGTTGGTCTGTCACGACGCGCCTTGCAAACATTACACAAACGCTTTCAATGGGGTCAGGGCTCATATCCTCACGTCACCACCTATCCTCCCACACGGACTTTACCCTATCGTACCTGGTGGACGACCGGAGTTCGCACTGGCGACATCACTATGGCCATGGTGCCCATCGTCCTTTTCATGGCTATGAAGCAAGTCCCATTCGCCCTCTTCTCTACCCGTTTCTTTGGTGGCTATGCCTTCGATCGTCTATCCTTTCTGCACAAGTGGGGAGGAAGGCTTATTTGGCTCTTTGCTACCACCCACCTGGTCACTTGGACGATTCAACTCAATCTGGACACGCGTGCAGGCGCTGGCGACGTCGTCTGGAGTTTCGTCTTCATGTGGGTCAGGTTCCGATGGGGCTGGGCCTCCTATGGATTCTTGACGGCAATGATCATCTTATCTATCGGACCCATTCGTAGCCGTTTCTATGAATGGTTCTACATTGCCCACATGGTCACAGTCATTGGTTTCCTCGTTTGTGCAATGCTACATCATCCGCCTCTGGCGATCTGGATGTACGTGCCACTCGCCTGGTGGTTCGCCGAACGCCTTTCGCGCGCTCTCAAAGTCGCCTGGGTCAACGGTGTTGGCTTTGCCGGAAGGAAACCCCAGTTTGCTCTTGCACCCAAGGCAATTCACATGTCTGGACCTCACCGACCTTCTGCACAACATTCGTATCCAGCGATGCATGATCAGTACGCTGCTGACTCATTCTCAAATGGAAACACGTTGACCTCTCTCTCGTCGTACAAGTTCCCAGTGCAGTCCGCAAAGGGCTCAGACTATGAGCCGACTCTGGTCGATTCAATGGCGCATAAACGTCTGTCCAAACAGTCTGATCCCTCACACAACGAACACGCTGGAACACCATCGGACGAGGACCATCCCCTTGCGCCGCAGCATCCTCTGGCTCCCAAGTACCCATTGAGCGCGTCCGAAAGAAGAGCCACTCGTCTCAGTTCGCGCTACGATCTAGTCGACGAGTTGATACAGGAGTACGTACCTGGGACAGAAGCAGACGCCTATCCTGCGCCCTCGGAGTTCGTTCCGCAGCTTCCGCAACAGGACACAACGCAGACTCTAACCAAATACAACTTGGAAGACCCGGCCGAGGTACGCGAACCGTTACATCATTTGCAACCTTCTACTCATCTAGCCTCTCAATATCCGCCGCAAAGGGTCGCTCGAGACACTAGCACCGTCTCTGCGTTTGCACCGCGTCCGTACACTGCCTTTAGCACCATGTCTGGTACCATGCCACGATCACTGCGTCCTCGACCCGCTATGTCTGCGGACGTTGCGGCTCTCATCCGCCCCGGCTTTGCTTTCGTCCAGCTACTGCCAGGCAAGACTTTACGACTGACCCTAAGGACACCTAACAAGATGTCGTGGAAGCCGGGACAATGGGTCTACCTCATGGTGCCCGGCGTACGTATGTTTCAGTCCCATCCTTTCACCATCGCATCTGCGCACGATGCCGACTTCCCCGTCTCAACACAATTTCAGGACGTTGACGAGGAGAAAGGCTATGCCAACACGGACAAAGCAAAGGGAGAGGAGCGCACGATGGTCCTGCTCATTCGATGTCGAAAGGGTTTCACAAAGGATCTGTGGGATCATGTTGCCAAGAAGCGTATGCAGCAGATTGAAGCTGCGGCCGATGCACAGCAAGAAGCTAATCGACTCGGCATGCCTGGTGCTTCAGACGTGCCATTGGTCGGCAAAGACACAACTGGCGTTCATCTCCGATCCATCGTCGATGGACCTTTCGGCTCTGCTGACAGAACTCACTGGAACATCCACTCGAGCATCGTCATCATCTGCGGTGGTTCTGGAGTAAGTTTTGGTATCTCTGTGCTCGAACACTTGTGCGCTTGCCTGAGCGGTGCCGCAGCTTTGGGCAAGAAAGGCAAGGGCGGTCGAAAATTCTTGACCCAACGAGTTCGGTTTGTCTGGATTTTGCGAGAATTTGCGCATTTGCAATGGATTGCATCCGCACTTCGGAGGTGCATAGAGATGGTATCTCCCGAACAGTTGCAAGTGGAACTCTTCGTCACCCACTTCAATCATGCATCGGCTCTTCCCGCCAAAGAGGTGCCACAATATCCTGACACAGTGAGCTCAAGACCTCCGACCGGACGTTCTGGAGCGGATCCCCGCGACCAAGGCAACTGGAAAGGGACGCTTGATCAGAGCTACTCACAAGATACGCCGCTGCAAGCAGCCCGCTTCACAGAAGGTCCAGAGCAGGAAGAGTACGAGATCACTGCGAATGACCTGACGCATTTCGAAGGAGAAGACGAAAGCGCGCCCACTGCGACTGAAGAGGAGATCAACAAGCGAATCAGGTCAGAAGGCAAATTGCGACGTGCTAACACCAGGCGCCGAACGAATGTGAAGAAGGGCGGACGGAGCGGCAAACCGGCCAACATTGACGAAAACCGCGAGGACATGAGCTTGCAGAGTCAGCATCTTATTCACGATGATCGAGCTATGCCCCCTCATCTTCGATCTAATCCAATGCTTCGCCGATCCCCGAACGACGAAAGACTCCCGAGCGAGCAAGACAAGTATGTGCGAGGAGAACAGGATCTGGGCGAAAGGAGCTTCGATTTGCCGTCGGGCTACCGTCGTCCGTCGATGGACTTCCAAGGTGCCCGCTCGATTCTTCGCAATGATGTTCATGCGACGAACCCAGCCGAACTGTCTTCTGGATACCGTCGGCCATCGGTGGAGTTTCAGACACCCTATCCAATTGCGCGTGGAGACAGCAACCCCAGGTTGCCATCATCGTATGCTAGTGGTCTGAGAGTTCCCCAAAGCTCGTACGGAGGCGGTCTTGGCGCATATGTGTCTCCAGACACTTCCCGTCCAGGAACACGTCGCGGCAGCGAGCTTTCCAACTACGAATTGGCACCGTCCGGCATCTCGACTCCCTACGGAGGAGAGCGTCAGCCCGGACTTATGACGTCTTCACATGTCAATATCGCAGACGGAGGCGCGTCAACACCCATTCCGCACTCGTCGACGCTGAATTTGCTCACGGCCGCTGCTGCACCTGGAGGGTCTCCAAAGTCGCCGGTCGACGACTCGCCGATCGATCTTAACGCAGAAGAGGACAAAGACTTGCGTGTGATTGCCGAATTGGCCAAACCAGGTCACCCCAAACTGGACCGCATCATTCGACAGGAAGTCGAGAACAGTCAAGGTCGAACCCTGGTAGCAGGCTGCGGACCCCGATCGCTCGACATTGTCTTGCGAAGTATCGTCAGCAAGCAGATCGACCCAATCAAGGTGCGAAAGGGCGACACTCGTGGCATTGTCAACATCGTCAGTGAATGCTTTGAGTGGGGCGGATAACAGGAATTTAGTACACCAAACTCGCTTCCCCCTTTTCCCCCCCAACCTCTCCTTCAATGTTGTATAAAACACACGGACAATTCTTCATATTGCAATACTGTTATACAACAAAGTCCCGGAACGTGCGAAGGAGCGTGTTGAGCGTCGACCCGAAGAAAAGCGCAATGACGGTGCTGGTAAAGATAATGTTTGTGTAGACAAATGAAAAGTCCGGGGTGGCGAGTTCGACGAGTTTGGGGAGGGTATAGATTCTACTCTGATCCAGGGAGAGTCTGTAGTGCGACTTTATGGGTGTCCTTGTGCGTGATAGATTCGATGCAGATGGATTCTGTTGGTAACGAGCTTGTTGCTGTTGTTGCTGGAGTAGCGCTGTGCGTGGATCGATGGGAGCGAGAGGAAAGATGATTCCAGGACTTAGGTCGAATCCTCGATGAGCGTCTGGAGGATGTTGCGAGTAGCGCACAAACTCCTTGCGCAACTCGACTTGCAGCACGACGCGGGAATTGGCCGGTATACGAACGACTGCTTCAATCACGAACGGCTTACGTGACGTTGACTTGGATGGCTGGTAGGTGAAATGCTCGATGGGCGATTCGAAATCTCGAGCAGACTGCACCACGATTTCGTCGTCGACGATTTGCTGACCCGATTCGAGACCAGCCAGGTTTTGCACGTCGTGCTTGAGGGTGTGCAGCAATGGTTTGACGAAAAAGCCAAGGCTTTCGAACCAGATGACATTTTGCGCTGCTTTCGGGTCTGGGTTAGTGAGTGTGACTTGCAGCGTCGTTCGCTCCTGTCCGTGGCCGACCAGCGTTCGCTCTGCACTGATTGAAGCCGTTCGACTTCCCACCGCCGAGCCTTGCGCATCCGGATATCTGAACCGCGTTTCATTTGGCCAAGACATCGCAACGTCCAAACCTTCACCAGAGAGCAGACCTTTTGACCCATTGTGATCGCCAAAAATTGCTCCGAGGTTGTACAGATACTCGCCATCCTCGTCCTTCAGATATTGCGCCCATCGGTTTTGCAGTCTTGTCTGGTAAGCTTGTTCCTCTTGTGCAGATGGGAATTGGAGCAAAGCAGCTCTCGCAAGCTCGTCCTCGATCTCGTCTGACTCTTGCAGAATCGGCAGTCTGAAAGCTGACGCTGACGAAGATCGGTCCTGTCGCCTGGATGCTGATGGGAGTAACATCGGTGGAAGCGGCGGCAGCGGCTGCAAATTATATTGACCCGCAGCCAAAGCAGTGTCATTATCAGCGGGAGACGACAGAGGGCTGAGTACTCGCACAATGCTCTGGTCTGCGATGGGACAGGCCGAGTCGATCTTGCGTCCGAACAGCGTGTTGAGAGACCAGTCTCTGATGCTCACATCTCTAGTCACCGCCGGTGCAAAGACGGCCGTGAAGGTGAAGCGCACCTCCCAGCCCCCATCATCGCCCGTAAGCGGATGGGAAGGCTTCTTGATCACATGCACACCTAGACCTTGGAAGTTGGCGCCAAACAGCGTGAGAGGGTTGAGTAGCGTGCTGAGCCCCGCGGCGCCTTTGCACGGAAGCAGTTTGAGCAGCGGAGTGAGATTCTCCGTGCACACACCTTCACTTGGTAGCAGTGCGTGGACGGTTCTTCTGAAACTTCCGCTCGAGGGATCGGCGTAAGCCAAGGCGGGGAGCACAGTACTTCGTTCGTCTAAAGCGTCGAGTGACGCGCAGAACAATCCAGCCAAAGAAGATGTCAGCCCTCGCCAGCTTGCATATAGCTGCTGCTGATGTTGATCCTCCTCTTTCATCTCGTCAAGATGCGAGGTTGATTTATTCAACCCCTCGAACCGAGCCCAGACTTCAGCGCCCGAGCCGACGGATTCTTCGCCAGACATTGTCCACTCGCTCCTGTCTCTCCTAGGATCGGTTTTCGAGACATCGTAGCTATCATCACCGTAGGTCGAGCGTCGGCGCACTTTGGTACGTGGTGAGCCCCAGTCTTCGTACTTCCACCGACCCGTGTTGAGTGAAAGATGCACCTCGGACGCACCGAACCGTTGTATCGGCTGCAGCAGCGGCCGCGGAAGCAGCCGGAACTGCGACTGCGAGCTCGAGGTGGACGCGATCACAAACTCGAACGACGCCGACACCCTGCCGTCTGGTAGAGGTTTAAGCAGGAGTGACTCTGTGAACGTTTCGCGCGGCGGCTGTGCCAAGGTAGTCGCGCCCACCGCGCTCGAAGCACAAATCGCGAGGCAGAGCACAACGAGCCAGGCCAGGTACATCTTTGGTCTTGCTCGCACAGAAGCACCTTGCCAGTCCTTGCACATCGCTGTCTGATACAACGAGACACCCTTCGACCTTCCTACCTCGCTGTGATCCGATGGACTGCACTTTTCTTCTCGTCAACCAGAAGGAGACCACATCGAGACCATGAGACCTCGAGACCCGAGACCAACACCGAAATTTCGGACTCTAACAACCTGAAGCACAAAAATGTGCGATACGTGTGCAAGCATGAGTCGCGAGTGCAGTCGAGCAGGCTCAGTCACAGAGTGTAGATCTGATGTTTGAGAGGCTCATCACGTACAACCCACCATCATGACCACACGACATTACAGTAGTACACAATGATATTGCAGAGGCAAAAACGATTTGAAACGTTGCTCAGTCAACCACGACATACCGGCTCTTGATGGGCCTCTTTTTGACTGTCCCCGTCTTGGACCCTCCAGGAGGAGGAGGAGGCGGGGTCGATGAAGCCGGAGCGCCTGACGTAGATCTGGCCAGAGGTGGTTGAGCAGCTGGTGGCATGGAGTGATCTGCGAGATTGCTTCGCGCTCGACTGAGACCACCCATTCCCACCGGTCCCCTGCTGGGAGCTAAGCCTGAGCTTCCTTCCTCTTGACCTTCCGAGATAGGAGGCGTCGACCGTCCAACTGTGTAGGCTGCTGATGCAGATCGCTGAGGAGGCGGGGCAGAAGAGCCGGGTCCTTGGGAGGAAAACTCTCCAGCCGAAACCTGTCTCCGCATGGGAGGTGCGCTAGATGTACCAGCGTTTCGATCAGGCTGCGAAGCTGGACTTGCCGTCTGCGCTCTTGGTGGCGGCGGAGGCGGAGACGCGGCTGCTCCGGAGTCGCCCGCTTTCTTGTTCACCCACCGCTTAAGCTCCTGGTCGTAATAGAACGTCACTTCCTCTCCCAGATGAGCCTTCTTCGCTTTGGCTTGAGCCTGCGCAGCCACTGGATCTGTCGATGCGCTTCGACCCCACAAACGGCCAAACCAAGAAGCCGAGGACTTAAGTTCTTGCCGTTTATCCCCGGTAGAATCTTGACTGTTTTTGTCTGCACCGTCTCGAGAGGCAGCGGCATTACCTTGAGACACATCACCATTGTCGTCGCGCGTCTGATCGCTCGCTGCGCTTGCTGCATCCTTTCTCCTGCTATTGGCGTTGCCCAAACCGAGATCGTCATCATCAATTCCGTCCTCTTCCTCCTGCTTTGTGCTTTCCTTTTGGTTCCAGGATGGCGGGCCGTAATTGTTTGTCTGAGGCTGCGGCGTCTGGTTGTGTGAAGACAAGGCATCAAATGGTGATACGAAGCCTCCATCACCCTCTAGCCCTGCTGAATCAACGTTGCTGACAAATTGAGGTTTCTGAGCGCCATGCGGTTGATATCCGTAAAAGGGGACGTTGCCAGGCGCGCCAGGTACACCCTCGTGGTCGTCTGGCTCGCCGTCACCAGCCGCACTATTACTGTAGCTGCCTCGGTAGTCGCTGTAGCCGCCGTATCCACCGAATCGCTCACTGGTGTTGGAACGATCCTCGTGCATCTCGGAAGCCGAGCCTTGAGAGGGAGCCGCATTATCCGTTTGAGCACCGAGCCAAGGCGCGTTCTCAGAGGCATAGCTTGTATCGGCTAAACCTTCGTAATTGGAAGACACTTGTGAGTACTCAGAAGACTGAAAGCCATGGCTCGCAGCGTTACGGTGTCCTTCAAAGCTGGTCCTTGAGCTGCCTGGTCCAAGACTGCTGGCATCATGACCTAGGAACGGCGGCTGGTGCTGACCGGACTGAGACCAATCATCCGTCATAGATCGCATGGCCAAGGCTGACGAAGCCCTATACTTAGGAGAAGCTGCTCGTCTAGATGCACCTCGGAAGTCCATCGCCGAGCCGGATCGCGAGCTAGGTACGCTGGGGGAAGGACCTCGAACGTCTGTGAAGGACTGCTGTCGGGTGATACCACCAGAAGTCGCATCAGGGGTGATTGCACTGTAATGTGAGAAAGGTCCAAGACTCGATCCGCCGCTACCCTTGTTGTTTCGACTCGGCGAGTCCGCTTCTGTCGAACCATCTTCTCCGGCGATGAACTTCGTGAAGCGACCCTCTAAAGCACCCCAGACTCCGTCCAGGGTCGGTCTCTGCATCTTTCGAGTGACCCAGTTGCCACCAGGCCCTCGGTGCGGTGCGCCGACAAGTCGGTCCGATAGTTGCTTCAACTGAGACAACAACGTTGTGTGTAGGTATGGCGAGTTCTTGCACAGCTTCAGCGAGTATGCAATTGCCTCACAGTACTTCTGAGCTTTCGATACATCGCCCAATTCGGCAAGGGCATGTGCGTGTACCAGCTTGTAAGCTTGCAGATGCGGAATACCAGCGAATGCTTCTTGTCCTTTGGCGACTGGAACGAGTCCGTGCGCGTACTCAAGCACTTCTGTCATCATGATGCCATCAAGATCACAGAAGAAAGAGGTAGAGGTCTTCGGGTTTGGCAGTCCGAGCAGCGAGAAGCGAATAGCTGTGGTGTCGGCACCTCCCATTGGCGAGCTTTGTGGCGAGAGGAGATAGCAAAAGTGAGCAGCCTCAACAAGCCCCCTCGTAGAAAGACCATCGCCAATCGCAGTCAGTGCTGCTCCGTCAGAAGGGCTCTTGTTGGATGATACGATGGCGGCTGCCTCCTTCCAGCTTGGCAGGGACGAGTTGTTCTGGTCAGTCTGAGGTTGGACACCGGGTTGCAAATGGAGCTGCGTCTTGACCCTGAACAGGTCAAAGATCGAAACAGGATCCTGACCAGAAAAGACATTGTACGCAACCTTGAGACCTTGCAGATCGCCTTGTCCAGCTAGCTTCGTCTCGGCGAGACCAAGCTCTTGCTCTATGAACTGACCTACGACAGTCTTCCAGCAATCCTTGTCGACGCAGCTTGAAATGGTCATAGCATGTGCCCACATCCGCTGAGCCACAGCATAGTCAACAGCTTCTCTACGTTCGCCCCGAAGTAGCATAGTCTGAAGCTTCTGCAAGAAGGTTGTCTTGAGCTCATACGAGCGGACCAGTGTTCCACTAGGGTCATCGGAGCTCGGAACGGACGATGCGGGTCCGAATCCACTTGGCAGCGCGGAAGCAGGATTGTCGGGAACAATCAACGCTCTGACACCCTGTTCGAAACCTGGCGTCGTTGTTTGGCCGTCATTTTCAACAAGCAGCTTGAGCAACTGAAGGAGCTGAACCTTGTCCTCAACTCGTCGGCTTTCCAGCTCTGCGGCGCTCTGAGGAGATGTGACGGGATCGTTTGTGCCTTGATCCATGTTGAACGATGGCCTTCGACGAAGATAGCCAATGCCTGCTGAGAGATCCTGAATCCGCTCTTCGAGATGCTTCACGATACCAGCTTTCTTCGTCTTGTTCGCAGCGGCGCCACCAGTTGCTCTGGAAAGCGTAGTGGCAGAAGCAGCACCATCAAATGCGGGACCAGGGAAAGTAGCTGGATCGAAAAGAGAAGCATACGAAGACGAAGGAATGAGCTGCGCCATGGGCTGTACAATCACATTTGTCGAATGACTTGATGCGTTGTAAGCGTAGGAGCCATAGGTGCTATCAGCAGACGTGTCTCCGTGCTCGGCGGTCGCATGTGAAGCAGACGGGAAGTATGTCACGAGCTTGCCTCCAATACCGAATGTAGCCAGAGGAATCCTGGCGTTCTGCATAGTCCGTAGTGGATCATTGGTCCCGTCGAGAGAACCCTTCGAATCGGCTTCGTCTGTGACACTTCTGGACACCGAAGAAGCCGCCGCAGGAGGATATGGAGACGTGGGCGCTCCATAGCTGCTGGGCGGGGCATAAATGAGAGGCGCGCTCTGTGCAATGTCGGCACTAAAGTAGCCACCATCGTCGACGCCGTCACCGTAAGAGTCATGCCGAGCTCCAGATGGAATCTCGCGGTCATGAGAGCTCGTTGCCTCCGAAGGATCGTACGGAGCGTATCTCCGACTATTTGAGATTGTTGGAGATGTCACTTTCTCTTCGTGGTGCTGAGGTGTAGGTGTAGTCACGTACGGCGCATCCTCGGCAAAGACTCCAGCCGAGGGTGTAGCCAGGTCATTGCGATATATTTCCTGGTTGTCCGCATAGACGGAGTGAGTGTGCCCATATGGATTCAATGTGCTCTCGTCGGCATACGAACTATCTTGATC
Organism: Farysia itapuensis; assembly: GCA_023212645.1. Taxonomy (NCBI): domain Eukaryota; kingdom Fungi; phylum Basidiomycota; class Ustilaginomycetes; order Ustilaginales; family Ustilaginaceae; genus Farysia; species Farysia itapuensis. The sequence goes on along the minus strand of JALBYC010000006.1, from coordinate 61,759 downwards.
TGTGAAAGACGTTGTGTTTTGATGGTTCTCATGACTTTGGAGGCCGTGATGGTTATTGAAGCGTTCATCGTCGTCGTTTGGACGAGACAAAGCATCAAAGTCATTCTGAGCCGAATCATCTTTGCCTTCATCGACTGCCGAGTAGATGCTCGGGTACTTCTGGGGCGAGTGCTGAGGAGACTGAGCTGCTGCGTCCAGCTGCTCCAGCCAGGGTTGAGGCTTCTCTTGCTTCTCGGGATACAAAATGTTTGCGCCCTGACCATGTTGGGCAGCCTCAGCTTGGTCTACCTGTCCTTCAAACCGACTTGCATTAACATGCTGATCATCGTCTTGATTGTAAGCGTCTCGATCTTTACGGCCATCAGAATCAGGATAAGAATCAATCGCCGTTGAAGTATAGGCATGCTGCTCGTAGGCAGATGACCCGCGATCCAGCTGTCTCGAATTTTGCTGATCAAAGAAGTCATACCCAGACTGATCATAGTTCTGCTGTGCGAGGCTGTTATCATCATGGCCATACTGATCGTACTGTTGACTGTAGCTTGTATGATCATCAGCTTGCTGATCGTATGATGATTGCTGCTGAGGCTGATAGACCTCTTGAGCTAACGACGGCTTGTAGCTACCTGACGAATCGAGGACGTCCGTTCCATAGCCTGGGACGTGAGACTCAAACGACGGCTGCTGGTAGCTTTGGTCATAATGCTGTGGCTGATAGCTGTGCTGCGTTGAATGATCATAAGCGGAACCTTGGGGAGCATATCCCGACTGACCTTGTGAATGCAGGTTGTGGTTCGGCTCTGCCATTTGACCGTCTGTTGATGGCTGAGCACCTGAGTAGCCAAATGACGTGGTCGCGTCATTCTGTTGAGACGGTGCGTACAACTCCGTCCCAGTCGAAGGAAGATTGGCATCGTACGTATGGGCAGGATAATTGTTTTGAGGCTGGGGCTGATATACACCAGCGTAGTTGTCGTACCCTTGAACCTCTGCGTCTAAACCATATGCATGCGGCGCATACGATGAATCTTGGGAATTGTAATTCTCGGGTGGATAGTAGCCGTGGACGCTGTCATATTGAGCACCTTCTGAGTAGTCAATGGTCCCTATGGGTCTTCCGTAGGCATCCAGCTCCTGCTCATCATAGGGCTGAGCATTGTACTCGGCGTTATAATCATTGCCAAACTGTTGGTCGTACGTAGCGCCTGCACTTACGTCATGACTGTACTGATTTCCCGACTCGTGATCGGAGCCATTGACCCAGCTTTGGGGTTCTTGAGCGCCATCTACGATCGCGAAAGGATCGACAGAGGTAGGCTCATTGGTTGTAGCCCCCTGAAGCCAGTCGTCCGAGTAGCTAGATTCAGCAAAAAGACCACCGGGTGTGGCAGGTGCAGCTGTTGAGCTATCATGATTCGTCTGAGATGCGGCACTTGATGTTGTGGGATGATCATGCGCCGTGCGAGCGTGCGAGGCCGATGACTCGAGATTCATGGAGCCAAACAGCTCAGAGACCGGGTCCGAAGGAGTGGCAAGCGTGCCTGAAGGGTTCTCGGTAGTTTCAGGCTCTTCGTCTGCCTCTTGCACTTGATCTAAGCTAGCGCTGAAAGAATCGATAGCGCTGTTGCCAGAAGCAGAAATGGCAGAGAATGGGTCATCATCCCCTCCAGAGCCAAACAAAGAAGCCGCTATTCCGACGCTGGGTTGAGGTGCATGTCCTTTCCTATGTGTTGCTGGTTGTGACGTTGGAACTTGCAAGGATGAAGTGTTGCTGTCTCCCTTCTGCTCACTTTCGACGCTGACAGCGCTTGAGGGCTGCTGATCTGTCATGGCGAGAATTTATAAGGCGAATAGAGATTGATTTGCCCCTCACCTCATCTGATGTGAGGATGATGGTGTGAGCCGTTGCCTCTGAGAGTGCCTGGATTTGTGTGTTTTCTAACGGTACAGCGAGTCTCCACGGCTAAGATGATCTGAAGCACGGACCCGATCGACCCGCGACCCAAAGACTGCAACTTCGAGATCTTACACAATTCTTGAATTTGCTCATTGCTGCAATTGCTTCAAGCAGCGCAAGCATGCAAAGGCTCAAGGCGTAAATGTGAGTTGCAGTGAAAGATGCTGAGTCTCGAGTCTCCTCCACTTGCACAACGCTCTCAATATTTCCGCCAGCATGGCCAGCATGTCCTCCTCAGACGCAGGGCCATCGAATGCACCAGCATCTGCAGATCATGCATGGACAATCCAGGAAAACCGTATAAAGGCAAAGGCTCGCCTGCGGGTTCAAGCAAGGGCGCGGAGGCCAAGAACAGTGGCGGCGCCAGCACCGGCTCAATCATCCTCCGATGCACAAGTGCCATCTATCGGCCCGAATGCTAACTTGCGCAGTGTGCCAGCCACGAGCAGGAATGCGCTCCGAGATTCTGCGCAACCTCCGGTGGTTGGCTCCAAAGGCAATGTTGCTCGAACTCGCCAAGTCAACGAAGGCGAGATACCGCTACAACGAGACAAATCGCTGGGCGACTATATTGAGTTTGACCTTTCGAAGCTACACAACAGCAAGGGAGGCTTCTTGATTGATGAAAACGAAAGTAAGGGCAAGACCGCGGAAGAAATACTGAAGGAGAAGCAACGTGAGCGACAGCGTTTAAGAGAATACGCGGAGCCGGCCATCTCACTAGATCCCGAAACCCGGCCCACATGCGAAAGCTGCGGCAGTCCGGAAGTGGTGCACGATCCATTTCTCAGGGTGTTTGGCATCAAAGTCTGTCGCAAGTGCGAGCGCGAAAAGCCCGAAGTATATTCCCTCTTGACAAAGACGGAAGTCAAAGAAGACTATCTTCTTACCGACTCGGAGCTGAAAGACGAAGAGTTGCTGCCACATCTGCTCAAGGCGAACCCTCACAAAGCCACATACAGCAACATGATGCTCTTTTGCCGCAAGCAGGTGGAAGAATTTGCTTTTGGTCCGGCCAAGTGGGGCTCTGAGCAAGGTTTAGATGCCGAATTCGAGCGCAGAGAAGAAGAGCAGGCCAAAAAGAGGGGCAAGAAGTTTCAGCAAGGACTCAAAGAGCTTCGCAAACGCACAAGAGACAACGTCTGGCAGAAGCGCAAAGACGAGGAACACGTTCATACCTGGGAAGAAGCAGAGGTGCGCGGGAACCTTGTACAGAAATGCACATCTTGCGGCTACGCAGTCGAGATCGAGATCTTCTAGTACCTGCACTCGTCACATATCAATCACCATTATGTACTTTTATTTCTATACCTCTCGAAGCTATCTATGGGTAGATTTCGGCCATCATCAATGCAACAGTTGATGTCCAGCCCGTAAAAGGGTGTCCACGCTGCCCACGTCCATCCTTTGGATTGTACTGTTCGTAAACATAACCGGTGCGTTGATATTCGTCAAAGGTGTTGCGAATGACATTTTCGCGGAGTTGGTCATAAATTTCCTTGGCCTGTGCCTGATGCGGACCAGATGTGGTGGCATACTTGTTCCGCAATGCCCGCAAGGTCAAGTAGCTCATGTGGACCCAGATGGGTCCTCTCCAGTAATTCTCACCGGTTCCAAAGAACTCGTCTGCCATACTGAGACTACGGATGCCGTGGGAGGACCACAACTTTTCAGGATCTCGCAGCAAGTCCAAGGCATGCCCCAAATGCGGCGAGTCCGGCGGTAAAAGCTCCAGCATGAGTGGAAACAGCGATACGTAGCCAGCGTGACAGACGTGATAAGACTCGTCTTCCTCGTTGACTGAAGCATCGCAGTACATCTTTTCCTCTTCGTTCCAGTGCAGATCGGCAAGATTGGCCGCAATATCGGCGTAATGACCCTGGAACTCTTCTGCGTCATCTTCATTGCCCAACACGCGTGCAATCTTGGTCATGGTATCGGCAAAGGAGCCCATCCACGACATGAGATCAACATGCAACTCGCCTGTGTGCGGGACTGGAGCACGAGGATAATCATCCAGGCCACTTGTCAGGACGTGATCCTTGGTTCGACCTCGCCAACGATACGCCTCGCTTCTCGAAGAAGCTTGTCGGCCCCACTGTCGGATCTCGCCTCGTTGTGTGCGTCGGAACCAGCGATAGTGCCGTCGCAACTTTGGGTAGATCTCTTGCAACATTGCTTGGCCTAGCGCCGCCGATGCCAACATCTTTTCCGACATCGGAGCATTCTGCGCCGAGGCAAAGTCGGAGAATACTTGCTGACCAAGCACTAGTGAATCGACGCCAAGCTGTGAATTGCGAGCTATTAATCGATCCACATAGGCCTGCACAGCCAGAATGAGGGTAGGCGGATTTCCGTATTGCGGGTTCTGGGTTTGGAAACCGTCTGGTACGCGCGATCTCGCTTCATCACCCAATATCTGCTCTCGTGCCACCCATCCGTCATCATCGATGAGTCGAATCCAGCTCCTGAGAATGTCGAGGCTCATGTCGTTGTCCAAAGCCCCGATGTGCGCGAGATGAAATCCTTCGTCCCAATAGAAGCCGCGCGGAAAGATGTTGCGGCATGGTGTTGCAGTGAACAATTCGGCAGGCTCAGTTTTCTGCGGATCAGCAGCGCCGTGCACCTCAGGATCGTAGGCGCCAGCGCCTTCGTTGGAGTCGTATTCGTGGGAGAAGGATCGATCGACAATGGCGCTTCCGTGAAAGTAGCCGATCCCACCTGTGATGGCCGAAGTAAGATCGCGAGCGAAATCGATATGTGCTTCCGAGTAGCCCTTGGAACGGAGACGCAATGCGGATTCGAACCTTTGGTCATAGGCTTCCTTGCTTGCTTTGAGAGCTTGCGTTAGACCGCCAGAGCTAAGCAATTCACCCCTTGGGGTTGTCGCGCCGTCGTAAAACACATCGAAGGTGAAATTGCCAGTGAAGGTCTTTTGTAGCCCGTAGAAGTTCGAGCCAGGGTCGACAGTATTGCTCAGCTTGAAGGTTAACGTTGGTGATGGCATGTTCTCGCGAGGAAATTTCTCGAGAACACTCTGGAGGCCAGTGACCAGGTCATTCTGGAGAATTTCATTGCCCTTCCATACGTATTCTGCCGGAATGGCTTTGCCCATGAAATGTGCCTTGCCCGCTGTTTCTTTGAAATCATCATAGTGCTGCGGATGTGGCACAAAGTCATTTCCGTTGAGGTTCACATTTCCATGAGCAGCATTAGGTTCTTCAACCCGCATGACAAAGTCGCCAAGGCCTGCAGTGGAACCTCTGACCTTGATAGTAGTGCCGCGTTCGAAGCCGTTGGGACCTGCTTCATCTTGTAGCTCCAGTGTGCCGGCGTGATTCTCTAAGCCCATGTACCAGAAGGTCGAGAGCATAGCTGCCTTTGTGGGGTCGATGACAGTGCCGGAGATTCGCGCACCCCAACTGCCCCCATTTGGGTTGGCAGTGTCGACCTTGACAAAGCTGGTCTCAAGTCTATAGTTGTTTCGGTTGTCATTGATCTCTTGCACACCGAAGTTCCTTCCGTCATGGTACTTCCACGTGAAGCCTCTCATGCCGTCCTGGTCGCTGCATTGATGACGAATGTTCTGCAGTCCGCTATAATCTTGCAGTCCGACCCAAGCGAGGCCAGTCAATAGCGAGTTGGGAAGACGTGGCCGCATCCCAAAGTAGATCTGCGGTCGATAGGTGCCCCATAAGAGCGAGGATGCTGCCAGCTGCTCCGCGGCGAGCACCTCGGGCGACTGACTAGCATTGGCACCTTCCTCTGACGCTAAGCTGGAGTCAAAATCGAGGTCTTCCTCATCGTCATTAAACGCTCCTGTTGGGATCGCAAAGAGAAAGAACAAGCAGAACAATGCTGCAAGACACGCCTGTGCTAGTTGAATGGACCTCATGATGGTCCTCGACCCTTACGAGCAGGGAGCGGATCAAGAAGAAAGTCGAAGCGGCCTGTGCAGCGGCGAATTGAATTGATGTCATGTAGGGTGTTAGACTAGCAAGTCGCGTGCTCACGTTCTACTCACAGGCGAGTGCCGAGAAACAACAACACGCCTCGTCTCCAGCTCCTGCGCGCTCCTGACGCATCTTGCGATGTCAGTGCGTTACGCCAATCCCACTGCCACTTAGAATTGCAGAACTGCTTCAATGGCTCTGCTACATGCACCTTCGTGCCAGAATGTCGTCCAGTGTCGGCGGTGTGAGTGCGCCGAGATGAAGTGAGCGTCGGACCGAAGGGTAAGGGATATTTGGAAAGCGAGGAAATGCACGCGGCATATCAAAAGTGTGTAATGCACGAATACAAGATTAGCAACGCTGATACAAGATCCATTTGAGTGTGTCTGTGTGTGTGTTTTATTTGACCTTTTGGCCGATGAATGAGACACTTTTGTCTTGGCTGGCCGGAGCGCGCTTTCTCGCCATCACCATCACTGTCGTCGTGCAAGGGACCATCCCTTTCCCCGAGCATCGTAGCCAGCGACTCAGGCAGCCACACTGCCGCACACCACCCTTCTGGTGTCCAGATCAAGCTACTCATAGGCAGAGCTAACCTCCGTTCCCATCGTGGCTCAATGTCCCAATAGTGTATTTCCTGATCGCCAGGTAGGTTTGCTCGCGCTAAAGTTTAAGGTCTTGACACAGTACTCACCCAACATTTCTGACAGAATCGACGGAACTCCTTCATCATCATGTCAGAGACCTCCTTCTTTTCCCAACTTTCGTCCTTCTTTGGAGGTGCATCAAACTCAAAGGCGCACAACGGCCCCAGACGCAACACTGCATTCACAAGCAGTCCTTCCTCGCGTCGTGGTCCTCCCCGATCTCTTGATCCTAGCGCGTGGTCATTGCCCTACAGTAACACTAACAATATTCCTGCCTCCCCCGCCGCCTACATGAACGGCAGCGGCAGGGCTTCTCCTCTTTCTGGCCAGTATCCGCCCACTCCGGCACGCGCTCCCTCTCCGTACGCTCAGGATCATCCTCTTGGCGCTGCCTCTACCAGTTCGGTCGCAGAGTTTAGCAACATGTATCCAACCGCTTCCAGCTCGAATTCTAGGCCAAGGGCGTACAACAGCAGCGCTGGCGTCGGTGTCTCGACTGGTAGTGCGGTTCCCTCCAACGCGTACCCACCCATGCGCCATACGTGGAATCGCATTCGTAAATGGTGCAACAAGAAGTACCCCGAAATCGGCGACACTCTCAACTGGCCATGCACTCACGACGCGCTCGACGAGCTCGAGATGACGGTCGGCTACACGCTTCCCACGTGTGTGAGAGAATCGTATCTCACCTACAACGGCCAAGAAAGCGAGTCCAACCAATCCTGTTCTGATGGGCTCTTTTTCGGCGCCACCCTGCTCAGTCTGGACCAGATCGCAGAAGAATGGATGTTCTGGCGAGCTGTAGACGAAGATCCCGAGACTGGAGCGAACCCTGATGTTCGGAGTCAAATGACCAGCTGTCCACACAAATGGGTCCGAGCTGAATACTCGTGTCGAGGCTGGATCCCACTCATCACCGATCGTGCGGGCAACTATATCGGCATCGACCTCAGTCCGCAGCCTGCCGGTGGGGGTTCTCCCGGTCAGGTCATCATCTTTGGTCGCGACTTCGACACAAAAGTAGTCTGCTGGAAGAGTGAGGGCGAAGGAGGCTGGGGTCGATTTTTGCAAGCCTTTGCCGACGAACTCGAAGCCGGCGAATTTTGCACACTGGAAGAGACGAGTAACGGCAGTGACGACGAAGAGGACTCGATTGGCTACGAGAGTTACTTTAGCGGTGGCGGTGCAGGCGGTTCCAAAGGCGGAGGTGACCGTGGTGGTGAAGGTTCGGCAGGCTTCCGACTGACAGGCGTGTACAAGGGGTGGCCCATTCTAGAAGCATGGGCTGATCGATCGATGCTCATGTGGGAGTCCGTGGGACTCCTTGCCGGAAAGCCGACCGCCCCTACCCGTCAGCAGCGGACACAACAGCAGACGCAAGACTTCTCGCTGATGGCAGGCGGTGTTGAGGAGGATGGAGTCATGCCACCAAGCTTGCGGGTCGTGGATGACGAGTCACAGCATACCGGCACAGCAGACAGTGGCCCAAGCAGATCTACATCCGCTGTCATAGGCAAAGAGCTGGCAGGCGATGTCTCTGTGGACGGGCCAGCTCATCCGCTAGCAGACTCGACCTTGCCTGGAGATACAAGCGATGTCTCTCTGTTGGCGCCAGTGGCAGAAGCCGAATCACAAGCGGCCGACACCAGTCTCGACACTTCACTTGCGGGCACACGTCAGTCATCCGGAATGTTGTCGCCTCCAGTCCCAGAAACAAAAGCATCCCTGCGCAAGCAAAAGCAGCGAGAAGAGGGGTGGGGATCTCCCATCATGAACCAGGGCACATCTCCCCACATTCCACAGCAGCAGCTGCCATCTCGTCGGAAGCCCACACGCCCAGCTCCTGCCCCTGTTGCACTTCTGGATTTGCCAACAATTGAGGATGTCAAAGCGGTTCAGGCAGCAGCCATGGCCAACGATGGCAAGTCACATAACGTCCAGTTCGATACCGCCCATGCCAACTCAACTCAGGGCAGAAGCTCGTTTGGCAACAGGGGCTTCCGAGATCTGGCCAGCAAAATTGGCGCACCTGCAAGCTCGAGAAGGGACGAGTCTGTCGAATTGGAAAGTAGACACAGTATCGAGGACGCTAGAGCAGGCGCCTCTACGCCAACCTCGGCGAACAACAGTTACATTGTTGGCAGTCGTGGCCGAGCCCGGGGACTCGGAAATGACTCTTCTGTCGACGTCTCTCGTGTCAGCGCGGATGGAACGAGCAACGGTAACACTGATCCGACGTCACACCGAGACGCAAGCAAGACTTTCAACAGCGACACCCCGCCGGAAAGCGTTGCGGCTCGCATGCCGTCGCTCATTGATGCTTCTTCAGTGCCCAATTCACCAGCGTTGGGTGCGAGCGCACGCCTCGGCGACGCGCACCCGGCGCCATCTTCCGAGCGTTCCAGATCGACTGAAAGCGAGGTACCCGTAGCTATGGCCTAATGCGGCTCTTGGCAAAGGCTCTTCTCGCAACATTCGTGCTCGCAAGCTTACATGTATCGCGGGCTGATCCATCTCTTTGTCTGCTAATCATGCGCAAATCATACTCATGAAACACGTGTGTGCATGTGGATGTACGTGGGGGGAAATAACTTGATTCAAAGCTACAGTCTATAAGCGCGCAGTGGTATCGGTGCGGATCGGTGTTGAACACGGTCTACTTTCCATGGTTGGGAAAGCATTCTGCCAACGTCTGAAGAGAGATTGAGGAAAATAGGGTCAGTACATGGGAGCTGATAGTGAATTCTGTGACGCTCGGGTGGGGTCACAAAAACTACGAACCTTGTTGTGACGACTTGAGGCGTGTTGTTCGAGAGCTGGTTGGCGGACCGTGAGGAGGAAGGTCTGACGGCATGTCATGCACATGACATTCTTGGCGGCTTCGTTGACCTTGAGCTGCGACTTTGCCTCTCCTCCCGTGGCCTTTGCGTTTCGGTCACGCTTCTGTTGAGCTCTGATCAAAGTTTCGGGGGAAAGTGTTAGTCCTTGCGAGCAGAACCAGACGCTTTAAACCAGTCAACTTACTTGGCGCCGTTTCCCATAATTGTCGAGCGAGGTTGATAAAGGTAAAAAGCAGAGAGGGGGCGTGGGAATGGTGTAGGGGCAACAACAAGCGGGATGTCTCCGAAGTTTCGAAAGGCTGAACACTGGACGCGCTAGAGAAAAAACCGAAAAATCCATCGGGACTAGCTAATCGGGCCTCGCATCAAGGAGAGGGTGGAGGTGCCGTGCGACTCTGAGTCAAATCAAGGGTCCGCTCAGCTTAGTCCGCGTCGTATCATCACCAGCCCATCCAAACAGAGCATATCCTCTGTAGTACAGATCGATAGGAACTGTTTCCACAATGGAAGCGGTACAGAAGTCGCTTGACCACGTCGCTAAGCGCGCACCAGCTCTACACTCAGCCTCGTCGTCAAGCAAAGCGGCGGCCACCAGCCCTACAGTGCACGACTCGATCGACCGCTTGATCTCACAGGTGGAACAGGCACAAGCTGCACTTCAGTCGGATCCGTCAGCTTCATCCAGCGTGATTGCAGCAGAACTCAAGCGTTCCGTTGAAAGTGCCCAAAAGGCTATCCTAGATCGACAAAAGGAATTCTACGCAGCTATCACAAAGACGTCCAAGGCGCTGGACAAAAAGTTTCCGATTGCCATCGAAGGCGTTGCAGACCCGGCGCTCTTCTCATCTGCCGAAGCGCAGAGCGCACTAGAACGTGTCATTCTCAAACATCTACAGCGGAATGGGGACTGGTCAACATCACAGCTCTTTGCACACGAAGCGGGGCTTCCTATCTCTAAACAAACGGAGAATCTCTTTGCTCAACTTCATCACATTACTACGTCCATGTCAGCGGGCGATCTTCGGCCGGCAATATCGTGGGCTGAGAATCAGAGAAGCTTCTTGGCAGCGCGCAAAAGTCCACTCGAATTCGCCCTGCATCGCAGCCAGTTGATCCGTATCGCCACCGGTGTTATCCTGCCGGGAACAAATACAGGCGTGTTGGGTGGATTGGACGATCCGGATGGCGAAAACATCGAGATGATGACTGCTTCGACCGACAAATTATCTCGTACCTCTCCGGCCGTACCCTATACGGATGCACCAGCCATTACGAATACAATGCGAGCCCTGGAGTATGGGCGCAAGCATTTCCAGCCATTCCTCGCAACCCATCTGCCCGAGATTCAAAGGCTTCTCACTCTACTGCCCTTCATTCCTTCTTTTATTCCCGCGACGTCCTATGGAGTGGACGGTCTGGACTCGGTACCTGTGGAGCACCTCTTACCCAGCGTGCCTGCCATCTACAGACCTTTATTGGATGCCAACCTGATACACGCACCCTTCTTGGAACCACTCTTCAGATCCGAGTTCTGCGCCAGGAATCGGATTGCCAAAGAAGCGCCTCTCAGTATTGGCGTGGAGATCGGCGCAGGCGGCGCGCTCAACCGCATCATCAAGGTGAAAGCCGTCATGAAGGAGCGAGGCAATGAATGGAGTCAGGCAGACGAACTACCCGTAAGTCTTTGCGAATCGGTAAGCAATCCCGGCTACACAGACTGACAGACCTTCCTTCTCTGTTACAGATTGAGATTCCACTGCCTAATCGACTGCGCTTTCACTCGATATTTGCCTGTCCCGTGTCCAAGGAACAGGGCACGGAGCAGAACCCGCCTATGATGCTGGCTTGCGGGCACGTCTTGTGTCTCGAAACTCTTCAGAGACTAGCCAAAGGCAATGGGTAAGTATGCACAGTGCTGCCTACTTCGCTCGAATGTTGTTGATTTGCTGACAAGCCGTATCCTTCCTTTGGCAATCATAGGAGGTTCAAGTGCCCCTACTGCCCAACAGAGAGCTACCTCAATCAGGCCAAGCGTGTCTATTTCTGATCTCAGTCTGCCTCCTCCTCTTCCTGTTTTGCATCTTTATACCGCTCTTCGTTTCCTCGCATGTTCTTCGCACGTCGTTTGCAATTGCAACGCTTTCTTATTGCCTGCCGTGTTATTGTGGAGTCAGCTGTGACAGGTGTGGACCCTGTTGTGGAGTGTGCTTAATTGCACGACCTCTCGGCTCCTTTGCGGGTCTTCTTCACGCATCGTAGAAGCATGAGCGCGAGCAAGGATCCCATCAGTACGCCAGGAGGCATCACAATCCATACAGAGTACGATGTGGCCAATCCGCCAGCTGTAGCAGGCCCTGATTGGGTCAGGTTGGTGCTGATTAGCGACACGCATTCTCAAACCATGCCGATTCCTGACGGCGATGTGTTGCTCCATGCTGGCGACCTGACAACGCTTGGCGAGGTAGACGACATGCGCGCACAGGTGGACTGGCTCAAGTAAGTCTCCGCTCCGTGCTGTGCATGCTGAACACGAGCTGACCGCCTTGCCGTCTTGAATTACTAGATCGTTGCCCCACGCGACCAAGATCTTTGTTGCTGGCAACCACGACTGGAGCGCCCACTATGACGGCGACTGGTACGCGCGTCGAGCCACACAGCTCAACAAACGCTTCCACAAGCAAGACGCCGACCTGTCGGAAGCGAAGCACATCCTCAGTCCGAGCTACCTAGGCACAAAGCTGTCCTACTTGAATCAACAAGCTATGGAGTTTGTCGTCGATCGACAAGCCGTCCGCCACCGCAGATGGAAGGTCTGGGGAAGCCCGGTATGTGCTATACGCCTCTCTTCTTCAGACCATCAAGAAATCGAAGCTAACTGTTCCTCCCCAAAAAGTGGTCTCCGGACTTTGAATCCTGGGCTTTCAATTACGAGCGTGGTCAAGAGGTGCGTATTGCTGAACTGTGTTGTGCGCACACACACACTCATGGCTGACGCTGAACATTCTCATTGCATTCACAGGCACAAGGTGAGAACAAAGCGCGCAGACGGCCAAGAAAGTGCTACTGACAGGTTGATTGATTTGAGTAGATATTCACGCAGGCATTCCCACCGATACCGACATCCTCATCACCCACACCCCGCCGCACGCGATCGGAGGTCTGGACAAGATTCACGACGGCACTTCGGTCGGCTGCGAAGAGCTCGCGCGCAAGCTTGTGGATGACGGCGAGGTCAAACCGGTGCTGCACGTCTTTGGCCACATTCACGAGGCCAGAGGTGTCCACGTCCACACACGGCCCTCCGCTCACGAGACTGCATTTGTCAATGCTGCTATGGTCGACTACGATGCAAAGCTGTGGGAAGAGGAACAGAAATGTAGGCTTGCTTGTTCATCAGTGAATCGCGCTCGATACTGACAATTGTGTTTGCACGACGAAACCTGCAGTCGCATACCTTGTTGTTGCAAAGTAAGTTTCTTTCAATGGCGAGCTTTGCAGCTTCTCTGACTGGACTTCTCGATCTGACTCAGGCCCGTCATTGTGGACATACACATACAGTCGCAATGATATGTTCCTCTGAGGGATTCAGCATGTAGCCGTCAGGGAGCTGCGTATGCAGCGGAAGCTCGAAAGGATCGTATGTAGCGAAAGCCCAAAAGTCGATGTTTGTACATTTCGGGACTCGGTGATGTGTGCGAGAAGAAATTTTTGAGATTTTCTTCTTGAGAGTATTGACGATACTGATCTCGCACCACGCTATACAAACATGGATCTTGCCGGGCCTTCCTCGACAGCTGCGGCCTCAAATGGCGTCGAGCAGACTGTTCCTATTATCCTGACTACATCTCTTTCTCAATATGCCATCCCACAAGGACCGTACATGGTCCCAGTGTCATGGAAACGAACTCACCTCTCCACTCTGGTCAACAAGCTCGTGTCGTCCGGCGACAACGAGGCGCTATCCGGATCGGCAGCTGTGCCGTTTGACTTTATCATTGATGCGAATATCTTGCGAACCTCGCTGACAGACTACCTCGACTCGCAGTCTTTGACGTCGGAATCAACACTGGCGATTGAGTACGTTCGATCGACGCTACCACCGACATACACTGCAGCGTTTGAGCAGGATGACTGGATCAGCAGCGTAGACTGCAGCCATCCTTCTTCGTCGCTCTTCCTCACCAGCTCTTACGACGGTACCGTGCGACTGTTCTCGGCTACCTCGCCAGACGACGCCGTGATGACGCTCAGCACACAGACAAAGGCAAGCGCGTGGAGCGGTGCCAATGCCTCTCTCACCGTCGCACGGTGGACACCGGATCACAAGTCCCTGGCCACTGCAGGTATGGATGGAAAAGTGTCAATGTGGAACATCAGCGACGAAGATGACGAATGGAAGGGAGGACGCAAGTGGAGTGGAGAATCACACAATGGTCCTGTATCCGCCCTCGATGTCTGCCGTGGGCCTTCGTCGAATTCAGTTCTGTCAGGAGGCTGGGAAGGCATGGTTGCATTATGGGACGATGTCGACATGCCAGCAAATGGGCAAGAGGTAGATGACGAGGATGAAGACGACATGGAAGACAGCGAAGACGAGTCGTCCAGCAAGAAACGTCGCAAGGGAGCCAACGGTCGCTCCGTCAAGGCCAAGCCTGACGGCGCCGCATCCAAATCAGGATCGCGCATGCAGCCGACCATGACAATGTGGCATGTTTCGTCGACGGTCAACAGTGTTTCGGGAGCTAAGAATGTCGCTGCGCCCAACTCGCGTGTCTCGGCAGTGCTGTTTCAGCGGTCGTTGGGCGGCGAATACAACTCAAACCGTGCCTGGAGCGCGGCGCACAACGGCACAATAAAGGGCTGGGACTTGGGCTCGGGTGGTATCGAGCACGTTCAACGTAGCATGCCTGGAGAACCAAGACCAATCCTGTGTATGGACCAACTAGCCTCGAGCAGTGCTGATACATTTGTCACGGGACACATGGAAAGGAGTCTGGGGCTATGGGACATGCGCGATACGGCTCAGCAAGTATGCACGCCCATCAGCAACGCTCACAACGCTCCCATCAGCGTTGTGCGATCTAATCCGAAGAACTCTGTGCTGTTTGCATCCGGATCACACGACGGCACTGTCAAGGTGTGGGATACTCGCTCACCCCGCAAAGCTCTGTTTACTCTGCAGCAGCAACAAGCACGCGCAGCAGCCAGCTCTGGGAAACTGCAAGACAAGATCCTGGCCCTTGACTGGACTCTAGATGGGCAGACCGTCGTCGCTGGCGGACAGGACAAGAAAATCTCCCTGTATCGAGGAAGTGGAATTGCGCAGAACTAGGTTTGCAATGATGCTATCAAGACAGCTGCTACGTCGTCGTTACCAAGCGTTGAATTTAGCGATCTGGCTTTTTTCCATGATGCATTTGCCTTCTTTGTATTTTTGGCTGTGTTCCCAGGCATGGTGGTAGAACCAGCCGAGTGTGGTGTTGCAACCTTTGCAACGCAGATCGCATACAGTATGTAGACCGGTGAGCAGATGTCGGTCTTCCTTGGTGCCTAGCACAGTGTTGAGCGATGAAGCAAAGAGATAGGCTTTGCCATCTCGACCGGAGAAACTCTTTGAGATGAGCTCATCCTGTGAGGGCGCACATGGTCAGTGACTGACCAGACTGAGGTTGCCCTGTCATACTTACTTGCAGAGCCAGGTGCGCACCACAGTTAGCACAGACGTAGATGGGACTGGAAGCGGGCAGGTAATCGAGAGTTGGATAGGTCTTATTGACCTGCTCCGTTGCTGAGGCTACCATTACTAGCTAGCCACTATGCAGGCGCTGCACAGTCGGCGCTGCATCAACGGGAGAAGGTTTGCGCCACGCTTGATGAGAAAGCTGTCAGTTCGACGCACCGCAATGATGATAGCTGTGAGATTGGCGCGCGCAAGCGGTGAAAGCGCGAAAGCGAAAGCGGTGTCTAAACAAGATTGGACCCTGCATACACGGGTGAAGCAGTGTCGCCCGAGGGTGTGAACGGGAAGGATATGGCTCGCCAGCCTGTAAGCGAGCCAGCGGACTCGTCTACGACAGATTTGCGACAATAATAGACTCATAGCATTTCTATCTCACTGCGGAATTCAGATGCTGATACCAGCCAGACTGCGGCGAAATGATCTGCAGCATGACAAGTACACCACGCTGATATCTGTCAAAACTTTCATCATGCATATGTAGTTGTGCGTGCTCAGTTTGCATCGACGATGAGATCCGAGAGACTCTTTGCTACGAGTTCCGGACTGATAAGTGGCTCTGATTGGTGCCCTGCAGTTCGGCAAGCCGAGCAGCACGTACGCACCTCGCTAAGGGCGCGTCAGTTATGCCTTTGACCGAGCTCGGTGCGCAGATTTGCGGTGTTCAGGCTCAAAGCTGTGCGACGTCTGGCGAGACGAGTATCACAAACTTTTTGCACGCTCCGCAAGGTTGTGCTCAGCAAGGTTGTCCGCCCACCGGAACGGCCGTCAGTGTGTCCGCCAATGTGGGCTGAGCATTGCTGAGACATGTAGTGGTCATTTAGACCCTGACCGTTGGGTTTGTATTTCAACGCGCACGCTATCTTAAAAGCGCAAATATTTAGCGAAATAGAACTGTATTTGTATGCCTAAAAACGGATTGTGTGGTGCGCTTGGATCTTTTCATTGAAAGTGTATTTCTCAATTGACTTCATCATCCGTTCACACCACCGCTCTTTGCTTTCCGTATCACCTCTTCGCGTCTAGGGCTCAGCGCAGCGCACCCGGCTCATTGAGCGCTCTTCTTGCTCCTTTGAAACTGCGCTGGTCGCTAGAGTAGCAACAATCGACTCCGACTCATGGCTACCACAATCAACCCGGCGGCCACCGTGCCGTCGTTCAAGCCAGTCATGTCGCGGACCACCTCAGCGCCCCTTCCAGACCTTAGCTCGCTCCCTGCCGACTTCCTCGATCATCTACTGCTCATCACACAGACTCTTGTCAATGCTAGGCCGCCTCCTGCCGTCCGCAGGGCCATGTCCAACGACCCAACAAACGCGCGCGGTAAACGAGAATTGAACGGCAGCGTCTTGGCAGAGCAACTCGAATCTCTCGATCTCAAGGCCTCCGCTCAAGAAGGCACCGTATCTTTACCCTTGCCAACATTTCAGTCAGAGAAGGGTGATTCTAGAACCCAGCAGATAGAGGCCAACATCGCCAGTCTGGCGGAACGGCTTTGGAGGGCCGAAGATCATCTAGAGGTCGTCGCTCGAAGCCACGAGCTCGTACGTACACCAGGAGCCAACGATACTGCTGACTCTGAGTCAAATCACGGCCCCGACCTCTTTTTTGGCAAGCCTTTCCCCTACCCACTTTCTCACTCTCAGCCACAAAGTTCCACATATCCGCTCAGCTATCCTCTGGGCATGGGTCTTAATGGTCCCGTGCTGCTCGGTGGCCAAAAGTCAGCATCAGAAGACCCAGTTGGTGCTTTTGAACGATACAGCGACGAGAGTGGCTTGTCTGCACAAGAAGAATTACGCCTGCTCAAAGCTCAAGTCCAGGATATTGCTCGCGTCTGTAAAGCCGTTGCCTTTGGCGATCTCACGCAACACATTACGGTGCCAGTGCAGGGTCACGTCATGGTCGAACTCAAGGACATCATCAACCAAATGGTCGACCGTCTATCTCACTTTGCTGCTGAAGTCACGCGTGTCTCGCTCGAGGTAGGCACTCAGGGCAAGTTGGGCGGCCAGGCTGAAGTTCACGGCGTCGAAGGCACATGGAAAGAACTCAAGGACGTCGTCAACAGACTCGCTGCTAATTTGACCAATCAAGTGCGAGGAGTGGCGCTGGTCACTAAAGCTGTTGCCCGAGGTGATCTGTCCAAGAAGATTGACGTAGAAGCCGACGGAGAGATTCTGGAGCTCAAGCTGACCATCAACGTCATGGTGGATCAATTGCGCCACTTTTCCACCGAAGTCACTCGAGTATCCCGCGAAGTCGGTAGCAAAGGTCAACTCGGTGGACAAGCCAATGTGCCTGGTGTCCAAGGCGTTTGGAAAGAGTTGACCGACAACGTGAACCGAATGTGCTCGAACCTCACCGGGCAAGTACGCTCGATAGGCATTGTGACCACTGCCGTAGCCAAGGGTGACCTGACGAAAACGATAGACATTGACGCGGAAGGCGAGATGGCCCGCCTCAAAGACACTGTCAATTCCATGGTGGGGCAACTTCGCGTCTTTGCCAGTGAAGTCATCCGCATGTCCATGGAGGTCGGCACGTACGGCAAGCTTGGAGGACAAGCCCATGTACCCAACGTCGAAGGCACTTGGAAAGACCTTACCGAGAACGTCAACAAGATGGCTGATAATCTCACCTCGCAAGTGCGAGAGATTGCTCGCGTAACAAAGTGCGTAGCAGAAGGTGTCTTGACCGAATTCATCAACGTCGATGTCAAGGGCGAGATTCTTGATCTCAAACTCACTGTCAACAACATGGTTCGACAGCTTAAGACATTGTCAGATGAAATCATTCGCGTGTCCGTGGAAGTAGGCACAGAAGGACGACTTGGAGGTCAAGCAAAGGTCAACGACGTTAAAGGTCAGTGGTCGGTCCTCACAGAACGGGTGAACATGATGGCTAGCAACCTCACGACACAAGTGCGATCGATTGCTACCGTCACAACCGCTGTTGCACGCGGTGACCTTAGCAAAACAATCAACGTCGAGGTGCGAGGCGAGTTCCTCGACCTTAAGTTGACTGTCAACAACATGGTTGAATCGCTCCGCACATTCTCCTTCGAGGTGACAAGAGTTGCCAAGGAAGTCGGTACAGAAGGAAAGCTCGGTGGTCGAGCTACCGTGCTGGGCGTTGGTGGTACGTGGAAGGATCTTACCGATTCAGTCAACACCATGGCTGTCAATCTGACCTTGCAGGTGCGCGCCATTGCGCACGCCACCACGGCTGTCGCACGCGGTGATTTGACACAAAAGGTCACCATCATGGTATCGGGAGAGATGCTCGATCTCGTGAACACCATTAACAACATGATTGACCAGCTCAGTTTCTTCGCTTCCGAGGTAACGCGTGTTGCTCGAGAAGTAGGCACGGAAGGCAAGCTCGGGGTACAGGCGCAGAAGCGCAATATCGAAGGCACCTGGGGCGAGATTACCGACAATGTCAACATTATGGCCAATAACCTCACTTCGCAGGTGCGTGCATTTGCTCAGATCACAGCCGCTGCTACCGACGGAGACTTTACACGGTTCGTCACTGTTGAAGCAAGCGGAGAGATGGACTCTCTCAAAACGAAAATTAACCAAATGGTCTACAGCCTGCGCGATAGTATCCAGAAGAACACGGCAGCCAGAGAAGCCGCTGAGCTGGCCAACAGGTCCAAATCCGAGTTCCTTGCCAACATGTCGCACGAGATTCGAACCCCGATGAACGGTATCATTGGTATGACGGCACTTACTTTGGAAACAGAGCTGTCAAGATCGCAACGAGAGAACCTCGTGACGGTCTCTACACTGGCCGGCAACTTGCTTGCTATCATCGACGATATCTTGGATATTTCAAAGATTGAAGCTGGACGCATGGATGTCGATGAAGTACCTTTCTCCTTGCGCGGCATCGTCTTTAGTGTGCTGAAGACTCTGTCTGTCCGAGCGACGCAAAAGAAGCTCAACTTGATGTACGAGGTGGCGCCAGACTGCCCCGATCCGCTGATCGGCGATGCACTACGTCTCAAGCAGATCATCACAAATTTGATCGGCAATGCGGTTAAATTCACCGATGCAGGAGGACGAGTAGCGCTCAAGTGCAAGCTGTCCCGGATGGTCAACTCGGATGAGGCCATGCTCGAGTTCTGCGCAGCAGACACAGGTATCGGTATCAAGCAAGATAAGCTCGACGTTATCTTTGACACTTTCTGTCAAGCCGACGGCTCGACCACACGCAAATACGGCGGTACGGGACTCGGTTTGTCCATCTCACGGCGACTGGTCAACTTGATGGGTGGTGACTTGTGGGTGAGAAGCAACTACGGCAAAGGCTCTGACTTCTTCTTTACCATGGTCGTCAAATTGGATCCTGTGACACCCGACCAAGTGCGCGAAAAGATCCGCCCATACGCTGGACGCAACATTTTCTACCTCGACACTCTTCACGATCAGACTGGCGTGCAGGAAATGATTGAAGACCTCGGACTAAAGCCCTTCACAGTGCACAGTGTTGAAGAGGCGTCGCAGAGGAAACGAGGCATGCCACGCATCGACGCCATCATTGCCGATTCATTGACCGTTGTGGAAGATCTCAGGACGGTCGAGCATCTGCGCTACATTCCCATCAACGTTGTGTCGCCAGCACAGTTGACGTTGAACCTCACATACTGCTTAGATCATGGCATCAGCTCGTATATCAATGCTCCGACTACAGCGACTGATCTGTACTATGCCTTGCTCCCATCCTTGGAGAGCTCAGCGGCGACACCGACAGAAGGCAACAACGAGGTGATCTACGACATCTTGTTGGCCGAAGACAACATTGTCAACCAAAAGCTGGCGTGCAAGATCTTGACCAACCAAGGACACAAGGTGGACGTCGTCGATAACGGCCATCTTGCGGTGATGGCGGTCAAGAAGCGTCAGTACGACGTTATTCTGATGGACGTGAGCATGCCAGTCATGGGAGGAATCGAAGCTACTATGGCCATCCGCCAATTCGAAAAGACGGTGGGCGACGACCAAGTGCCTATCGTTGCGTTGACAGCGCACGCCATGCTGGGCGACAAAGAGAAGTGTCTGCAAGCCGGAATGTCGGCCTACGTCAGCAAACCTATTCGACGAGTCGAGCTGATCTCGACACTGCATTCGCTCCTCAGTCAGAAAAAGCACGCCAGTCGAAGAGCATAAACACGCTGCAGCTCGACGAAGCGGGACTGCTCCTGTGACCACCTCGCTTCGGCGCATACTCGTCGTAACCTATCTACCCTCATCACACGTTTGCATCTTTGTTCGCTTGTATTTCGTTTTTCTCATCTGTTTACGCTTCGCTAGTGCTGGTAGGATCTTGCATCGCAAAAGATGACATTAGACTATTCCCGATGCTCGGTTGTGGGTGCACTGCCGATGTAAGTAGCGGCGATCGTGGGGAAAAGAGAGAGAGAGAGAGAGGAAGTCGAGATCTGATGTGCATGTGAGAGAGACAAAGGTAAGCGAGACACGACGCCAAACTGATCGTCGCTTGTTACCACTCAGAGCCATGGAATTGCGGGGCGAGGAGCATGATAAAACGACATCCATATCTCGATAGTCGGCTAGAAAGAAAATGTAGCACACACGATATCGATCTTCATGCTAGGTTGGTGCGCGCCCGTGTGAAAAATCCGACGTGATCGCCACAAGAGAAAATCTCCTGTTTGCTGTTTGTCCCTATATGATCGATGCGAGACCCAAACCTCGGCACACATTTCAGCTCTGAAACACAAACTTAAGGCGACAGTATGCATTTTCCTCACCCACGTTGCGCGTTGTGCGAAAGAATGAGTGCAGCGACGACGTCGATCTGTCAAAGGTCGTGGCCCGATCGATTCCATCCGATGGTCGGTGTGACACACGACGAGGCAAAGCAGAGGGACGGTTATCATCGGAGGGACAGGTCGTCGCAAGTCCACAAAGGCCAGGGGCGGCGGCGCAGTCGTTTTTGTTTTACCCACGTTTTGCCGAGCGAGAGCGGGCAGGAGGGGGCACACAAGCGTGACGGATATGACGATAACCGAATTTTGACAGGGCGATCGCTGCGTGAACCGAAGGGGGCAGTTTACAAAGGTACGGGTTTGACGGGCAATTTTTTGGATTCTCTGACTCAAATGATATCACCAAATTTTTGCGGTGTGCAGGTAACCGAATTTCGGCGTGTCTGCCGACAACATGATCAGCACACTGATACTGCGAAAGCCATGGTGGTCAGCCGGCGTGCGTCGTGCCGTCAGCCTGAGGTCCCAACGGTGCACTTGACGCACGCACCTCCGACGCTGGCTGTTGTCCATCACCACCACCACCATCATCACCGCGCACTCTACTTTGACAGGCCGATATCGACCTTTGCTCCGTACGGAACACCGCCTTCCTTAACTGCTGAGCTGCGCCATACCGACCTCGGCCAACCAAGCCGGCATCGAAGTTCCACTGCGCTCGGAACCTCTCCGTGACTCATACATCCGAACGCATTCATTCAGAACCATATAGGCTATAGCTCACCGTACTGGTCGGGCTGCCCACATCTCCCCGACGCTCTTACAACAATGTCGTTATCAGCGCTGCGGAAGATGAGCTACAACTCGTCCACAACATCTCTCGAGACACCGGACCTGTTCTCGCCCAATGATTCACACGCCTCGTCATCCGCCACTTCTGTTCATGGCGATGAGAGCTATCAGCCCGACATTTTGCCCAAACTCGCCTCGGCACTTGCCACCGGCAGCCGGCATACTGGTGACCTAATGACCGCTCTCGAAACAATGATTCGCACTGAAGGAGGCGGATCCTGGCCCCCACGTCCGACATACAAGGACTCGTGGCCTCAGTGTCTTCATCTATACGACCAGGTTGCTCGGCAAGCACCGCCACGCTTCGTCACTCCCGAAATGCGACCCAACTACACCGATGTCGAACTTCGAAACCGTATCGACGACAACCGCCGATGGCTTGCGGACTCTCTCTCGTCCGTAGATGTGTCTCGAGTCATGGCTGTTTTGCCAGAGCTTAGCGTCCAGGCAAAGCTGGGCTTCTTCGCCTGTATGGCCTATCTCACTCACTTGTATCGATGGGGGACGCTACCAGTTGTGGCAATGGCTCAAGACGAAAAGAGAGTCGCCTTCCCGGATTCTATCCGCACACCCTTCAGATGGCTCAATGACTTCTATGGTATCGAGTCGTCTGGCGGATGCCTCTTCTCCATGACACTTGTCAACATTGTCGATGCTGGATCTCCGGCGGAATCCCCCGAATTGGCGTATTCCAACATGCGACACATGCCTTATCAGTCAATCAGGGACGCCGAACGGTACAACGCTCTGGTGTTCTACGAGATGGAAAGGATTTCGCTTACTTTATATCAATCCATTGCGCAGTCTCAGAAGCTGATCGCCGTCGGACAGGAGCTCGAAGCAGCTGCTGCTCTTCGGGAAGGTAACGCTGCCCTCAAGTTGGCATTCAAGCATTTCTTTGATACACTCAAGGAGGACAAGATCAAGAAGGATGTTTGGATGTCGCACGCGCAAGGCTTCCACGGTTGGGGCGTGGATGACTTTGATGGTGTCTCTGGCGATCACTCGCTGCTGATCAGGACGTTGGACGCCTTCTTGGACATTCCGCTCAAGACTCAGCCAAAGTGTCCCTTTGCTACTGCCAAGATTGTAGATCGCGCGCCTGCCACAGCGACGCCGACGGGACCGACATCAGGGCTGCAGCTGCTGACCAAGCTGTACAACTGGCTTTCTCCATCTGCCCACTCTGCCGCTTTCGGCAGACTGACAGACTCATCCGGCTCAGCACCGGCCGTTGTATCGTGCGTCGGCAAGGCGCAAGTCAGGGAGATCCAATTCAGCGAGGTGCCTTACTCGAACGAGTATCTTCCTCGTGGTCAAGTACAATGGATCCAGAGCGTACGTGAAGCTCGCTTACGGCACAGCGTATCTGCCGATTCACCCGTGGCCGCCGAGATGGCAGAGATGCTCAAAACCTTCAAGCTCTGGCGCATGGGACACACACGCAAAGCGGTTTACTATGAAGACCTAAATCTGCCCGAGCGCAAGCCAATGACTGCTTCTGGAGGTGTCGGCGGTGGCGTTGCCCAAGAGGAAGAGGGTCTGGCTCAGATGATCGAGAAGCTCGAAGCACGCCTCAAAGCGCGTATCTCGGCCACCAAATAGCGTCTATGAACCTTTACTATTCTTCTGCATTACCGAATTACCGCGCATTCGACCTTCACTACTCACAAGGCAATGTTAATATTCCTCGTATTTTTACACCTGTGATAAGAACGACGCGTTTGTATGTGTTTCTGTCTTTCTGACCTCGGTGTTGGGTCAAGTGCCACGCCGTTATTGAGTCGCCAACGGCTATTACCGCTTCGCATACTTGCCTCTTAAACCTGGGATAAGACGGATGCGTCGGATGGCAGTCGGCAATGACGGTTAGTACCCCGGGCAATAGAATCCGAAGAACGGGCAGCGGGTTTGACGGTCAGAGCATAAGGTTGATGTGGGGTCACTGCGGGGTTCACTCTGCGTGCCTCTGCAAAGACTTCCAGATTTTGGGTCTTCGCACGTCCGTTTCTTTTCTATTCGAGGGTGTCGATTGCTTGGCTGCAAGTGTTCATCGTTCGCTGCAAGTACTAATTGCGAATCGCCGAAGGTGGCTCATGCTCACAGGTGACTATAACTTAATTGCCGATCGGCACGGGGCAGGTGGTGTTAGAGCCAGCACTTTATAAGCAAGTTTTGTATTGGCGGTCTCTTGGCGTTGGCCAGTGATTTGTATTGAGCTTTTGAATCTGTGAAGAAAAAATCCAGAGAGACGGCGCATACTGACACCCATATCTTGCCCTTTTTCATCGTCGTCTTTGCCAATTGCCTCATCACCCGCTCGCCTCGGACGCTTGTACCAACTGACTCGGCACCGCGCCTTTCTTCCCCTCTTCTTGTGCTTTGTACAGTGTTCATCCCCGGTCTCTTTCTCTCCTCCGTCAAGCATCTCTCATTTCCCATCGCAAATCAGCAAGACCTTCCGTTTGTTGTTTCCTTGTTCCTCTGTTCCCTCTGCATCTTCTGCGTTAAGCCAATATGTACGCATCTGCAGTTCGAAGGTCCACCAACTTCACTCTTGCCAATGGTGCCGAGATCCCCAAGCTTGGATTCGGCACCTGGAAGATGAAGAAGGACCAGGCTACTCCCGCCGTCGCACACGCCCTAAAGACCGGTTACCGTCATCTTGATTGCGCTTGGGCTTACCGCAACGAAGACGCTGTAGCCGCAGGTATCAAGCAGTCGGGTGTTCCGCGAAACCAGCTCTGGCTCACAAGCAAGCTCTGGAACTCGTTCCACGACCCGGCCAACGTTGAGAAGGGCCTTGACGCTACACTCAAAGACCTCGGCACAGACTACCTCGACCTTTGGCTTATGCACTGGCCTGTTGCTTTCCTCAACCCCAACAGCGCTCAGGTACCCTCTATCCGCAGCACCGGTGGCCACCCCGTCGAACAGACCGACCTCTCCCGTGACTTCATGGCCACGTACCGCGTCATGGAAGAGATGGTCAAGAAGGGCAAGGTTCGCAACATTGGCGTCAGCAATTTCAACATTCGACGAATCAGCGACCTGATCGAAGAGTCCTCCATCAAGCCTGTAGTCAACCAGGTCGAAGTCAATCCCGGCGTACACAACGAAGAGCTTCGCAATTACGCATCCTCCCACGGTGTCACGCTCCAGGCATACTCTCCCTTTGGCTCTAGCCAAAATGTGGAAAAATACCTCGAGGACCCGGTCGTCGTCGACGTTGCGGAGCGAAACAACATGACCCCTGCACAAGTGCTTCTCGCCTGGACAATCGGACGAGGCATCATTCCCATCAGCAAGAGTGTCACCCCTTCCCGCATCGAAGAGAACTTCAAGGTCCTCGGTCTCGAGCTACCCGAAGGCGATGTCCAGCATCTCACCAACGAGGCGCTGAGTCGACCCATCGAGCGAACTGTTGATCCTACCCAAGGCTGGGCTGTGGAGGACGAGATCTTCGAAGACGGTGTTGACCAGACTCGTGAAATGGAACTCAAGGGTGGCGAGTACGTCCCTCCGCCTGCCCACGAGTCGCCGAGCGAACACCGACTGGAGCCTCGTAACGACCCTGAGCATCCCTCTACCGACTCGCTGTCATCCACTCGATCCTTCCACACGGCTGCACACCCTCTGGCCACCTCTTCCACCTCGCGACCTACCGTTCTTCAGGCTAGTCTGGGTGCCAAGTCTTTCTTCCGAACTTTTGCCAGTTCCAGTCGATCTGGCGCTGTTGCTGAAGCGGCTCCTCCTAGCCCCTCGGACGCACCTGTTGTCGGTAGCAGCGTGCTCCTCCGCAACACCAACAAACACGCTTTGGCTACCCGCAAGATGCACTTCACCGATGGAGAGCAAGGAGTAGAGAGAGAGACCCGCAAGATGAACATGTACACGGTGCGTAGAATGAGCTCCTCAGCACAGTCCCCTGCCGCAGTTGTCACCACATCACCAGCATCGTCGTCGTCATCGTCTCGAGTGTTTTCACCGAGAAAAACTTTCCTGATGGAGCAGTACCTGCGTCTTCTCAGAGACAGTCAGATGGTTCTTGTCTTGCAACACAACAACCTCACTGTCGCTGAGTTTATCAAGGTGCGCGCAGATATTGCTGCCATCAAGCTGCCAGAGCCGGGAATGGAGCCTGCCGAGCTCCATGTTGTCCGTGCAGGCGTGATGAAGGCTGCCTGCAATCAGCTTGCCCACTCGAACCAGGCTCTAGCTCAGCTGCAACCTGTTTTCAGCGGTCCAATCGCTTTGCTGACATGCTCTCATCTTTCGCCTCCGTACCTCAGTGCTCTGCTCAACGTGGTTGATCGAGCATTGGGCCGAGTTCCGCCTCGAGCACCTCCGGCTGGTACGCCATTCCCGGAGACAGCTTCTGCCAATCCTCGACTGGTGCCACTGGCTGCCTTGCTGGAAGGCAACAAGCTTATGCACATTCCAGCTACGCGTGACATCGGTCGCATTGCTACTCTTGCCCAGTTGCGCGCTCAGATCATCGGCTTGGTCAGTGCTCCCGGTCAGCAGTTGGCAGGCGTGCTCAGTCAGGCTGCCGGCTCTCAGCTCGCTTTGACTCTCGAGGGTCGCAAGCGAGATCTCGAGGCCAAGCAGTCATCGACCTGATCCGTCGCCATCATTTCCCACATTCAGTTTCACAACATCATATACTTAGAGGCATTTTCTACACCTGCATTTCGAATCTCCTTAGTTTCAATCTCACCAGTTTCGGTCCCCTCAACCTTCGACGCGGCGCTGTGGTGACACCTCCGGCTCGGTGAACTTGCTGTGACTTACTGACCGAGCTCACTGACCCCCTTTTTCTTTCGCTCTTTCTCTCTCTCTTTTTGACTCTGTCGCTAGGCCATTCGCGATGCACAAGCGCATATCTTGGGTACCGATCCTACGGCCTGTGTCTTTGGCGAGGATGTTGCCTTTGGTGGCGTTTTCCGATCCACGATGGGACTGGCAGAGGAATTTGGACGCGATCGGGTCTTCAACACGCCATTGACGGAACAGGGAATCGTCGGCTTTGGTATTGGCATGGCCGATATGGGTCACACTGCGATTGCGGAGATTCAGTTTGGTGACTACATCTTCCCTGCCTTTGACCAGTTGGTGAACGAGGCGGCCAAGTACAATTACCGCTCGGGCGGGCAATTCAACGCGGGCAAGTTGACCGTTCGCGCCCCGTGCATGGGCGTGGGTCACGGAGCGTTGTACCACTCGCAGTCTGTGGAGCAGTTCTTCATGCCTGTTCCTGGACTGAAGGTCGTAGTTCCTCGCAGCCCGATCCAGGCCAAAGGATTGCTGTTGGCGGCGATTCGCGATCCAAACCCAGTCGTGTTCCTAGAACCCAAGATCTTGTACCGAAGCTCGGTGGAGCACGTTCCAGTGGACGACTATACGCTGCCCCTATCCCAAGCCGAGATTGTGAAGCCAGGCACGGCTTTGACGCTCATCAGTTGGGGGGCACCTCTCTACAGCTGCTTGGAAGCCGTCAACATGCTTCAAAACCCGCCGTCGTCGGTCTCGAAACACTTTCCGCAAGTGCTTCGCTTTTCCGACATTGAAATCATCGACCTGCGCACCATTCTGCCGTGGGACAGGGAGACCATTGTCAAGTCGGTCTCCAAGACAGGTCGCTGCGTCATTGTTCACGAAGCGCCGGTCACCGCCGGCGTTGGCGCCGAAATCGCAGCACACGTTCAGGAAAACTGCTTCCTGAAACTCGAGGCGCCCATTCAACGTGTCGGTGGCTTTGACACGCCGTTCCCGCACGTAGGCGAAATGTTCTACAAGCCAGATGCAGTGCGTATCGCCGATGCGCTCGTCAAGTGTCTCAGCTTCTAGAGAAGTTTGGTAAACACGCAACAAGGTCTCTCCACTCTCGCTGTCTATAAACATTGTTACTCATTCATGCATAGAGAGTTTCTTAGCGCTTGCTCGTACAACTATGCTGTGGGAGGGGGGCTATAAGCCGTAGATACGGACGGTTCCGATATCTTTGCCGTTGTCGTCACCGGCGTAAGCCAGGACGTACTTTGTCGGGTGCCAGGCCAGTGTGTTGATCATCGTGCCCATTGGCAGCTGGATCTTGTGGAGGAGGTCGTCGGCGTCTGGTGGATAGGGGCATGTTGTTGTGATGGTGATGAATTTATCTTCGCCGCCGGCGGCTAGCAGCTCGCCGTCGTGGGAGAAGGAGATGCTGCGAGCGGGTGCGGAGAGACTGGAAATCATCTTGTGGCTGTACCATTCGCGGGTATCCCAAAGACTGATCATGCTGTCAGACGAAGCAGAGGCCACGTAGCGCGAGTATGGATCCCATTGGATGCAGAATACGTTGGCAGTGTGCGCTACAATGCTGTGGACTCTTGAATAGTCAGACGTGTTGTGGATATGAATGGCGCCGGTGCCAGACGTCAGAAGGAGCAGCTCGCCGTCGGGAGACCAGCATAGCTCGTTGATCTCTTCCGTGCTCGACCAGACTGTTTTGAGGTTTGGGTCGGAGTTCTCGGCAGCCTTGGCTGGTGCCGGCTTGCGTGAGTAGACCGTGTGCATGATTTTGCCCTGCTTCGTGTCGATGATGGACACGGTATCAGCCTTGTCTCCGACGGCGAGGTAGTCCCCGGAAGGATGGTATGCGATGTTGATGTTGGCCCCTGGGGTTTGCACAACCTGCGATGTCCCCGGACCCGATGTCGAGCTGGACGACTGCCCTTGCTGCGCGCTGGACCTCGTGTCCCAGATTCGAACCGTCTTGTCAGCAGAGGCAGTCGCGAGAATGTCTGGGTTGAGGGGATGCCAAGCCAGCTGGTCTACACTTTCCGTATGGCCTCTGAGCTCGGTTGAAGCTCGGTAGTCTATTGATCGCTCGGGCACCCAGACTCGAACAACACGGTCAGCTCCACACGTTGCGAGCTTGCGACCGTCAACGGACCATCCTAGACCACGAACAGGCTGGCGATGACCATCGCGCAACTCCTTGATTTGCAGTCTGGGAAAAGCGGATGGCAGTACAACGCCTCTCTCCCTCAGTGTCGTCTGTGCCGCCGTCAGATTGGAAGCCGGTCCATTCGCCTTCGAACCGGGTGCAGCTGACAGCGACATGCTGTCTACCTGGTGTGAACGTCCAGCAGACTTATTAGAAGGCTTCCGCTTAACAGGACGGTTTCCTTGTCCGAAACCCGAAGGCCGAAGCAGCCCAAAAAATCCTGTTAGGGCGTCATTAGACAAATTCGTACGAAAAGCACAGATCACTCCTTGATTTTAGCCAGAATTCTTTTGCTTTCTTTTCTTCTTGGAAATTTGGCTTGGTTTTTTGTTACCGAAGAATAACGGCGAAGGGGTCAAAGCTGTCTGTGTTTGTTGCGGTGTGCGGGCTACGGAAAAGGGACGGTGTCAAGCGAACGAAATAGGCCCAATGGGACAGCTCAAGCGGACTGAACTGCTCCTTGGAGTGTTGTTGCTTGCTTCGTGCATTTTCAATTTGCAGATCTTCTTTCCGACAACACCGCTACCTTCTACACACCACACATACACGTCCCCTTCAGCTCAGCATACCATAGACAAAATGGCTCTCGAACAGAGTAAGTTCTCGTCATCGTAGGATGCGCTGCGCTACTGCAGTACTGACGGACCCTTTCGCACAGCTTACATTATGATCAAGCCTGACGGCGTTCAGCGCGGATTGGTCGGTGAGATCATCAAGCGTTTCGAGAACCGTGGCTACAAGATTGCCGCTCTCAAGATGACCCACGCTTCCGAGGAGCACCTTGAGAAGCACTACAAGGACCTCAAGGGCAAGTCTTTCTTCCCTGGTCTTGTCAAGTACATGGCCTCTGGCCCTGTTGTCTGCATCGTCTTTGAGGGCAAGGATGCCGTCAAGACTGGCCGAACCATCCTTGGTGCCACCAACCCCCTCGCTTCCGCTCCCGGAACTGTAAGTAGCTCATCGTCTCCACCTACGCTGTATCCGCCTCGTACTGAAGTCTTGCCACTTTTTCACAGATCCGAGGTGACTTCGCCATTGACGTCGGACGCAATGTCTGCCACGGCTCCGACTCCGTCGAGAACGCCAAGCTGGAAATCGCCCTTTGGTTCGGCGAGCAGAGCCCCACCATCGACTACACTCGTGCCGTCGACACCTGGATCTACGAGTAATTTGGCCACCTCCTTTTGTAAAGCAGTCACACCAACAATCTCGATTCAGCATATTCACGTGCATTGAGATCTCGGAGATTTGACATCGATTGCGCATTGAAGTGACAGGGGAAAACAGCAGGGAAAGCACGTCTACGGTCAAAGGTCCTCGCAGGTGGAAGCATGCGTCCTAGTTCGAAGACGATGACGGGCAAAGATATGGAAGGACGCTGTGGGAAACAAAGTGGGTCGATAGCCGCGACCAGGAAAGGTTCGAAAGAGATGGTTGTCCTGATCCCTTGTTCCGTTCGACATCGGCGGAAGCAGAGCAAGAGACGCGGACGCGTTCACAAAACGTTCTGTATACTCATCACCGAAGTGACGCTTCGGTCTCGACATTGAGCGGCATTCGCTGGTACAGTGTCAACATACGTAGCTGACCTCGTCCGCGAATTCGACCTTGCATAGTTGAGACTGAAAGGGGCACCTAGCAATCGCTTCTGGTGCGGGCTGGCTCCCCTACCTGACTGCATCCTAATGTCCTCTGTCTCCTGCTGATTGCTTAATCGTGATCCTCGCCCTTCGGAAGCGCCACTTTGCCCTTTAGAGGCATTTTTACGCTTTGTTGTCCTGGTTTGAGGCGCGTAATGCATCTTGGAGCGACCTCGAACAGTAATGGGGTGCGAAACAAGGCTGCAGACCTCTTTGCCGACCGTAGCACCATCCGAGTGATGAGGAAACGCCAGCAGCGTCAGTTTAAGAGCGTAGAATTGCTGACCTGATGAGCCTCGCTGTCCATTGTTGAGCGTCGCAGAACGGATCTGTACTCTTCGGAAAGCAGCGATTGACTGATCCAAGATCGCCCTCTGTTCGTTCTCGGTTCCATCCGTAGTCAGCTCTCCTCCCGCAACAAGTGGCAGCGGCTGCACTGCTCCTCGAGGGCCTCTTTCTCTGGCTGGACCAAACTGGATAAGTGGGACCTCGTGTTGGGGACCAGGTTGTATCTGTCCATTTTGCATCGCGACATGCGAAGACAATTGGAGCGCAAAGCGACCCACCAAAAATGTTCGCTCACCATCACGACAGGCAATAGCATGCTGACCGATAGGCCGCCCATTTTGGTCCATCAGGTCAAAGACAGCGTCGATCTTAAGATAGTTCCGTCGATAGCAAGCCCATTTGCCATCGACGATTCTAAAGCATTCGTGGGTCGATGACTTCAAGCGGCAGAAGACCTCCTTGGACGAGCTGGTCAGGTACAACGGTGTCCTGAGACTTGCGACGTCCTCAAAAATCTCGCCGGTGCATCCGTCCTCTCGCAGTTGCACGGCATCGTTCACAGAGCCAGCGTCTGTGTCCTGGATGGTCAGCGCCAGCTCGTGCTGACACGCTGCTAAATTGTCGTCCTCGCTATCGCTGCTTAGCTCATCCAGCGGCGGCAGAAGATGACGCATTCGTCCGTCCTCGTGAACAAGAAGATTGCTAGGAGTGAGTCTCGATCCATATTGACGCTGGAATGCTACTTTCGCCTGTTCTGAGTACAAAGACCCGACACGTTCCAGAGGTAGAGGCTCAAGTGAGTCTTGCTGGGGTTGATAAGGATGATGCTGATTGTTGCCGGGTGTAGTCGGTGTACTCGGATAGCTTGCTGCACGTTCAAGCTCCCAAGAACCTTGCTGAGATTCCAGGTCGCAATGATTCAGGTGACTTCGTCCCGGACAGAGTGTGGGCAAAGGTGTTGTTGACTCCGGAAGCACATCCAATCTGTAGGGACTTTTGCGCTGCTCCCAGAACTTAAAGTTCGAAGGCAATCCTGAAGGCAAGCCGTGAGGTGCTTCATCAGAGTGGTCGGTCATGCTTGAAGACCGCGTACGACTGGAGGACGTGTCATCTCTCGAGACGGATAGGAAGGACAGGTTATCGTCCTTGGATCGCCCGCTTGACCTGCTCGGAGAATACTGAAAGGAGGCAGCATGATGTCTCTCCAAAGCATAGCTCGAGGTAGATCGCAGCGAGCTGGTACGTGACCTGGTTGGACTGTCAAGTTGATGTTC
The DNA here is from genome assembly GCA_023212645.1 of Farysia itapuensis. Taxonomy (NCBI): domain Eukaryota; kingdom Fungi; phylum Basidiomycota; class Ustilaginomycetes; order Ustilaginales; family Ustilaginaceae; genus Farysia; species Farysia itapuensis. Next base: position 29,840 of record JALBYC010000006.1, on the reverse strand, counting down.
AGAGACTATCCCAACGACAAAAAGTAATTGCACCTGACTTACGAGAGAGGAGGCGTTCGATTTGTGTGTGACGTATCGCTTGAGGCGCCACTCGGAGACACTGAAGAAATTCTTTGTTGATATGTAGGAGCATTACAGCGGTAGTAAGGACGAGACTGAGCTGCTTCTGAGCTGACGTGATAGTAAGAGTCGTGGAGCGGTGGTGAGACTGGCTGATAATGACCATTTCGAAGCTGGAGTGGTGGTAGCTTTGGTCTCTCGGAAGAGTCTGAACTTTGCAGAGGCGGGAGCCTCAGAGCCATCAAGGGCCGTTCTTGTACAGTTCTGATTGCGGGATGATGATGACCTATGGGAGACCAGTCAGCAGATTCCGAGACCTTACTGGCCCTTGTCTTTCCTCCAGGTCTAGGCATATCGAGAGAGGGTTCATACAATGACTGTCTTCGGTAGCGGACTGTTGAGCAGGAAGGAGACGCCAGTAAATCCTCGTCGAGTCGATGCTTGCTTTGATGTCGGAGCGAAGGGACCGACCAACTGATGTGTCGAAGAATACTGGGATGAGGCAGCTTGCTTGGGGTCAGATTTGGTGAACGAGCACGCGCCACAGGTACCGAGTCCTTTGGAACGCTCCCCGAGTTAGTCTCTGATGCTTTATATTTTCCAGCCATGTTGTGTAGAAGAGCTCCACGAGACGCCTTCGTTGCACGGTTCAAGTCGTGAGTTTCGTCGGCCAATGTGTCTGAACAAAAATCCTGACTGTTCTGTCCAGCGGTCAAGTTTTCCTATGTTGAGATGCAGCGAACGAAGGACAACTTTCTGGGTCGAATAAGCCGCTCGGTACGAACCATCAGCTGATTCGACTGCTTGACACCTGCACGTGAACGCTGCAGCTCGGTCTCGTAGAAGACGTCAGATCCAGATTTTATCCGTAAGAATTTGCAGTGGCTTAGCACCTGCAGACTGGGCTCAGCCAGCAGAAGACCGCGATCAAGTACGAAACTGAGCCAAATTAACACTTGGGTGCGAAGAGGAAATGATTCCAGAAACAGCAAGAACTGTTCTTTGCTTGGTATTGCGTTTGGACCACTGGCCTCTTTCTGGGTGGACGAGAGTACAGAATTGTCCAGCGAGACTCGGAACCTCCGCGGTAATGACCACCAGGCTGTATATTCCTGTCGCACTTATCAGAAAGTCCCCCGAGCTGACAGAGAACAAAGCTGGACTGTGCGTGGGACTGACAGCTCGTTTCGCAGAGTAATGCGGGCGAAATTTATGCCTCGATCCAGAAATGGGGTACGCGACGGATGGCTACTTCAGCGATGCTGTCAATTGTGCGGAGTTGCAATTCGGAGTAGCGACACTCGGAGAAAACGGCGATTCGTCCGATGTCGACCGTCGCAAAGCTGTGGCCACCTTTGATAAATTTCTTAGACTGGACCCAAATGTGACTGTCGAGAAGGGTGGTACACACGTCTGTGCGTGAAGCCGGAGCTGTTTGATCTACAGGCGAAGAGGCCAACGGAGCGCGCTCTTCAGGTGTTCGAACTATTGCGTTGAGTAACAGTTGGGAAAATCTTTGGCTGTATGAAGTAGATGCAAAGCTGGGTGCAAGATGCCGAAGCCGGGGAAGCAACAAATCTGGGGGTTAGCACATAATTTTGCATATCTGCCGGCTTATAATGGTACCGCTTGCAGCCATATGACATAAACGGATTGCTACGAGTCGCAGACTAGTCTGTCGATTATTGCTGATCTGAATCCTATGCTGAAAAGCAAGACCTCTCCTATCTGGAACAAGATTGCGGACAGCAAGTTTCAGGCGAAGCACATGCCGGAGCTCAAACGATTAGCCTCATCTTGTCAGGTAGAGTTGATGGGAATTTCATCGAGGATAAACCCATTTGCGGACGCACAGAGCTTGGAAGTTGCTTCTGGCCCTTGCTTGCAAGCGCAAACATGCTGGAAGACAGAAGCTTCGAGATGACGTAGCCGTGTATGACTCTGCAGTCATAAGCAGCACGTCATTTCCGTCAAGACGCGGAGGTCAGCAACGTGCAGGGGACGGGTTCCGAGCCTTCTGCAGGACATACTGCCGGCTAGGTGTCAAAGCATAGGGCTTAGGTTCTATCTTTGCAACCTTAATGGTTTCGTAGAGATACGGAAAGTCTGTTTTGTAGACTGGGCGCAATCTCTCTGCAGACAGCTCCGCCGCGCGGACAACCCTATCGCAAATGCCAAGATATCATTGAAGTCATTAGATAATGACTGAGATACCTGTGGTAACTGGCGACGCAGATTCGCCGTTTCTGTCCCGCCACTGGACGGAACTGTATGATGACCCTTCGAATGTGCGTACTCTCTGTCTCTAGCTTTGACGACGTACGGAAACTCGATCCCTGAACCAATCTAAGCGTAATGCAACCGCATCATAAGGGGATGTGAAGAGAGGTGAGAGGATGATCACATCAAGGGTATACATTACAATTGGGAACATTCTTGGAGCAGGAAAAGGATACCGTCGAGGCTCGATAAAAATTACGAACAAGGCGACCGGAGAGTGCGTGAGGCGTGCGCTACTCTCAGGCAGTCTTTTCTGCAGCATCGCGCGGTGTTTCTGTTGAAGATTCAACCGCACCTGTGCTTGAGTCGCTGCTTTCCACCAGCGTCCCTGATGCAGCTTCCGGTTCGGGTCGGTGCTTGCTCCATTCAAGCGCCTCTTCGCGCTCGAGACCGTATGTCTCACCGCGCATCTTGGCAGGCGCCTCGCGATGAGCAAATGGATTCGGGTCTTCAGCATGTAGAGATGCAAAAGTATGGTTGATATGGCGATGCGTAGCCTCGTCAGCGCGTACGGCTCGAATCACGTCTTCCAACATGGCCCCTTCGCCAAGTTGCCAATACTGCTTGGCAATTTCGGGAGCCGCGACGTTCTCCCATTCAGGGAGACGACCTCCGCGAAGATCTTCCAGGATCAGGGAATAAGTAAGCACTGCCTCCTCCTCCAGCACACCAACAAAGCGGTGCGCCACCCGCGGTGCAAATAGATAGAAGACGAAGAAGAAGTTGTAGAACACACCTTGGGCGAGCAAAGCAAAAGTTCGAGCGATCCATCCGGGTTTGGCGAGCTCCATAAAGGTCAGTAGATGCATTCGTTCGTTCTCCGCATCCTCCAGCATCGTGTGAATCCAGCCCTTGTCGCGTTTCATCAGCCGCAGACTCTGCAAGTGTCGACAGGATGCAGCCACCATACCGGGCACACCGGCAATGGTTTCCAAAAAGATGATACGGTTCAGCCAGCCATCGGGACCAAAGACGAGACCTTTGGCGCGCATCTCTTGGAGCGTCATGCTGCCGTCGTCTGCAGCCAATTTAGACAAGTCGGCACCGGTCTTGTTGTTTACTTCCATACCGCCACCCTGCTTGCCGTGTTGCTCGACATCACCGTCCTTGTAGCGTTGCACTTGTTTCGAGATGTGCGATGGCAGGTGTACAGTCTTTTCGACCTCACCTTTGATGGGAGGAAATTTCTTGCCGTTGTGATCAGGATAGCGCGTTGCCATATCAAAGATACTTCGGGCAACAACCACCATTATTCGAGCAACCTTGTCGCCGAAAGTTTTATCCTGGCGGTTGACAACTTTCACCGAGTCTAGATCATGTTCCGAGTATATCGGATGAAAGAGGAGGTAGCTGCCTGTGGGATGTTTGAGGCCAGGTTCGCCTTCACGATCTTTAGCCTGCACAGCCTTTCGCGCAGGCTTGCTTGGCTGGCTCGGTCGGAGGGCAGAGGTGGAGAGACCGCGTTGGGTCAACGCTGTAGAGTGTATGAAAGATCTGTGGCCGACATGAGAAAGTAGAGAAGCCTGCGCAGCTTGTCCAACAAGCGAGACTGAAGAAGTCTTGGCACGGCTTGAAGCTACAGCGAAGATCAGTGGAGAAGCAGTCCACATGTCGGTAGCTGTTTTGATCGGTGCTGTGAGTGATGTCGACTACGGAGTATCAAAAGGCGAGTGTTAGCAGGAAAGCTCGGCGTTTTGCACATGGCCTGACGGCGTTATATAGGCACGGTGGAGTCGCGAAATTCCGGGATACAAATGTCGACTTGCTTGTGACATGTGACATCTCTAACGAGTCATGTTCGAACACAACCCCAGAGTTTGCCACCTCACCGGCAAGACGCGCGCTATGGATTCGACCTCGACCTCGACCTCGTCTGCCCGCTCTGCTGCAAACCTCCTTAGGGTTAGGCGCCCTGAGACTCGGTCAGTGACTCGGAAAGGGCAGGACAAAGGGACGCACAACACGTTTACGGTAATTAGCAACTCTTTTGCTATTTGATTGGACCCTTGTTTTGGGAAGCGGCCAACTTTTTGTGACTTTCGCTGAACTGCCCGTGGTACTGGCGACATGAGGCAGCGTGGCTCGAGATATTCTCAAATCCACACGTTTCGACTACAGATGAGATAAGTACCGCCAAAGTGAGACTAGTGTCAAGCAACAGGCGAAGTTCATTCGGGCTACGTTTCTGCGCGGGCTATGTTCGGGCGCGCTGAATGAAATCACAATGACTCGTCAATGGTTGGCTCACTACTCTCGCGCGCTACCTCAATTATGTGGGCCGTACTGACGTACGTTCACAAAGACACACGCCACAAGTGCTCGGGTGAAACAGGACCTGAACACGCCGAGATGATGAGTCCTTGCGCAAGATTGATGGAGCTCGCTCTTACCGGGTCAGTCCGGATTCCCGACTGCGCCAAAAAGCGCCGGGGAAAAATGAGTGCCCTAACATTGTCAAAGTTTTCCGCGAGCCGCGCGAGCCGCGAGGTTCGAGGATCAACGCTTCGAAGCTTTCAGCATGCGGAAGGCGTTTGTAGTATGCTCCTCGGTATGCTGTAGAGATTGATCCTTACGAGGCGGATCTGCAGACGACCACACTCGGTGGCAGGGTTTTCTTTGTTGGGTCGGCGTCTGCAGCTTGTCACAAGCATATCTTACTTGTTGGCTTCCCACCATTCAAAGCATACTTGTGTGGCTCAAACGGGTCCACAAACGAACCGTCTTATGAGTGCGGACCGCCGAAACCTGCGTAGACGCGTCACTACACGGGCCAAACGAAACAAGACAGATTTGAGAAGTTTGTTGCTTCATGCAGAAAGTATGTGTATGAACATAGCGAGTGCTAGACGACTGATGAGATGTCGTCAGCCAGGTCTCCGCAATACTGAGCTGTGACACTCAACATTGTGGAGAACAGTCGGGCTGAGTCGAAGACGACGTGCTGCCCAGTTTTGGGGATGTGGTGGTATGGTGGTACAAGGTCGGGAAAGATGCAAAGACAGTGGGCGACAGGGACAGAAATAAAGCCAAATCAACGGCGCATTTACTTCGACTTGGTCTGGGCCTTGAGGACGTTCTTCACGATCTTGGCCTCTTCAACGAGGAAAGCTCGGATGATGCTGTAGAAGGCGTGAAATTTAGTAGTCAGTACAGGGTCTCTTGTCACAAATGTCGCAACAACAGCATTGGGACAACGGCCGAGGCGAACGGAATTCTGCGGCCTTCGCAAACGGCTTGGGAGCACAGCATGTCATAGCATGCCAGTCGGCTGGCCCCAGACGCACCCGGAATGTGTGCCGTCTTGCGGCTACCAGGTCGCATATCCATGTGCGGTGAAACTACCGACGACTTGTCCCATAGATACTGCTAGTAATGACGAGCCACCGTGTGGAACACCGTGCGCTCATCTGACTGCCATTTGCCTGATGAGGAGAATGTGGACAAACACTCCGATGCAATGCTGCTGTTGGAAGACTTCAAACTTACCGAGTTCGGACGCAGTTGGAGCATCGAGAGCCACCGTAAGCACGAGACACGGTCTTTTGACGCTTGCAAATGGAGGCGAATTCTCTGGGTCGGTGAGCCTTGATGCCGGCAAGGTCGGAGTGGCAGTCACCGCACTTGGGGACAGATCCACGCTTCGCAATGTGGTGGTAGCGCAGCTTGCCACCGGGTGTCTTGACCTGCACCCGTCGGGCAGACTTGGTGTTGTACGGGTTGCGGGTTCGGAGGGTGACACGTTCAGCCATCTTAAAGGATCGTATGTAGAAGTGATACGGGAGAAGAAAGGCGGTAGTGTTTGCAGCTTCAGATCCAGCCAGGCTCCAGGAGCGAATGTGCTGGGAATTTCGGTGCCGATCGCAATTACATCACGTGCAATTTCCCTGGAACTGCAAATATGGGCGGATCCGATTTTGATTATCGTACATTTATTCGGATGTCGGGAATGCGAAGTCATCGGGAAACCTACATCGGCGATGCTTTCTTTTATCGGGTCCTATGCACGGCAAGGTCGTGATCACAGCTTCACAGCGTCAATTTTCGCCTCCCGAGTTCTTCCATCATCAGTCGTGTTGCGGGCCGTTCGCATTGCAGACATGGCGGCATCAGCGTCCACCTCGCGTCTAATGCGCCAGACTGGCAGTCACATGCTGTCGTCTGGGCGTGCAACAGCCTACGCATGCCGACAATCAATCGCCTTCTCTGATGTTGCCAGTTCCGTTCGTAATTTGTCCACACACCACTCGCACATTGGTGCCACACCTATCGACAAACCAGCCGAGGCCAAGCTCGAGATAGTCCCATACCCACCACATCCCGTTCCTAGTCGTCCATTGCTACCCAGTCTGAGACAAGCGAAGACAATGGTAATCACAGGACCACAAGGCCAAGTGGTGTTGCCACTGCATTATGCCGTCCTTCTCAATGAGCAGCCTCTGAACCGTCACGGGGATGCCCAGGCGGGAGAATCAACGTCAGCAAGTAAAGTGGATACTGAATCAACACCACCAAGGTATGAAAACACACCGCCGCCCGAAGTCAGACCAGTCACAACATCTGAACTCAACGAAGTTCCTAACTACGAAGGACAGGCGACACGCATAACTCTCAGTCTCAGGACCGAGGAGGGTCACAGGAAGCAACATGGCCTATGGGGCCTCACTCGCAATATCTTACACAACGCCTTCGTAGGCGTCACAGAAGGCCACCGGGTTCTGGTACGCTTGGTGGGTGTTGGTTACAGAGCAGCTCTGGAATTAGACCCCCTGCCTCGACAAAGCACGCTCGACAAAGCCTTAGCAGTTCGCTCTTACTTCTTCTCTCCTGAGGCAAAGGCAGTCGAAATCGAACGCGACGCCAAATTCAAGGAAGCTGCACTTAAGCAGGGCCCCAATATGCGACTCAATCTCCGCCTTGGCTACTCCCATCCGGTCATTCTCCCAGTTCCTCACGGCATTACATGCGTGGTACCGCAGCCAACCAAAATCATCCTTAGAGGCGCAGATCGCGAGCTGCTGGGCAACTTTGCCAGTTCCATCAGAAAGTGGAGAGTGCCAGAACCGTACAAGGGCAAAGGCGTATTCGTCGACCACGAGATCGTCAGACTCAAGTCAGTGAAGAAGAAGTAAAGCACTTGCCACAAATCTACAAGCACGTATGCAATTGTGTTGAGATTTAGTCTATGTGACGGTCATCTTCATCGTCTTCTTGCTCGGATGAGACCTCGGTGATGGGAGTCCTGAAAGGAATAGCGTGAGTAGAGGCGGTACCGGCGTTGGATGTTGTCGCATTAGTTACCTGACGTAGTCTGTGAGGCAGCGCAGGGGATGCGGAGGGGTTTTGCGCATCTAGCGCTCGTTGACGATGGCTGTCTAGCGCCCACGTTCGAACTCGTCGGAGGATGTCTGCTTCCTCCTCATCTGTGGCCACCTCCTCATCCTCCTCAGTGTTCGTTGAGAGGCGTTCTTTCTCGATGTCGGCTAATCCATCTTCGCTGTCAACATCGTTCACGACACTTCCTTGGTCATGAGTTGAGTCGGCATCGTTCAGTACGACGGAAGATGCGAGACTGTCAGGACCAAATTCCGACACGGTTCCCAGTTCACTTTCGACTTCAGTAATGGCCAAGTCTATCTCGCTCTCGGTCTGCGAGTCAAAATCTGTTGTTGGAGGCGTCTCAAGAGCATTCTGCCGCAATCCGCCAAGTCTAGCATTGACAGGCAACCGACGCGTAACGCCCTCCGCTGCGACCATATCCGGGTTAGCAGTGGTCGCGGCTTCACTGATGGACATGGCAGAACTTGACACCGATGCGCGTCGAGCCTTGCGACCACCTTTCCTTCGAGTTAGTGGATTCTTGTTTAGTACCCAGGTGAACCGAAGACCAGGTCTAGATACGTCGTCTTTGGAGAAGGATGGGCAGCCGTAAACTCGAGCCAGACAATGTACGACCAGGCGAAGGAAGGGATCACCAACCAGCCAAACCAGGGCGTTCGGTGTCCGCTGAAATTCTATGAGTTGACCTTCATCGATGAAATTAGACTGCAGTGAATCCAAATGCACATGTCTTCCTTTCTCGTGCTCTGTTTCGTCCTCCGGAGGAAGAAAGTGTGAGTCAAGCAGAATTGTACCTCGTTTGCGGTGTTGTTGCTTGGAATGGACGTCTGGGAGGAGGTGAACCTCCTCGGTACTCCAAAGCCTGATCTGGCGATCCACAGTCCAGACAAAGCGCTCGAGGTCTCCTGCTGTCTGATTCGCCGTGTGAATGTCTGATATGCCGACCACGTCTAGCTTTTTGAGCACTTTCCGTGCCTCTTTCAGAGATTTGCCAAAATGTCCGTGATTAGAAGAGATAGGATCCGATACGGGCTGAGAAGAACCGATCCGCGAATTTGACGGAGCAGGCAGGTTTGTGAGTAGCTGATGGCTTGCTTTCGAAGCTGATGCGTGAGTGGGAAAGGTTGACTTGATGGTATTGGTTTGCAGCCTGTAATCCTTTGCTGATGGACGCACAGCATGAGGATTGATGGACAGGAGCGTCGCATTTTCGGATCGCCGCTGCTTTCGTCTACCCACATCTCTATTACTGGAGACACTGTTGCTCCGTTGCTTAGTATTGCGGTACGTTGGAGGAAAGGAAGCGGCGCCAGCTCTATCGTCAAGTAGGTACGAGACATGGTCGGGATGTGACACTCTGTGATGCTGCAAGGAAGAAGGCAAGGCCATCGGGGTAGTCCCAGATGACAGAATCCCAGATTTGGGCACAGCACTATCTCTGCGCTCCGCAACCATACCGGGATCCAGCTCGAATTGCTGTTCCACACCGTCCATGTTCGCCTGTCGTTGTGTCAGTATTGGTGCTCACTGCGAAGTGTCGCTCCACACTCTCACGTCAGATATGGCCCATCTGCCGATTTCCAACACAGATCGGCGATGCCATGCAATTAAGTTGGCTGCACAGCTGCACAGCTTTGAGCCGCGCACAGCCCACGTCGGTACGCCACTGCAACACGCAACACACAAACCTTGCCAAGTCGAATCGCAGCCCAAGCGAGATGAGCTCAAGCTTGTCCAGCATATAAACTCGGCCCATCGACCAACCACCACCCTCATCGGCTTCCCTCCCTGTTCTCCATCTACCTTCAGCAAATATGTCATACTATCCAGGCGGACCAAACCAACCCCAGTCTTCTTACCCCGGCGGACCCCAATCCTCTTATACTGGCGGTGCGGGAGGATCATCCTACCCCGGAGATCCTTTGTCGTCATCTTCTTATAGCGGCGCCCATCAATCATCTTACTCTGGTGCACCACAATCATCGTATCCCGGAGGACCTCAATCGTCGTATCCTGGAGGACCCCAGTCTTCCTATCCCGGCGGACCCGGCCCTGAGCCTCAGCATTACGGCGGTGGACAAAGTGACTACGGCGCACAATCTTCCGGGTATGGGTCGCCTTCTCCTTATGGTCAACAGCAGCAGCAGCAGCAGTCCTATGGCTATGACCAGCAACAGCAACAGCCAGTGCAATACGATGAGCACGGCAATCCCATTCCCGGCGAGCGTGGTCTTGGTACGATGGCCGCAGGAGCTGCCGCTGGCTGGGCCGGCAACAAGATGACCGGCGGCCACATGGGCACATTCAGCTCCATCGCTGGAGGCGCCATCATGGCGCAGGTCGGCAAGAAAGTTTTCGAAAAGTTTGAGAACAAGAATCAGCACAATCCATACGGCAACGGTGGCTATGGAGGCGGCAGTCCCTTCGGCGGCTCCAATCACCAAGGCGGCGGCCACGGCTTCTTCAAGTGATCTGCCTCCCACATTTGTCCCCTGTAAATACACTTGCTCCTTTCATATTGTACGTCTGCTCAGCATAGCTTGGAACCCCCGTAATAAACATAGATCAAAATCATTGCTATCATGTGAGGATTCTTTACTTGAGAACAAAGGCGCTGATTGTAGCTGCGTCCTTGCACTCGTTGTCTTCCAAGCGAGCGACCTCTTTGCCCTGTCAACAGAGAATGGGAGAACGAGAACGAAAACGGGACTGAGTGTCTGGAAGTACGCATAAGATGGAAAGTTGACGTACCTTTACCATCTTGGTGATGGTCGGAATAGAACTGATGCCATATTGTTTGCGGAAAGGATTGTCTGGCGTCTTCCATCTGAAATGAGTGAGGGTCTGGTTTAGACGTGGTGCAGCAGAAAATGAGCGCCACAAGACTTACTCTGCGCGCTGTCCAACAAGGACAAGTTGTGCTGCAATCTTGTTTGTTTTCGGGTCAGTCTCAAAGACCTCGCGGATATGAGGGAGAGCATCAACACAGTCAGGGCACCAGGGTGGAGATCCTGAGCTGAAAAAGATCAGATACTGAGGATCTGAACTTTCATCGTTGGCTGTTGGGACCTGTTCGGTGGTTGTCAATGGCATCTTGACGACCTGGGGGACAAGGTGAGATTAGACGTAGCTGGTATAGAAAGGAAAAGGGAATCTTGACGAGGGTGTCGATTCGGCACGGATCGCGGTACGCTCTTTACGCGTAAAGAGCAACACGATGTGGAGCCATAGTGCGCGACATGGGACAATCTCTTCCTCGGTTGCTTTCTTACGCAACGTTGCCCGTTTCACCAAACTGTTCGCATTCGCCTCGCGTCGAGCCAGCGCCGTACTTTACGTCTGTCCCATCGCAAGACTAGCGCCGTCGAAGTCGCGCTCGGCGCTCAGCAGTATGACAACATCGGCCATATCTCCTTCAGACAGGAAGCGAGCAATTTCTCCAGCTGTGAAAGAGCCAAAGACCAAAGTTGCCAAGACAGACAATGTTGCGGATGAGTTCGACGATGCAAATAGTCTCTTGGACGACGAAGCGCTCATTGCAGCGGCAGAGGCCGCTGAAGTAGCTGCTGTGTCCTCTTCGCCTGCTTCCAGTGCAGTGACCCCCTCTAAGAGCAAGCCACAATTGAGTTCTGCCAACCTTGGCCTTCCTAAGTCACAGCCACAAGCTACTGAACAGACTGAGAACGGCACAGCTGCGGTACCAGCTTTACCAAAGTTCGAGCCTCCGAAAGAGCCGCTGGCGGATCTTCTGGCGCTTGAAAGACAGACCATGGCACCGGATTGGTTCAAGCGTCTAGAACCAGAAATGTCCAAGTCGTACTTTGTCGAGCTCAAAAAGTTTCTTGCTGCCGAAGATACTGCTCGTCGGGTCACCTACCCGCCTCCGCAGCTGGTGCACTCCTGGTCACGCTTGACCCCGATCGAGAAAGTCAAGGTCGTTGTCGTTGGTCAAGACCCCTATCACGGCGGCGGACAAGCCTGTGGACTGTCCTTCTCAGTCCCAAAAGGTGTTGCAGTACCACCATCACTCAAGAATATCTACAAAGAGTTGACGACGGAGTATCCTGGTACATTCAAGGCTCCATCGCACGGATGTCTGGACGAGTGGGCCAAACAGGGTGTGCTTTTGCTCAACGCCAGTCTTACCGTCAGTGCAGGCCAGGCAGGCTCTCATCACGGTAAAGGCTGGGAAAAGCTGACCAAGCGCATTCTCAAGCTGATTGCTGATCAAGCAGCCAACTCTTCCGGTCCGTCATCGAAGGCCAAAGCCACAGCCAACTCGCAGATCGCCAACATGTTTGCCAAAGTCTCGGCCAAGCAAGCACAAGACAAGCCCCACGAGGAGTACAGCGAGAACCCTGTGAACGACAAAGCTAGCCAGGACAGTGAGGAAAAAGGAAACGGTAACCCGTGCAAAGGTGTTGTATTCCTTGCATGGGGCGCACCAGCTGCGAAAACGCTGGCAGAGGCAGGTGTGACCGAAGGTTCTCCCAACGTTCTTATTCTACGCTCCCCGCACCCTTCACCCCTCTCAGCTCACAGAGGCTTTCTTGGCAACGGCCACTTCATCGCCGCAAACAAGTGGCTTGAGCAGCAATACGGCCCAGGCGGTGGCATTGACTGGTCCAGACTGTAATACCAATCATGTGTGCTATTGAACGCAGTGCTAAAGAATGATGTGCTTATCCGGTGAGGGGCCAGTCGAGCTGTTCACCGTAGTTCCAGTGTATGGACTTGACCTGAGTGTATTCCTTGATGGCATCGACGCCGAGCTCTCGACCCATGCCGGAAGCCTTCATACCGCCAAAGGGTACGGCATTGCTGAGGACGCAGTAGGTGTTCACCCACACAGTACCAGCCTGGATGGCGCCCGACACGCGCATGCATCGAGAGGCGTTCTGCGAGAATACGCCAGCGCCCAATCCGTAAGATGTGTCGTTGGCAATCTCAATCGCCTCTGCCTCATCCTTGAACGTTGCCACAGCCAGCACTGGGCCAAAGATCTCTTCGTCGACGATCTGCATGCCCTTTTTGCATCCAGAGAAAATCGTGGGCTGGACAAAGAAGCCATTGGCAAAGTCGCCCGATCCTTCTGTCCAGGCGCCACCGCCGACCTCGACCTTGGCACCCTGCTTCTTGCCTGACTCGATGTACTCGAGGATCCGTTCCTGGTGTCGTTTGGTAATCTGAGGTCCTTGGAATGTCTGCTTGTCGAATGGGTCTCCGATCTTGTGCGCCTTGAAAGCTTGGACAAGCTTCGGCATGAATTTGTCGTAAATGCTCTCCTGAACAAAGAGTCGCGATCCAGCGGTGCAGTCTTGGCCCTGGTTGAAGAGGATACCGAGGGAAGCCCAGTTGACAGCCTGATCAATGTCGGCATCGTCGAAAACGACGACGGGAGACTTTCCTCCGAGCTCGAGAGTCACTTTCTTGAGATTGGACTGTGCGGCGCGCTCCATGACCCGACGACCGATGGCAGTAGAACCAGTAAAAGCAACCTTGTCGATACCGAGATGACCACTGATTGCGTCGCCGACGACCGGACCAAGACCGTTGACCACGTTAAAGACACCCGGCGGCAGACCAGCCTCGAGCGACAACTCAGCGATTCGAAGTGCGGTGAGAGGAGTTTGTTCGGCAGGCTTGAGAATGACACAGTTACCGGCGGCAAGTGCGGGTGCTACTTTCCAGCCGAGCATCATGATGGGATAATTCCAGGGAATAATCTGACCGCAAACACCTAGAGGTTCAAGCCGAGTGAAAGCCAGTTTCTCGCCTTCTTTTTGCTCGATTGTCTTGCCCTCGATCTTGTCGGCCAAGCCGGCATAGTATCGGAAGCAGCCTGCAGTGTCTGCCACATCCATGGTCTCGGCAATCCAGCGCGGTTTTCCGTTGTCAATGGCTTCGAGCTCGCCGAGCTCTTCGGCATGCTGGTCAAGTAGATCAGCCAGCTTGAGCAAGGCGGTAGCTCGCTGACCGGGCGAGCTGTTTCGACCCCAGACGGTGTTGTACGCCTTTCGAGCGGCCTTGACGGCTCGGTCAACGTCAGCCTGAGAACCAGCCGAGACATTGCCCAAGGATTTGCCGGTGGCTGGGTTGACAGTCTCTAGCCCTTCGCCATTGGCAGCGGGGGAAAAGACGTTATCAATGAAGATGCCGGTGGGCACCTGAATTGTCTTGCCGGACGGAGATGAGATCTGGAGCTTCTCTGGCACAGTCATCTTGGGATTATGAGAGGGTAAATGAGGGGGAAGGTCGATTTGAGAAAGGCCTGGCTATTTGAGGATGATTGAGGAGTCTTGTCCTCTGCACTCTGCTCTCGTTGAGCCGGGCGTCTAAACGATAAGAGAAACAGGACCGGTTGGCAGACCAGAGACCCTGTGGGTGCCAATGGTGCTTAACGAGTTGCCAGACTTGTAGTGCGTCCACTAGGACCCTATTGATTAAGCTCCCCCATTTTTGTGGAGTGCTTTGCCGCGCTTGCCGCGCATTTCATTTGGCCATGCACTGGCGTATGCGATTCGCCCGTCCCACGCCGCGATAGGTTCAAGTGATACCACAGAAACCGAAAGCCATCGGAACACATCCCGACAGCCTGCAAGGGCGTTGCGCCGAGATTCAGCAGAGAATGCATGCAGTGCACGTCTTTCTTCTGCCCCACACTAGAGTTGTACTTGGGAACGCTATTCGTTGCGTGCGCTCAGGACCGCGCCATGCAAGGCACTGCTCACATCACAGTGTCCTGCGCTTATCATGTCACCGACCGAATCCAAAAGGAACGACTCCTCCCTGCCTGCAAAGGGTAAACGCTCCAAGTCTGGCTGCCTGACATGTCGCAAACGAAAGAAAAAGTGCGACGAGACTCTCTGTCCAGAGACGGGCGGATGCTGGCGGTGTCGCAATGCTGGATATCAGTGTGAAGAATTTCGTCGTCCCCTCGTCGTATACGAACGTGGCGCATCCGCCACGTCGTCCAAGAGCGTATCAAGGAGAATCAAGCAGTCGCCCGAAGCCGGACTTAGTGCGTCACCCTTGTCAGACTACAAAACACCCCAGACATCGACCTCCAGCGGAACTCTGCACCATGAGACGACCAGTGCCCTCAACATGCCAAACAGTCTGGCTGAATTTGCTGGACTGGCTACGAACAACGACACATGGGCTTTGCTCGAATCCATTCCGTCCCCTGTCACCGCAAATTTTCGTCAACATGTTCCGACGTTTGACCCGATACTGTCGCCAAATCCACCGCAGCATTCACAAGCGCTCCTGCCGCCATGCGAAATAGTTGGTGACTGTCTCTTTTCTGGACGTCATCTGTGTGCTGCATGCAGCGCAGTTGCGAGCCGCCTCGTTGATCCTGGCACATCCGACATGTCTGCCTTGTCTCCTATCTTTGCGACGATTCCCAGTCTGTCAACACCTGCAATTTCGCGACACCCATCTCCCGGTCCTTCTAATCCATACCTTGCTGCAACGTCAACCACTCACACATCTTCCCCAAAATCACAAACCATTCTGGAGAGCTTGATTGGCTACTATGGCACACTCATCACCTGCTGGGCACAAGGATGCGATGCAAAAGGTCTCGAAGGTTCAACCCTGTTTCCCGCACTTGTGCCGTATCTGCTCGACCGTATCAATAAGGATCCGCCGCTTCGGCTTTCGATCGCTGCAGTGACAGCAGGATACATTGGTGGATCACGTCTTACATGGCCTCCAGATGTGATTGCGATTCACCAATGGGCTTCGACTTTGCGTGCTGATCGAGCTTCCATCGCCGATTGTGTACGTGCCAATGTTACGTTCCCTCCGCCCGAGACACCGGACACCACCTGGTCCACGTCGCCTGGCGACAGCCTTTCTTCTGACAACCACAGTAGACTGCCCAATTCAAAGCGACGACGAAGATCCACACTGGCTACTTTGGATGATCTCCTTGTGGGCCAAGCACAGGCGCTCAAGCATCTGGCCATTTGCTCGCTTGACGAAGCAATTAGCGAATATCGAACAAAGTCAATGCGCGTCCCCGGTCTCGGTCTTACCGAAAAAGGTTTTCTGTCCGAGGTTGGCAAGATTAACTCGCTGTTGCTAACCTCGGTCAACTTGGCCATCTACACATTTGCGGAAGAATCTGCAGAAAGCTACTTTGAGGAGAGTGACAGGATGCGGAATCTGGTCATAAGCACCTTGGGCACGTTTCCGCCAGTCAACTTGGCCAAGCTCAACTCTCTGGATCATCTGGGATTTAGGACGTATGTTTGGTGCGACGTCGGAACAGCCATTGCCCGCGGTAGTCTGCCTCATGTGCAGCTGACGCCATTGAGCGCTGTGCACGATGATCCATCTGGAGATGCGTCGAATCTGCTGGGTCCGGTGTTCAGTCTACCTGATGGCTTAATGATTGCGCTCTCGGAGATTGCGCGGCTGCGAATGGACTACGATGGCGGAGACTACGCTGCTACAGCACGAAGAGGCGTTGGCGTTGCTGTTCCACCATGGGTTCACACCAGAGCCGAAAAGATCATAAGCCAAGTCAGGTCTACTCCTATTCCCTCGACACTGTCCACTGGTTCAGAGACATGTGCCAAGACGATCAAAGAAGCTTGCTTGATACTGATCTACACGCTCATATATCGTGTGGGATCGTTGCATCCCGTCATCCGCCAGTCGCTGGCTCATATCCTCGAGCTATGGTCCACATCTGGCGAGCAATACTGTCGAACGGTCGGATGCAGTAACTACAATATTCCTATGTTCATAGCCGCCTCGGTCGCCATTGATCCTCAAGACAGGACCATCTGCGCCAAAGCAATGCAGATTGTAGGCCACGAGGAATCTGCGCCCGCTTCAGGTAGAGCGCTGATTCACAAGCTGTGGACTACAACCGACACAACCGGCCTTCCATGCTTTTGGACGGACTTGATAGCTTCCGGAGATTACTGCGTCGCCTTTTTCTGAGCGGCTATGGCATAATGTAATTTTAGAATGCTCATCCTGCAGTGTGAGAATGCCCACTGAACGTGTATAAGCTCGTATGGCGGGGTAGAGCACGTTCTGATGCCGCCTGAGCCGACGGAAGTTCGGGAGGTGGCAGGCCGGCGTCGCCGGGGAGGCTAAAATACCTCGCTTAAGTCCTTGAGCCAGAGTCTTGGCAGTGCATGATTTCGCCTGTCAAAGATTGCGCGAAGCGAAGCGCGAACGTGTTGCTTTGCTTGGCTACTTCTCAGCCAGGGTTCCGCAATGAGCAGCACCTGTAGGAAATATGTCTAGCTCAAAGCAGCGTTTCCATCGGCCACGGGATGAGATAGATGCGACTTGTCAGGTCCCTTCGTCTCGCTTCTCAACGCTTTATAAAGTCAGTCCTAGAACGATCGTTCCAGCCAGTCCAGCAAGCCCACACTACCTAGTTCCTTTTGTATCGTCGTCCCCTAATCTCACCCGCAAAGATGCGAAGCTGTACCTCCCTTCTCGCTGTACTCGGCCTGTCGGCTCTAATCTTTTCGTCGGTAGCTCAAGCAGCGACCTTGGCGTGGGACTGCACACGAACGCCCAACATCTGCAGCAACGACTGCTACGCAATCCAGTGTCTGGGCAGGCCATCAACGCTGCATCGAGACTCTGCAGAGGCCACAACTCACCGAGCCAAGACCGCATGCAAGTCCCCAAACCGTTGCTCGGGCGGCGACTCGGATCACAACAGCTGCGGTAAGTAAATGTCCTCTCTTGCCTGTCTGAAGCTAGATGCTGACTTTTGCCAATATTTTACCCCAGATGAATACCCGTACGCTTCCTCGCAGGAAGGTGGTTCTACTTCAGTGACTCGATGCGTCTCTTCGACGGAGAACTCGCGACAAGGCGGCACATTGAGCAGCTTCTACTCAGCCAACAACTTGGAAGACGGAGACGCTTACAACCTCGCTTTCACCAACACCGGTGGCCTGCAGTACTGCGGAGGAAGCTGCTCCAACTCTGGCAACGAGCTCCTCTCCAGAAGAGCCTCCAGCGTCGCCGATCTGGTCGGCACTCAGTACATTCCCAGAAAATTTGTTACCGATTCGGGACACGAGCTCACCAGTAAGTTTCAGCGCTCAATCTGAGATCTCTCCTGACATTACTGACGCTCGTTCCTCAATCACAGTGTTCGAGCCTGTTTCCGCTCCAGGTGACCTTGACTCTCTCATCGGTACTCAGACCTGGCTTGCCTACGAAGAGCGATTCGTTACCATCACCGAAGCTCTTGCCTAGTCAAAATAGATGCACACAGACTCTGGCAAAGATTGGATGTGGGTATGCTAGTATTGTATCAATGGTGCCAAAGAATCCCTAAACTGAAAGAAAAGCTAAACGAAGAGAAGTGAATGTGTGCGCTCTAAGCCCATGGTGGAAGAGCAACAGTGGATCCGTAGATACCACCGTCGACGCCAATGATGGTGAGGATAGCGTTGAAGACACCAGCCATGCCCTCACCAGCGATAAGACCGGCAGCGATGGCAAAGGCGAGCAGGTCGAAAGACTGAGGCAGCTTTCGCTTCCAGATCAAGCCGGAAGTGGCACCCATGCACATGGCAATGGGGTAGTATGTCTGGGGCACGACGAATCCGAGACCAACGGCGTTCCAGTTGGGGATGAAGACGTGGTACTTGGCGGGGATGATGGTGTACTTGGCGACAACAGTGACGATCGAGATGATGGCAAAGCCGATGGCGGTCAGACCGGACGAGAGCGAGACAGGCAGCTTGGGCGAGATAACGGCAACGGCAACGGCTTTCCAGGCAGCAACCGAAGGAGCGGCAAAGGGGCAGGTCTCGGCGGTAGCGTCAATGATGCATGGGTAGGCTCGGGCAAAGAGCACAAAAAGACCGGCAGAAACAAAGATGGAGAAGAAGGAGCCAAAGCACTGAGCCCAGAACTGGACTCTGGGCTTGGCGCGCAGCATGTGTCCGGTCTTCAAGTCTCCGACCATGTCGACAGCATGCGATGCTGCAGATGATGCAATCGAGCCGGCAATGAGGTTCTCCAGAAGACCACCGGCACCGGTCTTGCCCTGGCCTCGGAGAGCACCACCGACAACGAGCTGAGAAGCCTTGGCAATAGTACCGACGGGGTTGGTGTCAGTAGCACCGGAAGCCTGAACACCGACGAAGGAGAAGATGAAAGCGAGAATGATGGCAAGGATAACGTTGCCGAGGTTCATGTGGAACTGCAGGCAGCAGACAAGGCAAGTGAAGACGATGGAAGCCAAAAGTCCAATACCCCAGACCAAGATGGGAGTCTGGTCCTCCTTGGAGACCGGGTCGGGAATAGCATCCTCGTAGATGACCATGGCCTTCTTGGTGATCTTGCTGTAGACCTCCATGAAAGCGGCACGGGCACCGCGGTAGAGGGTGGGTCCGTTCATTGCGAGCTCGGCGAAAGAGTAGGCAAACATCATCAGGACACCGGGCCACAGAGCCCAGTATCGAGGCGAAGCGGCGTTGAGTGGCTGGGTGTTGGGGTTGAACGACATCGAGTAGTAGTTCCATCGAAGAGGTTCGACGGGGTCAGCAGAGGCCGAAACACCAGTGTGGCGACCAGTAGCCTTGCCAGTAGCAACGATGGCGGGGCCAATCATAGCCCACATAAGGAAGGAGCCTCCGAAGAAAGAGTAAGAGGCGTTCATACCCGAAAGCATACCAGCACCGAGGAAAGCAGGAGTCCATTCGATGAGCCAGCCCCAGTTGTCGACAACAAGAGCTGACTTCCAGCCCCACTTGTAGAGCCAGTAGAAGATGTGCCAGTCCATGAGAATACCCGAGGCGTACTGGTTGACAACAACGAAGACGAATGCAGCGGCGAAAGAGTAGAGCAGAGCCCGCGACTGTTTCTTGGCAGCAATTTCACCTCCGGGAGTGTGGAGAGATCGAATAGTGTAGGCAGTGGCGGTGGGCGAAGGGAAGATGAGCTTCTGCTTGAGAATGTAGAACTTGCGCAGAGGAATGGCGAAGAAAACTCCGTAGTAAGCAGAGACAGCGGAGAAGGTAATCAGACGGGCAAAGTCCTTGAGCGGGTCAGGGTTGAGAAGGTTAAGCTGGTACATGGCGGGAACGGCAGCGACAAACATGCCAGTCAGCGAACCAGCGGCAGTGGCAGCGGTCTGCACCGTGCAGTTCTCTCGTGGGCCGAAGAAACCGCCACCGAGTGATGGTGGGAGGACCTTCTGCATGGTCTTGATGATGGAGAAGCCAAGAATTGCACCGAAGAGCGAAGCACCAAAGGTGAAACCAGTCTTGAGACCAAGGTAAACGTTCGAGGCGGCAATGACACATCCAAGCATTGTGCCGATAACGAGGGATCGGATCGTGAGGTGCGAAGTCTCTTCGGGGAAGCACGACTCGTCGAATTGCTTGCCAGAGGAGAGGTCCTCGGGAACGTAGTCTTCTTCGGCGGCCACAGCCTTCTTCTCGGAGTCGTAGTAGCCAGTAGTGGGCATTTGACCCTGGATTCCTTCAGCAGACGAGATGGAAGACTTCTTTTCGTCGTCGCTGTTGACCATGTTGGCATCGGCAGTCAGACCATGCTCCTCGCGGTAGTGTGGGACGTGGGTCTCGGCGATCTCGTTGGTCTCGTTGTGGAGCTGACCCCAGGTGGGTGTTGGGACGACCATTGTGTTGGAATAGAAGGCTGTTGAGCCGCTACGTTGCCACCACGGATGAATAAGAGGTTGAAAGGATGGGGGATCTAGAGCACCAGTGTGGCAAGGAGCCTATTTGTATGCTCACAGCGCACAAGGTCATGGCCTCGACTCCCGGCGAGAGAACTCTGTGATTGGACGTAGATGAAAGCAGGCACAGGCGCTGCGGGACAGTCACGCTTGTCTCAACCGCGTTGATTGGCTGCACAAGGCGAAGTGTGTCTCGTGGCAATTCATTCGTTATCAGTGCAGAGTGGGGTGAGCCACTCAGGTTCACCGTTGACCGACGATCGAGCTTGAGCAAAGTGAGTGTCTTTACACCGCACGCCAAGCTTCCGTACTCTATGACAGGACTACAGGATTCATGGCCAAGAAATTCATGCGGCTATGCGTCTTCCGCACCTATGAGTGCTCTCGCTCTGCATTCGGACCAGCGGCCGCCGCGGCTGCCAATTTTGACGGGTCGGGCCGGTCGGGTTGGAAGAACTAAAAAAAAGTTTCGACCTCGCTTCCGAGCTTCAGCATGAGTCCCCGCGCAAACAGCGAATTGGAACCGGTCTATCACCTTGTTTAAGCGAGCTTGGCATTGTGACTGACTATCCGAACAAATTTTTGCGAAAATATTCCGGCCATCCTTGCCACATATCCCTGTCCCACATCCCATGTTGATGGGGGCCAGATTGTGTTCACTAGCAAGTGGGTTCTGCACATTGATGAGGTGATCATCTCATTTGCTAGAACCGGAGTGGAAACCCTGCATCGGGGGATAGACGACCGAACAAGGAATCTGCAGGCTTGTAGCAACAATGGGCGTTTTGACCGGTAGATTTCGTTCTCAGCACCAAATTGAAATACTGACAAGGAATACAAGCCTGATTTGTTAATGGAACTTGACGAGATTTGTATTGCATTGGTGCTCCCTCTGCTTTAACTCTCACGGGAACTCGGAAATCTCCGATCGACGCTTCTCGCGGTTTCCTGTAGAATCAGCCAACGCCTTGGCTTTGCGAGACTGGGTCTGTGCGGCTTGGGCCAGACCATGCAGTGCATGCAGTCGGAGGCCTCTCTGCCGTCGAGCCAAGAAGCAGCATTTTACAGCATATCTTGCGCCAAGCACTCGGCTACCTTATCGTTGCGCTTTTACCCCATATTCTGTCGTGCGAGGTGCGCAACCCCCTATCTGAGAGCATCCATGATTGCCATCCATCGCCCGCTTGATCCGATGTCGGAGCTCTGAAAGCAGGAACAACGATAACGAACGGCGCCCGTCCTTCCGGACCGATACGTCACAAGACCAGAGAGTATCGTAGCTCGTCGCTGATGCATTTGGGGCATACCACACGCCACGTGGCGTTACGTGTAAATGTATTGAGCTGTTAGAGTCGTATGATACTGATGGGCCGATAGCGCCGATATGCCGATCGACCGATCTCCATCTTCGAGCTGCCCGATTCTGGAAAAGCGCGTAAATTGCAATATCGCGCGACGCGAAGTGCACAAACAACACTCACAATTTTGAGTTTCACGACCACCACAGAGCAAAAGCACCAACATGCCGGTAGCCAGCAGTCATGACGAGCCATCTATCGTCGCTCCATCTGAGCTGCGACGGCAGATCCTGCGCACGTTCACGACGAAACATGGCTTGCAACTGCATTCGTCGGCTATTTCATTCATCCTTTCGACACTGGCTTCGCACGGCTTGCTGGACCAGCCATCGGAATGGACCGAGGCCATCGAAGCACTCGCCAACGGCATTGTGGACAATCAGACGAACTCAGATGGCCCGACATTCTTGGAAGCCTCAAACGCTTCAGATCTCGTCACTGCTGCATCGCTCGAAAAGGTGTATTCTGCTCTAGTAGTTGCTGACTCGGCTGTCAGACCAAGTGCCTCGGAGGCAGGACCTTCGAGATCTGCAGGCAACCATCACGAATTGACTGAAGGAGAGATTCCAGACCCAGATAGATACTTTTCGGTCGTCGATGCATTTGCTCAGCCCAAGATCACGTTTGACCCACATCGCAAGGTCTTTGAGCGCTGCGGCATCAGCTCTACACTGCTACCGACAGCCTCCACCAGATCCGCCTTTGTGCGTGAGAGACTCAACATTCTCAAAAGCGTCGTTGCAAGGAACGAAAATTTCTGTCCACCTCTAGCCATTTCGTCTGCCGCAGATGGCGGCAAACAGGACCGAGATAAATTCATGAAACTTACTTCCACCAAGAATTTACTGGGAAGGCAACGGAAGCGCTTTCTTCTGTTCGGTATGCTCAGCACTGCCTCCGATGGCAGATACGAGTTAGAGGATCTCGATGGTATTGTCGGTCTGGACCTAGAGGATGCCATCCCAGGCGAAGGCATTTTTACCGAAGGTTCACTCGTTTTGGTCGAGGGAGAATATACTGAAGAAGAGCGCATTCGTGTTTATGCTATCGGTCATCCGCCCTCTGAAACGCGCGCAGCCGCTCGACAAATACACGCCCATGCTGACATTCTCGGAACCGGCGCCATCACCATCAAAGACGAAAAATCATACCGAGTCCATGAAGAGCAGCACGACGATCTATGCTTTGTCGTTATTAGCGATCTGCATCTCGACCATGCTAAGACGATGAGCAGCTTTCGTGCCATGCTGCAGGGATACACCGATGCCGATTTCGTTCCGTACGCTTTTGTCCTCTGTGGCAACTTTTCCAGCACTCCATGGACTGGAGCTGATATGGTGACCAAGTACCAAGGTAAGGGCGAAAGCTTCGTACCAACGATCTCTGAAGCTAATGTTGTGTTTCTTTCTAGCCGCATTTTCGACGCTCGCCGACCTGTTGGCATCCTTTCCGACAGTGATGCGCCAGTCACATTTCATCCTTGTGCCGGGCCCAGAAGACCCTTTCCCGACGCCACTGATACCTCGTCCGAAGCTACCAGATGTCTTTACCCGCAAGTTGCAATCTAAGCTTGGCGACCGCTTGTATGTCACAAGTAACCCATGCCGTATATCTTACTTCAGCCAGGAGATTGTCATCTACCGCGACAACGTAATGGCGCGAATGCTCCGAAACACCATCTCACTCAAAGACGAGGCGCGAGAAGCGGATCTGAAGAAATATGTAAGTCAGGCCGAACGCCCAACTTTTGTTTCCAAATACTGAACCTGTTGTGTTCGCAGCTGGTGTCAACGCTTCTGGACCAAGCGCACCTCTGCCCCTTGCCACAGAGAATCAGACCCGTTCTTTGGGACTACGACCATGCCTTACGACTGTATCCGATGCCAACAGCAGTACGTTGTAAACTGTATGCTCACCCTTTGCGAATCTCTCACTGACCTTAGCGCTCCGGTACTTTTACAGCTCGTTTTGGCGGACTCTTACGACCGGTTTGAATTGACATACGAGGGCTGCCACGTGTTCAACCCGGGTTCTTTCAGAGGCAGTTCATTCGGCTGGACGACCTACTACCCATCCTCAGGTCGGACGGAACGCAGGTACGTGCCTTGAAAAGCTCGGTCGACTGAAATCAGTGAACTGACATTCTCCATCTTCTCAGCGAGCTGCCACAGTCTTGAATAACACACAGTCACACGAGCAAGGTCTAAATGTTGTGAAAAGAATGTGTTGTATTTGGTAATCTGTGCCGCAGTCCGAACGGAGCGAGAGATCGAACTATAGGTCTACCAGAGATAAGAGAGCAATGCGAGCCGAGAAAGAAGGGAATGTCCGTGAGCAAATGCAGAGGAAAACAAGAACGCTTAGGAAAGACCGGCTCCCGATGTGACAACTTGGAGTCGAGAGGAGGTCATGTGTGGGTACTGCCAGAACATGGCGCCGGCGTTCCAGCCGTTTTGGACGGCAATCTTGAGACAGCCACCGAGAACGCTTGGCTTCATAAATCCGTTGTCAGCATCGTCAGATACGGCGGGCTTGCCAACGACAAGCTTGTCGAGTGGGACACCTGCGTACTTGTTGATCTCGAACAAACTGGTAAGGGGAAAGACATCGTCCGAGTTCCAGATCAAGCTGTCGCAGGTCTCGTAAGTGTCCTGGTTGTAGAATTGGACGTTGTACCAGTCAATCAAGCTGCCAACCTGCTGGTGGATGTAGGCGTAACCTTTGGGGTACATTTGCTTGTTGAACCAGGGAGCAACAGGTGCGTGAGTGATAATGTAGTCTGGCGATGGGAGCTGCTTGCGAAGGGATCGTGTGAGTTCAATCAGCCAGTCAGCACTCTTGCCCTGAGAGAAGAGCTGCATTTCTTCGTAGTCGACATCCACTCCGTCCAAGCCGTTAGCTTTGACAAAGCTGGCGATTGTCTTGCCCAGAACGGTTGCATTTTTACCCAGACTCTGAGGCGTATCAGTGGCACCGAAAGCAGAGACCATGAGCTTGATGCCAGCACCGGCATATCGGCTCTTGAACCACTGCTTATCGGCGGTGCTCTTGGCGGCAAATTTGGCAGCATTGTCTGCTACACCGTACTTTACCGTCCAAAAGGCGAGGTTGAAGACATTGAAGCCGGAGATGTTCCAGTACGGTGGGGCGCCGTAGCTTTGCGAGTCGATCCACTCGTCACCGTACACTACATAGCGAGGAGCGGCAACGCTGTCAGCGTCAGCCGTCGCGTAGCCAGAGTCAAGGATCTTGACTCCCGGTGCCATCTTGATGACCTGAACTGGGTCGTTGGTCTTTCCGAACCATGAGGTGACGGCGGACCAGACTGTGTGAGAGGCACGAGCAGGGATACTGTCGTCGAGAGTGTCCAAGCTCGGCATGCCGTTGTATCCATCATACAATGGTTGTTGGTGATGTGGGACAGCCGATACACTGGACGCAGCCAGCGCCAAGACGGCGGTGATCGCAGAAACTCGCATAACTGAAGTGGTAAAGAGAGTTGAGGGAATAAGGAATAGGGGAAGGAGTAAGAGGAGAGAGAGAGGGGTTAGATGAGGGAAGAGAAAGAAAGCTGGGCTCAGGAGGCTGGCGCTTATATGCTTGTGTGCGCCAACGTGAGCGGAGTCAGACGGGGTCAGAAATGGAGAGGGGGTTGCGAGTCTCAGGTGTGCCTAGGGGAAAGGGATAGCAGCGCAGAGCTGCCTCAGGTTTGTCGAAGGTCTAAGGCCGGAGGGCATGATTCAACTCCGCCACGATCAGCACGCTGATGTGGACGGCGATGGAAAGGGGTTGGTGGCGTCTTCGCGCTGAACACCGGGAAAGCCGTATCAATTGCTCGGACCAGGATACCAAACTCTGTTCAAAACCCACAACGTCGAGTAGAGTCTACAGTCCTAAATTTTTCTAGCGAAGGAAGGATCTCGGGGCGGCTGTCGAGTGGAATGAATCTATTCAGGGGATTTAGAGCAACAGATGCACGCGAGACAGATGCCGATGTGTGACGGACTCGGCTAGATGCTCGACGGCGAACCAAGCGCTAGAGGAAGACTCTGTCTACCTTACAGCCGACGCATGGATCGAGATGTTGAGTTGCGCTTAGAACTCGACGTGTCGTGCCGATCACCATGTGGCACAGCAGCATGAACCCAAGACAGGGGCGTACAATTCTCAGTTCGTGTGCGCGTTAGATGCTACTTTGCGGGTGCACCTGTCATTTTGGGCCAAAAATGCCGGGCGGAGTTTGAGCCCTGCGCAGGAAAAAAAGTAGACATTTAATTCAACCTTGGCGTCATGGCTGTCTGGCCTGCCAAGAACCGTACCACGACTTTAAGTCCGTGGAATCTACATCCACGCGGTCCTTGATGACGCTAACCCAAGCATATGCTATGTCCGATCACCTTGACACCAAGGCAAGGTGTGTCAGTTGCTATCAACATCCACTCAAAACTTAAAACTGGCAACGGGTGATTTACAACAGGCAATTTGAAATAAGATTTCGGGATCGACACTGCGCACTGCGCGCTGCCAGCTCTGAGTTCTGCTTGATATAACTGATGGGTGCTACTGGGGTGGTCTGAGAGGACAGTCTTCGCCGCTTCACGGGCAAATCACTGAGGGCCGTTGCTTCTAGTGATCTGCTGCTGCCAGTCCGCAATGGAACTGCTGCCGATCTGACTAAAGAGCCCTTGCAGTTCCGAGTTAAAGAGCTGTGCCTGCTCGTGTTCTTGCTCTGTCGCTGAACGATGGTTTTGCTGTCGCTCATGATCAGGCTGCTGCCCTTGATACTGCTGAAGTAGAGGCTGCTGAACATGTCTCTGTTGGTACAAGTGTGGCGCGAGAGGCATCCCTTGCTGAGCCTGTGTCTGATATATGGAAGGCAATGAAGATGACCTGTAGGTATAGGGATGTGTTTGACTCGATCGCTGAACAAGATTCGCTTCGTTTGGTCCACCGACACCGACGATTCCACTAGCCAATGCCTGTTCGCCTACTGCAACACCTGTCGATATCGATGAGCTCGGGGGAACCAAGAGACCTGGCACTTGCGAGGTACCGTAATTGATAGTGGCAGCATACTGCTGAGACTGAGCATAGCTCGGTTGAGCGTACATGGTTCGATGTAAATCAGGAGTGGATAGAGAATAATGCCAGGCTTCTGACTGGCTTGTATCCCTTGCTGACGTTTTGCCGCGGTTGTCGTGATGCGATACTGCTGTGGTCCACGGCGGTGCACCCATCGTCGACCAATGATCGAGGCTGGATTCGTGCTGCACATGTGGTGGCCATTCCGTTCTATTCTCTGAGGAATCGTCCTCTGATTGAGACTCGACAGAATCGAACCCCACCTCGGCTCTCTGTAAGAACGAGGAGTTGGAAATACGTCGCTTCTTTGAGCGTCCTGTCTGAGTGCCTCTTTGTGCTTCGTCCGTGTCACTAGTCCCCGCTCTTGAAGGGCTTAATGGATCTGCAATTGATCTAAGAGCCTGGTAGAGGACCCCTATCATCTCGCTCATGGGCGAAACACGAGTACCGTCAGGGTAGTATTGCGGTCGAGCAAGTAGTGCTATAGCGTTTGCGATCTTTGAATTGGCCTGCTCCGTTATTGGACTTGACATCCTCGTCGCTTGGCCTGAAAGCCATTGCGCCGCCCCATAGCAGCCTAATCCCATGTACTCCGGACTCATTCGCAAGAATTCGTGCCCCAAGACATTGTTCGCGAATGCTTCTATCACGTTGAGCGCGAGCGTTGTTGTTGTGGTGAACCAGGTATGCTCTTGATACTCCGCAAGTTTGTCGTGTGTATCTTGTCTGTAAAGTTTCGAGGCACATGTCCACACTTGTTTTGAGCGCACAAATCGGCTGAACGGTATCAAGAAAGCCATTTCGGTTCGGCTATTCTGGTCGATGGCGTAGCGGAACACCTGCTCCCCCCCGACTTCCGTCAGCCACGTGTCACTGGAGAACGCCTGCCGCGATTCTAGTTCCTCCACCACCTGGGCCAAAGCACCGCTGGACGTGATCCCGGTGAGGTGGTTGTAACCAGTCTGAGCAAGTGCCAGATCGAGAAGGAAGGCCAACCTCGTGTCAGATGGGCCCATTTCTGCAGTATCTGAGTCGTGCCAAAGTCTTGCGGTGGGTATGTCAGAAGGAGCGATCAGCTGAGGCCGATTTCGCATTCTGCCAGTGTTGCACTGCTCGCTGAGTTCCAGTAAGCAGAGTTGTATCCAGGTCCTTTGCTGCGAGCGAATATGGGGAAGGTCGAGCTGAGGACTTGTTTGATGCTGGTAGCCAGACTCTAGTCTCGCTGTATTTTGCTGTGTTTTGTTGAATACGTATGGCAAGCCTAGTTCATAAGCAAGGCTGATTGCTTTGACCAACTTGTCCGGCCTGTTCGGATCCTCAAGATCGCACCATATGCTCTGCACGATAAGTGCTTGGACGTGATCCAAATTGCAGACTCGCTCAGTCTGTGCGAGTCTAAGTACAGCATCTGCCGCCTTGTTGCACTGTTGGAATACCTCGGGCCGAAAGTAGCGACTGGAGACAGCCAGGATGACGGAAAAGAGCAGTGGGGATCGTTCGCGAGTGTATGTTGCCGTATGAAGTTGCGAGTCGAGGAGGGCCAAGATAGGATTGAGATGAGTGACAAACAAGTTGAAGATGTAGCAGGCGTCTTGCCAGCTTAGCCTTGTCAGTCGTGCCACATCGTCATAAATGTCTATTGCTACGACACTCTCCATCGTGGATTCATGCACCGAGCTTATGTCACTCTTCGAATAAGACGTGGCAATAAAGGGAGAAGCTTGGAGGTACTGAGCTTGCTGAGGACTGGATTCTAGAGCGTCCGCAAGACCCATCAAGGTCGCAAGCTCGGCATTTATTGGGTACGTGCTGTAGAGAGCTAACCTGACCCGGGCCTGTCGCATTAGTTCTGGCGTATCAAGGTAGCCACGGTCTTGATCTTGTATGACTTTTTCGAGCTTCTTGCCGCGATGATGCTCACGAAACTCGCAGAACAAATGCAGTCTATTGCAACGAGCACATCGCGGGTCGTTGCTATTGACCTTCCAGCATTTGACTTTGATGGCGCGGCACTTGAGGCAAGCTAAGTTAGAGCCCCTTTTGGCAGGCATAACAGAGGTGGCATCACGACTCTGCTCCTGATGAGAGAGATTGGCTCGATGCGAGGCGGCCTGACTGCTACCGCTTGCTTGCGGAGGCCTCGAGCTGCTGCCGGCGTGCACTTTGATAGAAGGTTGCATGCTTACGAAACCCATCGCATCGTATTTGTGAGCGGCAAGACAGGGATAGCGAGAGGGAAGAGTAGCTCGACGAAGAGAATACGACCAAGACCTTTAAGGCTGGCGAAAAGAGCTGTGCTACACCGCGATGAGGGTGGAAAGTGGGTGCACGAGAACGACCAGAACGCTGCCTTGGATCAGCTCAAAGACGAAGCACAATCATAAGACAACGTTGCGACAGGCGCCGCGATCTGTCTCCGACAGACGTGGACCGGTCGGAACCTGAAGCATCAGACACACTGGGACAGTGGCACAGAAAGACGACAATGAACGACCGAATCTGGGTGGGTCATCAAAGTCCGATGTTAGGCATGCCAGATGCAGGTTCCCTGTAGAAAACAAGCCACAGACTGGCACGCGAGCAGTGTTGCAACACCGCGATTTGGCAGGGAAACACTTGAAGAGTGGCATCAGCTTCTTCTCGCGCCAGTAGGCTGATTACCCGGAAGCAAATCTCGCTCAATCTACCGAAAGTTTCACAAAGGAAGCACACAAATGGTCTGTACGTGGGCACACACCGTCGCCGACGGAGCCGGGCAGACAAATGAGGATCGCTGCGTTCCCGACGAGCAGCAGAACAAGTGCCTAAAATTTTGATCCTATCCCGATCCCGGTAGAATGTGCATGTTTCGACAGGGTCTTGTTGTGGTAAGTGGGGAACGGGAAATGGAATCACTACCACTCGAATTTCGGCGCCCGACACGGCTGACGCTTGCAGCGGCTAGCTCCGCTCCTGCACGCTTGTGTCTAGGCCCACGGCGCGCAATGTATGTGCGTGTGAGTACAAGATCAGAGGGGGGG